>CM035849.1:213372175-214572175 GCA_020510985.1 Pholidichthys leucotaenia | reverse complement strand
ATAGACTACCGAGCGCTGAATGACATCACTGAGAGGGACCGTTACACCCTGCCCCTCATGGACACTGCCTTTCACTCCCTCCAGGGGGCGACCTGGTTTACCAAGCTGGATTTACGCAGCGCTTACCACCTCGTCCGGATCCGGGAGGGAGATGAATGGAAGACAGCCTTCCGTACCCCGAACGGCCACTTTGAGTATCTCGTCATGCCGTTCGGGCTGACCAACGCTCCTGCCGTCTTTCAGCGCCTCATTAATGACGTCCTCCGGGATTTCATCGGCCTTTTTGTGTTCGTCTACCTGGATGACATCCTTATCTTCTCCAGGTCCAGGGACGAGCACCAGGTCCATGTGAGGCGGGTCCTCCAAAGACTGCTGGAGAATCGTCTGTACGTGAAGGCTGAGAAATGCGAATTCTACGCTAGGACCACATCCTTCCTGGGATTCATCATCGCTCAAGATCAGGTGCTCCCAGACCCAGAGAAGGTGAAGGCGGTGGTGGAGTGGCCTACTCCCGCATCCCGGAAGCAGGTGCAACAGTTTGTTGGCTTCGCCAATTTTTACCGCCGCTTTGTCCCAAATTTCAGCTCGATCGTCGGACCGCTGACCCGCCTCACGTCCCCGAAGGTCCCGTTCCGGTGGACTGAAGAGGTCGCTGCTGCCTTTAGGGCGCTGAAGGCGGAGTTCTCCTCCTCCCGGGTCCTTCGCCAGGTCGACCCCGCGCTGCAGTGCATTGTGGAGGTGGACGCATCGGACACGGGAGTGGGAGCAGTGTTATCCCAGCGGTCACCTGACGATGGCGCCAAACGGCCGTGCGCCTTCTTCTCCCGGCGCCTGTCCCCGGCGGAGAGGAACTACGATGTGGGGGACAGAGAGCTCCTGGCCATTAAACTCGCCTTACAGGAGTGGCGCCACTGGCTAGAGGGGGCGGACCTGCCGTTTGTGGTCCTGACGGACCACAAGAACTTAGAGTATTTACGATCTGCCAAGCGCCTGAATGCCCGCCAGGCGCGCTGGTCTTTGTTCTTCGCCAGGTTCCGCTTCTCGATCACCTTCAGGCCGGGCTCCAAAAACGGCCTGCCTGACGCCCTCTCTAGGCAGTTCACCCCCGTGGAGGCTGAGGAGACGCCCCACACTATCCTGCCCAGGTCGTGCGTCCTCGGTGCCATCTCTTGGGACATTGAAGACAAGATCCGGAAGGCGCAGGTGGTGGAACCTGATCCTGGCGGCGGACCGGAGGGAAGACTGTTCGTCCCATCTGCGGTCCGAGGAGAGGTCATCCACTGGCTCCACACCTCCCGGCTCACCTGTCATCCCGGCACCTCTCGGATGATCAGCCTCCTCCAGCGGTCCTTTTGGTGGCCAGGCCTGCGGAGGGATGCAGCCCGCTACGCCCGGGCTTGCCCAATCTGTGCCACCAGCAAGTCGGGAAATGCCCCCCCAGCGGGTCTGCTCCAGCCTCTGCCCGTCCCCGGCAGGCCCTGGTCGCACATCGCACTGGACTTCGTCACCGGACTCCCCGTTTCCAACTCCTTTGACACCGTCCTGACCATTGTGGACCGTTTCTCCAAGGCGGCGCACTTCGTTCCCCTGCGAGGTCTCCCTACTGCCCTGGAGACGGCGGGCCTCCTCGCCCAACACGTGGTCAGGCTGCACGGGATTCCGGTGGACGTGGTCTCGGACCGGGGCCCCCAATTTTCATCCGAGGTTTGGAGATCCTTTTGTAACGCCATCGGAGCCAAGGTGAGCCTCTCCTCCGGCCATCACCCCCAGTCTAACGGGCAGTGTGAGAGGACCAATCAGGAGCTGGAGGCTGCGCTCCGCTGTGTTACTAGATCCAAGCCGACGTCCTGGAGCAACCATCTCGCCTGGGTGGAGTATGCCCACAACACCGCCCGCTCTTCTGCAACGGGGATGTCCCCCTTCAAGGCGTCCCTGGGTTACGACCCCCCGCTGTTTCCAGCGGAGGAGAACGAGGTGACTGTCCCCTCCGTTAGGGCGCACCTTAGGCAGTTCCGCTCCACCTGGGCTGCCGCGCGTCATGCGCTTTTACGCACAGCGGAGCGCAACAGGACCGTGGCGGACCGGCACAGAAGACCTGCCCCGGCGTACAGAGTTGGGCAACTCGTGTATGTGTCTACTCAGGACGTCACATTAAAAGGCGAGAGGAGGAAGCTGGCACAGCATTTCATGGGTCCCTTTCCCATCACCCGGATCATCAACCCGGTGGCTGTGCGCGTGGCTATTCCCCCCTCCCTCCGCATCCATTCCACTTTTCATGTGTCGAAGGTGAAACTGGCAGTTACTGACCCCCTTTGCCCTCCTCCTGCAGCGCAACCCGCGCCCCGGATGATTGGTGGCCATCCGGCCTGGTCCGTCTCCTCCATCCTGGACTCCCGGCGCCGAGGTCGTGGGTTGCAATACTTGGTGGACTGGGAGGGCTATGGGCCCGAGCATCGACAATGGGTGCCCCCGTCGTTTGTGTTGGACCCATCGCTCATCGCGGACTTCCACCGAGCGCACCCGGATAAGCCATCGCCAGGAGGCGCTGCTAGAGGGGGGAGTACTGTCACGCCGCGCCATTCATCAACGGCGCCACCTGCTCACGCACCTGACAATCATCAGCGGCGAGGGATAAAGGCCGTCTCGCCCGGAGGCTCGGCCTGAAGCCGTCAGACTTCGTCCCTCACCGTTGTGAGCATACTTCCCTTCAGCGTCACCATTTTGGTAAGAAGATCGCTTACCTCTTTTCTTCAGTCTTCTCCCCTGTGCACAGGTGGATTCCCCAGCGGCGGACATCTCCACTCCATCGCCCAATCCTCGCTGCTGTACGGAGCTCTCCAGGTGGCTGTCTTCCGGGCTTCGCCCCCTTGTTGTGCCAGCTGTCCTGACCCACCAAGTAAGTCCTTCTCTCGCCATAAATTCCTCCTGTGTTGGTGTATGCCCGTCACCCTCTCCCTGTGCTCTCTCCATAGGGTTGCTCGGCTGTACGGTCACCTGCCTCTGTGCCTGGAGCAGACACCATCACCAACACATTTACATCCCGCAGACACGCACTCATTCACTCCTGCTGTTAATAAACTCTTTGAACTACTCTAAGCCTGTGTGTGTGCGTCTCCTGAGCCGTGCATTATGTCACCTATAAGCAAGCACTAGGAAACAGTGGGAAGGAAGAACTTTCTTACAGGAAGAAACTCCAGCAGAACCAGGTTCACGGAGGGGCAATCACCTGCCACAAGTGGTTGGGAGAGTAAAGGGAGAGAAGAAGAAACAAAAGAAGGGACATACTATTGTTGGTAAATACGGATAACAACCACGACATACAGGTAGAACAATATTTGTACTGATTCATGTGCAATGTTGTGTCAAAACTTGATTAACACTGGATAATATTTTTATTAGGCCCTTTTCAAGTTAGCTAGCAAGTCTTACAGGTAGCACTACAAGCTGACGCATGCGTTGCTGGGCCTAGTAATCTACGTACTGCGACCACAGCAGCTATTGTAGACAATAATGGTAAAATTCATAACTATGACATGTACATTGTACTGTACAACTGTACAATGATAATAAAGCATATTCTATCTATTCTAAAATCCAATTTAACAATCTAATTTGTGAATGTTAATGTTCAATTTAAACATGCTTCTAGCTAACCAGCTTGTTACATAGCTTAAACACACCATCAAGTGTATGTGTAACCAAGCTCTGATCAGGTGGTGCCTTAACACCATGCACACATGTAACCCAGCTGAGAAAATGACCCTTTTTCTCAGATTTCATTTGTATTAATACAGTTGTGTGATTTTATTTTGAAAAACGATTATTTTGGGAAGAGGAAGTGTGATCCTCGTTATCCAACTTTTAAATTCCCGTTTCATGGTCACGTTGGGTGATCTCGGTCTTTTCATTCGTTAAGAGCAATATTAGCCCCGCCTTCTGAGCAGAGTGCCTAGGCGTGCACCCGGGTTTTCGGTCTTTTGCGATCTGAGAGCGGACGAGAGAGGCTGTGGACGATCTGTGTGGAGGCCTGTGGGTCTTCTTAGTGAGTTACTACTGAAAGGTGCTATAAATGGATCTAAACACTGTCCAAACACTAATTTGAAACCTTTATTGTCTTAAGTTGATGGGAGCAGGAGCTTGAGAGGCTGTGAGGCTGTGACTTTTGCTGTGTTCATGCTGATATCTCATCTTGGTGAGTGAAAACCGAGTGTGTACTAAATGAAGCATGCTAACGCCATGCTAATGTTAGTGTTATGCTAATGCTAATCGCGAGTGGATTTTTCCTGTTTAAAAGCAATGGAAAAGGCTATTTTTGTGTCTGTATGGTTTTCCTAAATGTGATTTCAGTTCACAACAGTATGCTGAAGTACTTTTAGTTCTTTTGCACTATTTCTGTCGAATGTAATGTGTAGTTGATGCTAAGAGCACATTGTGTTGGTTTCCTATGTAAATTCATAGGTTATGCTAAACCCAGTAGCTCAGACAGGGTTTTACTGATTTTAAAAGGGAATATTAGAAGTAATGGGACAGTATATTCCCTGTTCATGTGATAAATTAATTGTAATTCATTTCATGATTTACAAAGACAAGGTTAAAAAGGATTAATCATAATTTCATGGTTAAATGATGTAGAGATAAAAAGAGAAATTAATTTAATTGGTTACATGAGAAAAAAAGTATTTCATGTACAACCAGAGAGATTGTGAGAAAAGAACACATGCATGTCAGATGTGAATTGTAAGATATTACTATATTACTGGATTGTAACAATAGTAATGTGAGGGAAGAATTTAAACACTAAGCTATAGTGTTATATAAGAAGAGATTGGAAAATGAATTACTCTAGCTGTAAACAATAATACCATTATTGTTGTGCAGGCTAGGTTTTTTTTGGTTGCCGATTAAGAACCTTCTGGATCCTGGATTCTCTCCGAATGGAGATGGCGAGCCTGACCCGAGACCTGAACTGAGACCGAACCGAGATCTGAACCAAGATCTCGGTTGAAGAACATCCTTCCTCTCTCCAGTACCCAAAATTCAAAGTGGTAACAACTCAAGCCGCCACTTTAAAAGAGGAAAACAAACCTGAGTCTGGAAATACAAGATATCTTGACTGGTCAAACGGCTAAAACAAAAAGACAAACAAACACTGAGCTCAGTAGGACATTTTGGGGGTTTTATTTCATGCCGGCCGTTGTTATATTTGTATATTTGTAAATTGTTTGTATATTTTGTTCTCTTTATCTTTAATAATAACAGCCATGAATTGCTCATTTCTTGCCTCCAGCTATTTCATTCCACACTCATTTTAATTCCCTATTGTAATCCTTACGAACCTAGCAACTGGTCTACACTTAATAATTTCCCTTACCTAATTAACGTAAGGCAAGGGTTACACACAACTAGTAGTACGCATAGTAGATAATAAAAGGAAATATGACTAAAACATGTGGGAAGTCTAATCAAAAGCTTTGTAAAATGGGAAAGTTTTCAGGTTTTTTTTCCCTTTAAAGGCAGAGAGAGTGGATACTCGCACACCTTCTCTTATGGTGTCTACAAACCCTTCCCTCCAAAACAGTGGTCCCAACCATGTGCCATGAAGGGCCAAGACCATGCAGGTTTTACCTCCAACCAGTTTCTTCAACAGGTGACTTCACTTAATTTCTTCCAACTGATGGCCAATCAATGAAAACACCTGCTGAAGAGACTGGGTAGGCACATGGTTGGGGACCACTATTCCAAAACACCTGGGGGCCTCATGTACAAAGACTTGTGTGGATTTCCTACTGAAAGATGACGTACGTTTAAATCAAGAAAACAGTGTAAGCAAAAAAAAAATTCAGATGTATGAAACAATGTATAATCCAAGCACTTTTCCTTTGTACATCCCAATCTACTTGAAATTGAACGCACGTAAGGAAATATCAGACTCCTCCCTTGACACGCCTCTATTTAAATATGCAGTTACATGTAAATAAATATATAGAAGCCCTGCATGTTTGATTCTCCTGTATCCATGATCAATAATAATTTATTTAATAATTTAACAATAATTTATTTAATGGAATTTCATGGACTGTGAGTTGGAGGTGCTCCTGAATGAGGTAGAGGCGTGTAAAAATGTTTTGTTTGGCACACTGTTCTCTGGGATTAGCACTGGATACATGTAATTCATTAGCCTGCTCAAAGCCCGATAAGATTAGTTTACTAATTTCCTTTATTCAGACAGGGATGAGAAGGAGATGTTTATTTCAGCTTGACGTGTTTTGACTGACGTTTGCAGTCGTCCTCAGAAGCGTTAGCTGATCGCTGTGATTTGTGACCAGCCGGGTAGACCAGCTCGTTGAATAAAGGAAAACAGTAATGGAAAAGAAGACAATATGAATCTACAATGCTGTGAAAAAGTATTTGCCCCTTTCCGGATTTCTTATATTTTTGCATATTTGTCACACTTCAATGTTTCAAATCATCAAACAGATTTTAATATCAGACAAAGATAACCTGAATAAATACAAAATGCAGTTTTCAAATGATGATTTTATTTATTAAAGGAAAAAAAAACTATCCAAACCTAACTGGCCCTATTTGAAAAAGTAATTGCCTTCCATGTTACATCATGAATTAACTGTGATTAACCACATTTTTTGGAAAGCTGAGTTCAATTTCAGTAGCTACACCCAAGCCTGATTACTGCAAGACTTGTTCAATCAAGAAATCACTTAAATAGAACCTGTCTGACAACCTGAAGTAGTCTAAAAGATCTCAAAAAGCAACACATCCCACTGTGATCTAAAGAAGTTCAAGAAGAGATGAGAAACAAAAACCTAGAACAATGTCTAAAGAACTGCAGGCCTCACTTGCCTCAGTTTGGACACTGGTCCATGATGGAACAAAAAGGAAGAGACTGGGCAAAAATGGCATCCTTGGGAGAGTTCCAAGACAAAAACCACTGCTGGACAAAAAGAACACAAAAACTTGTCTCACATTTGCCAGAAAATATCTAGATGATCCTCAAGACTTTTGGGAAAACATTCTGGGGACTGACGAGACAAAAGTTGAACTTTTTGACAGACGTGTCCTGTTTTATCTGGCATAAAACTAACACAGTATTTCATAAAAAGAACATTCAATTAAATCATCCTTTATTGTCATTCAACCATACAACCAATCACGTATAGTAGAACGAAATTGTGTTTTTCCTATCTACAGTGTTAATCACACACACCCCATATGTAGAATCAGAGGGCCGCTGCCATGCAAGGCGCCGCCACAGATTTCCCTCCTCCATTCCATTATTGCTGAGCACCAAGCTGGACGGCAGGAAGTTCCGCTTTTATATGGTCTTCAGCATGACCCAGCCGGGATTTGAAACCCTGTCTCCAGGGTGTGGGGGCGGATGCTCATCCAACTGAGCCACCACTCCAGTACATTGTATCAGCAGTCAAACATGGTGGTGGTAGTGTCATGGTCTGAGGCTGCGTTGCTGCTTCAGGACCTGGACAACTTGCCCTAATTGACAGAACCATGAATTCTGTTCTCTACCAAAAAATCCTGAAGGAGAATGTCTGGCCATCAGTTCATAGAGCCCCCCCCCCCCCCAGTGTGACTGAATTTAAACAATTCTGCACAGAAGAGTGGGACAAAATTCCTCAACAGTGATGTAAAAGACTCACTGTCAGCTGTTGGCACCAATGGTGGCACAACTACAGTTAGGCCCAAAACTATTTGAACAGTGACACAAGTTTTGTTATTTTAGCTGTTTACGAAAACATATTCAGGATACAATTATATAATCAATATGGGCTTAAAGTGCAGACTCTCAGCTGTAATTTGAGAGTATTCACATCCAAATTGGAGCAAGGGTTTAGGAATTATAGCTGTTTAATACGTAGCCGCCTCTTTTTCAAGGGACCAAAAGTAATTGGACAATTGACTCAGAAGGCTGCAAAAAAAAAAAAAAATAACAAGGCTGCATGGGCTCTTCCCTCGTTAACCTGTCATCAATTAAGCATTTAAAAGGTCTGGAGTTGATTCCAGGTGTGGGGTTTGCATTTGGAAGCTGTTGCCGTGAACACACAACATGCGGTCAAAGGAGCTCTCAATGGAGGTGAAACAGACCATCCTGAGGCTGAAAAAAAGAAGAAATCCCTCAGAGAGATAGCAGAAATGTTAGGAGTGGCCAAATCAACAGTTTGGTATATTCTGAGAAAAAAAGAGTGCACTGGTGAGCTTGGGAACTCAAAATGGCCTGGACGTCCACGGAAGACAACAGTGGTGGATGATCACAGAATCCTTTCCATGGTGAAGAACAACCCCTTCACAACATCCACTCAAGTCAAGAACACTCTCCAGGAAGTAGGTGTATCAGTATTTAAGTCTACCATAAAGAGAAGACTTCATGAGAGTAAATACAAAGGATTCACCACAAGGTGCAAACCATGAATCAGCCTCAAAAATAGAAAGGCCAGAATTGACTTTGCCAAAAAACACCTGAAGAAGCCAG
This sequence comes from Pholidichthys leucotaenia, assembly GCA_020510985.1. Taxonomy (NCBI): domain Eukaryota; kingdom Metazoa; phylum Chordata; class Actinopteri; order Cichliformes; family Pholidichthyidae; genus Pholidichthys; species Pholidichthys leucotaenia. The sequence goes on along the minus strand of CM035849.1, from coordinate 214,563,672 downwards.
CCCAGTTCTGGAACAGCATTCTTTGAACAGATGAGACTAAGATCAACCTATACCAGAATGATGGGAAGAAGAAAGTTTGGAGAAGAATTGGAACAGCTCATGATCCAAAGCACTACATCTTCTGTAAAACATGGTGGAGGCAGTGTGATGGCATAGGCATGCATGGCTTCCAATGGCACTGGGTCACTTGTGTTTATTGATGATGTGACAAAAGACAGAAGCAGCCGGATGAATTCTGAAGTGTATAGGGATATACTTTCTGCTCAGATTCAGCCAAATGCAGCAAAGTTGATTGGACAACGCTTCACCAATGATCCAAAACATACTGCAAAAGCAACCCAGGAGTTTTTTAAAGCAACAAAGTGGAATATTCTGCAATGGCCGAGTCAATCACCAGATCTCAACCCAATCGAGCATGCATTTGACTTGCTCAAGACAAAACTTAAGGCAGAAAGACCCACAAACAAGCAACAACTGAAGACAGCTGCAGTAAAGGCCTGGCAAAGCATCACAAAGGAGGAAACCCAGCGTTTGGTGATGTCCATGGGTTCCAGGCTTCAGGCAGTCACTGCCTGCAAAGGATTCTCAACAAAATATTGAAAAGTAACATTTTACTTAGGGTTATGTTTATTTGTCCAATTACTTTTGAGCCCCTGAAATGAGGAGCGTTTGTATAAAAATAGCTACAATTCCTACATGTTTAATCATATATTTTTGTTCAACCCCTTGAATTAAACCTTAAAGTCTGCTCTTCAATTCTGTTGTAGTTGTTTCATTTCAAATCCAGTGTGGTGGCATGCAGAGCCCAAATCATGAAGATTGTGTCACTGTCCAAGTATTTCTGGGCCTAACTGTAGTTATTAGGTTTAAGATAAGATAAGATAAGATAAGATAAGCCTTTATTAGTCCCACAATGGGAAAATTCCAGGATTGCAACAGCACAGGGATAGCAACACTCAGAGCAACAATCAGAAGGCAAGAAAAAAACAAGAGCAGCTAGTATACATATGTACATATTACTATAAATATATATACGTATATATATATATATACATATATATATATATATATATATATATATATATATATATATATATATATATATATATATATATATAGACACACAGTGCGGAGCATTGTGGTTGGTGGATGTGCAGCAGAAAATCTAAGCTCTCTCTCCACGGATGCGGCGGGCCAGCTGGATGTCTTTGGGCATGATGGTGACCCTCTTGGCGTGGATGGCGCACAGGTTGGTGTCCTCGAAGAGACCCACCAGGTAGGCCTCGCAGGCCTCCTGCAGAGCCATGATGGCGGAGCTCTGGAAGCGCAGGTCGGTCTTGAAGTCCTGAGTGATCTCCCTCACCAGGCGCTGGAAGGGCAGCTTACGGATGAGCAGCTCCTTGGATTTCTGGTAGCGACGGATCTCTCTCAGAGCCACGGTACCGGGCCTGTAACGGTGAGGCTTCTTCACTCCGCCGGTGGCCGGAGCGCTTTTCCGAGCAGCCTTGGTGGCTAGCTGCTTCCTGGGGGGCTTTTCCTCCAGTAGATTTACGGGCGGTCTGCTTGGTTCTTGCCATCGCGCTTTATTATTCTGTCTTATATTTCTTGCACACCGCCTAAACTCCAGCCCAGCACCCGCGTCGTTTTCGCTTCAGTTCCCCGGTATGTCGAGTTTCTCCGTTAGCACCGGGTGGTGGTTGAATGCTAGCTAGCTCTTCCCTGCTGTATCGTCTCCTGCTGTAAACAGAGGCTCTGTCCACCGACTCGGGAGACCTTTGGGGCGATCTGTGTGTCTGTGATATATATAGAGTGAAAGGTGTGCCGGATCAGAAAGTTATCACCGGATCAGAAAGAAGAAGGAAGATAAAAAGACTCAGAATTGAGCTGCTGTTGCAAAAGGCAGCCAACTTGTGTGGCGCCGGACCGGAAGAGGGGGCATAACTCAGGTTATCTTTGTCTAATATTAACATTTGTGTGATGATCTGAAACATTTAAATTACCCTTTATTGTCATTCAACCAATCATGTACAGTAGAAAGAAATTGTGCTTTATCCTATCTACAGTGTAAATCACACACACCCCATAGTAGAATCAGAAAGGCCGCTGCCATGCAAAGCGCCGCCACAAATTTCCCTCCTCCATTCTATTATTGCTGAGCACCAAGCTGGACGGCAGGAAGTTCCGCTTTTATATGGTCTTCGGCATGACCCGGCCGGGATTTGAACCCCTGCCTCCCGGGTGTGGGGCGGATGCTCTACCAACTGAGCCACCACTCTGGTAGGTGTAACAAATATGCAAAAATGTAAGAAATCAGGAAGGGGGCAAATACTTTTTCACAACATTGTATTTAGTGGGTAGCCACGGTCACCTATCAGTTGAAAGCAGATCATATTAGACTTGACAAGCACATATTTTATGTCGAAAATGCAAATGTCATCCTTAATAGTTATATACAGCTTACATGGATTGCACACACTACTAAATGAATGAAGTGCGCTGGGGAATGGGTGAGACTGTTGCATTTCAGACTTTACAAATGTGTTTATTGACACAACTACTGTACACACAGAGGCAATTGGGAGCTTGGTTGAATGCTGTGAAACTGTAGTTTAATCAGCAATAAAAGGAAGTCACTTACTCCAACCACTGCCTTGTAATGAAGCCTTGAAGACAGGGTGAAATTTGGGGTGCACAGGCACATTGCGCATGAGGTGGGTTATTTAGGATACAGTAATTACATGAATTTACTCACCAAGAAGCCACCCATCTACACAGTGCCAGCTTGTAGTTTGTTCCCAACAATGCTGTTTATTAGAATGAATGAATCGTGCGTTGAACCAGACCACCTTGCAACAGTGTTGGTCAGTCACATTTGCGCATCACATATTTGTGTATTGATAGAATGGAAATGTTTCCTGTTAATGTACACATATTCATTTTGTGAAGGTGATTTTATAACAATGTGTGTGCAGTCGATAGCTCCAATTACATTAGGAAAACTGTCTCTCGCTGCAAATTACGATTTGACGTTGGCCTGTTCACCTGCATTGTATGGTAATATGATGTACCTGGGTGACAGCTGGATAATGCCATCCCACACAGCTGGCATAGCTCGGCTCAGGGTTGGCTGGGAAATTCTTGATCGGTCTGCCAGCTCCTTCTGGAATGCCCTGTTGCCAGGAACCCCAGTGTTGTCAGCACCTGCACTGGGATGGGCAGCGCACGGCTTCTCGCCGTGTCGCGCTCCAAGAGTGAACATAGCTCTGAGCACAGTTCCACAAGGATTGCTCATGGAAACCTAAACCGGCTGACAAGCCAGCCATCATCCTGAGCCAGAAAATCTTCTCTATCTCTAAATACCTTTTCTCTTCTCACTGCGCGATTTGCAATATCCTCTAATAATGCTAATGCCATTGTTGTTAGAGGCATTTTCTGCACTTCTTTGCGCTTGTTTTTATATCCACTCATCTAATTGCGCACACGTGGATGTTTATTCATCATGTGTCTCTGGTGTGTACAATAATTTTCGCGTCATTATCAGTCTCCCTCCTCTAAGTGTCGCCAATGGACCAATAACGGTAGAAACATACATACGCCAGCCATGAAGTTGGCATGGGGGATGCACATATTTCCACGGTCATTTCATTCTTGATACATAAGAATTTTTCTGTGGAAAAGGATGTATGTCATGTTTTTGTGCATAAGTGCCCTTTGTACATGAGGCTCCTGGTCTCCACTGAGCATCAGTTAATGCAAAGTGGGAAGCAGGTACATAAGAAGAAAAGCTTCTTGCATTTGATGCCAGAGTTTGTTTTTTTTTAAAATCTTTATGTATTGGTGTCTGGTTCATGTGGAGAGTAATGGATCGTTACATTTTAGCCTATACAGCAGCTACGAAGCTCTAGTCAGTCTTCAAACAATTTAATAGTGTCTAGCATCTGTATATGGAATGTGAAATGAATGAAACCTTGCCTGCAATGGAAGAAGTCTCTCTGAAGAATGGTGACTACATGCAAGGAGTAGAGGTGGTGAAGGTAGATGAATACCTGTGGTCAACCATCCAAAGCAATGGAAAATGCACAAGAGAGGTGAAGAAGGGAGTGCAGGCAGGGTGGAGTGAGTGGAGATGGGTGTGATGAAGTGACAAAGGATGCTGAAGATGGAACTGCCAGCAAAGAGGAAAAGAGGAAGACCACAGAGAAGATTCATGGATGTAGTGAAGGAGGACATGGAGAGGGTTGGTGTTACAGAGAAAGATGCAAGGGATAGGGTGAGAAGGAGGCAGATGATCCACTGTGGCAACCCTTAAAGGGAGCAGCCAAAATAACAATAATAATAAGAAAAAGGATCAACAGGAATCATATGCAGTGGCTCCAGCAGACAGGTGTAATTCTTTAGACTTTGCCCAAGTTTCTCATATAGAGCAAATCTAAAAGACGAACAACACTACAAACCTGAATAAAAGTATCTCACAGTTTTACAGCTATGTGAGCTCTTGTGATTAAACCTGAGATCCCACCCATATTTGCCCCTTAAATACATTTTCTAATTCAAATTCTTCTCTTAAACACAAAAAGGGGACTTTCACTTTTCTTCCACATTATTTACACACACACACACACACACACACACACACACACACACAGAGGATTCCAAGTAAATGGGTCTTTAAAGTGTCTGATTGTGTCAAGTGTGCTTGAGCTGCTGCAGAGCCTCAACAGCTGATGTTTGGAGAAGTTTCTGTTGACAACAGCCACAAACATAAGTCATGCTGAGAAACTGACTTGGTGTTGATGTTTGTGAGACAGAGTGATTTTGTTGGATTAGTATCTACGTATGTTGTAAACTGGTGTAATGACTTGGCTACTCTACTGTAAAAGCCAGAGTTAATGCACGCTTGTACATTAAAACGCAGTATGAATATATCCACAGCTAGAAAAACACAATTAGAATGTTGTGAAATGCACTGAGATATTAGAAAAATACTACGTTACAAAAGAAAATTGTCACTCCCATTTACTGCCTGGCACCTCCTGTTTCTACTTACCCAGCACACACCACCCTCTGCACTATGAATCTACCAAGCACATTTGCCTCATACAAAATATTGAGGGAAATGAAGGATATGATATGTACCTGCATTTTCTTTATCATTTCTTTTGTGCTTCACCCTCCTGGATTTGTCATGACAGCAGCTGAGCACACAAACAAGACTTGTTGACATCGCTCAAATGAATACTAATAAACTTTTGTCTGATAAACTCATCTTTTACCAGTGTAAAGTTACATCCAGAATGGGTTCACGTGAATCAAAAATATCTTTAATTCCTAAACAAATAATGTGTTAAACCCACAGAAAGACTGCATTCAAACTTAATCATTTGGTCCACTCCGGTGGGGTACAGAGTCAAAACATAACGATACAATATTTGTAAAATGACAAAGCTGTTTGTTCTGTACTTTGCTCAGTGTTTGTTGTAGTTTGTAACATTCAAGCAAAGCAGTTGGGAACTAGTTTTTACATTACATCACTTGTTATTGTCAACCTGTAAATGATGTTTTTGAACTATTGTACAAAAGCAATACTGTATATCTGTAACACTTGAGATCATGTGGTACCATGAATGTATCATGGCTGTAATACATCTCTAGATGTCACACTCCTCTCATGCCATATTGCTTAAATATAATAGAATATAACATAACATAATATAATTAGGGATGCACCAGTATATTGGCCTAAAAACTGTATCGGCAGATATTTACCTTATTGACTGATATCGGCCAACGGCAAATAAGATATCTGAGGTGCAGATATTTTTCTGGCATCCAAGTTGTGTGGCATTGATTTTGCCCTGAAACACACAACAATAGACTACAGCTGCAAATTCAGAAACCATTTGAGACTGAACCATTTAAAGGTATTTAATTTTTTTTATAATGCATATTGCTTAGCCAATACCAAAACAATCAGCTGATACTGAAACAATCAAAAATAATAAGTTAGCCATTAGCAAAGTTGTTATTTTTGACATCGGTTGATACAGGAACAGTATTCTCTAAGTTGATTAAAAGGAGGACATTTACAGTTTTGCTGAACATGTTGCTAAAAGAAATGTCTTTATCGGCCCGTTAATCATCACTGTAAGACAAAAGACATGTAAATAAGTAGGGAAAAATATGTGCATACGGTATCGCATTGACAATCAGTAGAATTGATTTTCAAAACAACAGCATAACAGTTTCAGGAGAAAAAAAACCCTAAAATTGTGCATTCCTAAATATACGTAATTATAAAACAAGCACCTCTCCTCTTTTTGCAAGGCATATCCTCTAGAACAGAGATTCCCAAATTGGGGGTCCCAAGACGCTGAGGTGGGGTCACGAGATGATTTTCAGAATCCTCCTGAGGTGATTACGCAGGTGACATGTCACTTTAACTAGTAAACTTCATAGGTCACACACAGGTCAGTGTGCACCAGTGGATTTCATCTGAGCAGCTCAAATCAACACCCTACACTTTAAGCCCAGGATGTTATTTTTAAAAATGAAACGTTGGTTAATACTGACCGAAGACAATGCAGAGAGGCCAGCGTTGATGGCAGCAGCGGAGAGTGGAGAAATGCTGTCAGAAAGGCCATCAACTTCTGGCACGAGGGGAGAAGGAGGAGGACAGCACCGTAAAGGGCTCCATAAGCAATCAGACCAGCCTTCCTCCAAGTGTTGCAAGTATCGAGAGGAATATATTCAGTATGGACTCACATGCATCGTTATCAGTGAAGTACAACATCCCCAATGTGTAGTGTGCACCGAGGTGCTTGCACTTAGAGTTTAAAGGACGAAAAAATGCTTAGACACTTGAAAACTAAGCACCCATCTCTTGCCGCTAAACCAGCAGATTTTTTCTGCCAAAAGGAGAGAGAATTGCAAGACCAAAAGAAAGTCATAGTTAACCAAACAACAACCACTACCAAAGCTCAAAAGGCATCATATGAGGTGGCATATTTAATTGCACAGGCAAAAAAGGCACACACAATCAGAGAAACCCTAATAAAACCTGCTGCTATTGCTATGAGTCGAACAATGCATGGGGATAAACGGGCACCGGAGCTGGCAGCAGTGCCGCTGTCTGACGGGACCATATCCCAGCACATCACAGACATGGCCCAGGACATAAAGTGTCAGCTAATTAGACAAATTGAAGAAAGGGAAATATGCTTTGCAGTTAGATGTATCCATAGATATATCAAACTGTGTGCACGTTTTCTTATGTATCCGTCACCTCCGGGGATAGTGGGGGTCGCCAATCTCTGTCACCATTATTTTGGGGGTCGCGGGCTGAAAAGTTTGTGAACCCCTGCTCTAGAACAGGCTGAGTCAGTATTAATCATATGTTTTGAACTATGCACACCAAATGAATTAATGCATTCAAATGGAACTACAATAATTGAGGTCAGTGTGTTTCTCACTTTTTCTTTATTGATGTCTAGCCTCTAATTTTTCAGGAATATGTATGTAAAAGAATTTACACTGACATATTGATCCACAATGCACATTTTGTAATGAAAACATTTTTCTTCTTGTCAACACTTGACATGTTATGCAACAAAAATGCATTTGACACAAATCGTTACTCACATGTAAAAGATAACATGTAGAGAGATTATTCACAGTAGCTGACAGAAATGTAAACTTTCCTTCATCCACTAAGGCCACAACACAGAGACTTCCTCGTCTCATTTTCTGCATTCCCCTCTCTATCTCCCTCTCTCTCAGACCCACACTGTAGTGTTGTGCCCACTCTGAACGTGTTTGTATCCATCGCGGTTTAACCAGTGTTTAGTCTAGAGTAACACCGAAACAGGTCAGCAGCGCTCAGGCTTAAGTGTGTCACTGTCTCAAGGGCCCTCTACGCTCCTGGACTGTGGCAATGAGAATGTTTGCACTGTAACAAAAAAAAAGAACATCAATTCTTTTTGCTCTTCTTGCATTACAAACAAAGAAACAAGGAGGGGAAAAGGGAAGAAAGGAAGTTAAAAATTCTTTAATGTTGAAATGATTTCCGGGATGAGCTGCATTATCCTTGGGCTAATTTCCCACATGCATGAAACAAGAAATGTTTCTGAGTGAATACAGGATGTTAAAAAAAAACAACAACACTGTATTCATGTCTGTTAGTTTGAGGCCCATTTCAAATTACAGTAAGCACTTCTCTGTGCAATATAGCCATATTGTTTTTTTTAAGAAGTTAAAAAAAAAAAAGACTGTGGCACACATTACAGTGTGTTTGTATTTTTAGATTGGCATTTTAGGAGAGTCCATCAATCTGTTAAATAATCAGGTAAGAGTGATACCATTTGGAGTGGTGTAGGGTGAGAGAGAGCAGGGGTGAGTTTCCCAAACAGATTTAGTGCCTCGATCTCCTTCCGTCCATTGTTTGGTAGCTGCAGGATGAAAGGTTGGGAATGTTACTGAGCTTTTGGGAAAATCACCTAATGTAGCCCTATTTCAGAAGGAACTGTATGTGGATTAAAAAAAATGCAAGCATAGATCTAATGTTAATTTGCACATTTTTTAAGCCATGTGATTTTTTTTAACGACAATCAAAGTCAGCTCTGCTGTCTACCATGAAATTTTAGAGCATGTCATGTTTCTATCTGCTGAAAAGATTTATGGAGATGCATATTTCTTTTTCCAGCAGCACCAAAACTATTTTTACTACTATTACATAGTACTATATAGTGGATTTAGGTTAATGGGTTTATAGGTGTTTTATTGGTGGTACGAGTATTAATGTAAATATGAATGTGAGTAGGAATGAAGATTTCCTTTCATTACACTCATAGCTTGTTGGGGCACCAGTCCAAATGATGGACAGTTTTATTAATAATTCTTTATTTGTACCAATGATGAATCAGTCTCAAAAACCCCTTGTGAGTTCTTGTCTGCTTATAATCAAGAAGATGGACATGAAATCAAACAATAACTCCCATATGTCTTTCAGTAGTTTTACAAAAGTCAGAATCTGTGAACACATTTGGATGATTTTAAAACAAAGAATTTAACATGTATCATGGGTATCATAGACTGTTATTGAGTTACTGAGCATCCTATGTGAATCAAACATTTGTGGAGCCAAAGAAACCATAGTTAACTTGGCAATATACTGGAAATTGGAAAACCATAAAATAGCATTGGTTAAGAAAAGTGGATGCAATTTTATGTAGAAAATGATGATTAAACTATTTTATAAAAAGGGAAAATTGGTGTTACTCTGAAAAAGAACGTACTGTGGAGAGAGGCATAATCAGGCAGAGTGGTCCAGGGCAGAGCAGGCTTTATTAATTTCTCTCTCACACATTCCTCAGAATCACAAGCATCAAAAAGACTAACCGGTCGCAGGCACCTCTCCTTTTATATCATACAACTCGCTCAGTCACCTGTGGTGGTGCATTAACATGAAAGCCTTTGCCATTCCCATTCTCTTTGTCACTGCTCTCAACACACCAACCCCCGCATCAACACACAAACCCCCCATGACGATTCCCCTTGCCCTTCCGTCTGAGTGGAATCATACTGAGTGGATCCCCCCCCCCCCCGAAACTCAGACTGAGCCTTTACCCTCATGTCCTTTGGTCTTCAGCCTACGTCCGTAGCGGCTGTAACGGGGGGGCTGCGGCTCCGAGGCGCTGCTGTGCTGGTGGGGTGCTCTTGGAGGTGCATCCGTCTGTGGAGGGACATTGGGGGGGAGACATCTTTAGCATGCCATTGTGACTGACCTGACGAGTCATGTACCTGGGAAGTTCTCAGTGGGGGTTGTCCACGCCGAGGAGCTCAGGCCAACACCACCTGCTTGTCTGCTAAAACAAAAGCGGGCTTAAGCCTGTCTATACAGACTGTTTCCCTGCATCCCCCCAAGTCTAACACAAACTGTTTCTCCCTGGGTCCCAGCACTCTGAACGGGCCATCGTAGGTTGGGTGCAAGGGGGTCCGGTGGGCATCGTGCCTGACAAATACGAACGCCGTGTCCTTCAAGACCTTTGGCACAAAAGTGCGTGGAAAACAGTGGTAGACCGGACCGGGTACCATCCCTGCCACCGCGCTATGCAGTGAAAGCTGGATGGATTGGTGTTCGGCGCGGGGCTGTCTGGCAAAAATTCCCCTGGGAGAAGCAGCAGCTGGGAAAAAACCAGCTCTGCTGGGGAGGCTGCCAAATCCTCCTTCGGTGCTGAATGCAACCCTAATAGAACCCACGGCAACTGGTCTACCCAATTTGCATCCGTAAGCGAAGCCCTGAGTGCTGCTTTAAGCGACCTATGGAAACGCTTGCATAACCCATTGGCCTGGGGGTTGTATGCAGTCGTGTGATGAAGTGTGATGCTCAGGCTCCAGGCCATGGTGGACCAGAGGTCAGAAACAAACTGCAGGGCCCCGATTGGATGCGATATCCAAAGGGGCGCCGAAACGTGCCACCTGTGTCGTCAAAAAAGCGCGTGCAACTTCTGCGGATGCGGTGGAAGCTAGCGGGACTGCTTCGGGCCAGCGCGTGGTGCGGTCCACCACTGTCAGGAGGTGCGTGAACCCCTGTGATGGCAGGAGGGGGCCCACAAGGTCCACATGAACATGGCCGAACCGCTTAGCGGGGATATGGAACGGCTCTAAGGGGGCCTTTGTGTGCCTGTGCACCTTGGCTCATTGGCACACTATGCAGGATGCTGCTCACTCTTTCACCTGTTTGCGCAGGACCGGCCAGACAAACTTTGATCCCACCATTTTGACTGACACGTGCACTCCTGGGTGTGACAGGGAGTGAGCCGACTCAAAAACGCAGTGGCACCAAGCGCATGGGACCACCGAGCACGGGCGGCCCGTGGAGAAGTCATAGATTGGGGGGGGGGGGCTCCCGTCCTGCAGTACTCTGCTCTCCAGCCTTAACACTGTTGGTCCAGACTGGAGCACGCAAACGTCCGCATCGCCGATCTGCTCAGCGGCCATGGCCACGTAATCTATCCCCACGTAGACTGGGGCCACTAATGCGTGCGAGAGGCAGTCCGCCACCACGTTTTGTTTACCAGCCACATGCTGAATGTTGGTCGTAAACTCCGAGATCGCGGCCAGCTGTTTCTGCTGCTGGCCCGACCATGGCTCTGAAACCTTGGCCATCGCATACGTTAGCGGCTTGTGGTCCGTGAAAGCAGTGAAGGTGCGCCCTTCCAGCCAGAACTGGAAGTGGTGTATGACCAGGTGGAGAGCCTGTAACTCTCTGTCGAACGCGCTGTATTTACGCTCACTGTCGCAAGTGGGGCTGCCATGAACCGGCGACACGCTGCTCCACTACGGCCCCTATGGCCACACCCAAGGAATCGGTAGTGAGCGCTATCCGAGCCGCCGGGTCCAAGTGCACCAGCAGTGCGGCGTTTGCCAGGGCTGTTTTAACCTCGGAAAACGCCTGCTCTCGCTCAGGAGTCCAGTCGACTCTGTCCACCGGTTTCCATTTCTTAAGCACGGCGTACAACAGCTGCATGAGCTGGGCTGCGCGGGGGAGGAAACGGTTGTAAAAGTTAACCATCCCCAAAAACTCCTGCAGCGCCCTGACCATCTGAGGCTGGGGAAAATCTGCCACTGCGCGCACTTTGTCCGGCAAGGGTATCGCACCCTCCAGTGAGATGCGGTTGCCCAAAAAATTGATTCCCGTCACCCCAAACTGGCACTTTGTCAGGTTGATTATTAATCCGTGCTCCTCCAACCTCTGGAAAACTGTCCTGAGGTGGGCTACATGTTTGTCCTCAGACGCACTGGCCACCAGGATGTCGTCCAGGTAGACAAACACAAATGGCAGATCGCGCAACACCGCATCCATCATGCGTTGGAATGTCTGTGCCGCGCCTTTTAACCCTAAAGGCATGCGTAAAAACTCAAAAAGACCAAATGGGGTTATTACCGCCGTCTTAGGTATGTCCTCAGTGTGCACCGGGGCCTGGTGGACCAGGTCTATCTTGGAAAAAATGCGTGCCCCAGTTAGGTGAACGGAAAAATCCTGAATATGGGGGATCAGGTAGCGGTTGTGCGCTGTGGCGTTGTTCAGTCTGCGGAAATCTCCGCACGGTCGCCACGATCCCTCGGCTTTAGGAACCATATATAGCGGGGATGCCCACGGACTGTTTGAGCGCATGATGATTCCCAACTTTTCCACATTGGCAAACTTGAAAACTGGCTAAACTGGCCACTCGCTATGGCCAGTTTAGCTGCGTCCAGACGCCAAGGTTGTGCAAAAACGGGTGGCCCCATGGTGGTAATGAAGTGCTCCACCCCGTGTTTAGTGATGGTCGCCGAAAAAGTCAGGACCGTGAGTGCTGGGAACTGGGTGAGTAGTGTGTGGAACTTACCCCCTGGAGTTGTGACGTTGGCTAGCGTTGTGGGCCCGACTCCTCTAGCTGTACAGGAGAGAGAATCAAAAGACATTGTGTTAATCAGGCGTCTGTTAGCCACATCAACTAGTAGACCGTGTGCACACAAAAAATCAGCGCCCAAAATGGGGAAGCTGCATGCCGCTATGACGAATGTCCTTTGGTATGTACAGCCGTGCAAGGATACAGTCAGTGTTCTTTCACCAAAAGTCTTAATGTCTGAGCCGTTTGCGGCCGTCAGGCCGGGGCCACTAGTTCCTGCCAGCTAGCCTGCATAGGACGGCAGGATGAGGCTCTTTTGGGAGCCGGAGTCGACGAGGAATTGTCTCCCTGAGCATGAGTCTGTGACATAGAGCAGCTTGCTCACTTCACCGGCTGTCGGAGCTGCTACCGACTGCCGGCCCTGGCGTTTCCCGAGCGCTTGAATTAGCAAGTGGCACGCATTGGCGTGTGTCCTCTCCAAAACGGCGGTCGTAGAAGCAGAGTGTGTCTCTCCGGTGCTTCTTGGCTTCCGTTGCAGCCACCATCGTTGGCTCCTCGCCCCCGCTGGCCATCTCGCTGGGTTCCGATGCTGCTGCGTTCACTGCGAGGGCTCTGGTGGTCAGGATAATCCAATCTGCCTCTTGCGCTAGTGCCCGGTAGTTGCGCGTGGCCAGCAGTGGCGAATTTGCAAGGACCACCCTGGCCACCCTCTGGAGGTTCAGGAGGAAAAGGTGGGCAAAGAGGAAATGCCCGTCATCTGTGCCCATCAATGCCAACATCTTCTCCATTAGCTCGACTGCCGACCCATCTCCCAGCTTGGAGCACGTCAGGAGCCTTTCCGTTATTTATCTTTTGTTCTTATGTACACTGCAGCCTTTGTCAGTGTTTCTGACGAAGGCTGCTGCAGTGTACAGTCGAAACACGTTAAGAAGGTAAAGACATCTCCTTTCTATTTTGTTTTTGTCTTTTATAAGAACAAAAGATAAATAATTAAAAGAAGACAAAATGAACCTATTTGACATAGGAGCCTTTCCGCTCTCTCGCAGTCTGAGAGCGTATAGTGCCGGGTCAGCGCGGTTTTGAGAGCCTCATATTTGTCGTGGGCTGGGGGCCGTTGGAGCAGGCTCGCCACCTGCTGAGTTGTGTGTGCGTCCAGTGCTGTAACCATGTAGTAGTATCTGGTGTCATCCGCCGTTATTCCCCGTAGCACGAACTGGGCCTCAGTGTGGAGGAACCAAGATTTCAGGTCGTGTAGCCAAAAGTCTGGGAGTTTGACTGAAATGGCAGACGCGCTACCGGCACCTCCAGTCCGGGTCGTCTCCGGGCTGTTCGCCTCGAGTTCCATTGCGCGTCAAGGTTCACCAGTGTGGAGAGAGGAATAATCAGGCAGAGCGGTCCAGGGCAGAGCAGGCTTTATTAATCTCTCTCTCACACATTCCTCAGAATCACAAGCATCAAAAAGACTAACCGGTCGCAGGCACCTCTCCTTTTATATCATACAACTCGCTGAGTTCCCATTCTCTTTGTCACTGCTCTCATCAACACACCAACCCCCACATCAACACACAAACCCCCATGACGATTCCCCTTGTCCTTCCATCTGAGTGGAAACATACTGAGTGGATCCCCCACAGTACATTAATGAAAAGACAAAATGTATTTTGAAATTCTGATAGGAGTTGAATGAAATTAAGTTTAAAGAACTTACACCAGGAATATTCTGCAGAATTAAGTTTAAATTGAACAGCAGACCATCAGCACAGAGTCAGATTGCGTCCCGGTGGCAGCAGGGCCCCCATGTGCCAACCTTGATTCAGCTGGATGCCCGTGGAGTCTGTTGAGAGATAGACTGGGAGACGGGTTCTACAAGGCCGTGCTCCTGAGATCGAAAAACGGGAGCTGAGTTTTCCAGCAAGCTGGGCCAGGTCTCTCTTATGCACTGAAGAAGGAATTTGTTTATTGTACAAGGTCCAATCAGAAAGTCAAATTGGGACAAAAACACACCACATATTCATTTCTTCTGATGTATGGCAGCTTGAATGAGTTAGTTTAAGTTTAGAAAAAAAAATCAAACAGAATCTTCTTGCACAGTGATTTAATGAAAAGGACTAAAATAAGGAAAAATGAACTTTAAAGAAAAGAAAAAGAATTTTCACAGAGCATGGAATACTCTGGGCCTACTTAAAAAGATAGGAAAAATGGGAGAGCAGAGAAGTCTGCTCCTTACAGCTTGACCACTGTCCAAAAACTGAAAAACTAAGGGAAGATTTTTTTCAGGTGTGGCAGAATTTCACTGGCTTTCATGAAAACTGAGCTGAACCAATTACATGGAGTTTCCTGTTCAACAGAAGTCATAAACTAAGCCAGAAAAGGAGATACAGTGGAGTCTGGAGGCCCATTGGTCATTTCAAAGTTCAGGGCTGTGTGGGTCTCCCAGCAGAAAGGAGAGAAATCTGAGATGAGAGAAACTTGATATGATTGATTGATTGATTGATTGATTTTTATTTGAACATTGTTAAAGAAAGAAAAAAAGAGAGTTCAAAACACAACAAAAAAACAAACCAAAATAAAATGTTCAAAAGGAGTGGGAAGAAGCCAAGGCTTATACAGTCCCACCCCTTCTCCACACCAAACAAATTACAGTATTACTCATAATCATCATTATCCCACAACCACATTCACTGTAATACACCCATAGTCAATTTATACAACAAAAATGACACAACAATGACAGTCCATATCCAACAATATTACAACAACAATAAACATACAATTCTGGCATGTTCAATGCAAACACAAACAACACCATCACCTTCACAATCACCATAACACACAACAACCTTCCCTCACTGAAGACACAATGTAACATCACTGCCCTTCATTCTCATACTGCTCAAAAATCATTTCTTTATATGTTGATTTAAATATATGGATGTTGGGACATTGCCTGTGTTTCTCCCCCAACCCATTCCACAATTTTACCCCACACACAGACACACAAAAACTCTTCCGTGTAGATCTTACTAAGTGAATTTTAAATTTTGTATTCCCCCGTAAATTATATTTCCCTTCTCTCTCCCTGAATAGATTCTGTATATTGTGTGGCAAGAGGTTTTTACTAACTTTAAACATTAATTGTGCTGTGTAATAATGAACCAGATCCCATAATTTCAATAACTTCGAATGTAAAAACAATAAATTAGTATGTTCGAGGTACCCAACTTTGTGTATAACACGGACTGCCCTTTTTTGTAATATTAACAATGAATTAAGTTTACTTTTATAACTGTTACCCCAAACTTCTATACAATAAGTCAAGTATGGAAGTACTAATGAACAATACAAAATATGAAGTGATTTATAATCTAGGACCTGCTTAATTTTATTTATAATTGCAATATTTTTTGCAACTTTATTTTGTATGTATCTGACATGTGGCTTCCAACTAATTTTATCATCCAGTACTACACCCAAAAACTTGATCTCCTTAACTTTTTCAATAACTACATTATCTATATGAATGTGTATATCTTCTTTATTTTTACAATTACCAAATATCATTACCTTAGTTTTATCTATATTTAGTGATAGTTTATTACAATCCATCCATTTTTTTAGCTTATTTAATTCATTATTTAGAGTATGGATTAGTTGATTATAATTATTTCCAGAATAAAATAAATTAGTATCATCAGCAAATAATATTATTTTTAATAATTTAGAAACTTGGAATATATCATTTATATATATGTTAAATAATTTGGGGCCCAATACTGACCCTTGGGGGACCCCACAGGCAATTCCCATACACCCAGACAGATATTCTCCCATTTTCACAAATTGTTGTCTCTCAGATAGATAACTTGTAACCCATTTCAGAGCAATTCCCCTAATACCATACATTTGCAATTTATTAAGAAGTATTGAATGATTTATTGTATCAAATGCTTTTCTAAAATCTATAAACACACCAATTGCATATTTTCCTTGATCTAATGCATTTATTATTTCCTCTGTTGCATCCATTATCGCCAATGATGTTGTACTCTTGGCTCTAAACCCATACTGGTTCTGATTCAGCACATACTGTGTATTTAAAAAGTTTTCTAATCTGTTGTTGAAAAGTTTTTCCAGAATTTTTGAAAATTGTGGGAGAAGTGATACTGGTCTGTAGTTTGTGTATTGGTGTTTATTTCCCTGCTTAAATAATGGAATTACTTTTGCTATTTTCATTTTCTGCGGGAATGAACCAGTTTGAAATGATAAATTACAAATATATGTGAATGGTTTTAATATACCATCAACAGTTCTTTTTATTAGTGCCATATCAATACCATCACAGTCAGTAGATAATTTATTTTTACACTTTTCAACAACAGATTTTACCTCTAGTTCATCCACCGCTGTAAGAAAAATTGACCGAGGGTTACTTCCAATTAAAGTCTCACTCACAGTGTCTTTTCCTTGATTTGGAATCTTTGCTGCCAACTCTGGCCCAACACTTACGAAAAATTTATTCATTTTATTTACTACCATATTCTTATCATAAATATCACCACAATTATCAGTAAAATACTCTGGATATATCATTTTCTTAGTTCCATTTTTCCTTAATTTGTTTAATATATCCCAGACTCCTTTTATATTATTTTTATTTTCATTTAACATTTTCCTATAATATAATTTTTTACTAGTTCGTATTATATCAGTTAATTTATTTTTATAGGTTTTATATCTTTTTTCAGATTCTTTAGTTCTTAATTTAATAAAATTTTTATAGAGATAATTTTTCTTTTTACAAGCATTTTGTAACCCTTTGGTTAACCATGGGCAATTTTTATATATGTGTTTTTTATTAATTTCTTTAATTGGACAGTTTTTATCATATAATAATTTAAATATATCAATAAATTTATCATATGCCAAGTCCACATTTTTCTCTCTATAGACAACATCCCAGTTCTGTAACATTAAGTCTTCTTTTAAATCCCTGATTCTATCTTCTGTTCCTATTCTTTTATAGATAATCTTTTTACATAGTTTATTATTATTCTTACTCTCATTAGCCCCATAATTAACATCTAAAGAAACAAATACAGGCAAGTGGTCACTAATATCATTTATTATTATACCACTCACCATATTATATTCAATAACATTGGTAAAAATGTTGTCTATCAGGGTAGCACAGTGTGTCGTTATTCTTGTAGGTTTTGTAATCTTTGGAAATAAGGTTAAGCTATACATTGTATCTAAGAAATCTTCAGTTGGTTTGTGTTGTTTTGTTTTCATCAAATCTATATTAAAGTCACCACAAATAAAGATATCCTTTTGTCTTATTTTTGCATACATCTTTTCCATCCCATTTTTAAATTTTTCCATATCAGATCCCGGTGCTCTATATATACAACTTACTATTATATTTTTTCTTTTTTCCATCGTAATCTCAATTGTTAAACATTCCATACTTTCATTCACTGCTGATGTCATACTGTCTACTTTTTTACTTTTTAATTTTCTATCAACATACAGTGCTACCCCACCACCACTTTTACATTTCCTATTTTGTGTGTACATCTCATATCCATCTAGTTCAAAATTTACATCTTTTTCTTCATTAATCCATGTTTCACTTATTGCAATAATCCTAAATGGTGTATTAAATTGATTCAAAAACTCCTTAATACTATCAAAGTTTGCATAGAGACTCCTACTATTAATATGTATTATTGTTAATGTTTGATCCAAATTCATAATTCCATTTAATTGTTGTTCTTCATAATAAACACACTTATTATTAATATGACCAAAATAATTGTTGTCTGGGTCAACACCTCCCAAAATGTCCTGTGGTTGCTGTTCAGCACTAACAAAATTTCCAGCTTCAATTTGCCCCACTACACCTCCATCATCAAATGAGGAAGAATGATTGACTAAAGTACTAAACATAATTTATGACAACCATGTACACCAAGAAGAAAAAAGGAAAAGAACACAAAATTTCCACTCATGATTACTGCACCGTTATTGCTGAATCAGGGCTAAGGTTTAAATCTGTCCAATTCCTCCATTTCTCTAATCATCATTACTTTAGCGTGATACTAATATACATCATTACTTTATATGGAAACTATATGCTGCTGAATAAAGCCTAAATTCTTTAAACTTTAGTGACTAAGATATTTGACTCAATAATAAGGGGGCAAACAATGTGTCTACATTGTAACTGTGATTAATTTGTTATAGTAAGCATGTAAAAATTAATTTCTTCCTGAAAATAAAGCAACACATATCAAATCATATCAATAAAAGCATTTCAAACCACAATTGTCCATTCCAGATTTCAGCCATGTCTCCAGTAGTGGATACTGTCTTGAGAGAAAGAATATGGATTAATTTATTGTTCAGAATTTATAAATTCTACTTCGGAGAGAAAACAATTAAATATTCCTGAGCCGTCCACCAGATGGCACTGCAAAACTGTCTGTTTTTTTTTTAAATGAAGAATGTTGACTTCCCCGTCTGGACTATAGCAACCGTAAATTTGTCATTTGGGGCATTCCTTTGCCAAATAGAGAAAAGGGAGAATGACTAAGTCCTGGAGAACGGATTAACTTCCACTTTATGGCCGATGGATAGTGTTACAGCTTTGGACCTTGGGTGAGAGAAGCAGTTCACTGCCAGACTTTTGAGTTGAAACTATTTTTCTTCAGCAAAGAATGATTTTACAGATTGGAACCCAAGGTCAACGCTACAACTACTACATATATACTATTATACTGTATATAGTATAGTATTACTATATACTACTATACTACTATTACTGACCATAATATTACTGTGGTTGACTGACCTGAACCCATAAATTCTCTATGGAGTATAGTCAAGAGAAAGACCTGACCCAACAATAAAGAAGAACTGAAAGCTTCCATCAAAGCAACTTGGGCATCAGTAACACCTCAGCAGTGACACAGGGGCCATATTATAAGGACGCAGTCAGTTTTCATTTGTCACTGACACGGAACACGTTTATGGGCATTTGCAAGTTCATTTGCTTTTTACAGCAGCGCAGAAACAAATTTTCGGCTGGGCGCAAGGTGCAAAGAGGCTGGTTTAATTATTCAGAGGCGTGTTTTGGATAATCCAATCCAAAGCGTGCCTGCCCATCCCTTTTAATGCAAAAAGGTGCATTATAAGATAAGATAAGATAAGCCTTTATTAGTCCCACAATGGGGAAATTCCAGGATTGCAACAGCACAGGGATAGCAACACTCAGAGCAACAATCAGAAGGCAAGAGAAAAAACAAGAGCAGCGAGTATACATATGTACATATAAATATAAATATATATACTGTATATATATATATATATAGACACACAGTGCGGAGCATTGTAGCTAGATGGGATAGAGATATAAATATATAAACACAGTGCTGAGCATTGTAGCTGGATGGAATAAATATGTGAGTATATAAACACACAGCGCAGAGTATTGTAGCTAGATGGAATGAATATGTGAATGTATAAACACACAGTGCGGAGCATTGTAGCTAGATGGAATAAATATGTAGATGTGTACACAGTGCGGAGCATTGTAGCTAGATGGAATAAATATGTAAATATATAAACACACACAGTGCGGAGCATTGTAGCTAGATGGAATAATATATAGATATATAAACACAGTGCGGAACATTGTAGCTAGATGGAATAGATATATGAATTTATAAACACAGTGCGGAGCATTGTAGCTAGATGGAATAAATATGTAGATATATAAACACACACAGTGCGGAGCATTGTAGCTAGATGGAATAAATATGTAAATATATAAACACACACAGTGTGGAGCATTGTTGCTAGATAGAGTAAATATATAAATATATATATAAACACCCACAGTGCAGAGCATTGTAGCTAGATGGAATAAATATGTAAATATAAAAGCGCACACAGTGCGGAGCATTGTAGCTAGATGGAATGAAACAGCACAACCGTCTACTTAGTTATCCTACATGGTATGATTATGTACCCATACATATTCTCACCCTCCATAGCGACCGGTATTTTCCTAGTTGTATACCGGAGGGGACCATTGTGTAAATCTATTGTGTCTTTTGCATTCAAAACTATTAGGTTGTCACGTCTTTTTGCTATCTCTGTGAGCAGCCCTGCTTAGGTTGTACAGTCTGACAGCCGTAGGTAGAAGGACCTGCGAAACCTCTCGGTTGTGCACCTAGGATGATGTAGTCTGCTGCTAAATGAGCTCCTCAGTGCATTCAGTATGTCCTGCATAGGGTGGAACTCGGACTCCAGCAGAGATGACAGTTTAGCCACCAACCTTCTCTCTCCCATCTCCTCCACTGGGTCAAGGCGCTGCCCCAGGACAGAGCTAGCTTTCTTGATCAGTTTGTTCAGTCTCTTCCTATCGGCTGCTGTAATGCCACTGCCCCAGCAGACCACTCCAAAAGTGAAGGCTGATGCCACCACCGTGTCATAGAATGTCTTCAGCAGTGCCCCTTGTACACCAAAAGACCTGAGTCTCCTCAGTAGGAACAGCCTGTGCTGTCCCTTCTTGTAGAGTGCGTCAGTATTGTGTGACCAGTCTAGTTTATTGTTCAGATGAACACCCAGGTACTTATAGGATGTTATCTAAAGTGAACTCTGATCACGATAGCTTGTGTAAGATGGGTTTTGCGCTGGCCAAAGCCCATGCGTGTGAGCAAAAATGCACACTATAATAACTCTGCTTAGCTGCTTAGTAATAAGGAAGACATCAATCACAGTTGATGCCCAGTAAGTTATTTTAGAGAAAACAAGCAGGAAGAATGCTGGGCTGAAAAATCAGCTGAATGGTTTAATGTAGTGCGCACAAATGCAACACACAGACATGACTGGGTTTAAAACTTCACGAAAACAGGATGATGACTGTGCAAATTTTCATAAACTTTAATTAACAATGGCGTGGAAGATGCTCCCGGCCCATGGGGAGATTGAGTGCTCCCTCTCCTGTTGCTTTAGCTGACTGAGGGTTTCCCCCATCTTGTGCAGGGGTCTGCTGAGGTTTGCGACTGTCTGTCCCAGTCCCTCCAGGGTGGGAGGGAAGGACGAGATCTGGCATGGCTTCCCATCCGCCACGACCCCAGCCACAAAGCGAGCTCACTCTTGGCGCCCCCTTCCGGGGCTCACGGGTGGCAGTCAGGGTGCTTGCTGGGGGAGAACCGCAACCGTAGACACGGTGTGGGCGGCCTTGGTCCCAGCTGGAAACCCGAGGGCACGTGGCCGAGGCAGATGTGGATGCGTCTCCTGTCTCTCCAGGAAGTTCCAGTGAAAAGTAAAATGCTGCACACTCCTTGCTCATTCATTCATTTCCTTACAAAAATCATGCATTAACACCTAATCTATAGACTCCAATGGTAAGTCCGCAATTAAAATGAGAGCGTGGATGGAATAAAAAAAATGTTTAGTGTGTGATCACATTATAATTAAAATGACGGGTGATTTTATGTATGACTGATACAACTCTCTCCATTAAAATAACAGAAAATCCACAACCTGGGCTTCATTGACAACTTTAACCTCTTTCGAGGCTGCAAAGCATTTTTCAAATGGCCACCACCCCAGTAACTTAGGCAGCCATATTTTAGCAGCTAATTTGCACTTTGTTGTCCAAACTATCCTACAGTCACATGACTGACTATTTACATTCTGCCCTCAGCTCCCCCTTCCCCCCTCCCAGTATGAGACCTTATTATATGCCACGAGAAATGAAGTGCACTTTAATTGTTATCGTCTATGTCCCTCCGTCAGCTGACGCAGCGGTGGCCTGTGACGTCATCAGCTCGACTGCGGCCACATTACTGGCGAAGCACCCGGATGCATTCATGGCCATCACAGGTGATTTTAACCATGTCTCAGTGGGAAAAACACTACCAAACTTTCATCAGTTTGTTGACTGTCCCATCAGAGAGAACAAAACACTGGATTTACTGTATGCCAATGTCAGGGATGCATATAGTGAAACAGCTCTACCCCCCATTGGCAAGTCAGATCACTGTATGGTCATGTTAACACCCAGGTACATTCCCCTTGTGCAAAGGCAGCCTGCTTATACACGGACTGTGAGGAGGTGGACACAGGAGGCTGCTGATGCACTGCAGGACTGCTTCGAGACGACGGACTGGAGCGTACTCTGCGAACCACATGGCATGGACATAGACAATATCACTGACTGCATCACAGAATACATTAGATTCTGTGAAGACATGACCATGCCAGCTCAGACTGTACACTGCTTCTCCAACAACACACCATGGGTCACCAGTGACCTGAAAGCACTTATGAACAAAAAGAAGCGAGCTTTTAGGGCTGGAGACAAGGAGAAGCTGAGGGGAGTGCAGCATGAGCTGAGAGAGATGCTGAGGAGGTGCAAGGACATTTATAGGAGGAAGTTGGAAGAGAAACTCAGGCAAAACAACACTAAAGATGTGTGGGAGGGAATGAAACAAATAACTAGGTACAAAGGGAGAGTCGGGCAGCCACCTGGGAGCCAGGAGAGAGCTGAGGAACTGAATCTGTTTTTTAATAGGTTCAACTCACAGTCTGTCACCCGAGCAACACAACCAGACCCCCATGCACCCGTCCCCACCCACGCTCCCGTGCAGAACCTCTCTCCATCTCCCCCCTTCTCCTCCTCAGGGGGCACCAGGACCCTCCCTCACTTCACGGTGACTACAGATCAGGTGGAGAAACAGCTGGAGAGACTCCGTCAGCGGAAGGCTTCGGGCCCTGATGGCATCTCCGCAAGGACCCTGAGGACCTGTGCCAACCAACTACCTCCGGTACTGAAACACCTGTACAACCTGAGCCTGAGTCTGGAGAGAGTGCCGGTGCTGTGGAAGACATCCTGCCTGGTTCCTGTCCCCAACAAGTCATCTCCATCGGATTTGAATGACTACCGACCAGTTGCCCTCACATCTCATGTGATGAAGGTCCTGGAGAGACTGGTCTTAGCCCACCTGAGGCTGCAGGTGAAGACGTGGCTGGACCCTCTGCAGTTTGCATATCAGCCCCATTTAGGAGTTGAAGATGCTGTCATCTACCTGCTGCAACGAGCCCATCTGCACCTGGATGGTGGAGGAGATACTGTGAGAATGACTTTTTTTGATTTCTCCAGTGCCTTTAACACCATCCAGCCACTGCTGCTGGGTGAGAAGCTGCGGGTGATGGGGGTTGACAGCTCTGTGATCTCCTGGATTACTGACTACCTGACCGGCAGACCACAGTTTGTCAGGCTGGGCAGTGTCTTGTCTGGAGTGGTGGCTAGTGATACAGGAGCTCCACAGGGGACTGTGCTCTCTCCTTTCTTTTTACCTTATACACCACTGACTTTCAGTACAACACTGAGTCATGCCACCTGCAAAAATTCTCTGATGACTCAGCTGTTGTGGGGTGTATAACAGGAGGAGAGGAGGGGGAGTACAGGGCACTGGTAGACAGATTTGTGGAGTGGACGGAGCAGAATCACCTGAGGTTGAATGTCAGCAAGACCAGAGAGATGGTGATTGACTTCAGGAAGAGGAAGGCTCCTTCTCAGCCACTGCAGATTAGGGGTGTGTGTGTGGGAGTGGTTGAGGACTACAAATATCTGGGTGTCAGGATCAGCAGTGGGTTGGACTGGAGATCCAACACCGATGCTGCGCACAAGAAGGGGATGAGCAGACTCTACTTCCTGAGAAAGCTGAGATCCTTCAACGTGTGCAGCAGGATGCTGGAGCTTTTCTACCAGACTGTTGTCGCCAGCCCCATCTTCTTTGCTGCGGTCTGCTGGGGTAGCAGTATCAGGGCCAGAGATACCAACAGACTTGACAAGATTATCAAGAGGGCTGGCTCTGTAACTGGTCTCAGACCGAAGACCTTTGAGACAGTGGTGGAGAGGAGAACACTAAATAAACTGCGATCCATCATGGACAATCCTGATCATCCCCTCCACCACACACTAGATAGACAGCGAAGCACTTTCTCCAGTAGACTACTACAGCTTTGTTGTCGAATGGCCAGGTACAGGAAATCTTTCCTGCCACATGCAATTTCACTGTACAATAACTCACTATGATGTTGCATTCTGGCATAGCTATGCTGCCGCACTGCATCTTACAGACTAACTGGTACATCACTTTTCACTCTGCTCCTGATAGTCCTTCTTTGTGCAATGGGATGATTCATGTGTTTATACGGGTCATCATATATTAAGCTATGATGTATATAGGTTTTATAGTTGTGCTAGTTTTTACTTCCATGGGTAATCCCTTTGTCTGTCATGTGTGTGTTTGTGTTGTTGGTTGTCAACTGTCATGCTGCTGTTACACTGTAATTTCCCAGTTTGGGATCAATAAAGTACATCCATCTATCTATCTATCTATGTATCTATCTATCTATCTGTCTATCTCCCTCCCTCCCTCCCTCCCTCTATGGCCTCAACTCAGTGTTCCATCTCCCGCCACAGCTCCCCCTACAGGCCCCAACCGCCACTGCTCCCTCCTGCCACTGCTTTCCCTATTTACCCCAAAGTCACAGTCAGATCCCCATCACACCATCCCAGTAAATCGCAGGTAAACCCATCCAATCTCCGCCCCATTCCTCAGTCCCCTTAACTTGTCCCAAAGCAACACCTCCTGAAACTGGCTCTACTGAACACATGCTTACGAAACAATAAAAGCCTCATCCTGAAAAAATTCATCACTGGCCACGGTTACATGGGCAAAATTTCTTCAATCTGATTACAATTCAGATCAGAATTTTACTGTTTACATGGATCCCGAAAAAGTTGATCTGATTAGGACGTGCGTTTCCATGTGTCACACGTTTGAACGGAATAAATTATTTTGACATGCGCACATTGACATTTCGACATTACGAAAATAGTAGAAGAAGAAGCAACTTCCAGTATTAGCAAGCCCCGCTTCGTGTCGAAATTGACCTGTATTGTGTTATTCAGACTGTACTTTTTCTTCTGCTGGTCTCCGTAATGAAGCTACAAGTACATACTTCTGCATATGATGAACAGAGGGAGACAGCAGGACGACACAGACCAGTTTTGTTTTACTCCCGCTATGTTTTCCGCTAGCTGCTGCTAAGGCAGAAATACGTCACGTCGACGTGTGGCTGGTGTACAGACATGCGCAGTAAACATATTTTCTGCCCTGTGCTTGGAATACGTGTTTTCATGTGCACCATTCCGATTAACAACCGGCATAACCCACCCCTCTCAATTGGAATGAAATTTTGATCCGAATGAGCGTGATTGGGTTAGAATATTCAGATTGCCATGTTTACATGAAGCATTTTTATTCTGATCAGGCTTTTAATCCGGTTACTTGTGTCCATGTAAATATAGCCACTGGCAATAACCTGGATTTTCTTTGCATCACTGAAACATGGCACAAACCCCTGGACTATTTTCACTCATTGAGACCACACCTTCCGGATTCACCTACGTTGACAAACCTCATCTTGATGGCCGGGGAGGTGCTGTTGCTGTCATGCACCGAAAAACATCAAAATATCCAAAATTTCCACCCTGCAGTCCACTCATTTGAACATCTTGCCTTCAGACTCTCTGGCCCCACTCCTCCTGATCAGTGCCATTATCTACCGCCCCCTCCTTTCTATCTGAACTCTCTGATCTGTTGGCCCAGCTCTCTGCTATCTTGCCCTCTGTTCTTCTCCTCGGCAACTTCAATCTCCACATCGATTCCACTGACTGCAAGTCTGCCACCGACTTCCTGTAACTTCTTCAGTGCTTCACCTTCACTCAACATGTTGGCTTCTCGACTCACTCACATGGACACATTCTGGATCTGGTCTGCTCAACTGGACTAACAATACTCCAACTTAGCAGTATCAACCTCCATATCTCTGGCCACCTGGCAGTTACCATGGACATCAAAGTTCCCATCCCATCCCCCAAAGAAAGGTGCACAATATCCTTCAGAAATATCAAAACCATCACTCCCCCAGTCCTCTCAGCCTCACTCACTAGCATGATATCTGTCTCCCCTCCCCCACTCTCTGATGACCCCATGGATCTTGTGCACTATTACAACACCACCCTCTCTTCCTGTCTGAACCAGTTAGCCCCCATCAAAACTAAAACAGTCTCCTTCACTTACTCTGCTCCCTGGTACACTCCTGAACTCCACGCCATGAAATCCCGTAAGTGACAGCTGGAAAGACTTTACAAGAAAACAAACCTAACAGTTTACCTCCAAGCCTACACAGACGACCTCCAACAATACAAGACTGCCCTCAATACAACCCCGTCCAACTTGTACTCTCACCCCATACACACTGGCTCTAAAAAACCCAAAACATTCTTCTCCACAATAAATAAACTTCTCAAACCCATCAACAACACCCCCCCCCCCATCGTTCACTACTGAAAAGTGCAACTCATTCCTCTCCTTTTTTCCAAACAAAGATCACCACCATCCACAGCAACCTGACAACCTCCCGTCTGATCCTAACCCCTCCATCAGCTCCTCCCTCACCTCTATTCAGCCACTGTCTCATTTCCTCCTACTGACCCCTCTAGAGCTCACTAAAATTATCACAGGCATAAGAAGCCCCACATCTGTATTGGACCCCATCCCCTCCGCACTTATCAAGTCCTGCCTTCCATCTCGCTCCCCACTCATCTGCAGCCTCATCAATGCCTCCCTCAGCTCCAGCTCAGTTCCTGACCCCCTGAAACTCACCGCTGTCTCCCCAATCCTCAAAAAAAAAAAAAAAAAAAATCTGTCCCATCTCCAACCTGCCCTTCTTGTGCAAAATCCTGGAACGTGTTGTTGCCACCCATCTCAAAACCCACCTCACCTCAAATGACCTCTTTGAGACATTCCAATCTGGATTCTGTTTACAACATAGCACCGAAACAGCCCTTCTCAAAGTGACAAATGACCTCTTTCTCTCAGCCGACTCTGGACTCCTGAACATTCTCATCATGCTCAACCTCACAGCTGCCTTCAATACAGTCAACCACTCCATTCTCCTCTCCCATCTGGAAACTTGCTTCAGTATCACTGGTACAAGCTCTCTCCTGGTTCCACTCATATCTCACCAATAGACAGCAATTCATCCATGTCAACAACTGCACCTCCCTCACAGCCTCCTCTCCCATGGTGTTCCCCAGAGTTCTGTGTTGGTCCTCTCCTCTTCATCATCTACATACTCCCGCTTGGTAACGTCATCCGCTGACATGGCCTTAATTTCCATTGTTACACCAACGACATTCAGATCTACATTTCCACTAAGTGCATAACCACAATAACCTGCCCCATACTGGAAAACTGTCTTTCTGAAATAAAATCCTGGATGCAAAAGAAATTTCTACAACTCAGCTATGACAAGTCTGATATGATGATCATCGATCCGGAATCCTTCATCAAAACCACCCAAAACTTCAACCTCACTGTTGCCAACTTCACACTTTCCCCATTCCCACAGCTCAGAAACCTTGGAGCCATCTTTGACAACCACCTCACTTTTGAACCGCACATCAATCATGTCACCAAAACTGCCTTCTTTCACCTGAAAAACATAGCCGACTCCGTCCCTCACTCACCTTCTCCACTGCAGAAACCCTCATACACGCATTTATCACATCCAGACTCGACTGTTGTAATAGTTTTTTTTTGTTTTTGATTTTGTATACTTTAATGATCCCCAGAGGGGAAATTGAGGGCATCCACCTGGATGGATGAAGCAGCCACGGTATGGCGCTATCCCTTTACCATTCACACACACATTCACACCTAGAGCCACTTTAGAGTCTCCAGTTAACCTAACCTGCATGTTTTTGGCCTGTGGGAGGAAACCGGAGAACTCCCGGAGTAAACCCACACATTCACGGGGAGAACATGCAAACTCCACACAGATCACTGTTGGTCAGGGGCTGGGATCGAACCAGGGATCCCATGGCCAAGGGTGAGTTGCTGTGCTGCCACAGTGTTAACCACTGCACCATCGCACCGTATTCTTTACGGCTCATCATCCAAAGTCCTCCAGAAACTTCAATACATTCAGAACTCAGCCGCTTGTCTCCTTACCTAGTCCTGCTTCTGCAACCACGTCACCCCTGTCCTCCAGAACCTCCACTGGCTCCCAATCTCACAACGATTACAGTTCAGTCCTTTTCCTCACCTTTAAAGCTCTACACTAACAGGCCCCTTCCTATCTTACCGTCCTGTATCATCGGCAACCCCGCCCCCATTCCTCTAATGCAAACCTCCTCTCTCCACCACACAGAACCTGGGGGGACAAAGCCTTTTCCATTGCCGCCCCCTCCCTCTGGAGCTCCCCCCACCAACACATCCATGACTGCATAGATTTAAACTCCTTCAAATCATTACTCAAAACCCATCCGTTCAGACTTGCTTTTAATCTTTAATTTTAATTGTGCATTGTTTTTTCTCTAATGTAAAGCATCTTTGAGTGCCTTGGAAAGTGCTATACAAATGTATTATTATTATTATTATTATTATTATTATTATTATTATTATTATTATAAATTTCTGATTTTTTTTTTTTTCCACAATATCTTTATTGAACCTTTTTTTTTTTTTTTAACAAACATGATACAAACAATCAAACACTAACACTAAAGTACTACAAAAAAAAAAAATGCACTAAAAACACCAACAACCACCAACAAAATCAAGTCTTCAACAATGCTCCTCTGTTTAGTCTAGACAATCCAATACATTAGTATACTTATTATGTTCACCAGTTTGGAATTTACAAGGTCCACACACATCATTCACCTTCTTCTTCAAGAGTTATGTTTAAATTTTTTTACATAATCAATAAAAGGTCTCCATATATTCTCAAACACAATTTCCTTTGATTTTAGTATATATGTTATTCTTTCTAATGGAAGGTTTGTTAACATCTGTCTTAACCACTGAGTCACATCTGGTCTATGAGTCTTTTTCCATAATAGTGCAATACATTTTTTGGCATTAAGCAAACTGAGGTCTATGAATGTTCTTTCACTTTTATTAAAATTATGCTTTTCTGGGTACAGACCCAACAAAAACAGTTTAGGATTCAATATGATTTGTTTTGAGATTATTTTTTCAATTGTTACCCTCACCTCTTCCCAAAACATTCTTATTAATCTACATTCCCATAAACAATGAAATAGGGTTCCTTTACTTTCCATGCATTTTGTGCATGTATCTGGTATATTTTTGTTATATCTATTTAACTCCTCCGGTGTAACATACATCCGCATTAACCATTTGAAATGTATCAATTTAAGGCGTGCATTTATTGATTTGGTTTGAGCTTCTGTACAAGCCAATTCCCATTGTTCCTCTGAAATTTCAATTTGCAGATCTTCTTTCCAGTAGTTTAATCTTTTCAGTGAATTTTCACTTGAAGATAGTGTCAATGAGTTATAAAACTCTGAAATAATACCCTTTCTTTTACTATCTTTCATCATCATTTTTTCCAAGGATGAATAAATAGGTCGAGTGAGAGCTTTATTTTGATTTGATCGAATAAACTCGACATACCGAGAGAACTGAGGCGAAAACGCCGCGGCTGCCGGGCTGGAGTAAGGCGGAGGACAAAAAATATAAGGTACAGACCCTCCCTTCCATCTGTTGTCATGGGAAATGTACGGTCGATACTGGGAAAGTTAGATGAGCTAGCGGCTATCTCCCGTTATGATAGCACATACCGGGAGTGCTCTCTCCTTTTGTTTACTGAGACGTGGCTAACTGAACTAGCAGCAGATGCTAACATTGAGCTGGAGGGTTTTCACATGATACGAGCTGACCGAACACCAGACAGTGGCAAGGCTAGGGGCGGTGGAGTGATCATGTATGTTAACAACAACTGGTGCAGACCGGGACATATCACTGTTAAACAACGACACTGCAGCAAAGACATTGAGTTGCTAGCTGTTAGCATGAGGCCTACATATCTCCCGAGAGAACACTCACACGTGATCTGCATTGTTGTTTATGCAAATCCGACGGCGAACGCTGGGACAGCACGTGACGTCATCCATTCAGTAACCAGCAGGCTGCAGACAGAACACCCAGATGCTCTTCTCCTCATCTCAGGCGATTTCAACCATGTTTCACTGTCTCCCATTCTACCCACGTTCACCCAGTATGTCACATGCCACACTAGAGACAATAAAACACTGGATTTATTCTACGCAAACACTAAGGAGGCGTACACCTCATCACAACTACCCCCACTCGGGAGATCGGATCACAACTTGGTTCATCTCCGGCCGGTGTACAAACCCCTAGTGCACAGACAACCTCCGGCCATGCACACTGTGGAGTTATGGTCTGAGGAGACAATGGACACCCTAAAGGGCTGTTTTGAAGCCACCGCCTGGAAGCAGCTCTGCGATCCACATGGTGAGGACATCGATGGCCTCATTCACACCTTCACGGGCTACCTCAGCTTCTGTGTGGACAAATCCGTTCCCACCAAGACCATACGGCGTCACTCAAACAACAAACCCTGGATCAACCCTGAGATTAAAACACTTCTGAGAGAGAAGAAGAGGATCTTCAGGTCAGGGAACAGGGAGATGCTGAAGTCCGTACAGAGGGAGCTGAGGAGAAAGATCAGAGAAGGCAAGGACAGCTTCAGGAAGAAGATGGAGGACAAGCTGCAACAGAGCGACATCAGCGGGGTCTGGAGAAACCTCAAAACCATCTCGGGGCTCCAGAATACCTCCCCCCAGGCCACAGGGGGCAGGGAGTGGGCGAACAACCTGAATCTGTTTTTCAATAGATTTGACCAACCGCCCTCCCCCCTGACTGCACAACAACCACTGCTGCCTCTAAAGAAATCAAGTCCTGCTGCCCACTCCCCACTCTACCAACACCCCCCCACTCCCAACACACAGCCCCCCATCCTGACCCTGACCAGGACCCAGGTGAGGACGGAGCTGAGGAAGATCAAGGCGAGGAAGGCGCCGGGACCGGACGGCATCAGCGCAAAGCTCCTCAAGTCCTGTGCAGACCAGCTGTGTGGGATTGTGACGTATATCTTCAACATGAGCCTGAAACTGGGGAGGGTACCACAGCTGTGGAAAACATCTTGTGTGGTACCTGTACCAAAAACTTCCCACCCCAAAGACCTGAACAGCTACAGACCGGTGGCCTTGACGTCCCACTTGATGAAGACCCTGGAGAGACTGCTCCTTGCTCACCTCCGCCCCCTGGTGGAACCAGCGATGGATCCACTCCAGTTCGCCTACCAGCATGGCATTGGGGTGGAGGATGCGGTGATCTTCCTCCTTCACCGTTCTCTGTCCCACCTGGAGAAGCCCGGGAATATGGTGAGGATCATGTTCTTTGACTTCTCCAGTGCTTTCAACACCATCCAACCGATGATCCTGAAGGACAAGCTGCTGCGCGCAGGGGTGGACCAGCACCTGTCATCATGGATCCTGGACTACCTCACGAACCGGCCTCAGTTTGTGAGAACCCGGGACTGTGTGTCCGACACGATCATCAGTAGCACGGGGGCCCCCCAGGGAACGGTGCTGGCTCCCTTCCTGTTCACTCTTTATACTGCGGACTTCTCACACAACACAACACACTGCCATCTACAGAAGTTCTCTGATGACTCTGCGATCGTTGGCCTCATCTCCAATGGAGATGAAGCTGAGTACAGAGGGCTTATCCAGGACTTCGTGGACTGGTGCCATCGGAACTGCCTCCAGATCAACGCGAGGAAAACTAAGGAGCTGGTGGTGGACTGCCGCAGGCATGGGCAGCCCCTCACAGTACCAGTAAATATACAGGGAACAGACATCGAGATGGTGACATCCTATAAGTACCTGGGTATTCATCTGAACAATAAACTAGACTGGTCACACAATACTGATGCACTCTACAAGAAGGGACAGCGCAGGCTGTTCCTGCTGAGGAGACTCAGGTCTTTTGGTGTACAAGGGGCGCTGCTGAAGTCATTCTATGACACGGTGGTGGCATCAGCCATCACTTTTGGAGTGGTCTGCTGGGGCAGTGGCATTACTGCAGCCGATAGGAAGAGACTGAACAAACTGATTAAGAAAGCTAGCTCTGTCCTGGGGCAGCGCCTTGATCCGATGGAGGAGATAGGAGAGAGAAGGACGGTGGCTAAACTGTCATCTCTGCTGGAGTCCGAGTTCCACCCTATGCAGGACATACTGAATGCACTGAGGAGCTCATTTAGCAGCAGACTACATCATCCCAGGTGCACAACCGAGAGGTTTCGTAGGTCCTTCCTACCAACGGCTGTCAGACTGTACAACCTAAGCAGGGCTGCTCGCAGAGATAGCAAAAAAGACGTAACAAACTAATAGTTTTTTGAATGCAGAAGATGCAATAGACTTACACAGTGGTCCTCTCCGGCATACAACTAGGAGCATGCCGGTCGCTATGGAGGGTGAGAGTGTGTATGGGCACATAATCATACCATGCAGGATAGCTGGGTAGACGGTTATGCTGTTTCATTCCATCTAGCGGCAATGCTCTGCACTGTGTGTGTTTATATATTTGCATATTTGTTCCGTCTAGCTGCAATGCTCCGTACTGTGGGTGTTTATATGTTTATATATCTACATGTTATTCCATCTAGCTACATTGCTCCGCACTGTGTGTGTTTATATACTTGCATATTTATTCCACCTAGCTGCAATGCTCCGTACTGTGGGTGTTTATATATTTACATATTTATTCCATCTAGCTACAATGCTCTGCACTGTGTGTTCATATATTCATATATTATTCCATCCAGCTACAATGCTCTGCACTGTGTGTCTGTGTGTGTGTGTATATATATATATTTTATAGTAATACGTACATATGTTTATTAGCTGCTCTTGCTTGCTTGTTTTTTTTTCTTGCCTTCTGATTGTTGCTCTGAGTGTTGCTATCCCTGTGCTGTTGCAATCCTGGAATTTCCCCGTTGTGGGACTAATAAAGGCTTATCTTATCTTATCTTATCTTAAAGTTTCTAAGTTGAAGATATTTAAAAAAATGTGTTCTATTGAGATTAAATTTGATCCTCAGCTCTTCAAAAGACATTATGTTGTCTGCACATGGCAAATATAAATCCTGAATCTTTTGTATCCCTTTTAAATTCCATACTTTAAATACAGCGTCCGCTCTCCCTGGTTTAAAATATTGATTACCCCATATTGGACTAAATTGTGACAATAACTGTGGTTCTTTTAAATAGTTTTTAGCTTCACACCATATTTTGATCATATGCTTTACAAATGGATTTTTAACTTGTTTTTGTAATTTTTTTGCCGAATCTGAGTATATGAATATGGGAAGAGGTAAAGGTAAATTGTATGATTCCATTTCAGTCCAGTGAGGGAGATCATTTGATGAAAAATAATATGTCATAGACCTCAGTTGTGCCGACCAATAATACAACATAAAATTTGGACATTTCAGACCTCCACGATCAAATGGTAAATATAATAAAGACAAACGTAATCTAGCCCTCCTGTTGTTCCATATAAATTCCACTAACTTTTTTTTTATTCTTGAGAATAGATCTAAAGGTGGTGATAAGGGAATGTATTGAAATAAATAAAGTATTTTAGGTAAAATATTACTTTTAAGTATATTGATTCTCCCGATCATCGACATTGGTAGTGACATCCATCTCTGAGTTAACTCACTGATATCTGACATTAAGGCTTCATAGTTGACACTGGCGACTGATTCTAGCTTAGGCATAATTTGGATTCCTAAATATTTAAACTGATTTACAACATTGAATTGATTTACCTCAGGGGCTGGGTAATTTCTCTGGGTCTCATTTAGCATTAATATTGAAGATTTAGTTTTATTTATTTTATATCCTGATATTTCCCCAAAATTCTTTATTAAATTCAACAAGGTTGGAATTGATTTTTTTAGATTCGACATAAACAAAATTATATCATCGGCGTACAGGGAGATTTTATGTTCTGTTGGTCCAACTTTAATTCCATATATTTGTGAATGTAAACGTATCGCTATCGCTAAAGGTTCAATTGCCATAGTAAACAGTAAAGGTGAAAGTGGACAGCCTTGTCGACATCCTCTATTGATTTTTATTGGTTTTGAAATATTGTTATTTGTTAGGATTTCTGCTGTAGCATTATTGTATATTATTTGAACCCATTTTATGAAGTTATTTCCAAGTCCAAACCTTTGTAGGACTTCAAAAAGAAAGGGCCATTCAACTCTATCAAAGGCCTTTTCGGCGTCCAATGATAGGAGAGCTGTATCCGGTGCTTCTTTATTAAAATAAATAATATTAAATAGTCTTCTTACATTATGGAAGCCTTGTCTACCCTTTATAAAGCCATTCTGATCTCGATTAATAATATTTGGTAAAATTTCTTGTATTCGTCTTGCTAAAATTTTACAGATTATCTTAAGGTCGGCGTTTAATAGGCTTATTGGTCTCATATTTTCACATTTATTAGAGGGCTTACCTGGTTTTGGCAGCAGTATAATTAAGGCATTATTTATGTATGATGGTAAATTATTATTTTGAAATGCTTCTAAAACCATTTCCAAAAAAGGTTTTATTAATTTATTCTTAAATTTTTTATAAAGGTCAACTGGAAGACCATCTGGTCCTGCACTTTTTCCTGATTTCATATTATCAATGGCTAGCCCAACTTCTTCTTGACTAATTTTAGACTCCAATATCTCCCTGTTTTCATTTGGAATACACGGTATAGATAGTTCGTTCAAAAACCCATTTAGTTTTGTTAAATCAGGTTCATTTTTGGTATCATATAATTTTTCATAGTAATCTCTAAAGGCTCTATTAATTTCTAAAGGATCTATAACTACCTGTCCATTACTTATAATACTGGTAATTGGTGTTTTAATTTCCAATTGTTTAATCTGCCATGCTAATAATTTTCCTGATTTTTCACCTTGTTCATAAAAAGATTGTTTCAATCTTAGAAGACTCGAGGCAGCTCTATTCGCTGATTTTTTGTCGTATTCAGCTCTCAAAATCAGTAATTCCTTCTCCAACCTTGGGTCACTTCCTGCATACACTTTTTCCTGAAGATTTTTTATTTTATGTTCCAATTTAGCTCTCTCCTCTCGAGTCTTCTTAGATTTTGATCCTGTATAACTAATAATATGTCCCCTAATAAAAGCTTTGAAAGCCTCCCACTTTACACATGCTGATGTTTGTGTAGTATTGATGTCAAAGAACTCGTCTATCTGTTTTTCTATATACTTGACAAATTCCTCATCCTGAAGCCATTTATGCTGAAATTGCCATCTACCTGATTCCTTTGTCAATTTTTTATCTACATATATTAGACAACAGGGTGCATGATCAGAGATCACGATGTTATCATAAAAGCAGTTTTGAATCTTGGACCTTAATTCTGTGGAAATCAAAAAATAATCAATACGTGAGAATGTCTTGTAGGTACTAGAATAACAAGAATAGGCTTTAACTTGTGGTTTCATTTCTCTCCATATATCTAACAATCTCAATTCTTTCATAAAATGATTAATAGTCATCCTACATCCAATGTGCGTACAGTCCAGTCCTGTTGATCTATCCACACCTGGATTCAATGTACAATTAAAATCCCCTGCTATTATATGTTGCCCTGTAAGTGATGATAAGATGAGAAATAAATTAGCAAAGAACTTCTGATCATCTATATTGGGACCATATAAGTTCACAAGATTTATATTTTCTAATAGCAAAGAACCTTGAATGATTACATATCTTCCAAATTTGTCTCCAATTACATTTTTCACTTGAAAAGGAACTGATTTATGTATGACAGTCATAACTCCCCTGGCTCGGGATGAAAATGAAGAGGTGAATACACTTCCCTGCCATCTACTCCTAATTCTTTTAACATCCTCCTCTATCAGATGAGTTTCTTGTAAAAACACAATTCTTGAACCCATGTCCTTTATTTTATTCATAACTTGTTTAAGTTTTTTTAAATTTTGTAGACCTCTGCAATTCCATGAAGTTAAATTAAGATTAACACTTTGGTCCATGATCAATAGAGAGTTTAGGATTACCTTGCAGTGTAAACATGCTCATACAGAGAAGCAAAAACATGAGTGGTTGAACATTCATCCTACAAACTACACACAAACAAATTTCCCCTTCCCACACTTGTGGCAAACCCCCCAAAATCAAAAGAAAAATTCTGTCTCCCGATATAGCCATCGACCGTTCCACACCCACGGGGAACAGCCTAAGCCACTCCTTCTTCATCCTCCCAATCACCCTAACTCTACTACTTTTAATGACGTAACATTAACTCTCCTCTGTAGTTTTCCAACTTAACTCCAAAATTTTTAACAACTTTGTACATCATAGTTTTTTTTTTTTTTGTTTGTTTTGTTTTTGTTTTGTTTTTTTAATATATAATACAATCTATATTTTGTAAACTTACTATTTACTTCAAGTCAGTCAGATGCCTGTGCAAATGCTTAATTATTCTACCTTATATTTTGTTCATGCTTAGCTCCCACCAGTCTCTTCTTCTTCTTTGATCTTCTTGATGAACTCCTGCGCCTCCTCTGGGGTCTTGAAGATGTGGGTTCTGCCCTCATACGTGGTCAGCAGTCTCGCAGGATAGATTACACCATGACGAATCCCAAGGTTGCGCAGCTCCTTACGTATGGGATCAAACTGCTTCCTCAATTGCTGGATTCCTGTGGCCAAATCTGGGTAGAACCGCACCTGCTGGTCCTGGTGTTTAATCTCTCCTTTTTTAGCTCGTGCAGCGTTGAAGATCTTCATCCTGTCTCTGTTGCTAAGAAACTTCATAATTAAGGTCCTCGGCGGTCCCTTATCTCTCCGTGGGCCAATGCGATGTGCTTTTTCCAGAACCACTGCTGATTGCAACTCCTCGCTGCCCAGCACCTCCGGAATCCACTTTTCCAGAAAGGAACATACGTCCCGACCTTCTGATTCCTCTGGAAGACCCACCAGCCTCAAATTATTCTGTCTCGACCGAGATTCCAAATCCAAAATATTATCTTCCAGAGATTTATTTTTTTTTTCCAAAGTGCGCACCTTTAATTGAAGACGGGTGACGTCATCTTCAGCACTAGCGAGACGGAGCTCCATCTGCGCCGTTCGTTCTACACAGTCACCCAATTCCTTTCTTATTCCTTCCAACGCTGTCATAATCCCATCAAATCTAGAGGAAAAGTCCGCTCTCATTGAACTCATGGCAGCCATCAGCGCATCTGCGCCATTCCCCGCAGAAATCGCACCGCCGCCAGCTTCCTCCGCCATATATGGAGCCTTGTTTGCTGCGTCACAGACCTGAAAGTCCGTTAATTTGGACTGTTTCGGCGGCTCGCTTTTTCCTTTTCCTGGTTTTCCAGCCTTAGGCTTCGCCGACATATCCTCGCTCAAATGCTGGGATACGTTCTGTCCCAAATGAGAGAGTTATTTGCCGATTTTTTTCTCCAGGAGCAGAGCAGAGCGAGACACGTCCGTCCTACGTGGCAGCCATAACCGGAAGTCTCAAATTTCTGATTTTAATCAGCTATAAATCATAATGATTGAAATTAAAGCAAAAAGATTTAATTATTTCCCTTAACTTGTAAGGAATATACAATACGTAAATGTTTACTTGTTGGAATTAAATTATGAAAAATGAATGAACATTTTCATATTTTATGAGATGCACCTACACTGTAAATATGTACTGTATGTATGCGATGATCAGGCACGTGTACTCCCCCTCCTCTTCTGTTCTTGTCTTCCTGGCTCCGGAGTAATTACCACACCCGCGTGATTCACTGCACCTGGTGCCCTCCGGCACCTCAGCGTATTTAAGGTCCAGTGTGTGGATACAGTGCCGCTGGACCATTGGGTATTGCTGTCTGGATAAACTTTCTAGTTATTGCTCTTTTGGTTGACCCATGTTTTTCACTCCGGTGTCTTCTTCCTCTCCTCAGGTTTGCTGCCACCTCAGCAGTGTGACTCCGGGGCTGATCACGCTCACCTGACCTGAAGACAACTGATGTCCACCCAGGCCATCCCTCTTTCCCCTGTCATCCCCGGGTCCCACGCAGGAGTTCCCTGCCGGGTTCCTCAGCTCACTGTAGTAAGAAGTGTTCTCCTTTTCTTATTCTCCTCTTGCGGAGATTCTGCCTCTAATCATCTCTCTCTGCTCTCTTCCCTCAGGCTGTGTGCACTCCAGTGGGCACCTATTTTGTGTATAAATTTTAGTGTGTATTTTTGTTTACACTTTTCTTTAGTTGTGCACTTTATTTAGGTTTGTGTATTTTGGCTTGCTTTTTCATTAAAGTGGTGAAACTTTTACCATCTGAGTCTGAGTGATCGTTTGGTGTGGTAGCTCAGTGTTTGAGCCTCTCTTTTGTGTTGAATCATGACAAAACAGTCCAGCCAAGATCTTCGCCAGGCGAGTAATCGGCACTCTCGCGTTTGGATGCCACAGAACGCCAGGCCATGTTCCTTTCCGAACAATTTCAAGCCATCACCCAGCAATTGACGACCGTAATTGAGCATTTGCGTCGGCTTCCTGGTGCGGCGCCTCCCCCTACATCTGCTGCTCTGGCAGCTTCTGCCATCCGCAGGTGCATTTCTGTTCCTTCGCCTGCCCCCGATGGGGGGGGGGGGGATGCAAAAGGTTCCTGCTCCATTGCCGGCTTTATTTCCAGCAGGTGGAGGGTGGGTATAGGAATGATTCGGTTAAGATCCACTTCATAACCTTGCTGCTGCGGGGCTGGGCGCTCAAGTGAGCACAGTCCACCTTGAGCAGCCTGGACAGGCCCCTATACGCATTCGAGCAATTTGTGCGGGAATTCTCAGAGCCTTTCAACCATACGGAGAGTGAGGGGAACATTGTTAGCCAGCTGATGGGACTCCGGCAGGGAAACCGGTCTGTAGCTAATTTCTCTGTTGCGTTTCGGGTCATTGCGGCAGACTGCAGATGGAACGTCGTTGCTCTACGCAGCACCTTCCTCTGGGGACTGAATCCACATCTTCACGATGAGCTGGCTATCCGTGCATCCCCCTCTGCTCCGCATGAGCTGATTGCGCAGGCAGTGGCTCTGGACAACTGGTTTAGGTAGTGTGCAAGGGAGCAGAGGGCCGCTGCTTCTCCGTTTGCTCCATGGCCACCCATAGCTCTGTCAGCACCCTCTGAGCCGATAGCCCTCGGTAGGTCCCATTTGACTCTGGAAGAGCGCTGGCATCGAGAGAGGACATGGGCGTGCATGTATTGTGGGGCCACTGACCATGTAATTTCAAAATGCTAATTTGACCAAAACATCCGGCCCATCAGTAACCTTGGGGGGTCTGGTGGGAGGGTCTTTCCAAGATCCTCCTAACTGTTTTGAACTCCCAGCCCTCATCCAATTACTGGGGTCCGAGTTCAAAACCTCCGCCCTGATTGATTCGGGGGCGGAGCAGAATTTCATTCAACTGGCACTGGTCTGAAAATTTCAGATTCCCACCAGGAACGTCCTGATGTCCTTGCATGTCTTGGCGGTTTCAGGCAGCAGGATCACGACGATTACCGAATGGACTGAGCCCATTTCATTCATTTTGTCCAGTAATCACCGCGAGACTGTCCAGTTCTATGTGCTGCCTCAATCCACTACCCCCATGATTCTGGGGTATCCGTGGCTCCAAATTCACAACCCCATAATAAAGTGGAGCCAGGGCTCCATTTTGTCCTGGAGCTCTTTTTGTCTCTCATCGTGTCTCCGTTCGGCCGCATGCTCGCCCTCTCTCCTGATCTCCTCCTCTCCGGCTGTGCCGGCGGATCTCAACTCCGTGCCTGAGGTCTATCATGACTTAGGGGAGGTCTTTAGCAAGTCTAGGGCCCTATCTTTACCACCTCACCGGGCCTACGACTGTGTTATCGACCTCCTCCTGGACGCGCGTCTGCCATCCAGCTGGCTCTACAATTTATCTGGGCCAGAGAGGGAGGCAACTGAGACCTACATAAAAGAATCCCTCAGCCCATCCCTCCCATCCTTATTCGCCCATCGGCCGCCCCTCTCGGCACTGGGTTCTTTTTTGTAAGGAAAAAGGACTGGACATTGCAGCTATGTATTGATTACCAGGAACTTAACGTGATTACCCATAAGGATAAATATCCGCTGCCCCTTATTAACTCAGCGTTTGAGCTTCTCTAACAGGCGCATTTTTTCACCTCTGGAATGTGTATCACTTGGTCTGCATTCATGAGGGAGATGAGTGGAAGGCGGCATTTAAAACACCTCTGGGCCATTTTGAGTATTTGGTCATGCCACTCGGGCTGACCAACGCCCCTGCCGTCTTCCAGCGATTAATCAATGACATCTTGCGAGACATGGTGAACCAGTTTGTTTTCGGTTATTTGGACAATATTCTGATTTTTTTCCCCACACGCTGGAGGAGCACATAGTCCGCATTCAGTCCGTCCTACAGCAACTGCTGGAGAATCAGCTTTTCGTGAAAGCAGAGAAGTGCAAATGCACCACTCACTCAACTTCTTTCCTGGGGTTCATCATGGCCCAAGGCATATTAAAGGCCAATCCGGCGAAAATCAAGGCGGCTGTAGACTGGCCTACTCCCCAGTCCAGGAAGCATCTCCAACACTTCCTGGGCTTTGCCAACTTCTACTGCTGATTTGTCTGCAATTACAGTAAGGTGGCACAACCGCTGATGCAGTAGATGTCGACCAAAAGCCCGTTCAGGTGGTCTGAGGCCGCTGAACGAGCTTTTGTGATCCTGAAAGGCCTCTTCATCAATGCGCGCATTCTGGCACAGATGGATCCCCTGGCGCAGTTTGTGGTTGAGGTAGATGCTTCCGATTCAGGGGTGGGCGCTGTCCTGTCCCAGCACTCCACCTCTGACTAGAAGCTCCACCCGTGTGCGTATTTTTCCTGGCAGCTGACGCAAGCCTAGAGGAGTTACGATGTTGGGGACCGCGAACTGTTGGCCATTAAGCTGGCGTTGGAGGAGTGGAGACATTGGCTTGAGGGGGCCAGCCCACCGGTCATTGTCTGGAATGATCATAAAAATTTAGAATATCTTTGAGCTGCCAGACGATTGAATTCACGGCAGGCTCAGTGGGCCTTGTTCTTTAATAGGTTCAATCTTTCCATCTCGTACTGACCAGGGTCCCATAATGCCAAGGCTGATGCCCTCTCATGCTGGTTCTCTCCCGACTCCTCCTCCCCCACCTCTCCCTCCACAGCTGCTGTATCTCCCTCGGAGGCTATTCTCCCCCCTCCTGATTTCTTGGGGTGCTCTTGTGGAAGATCGAGCAGAGGGTCCCGTGGGCCCAGTCGGAACCCATCCCGGAGGGAGGGAGGTCCGACTGGCTATATGTGCACTCCACGCTGCGCAGTGAGGTGATTAAGTGGGGGCACACCAGCTTCGTCGCCTGCCATCCAGGCATTTCCTGGACTATCAAGCTGCTGAGGAGAGCGTTTTGGTGGCCCACACTCGGAAGGGATGTGCAGGAGTATATTAAGGCCTGTCATACAAGATGGACTCTTTCCCTCCAGCTGGCCTCCTCCATCTCCTCCCGGTGCTGAGTAGTCCGTGGTCCCACATCGCCCTGGAATTTGTCATTAGCCTCCCTCCATCCCAGGGTAACACAGTCATACTTACCATCATCGACCATTTCTCCAAGGCTATCCACCTTGTCCCTCTCCCTAAACTGCCATCAGCTGTGGAAATGGCTGACTTATTAACTCAACATGTTATCCGCTTGTATGGAATCCCCATGGACATTGTCTCAGACCGGGGACCCCAGTTTACATCTCAGGTGTGGAAGGCATTTTGTCGATTCCTGGGTGCTACAGCTAGCCTGATGTT
The DNA here is from genome assembly GCA_020510985.1 of Pholidichthys leucotaenia. Taxonomy (NCBI): domain Eukaryota; kingdom Metazoa; phylum Chordata; class Actinopteri; order Cichliformes; family Pholidichthyidae; genus Pholidichthys; species Pholidichthys leucotaenia. Next base: position 214,521,397 of record CM035849.1, on the reverse strand, counting down.
CGAATACCACCCACAGAGCAACGGTCAGGCCGAGCGTGCTAATCAGTCCTTGGAGACCACCCTGAGGTGCGTAGCATCCTACAGTCCCACCACCTGGAGCTCCCACCTAACCTGGATGGGGTATTCTCACAACTCTGCCGTCAACTCCGCCACTGGGCTGACACCATTCGAAGCCTCGATGGGCTACACTTTGCTGCCCATGGTGGAGAGGGGTCTCGCCGTCCCATCTGTGGAGGTCCACACGCGCCGTTGCCGCCATCTGCGGAGGACCATGAGAGCTGCCCTCCTCCGCTCTGCAGAGTGGAACCAGCAGTACGCAAACCGCAGACATGCACCAAAGCCGACTGTTTCGACTGTACACTGCACAGTCGAAACATGTTAAGAAGGTAAAGACATCTCCTTTCTATTTTATTTTTTGTCTTTTATATGAACAAAATATAAATAAATGCACCAAAGCCGTAGTACAATGTGGGACAGAAGGTTTGGCTATCTGCCGAGCAGATTCCACTGAAGACGGAGTCCCGGAAGCTGTCGCCGTGCTACCTGGGCCCGTTTCCCATCAAATGCATCATAAATGATGTAACTGTTTGGCTGGACCTGCCACCTTCTTACCGGAGCTCGCCGTTTCCCTGTCGGCAAGGAACATCGCCATATCTTCCAGTTGAATGGCTTCGTCAGGGATGTTGTGGTGGAGCCATGTCTCAGTGAACGCAAGCATACAGCAGTCTCTCCACTCTCTCCGGGTTTCTCTCAGCAGACGCAGCTCGTCCAGCTTGTTTTCGAGGGAGCGGACGTTAGAGAGAATGAGCAACGGTACCGCTGGTCTGGAGGGGTTAGCCTTTAGCCTAGCATGGATCCCGGCCATTTTTCCACGCTTTTGCTTGCGTTCGCTCCGCTTATGCCTCCTCCTCTCTTGAGTAGCTACCAGCGGGGACTCCGCCAGAATTCCATGCTGGCGTAGAATGTCCAAGTCACAACCGATCGCCGCAATTCTTGCAGCGTGCAGTACCTTGATGTTTAATAAGGTCTCACGGTTGTAAGTTTTACAGAATGTATGTCTGGGAAGATCAAAACACTTAAAACTCTCACACTCACTGATCCCAAGAGGGGCCGCTGCGTCCGTGCGCGCTGCCGCCATCTACTCAAAATTGCCACGGAATAAAAACGAAATTAAGGTGGAATAATCAATAACAGTTTGTGGATGTAGGAGAGAAAGCTAAAATGACTGGGAGAGGACAAAATAGCGACCAGAATGCTGCAAAAGGATGCCGGTAAGTGACGAATGTCTTTGTTTGTTTGTATGCAAATTAATGCATAAATTTACTCCTATCTGAAACTTTGGATCATATTCTACAGCTTTCTAACTGACAGTAAGCCATTATCTCTTACCACTTTCAAGTTATAGCCTTGGAAAGTTGTGACATCTAATCTGAATATTTTCTTGAAAATAATCTTTACCACCGTTGACCACTAGGGATTATGTCGCACAATGGCAACATACACAGAGTGAAAAGACTTTTTTCAAATTTTCTGTAAAATGTAATTCTAAACAAATTGTGAGGAATAAATTAGGACACCCCCATCATTTTTAGGACACCCCACATTCATTCCTACTTTAATGGCTAAAATAAATTTTAAAAAATGCAAATAAAAACAAAAACAAGGTTAGACATAGATACGTGAACATTTCTTAATACAGAACTGAATATTTAAAGGGGTGTCCAAATTTTTTCACATGACTGTATTTACTCCATCTCCTTTTCTTCCCTAAATACAACCCATGTGAAATATATACAGTACATATCACCTCTATTTAGAACCCCAAATAGGCATTTTTAACTATATTTTTATGCATATCAACATTTACACAAGATAATGATAAAGATAAGATAAAAGATGGGAGGGCAATGTGAAACCAAGGTAAGGTATGGTTGTAAGGTATGGTTGTGTTTTTTAAGAGGTTTTGCTATAGTGGTCCCTTCACATACTCAGATTCATGCAGAAAAACACTGGTAACGTGAAATTTTTTCCATGCATCCCCTTGATAAATAGATACAATTACTGAAGGCATAATATTTTTTTTTTTTTTTGCTTTTGTAGCATTACACCTGCTCAGTTAATATAATTGAATTTACCCCCCCCCCCCACACACACACAAGTGTTTTACACATGCTAGGAGAACTGCACCACTTTGCATATGCATAAAGGCAAAGGTACAAAGTGTTATGTCTGGAAAACGTGGAATGACCAACAGAGAGTGGAGTTTGCTGGGGACACGAACTTCATTACAAAAACCTTAATGGTGATACAGAGGTGTGTCTGTTGGGAGGTCGAGTGCCAAAGAGAGAGCCGAAAAGAGGCTGTAAAATGGCCGTCCCTTACATTTACATGTTCGGCGTGATGACGTCACCTAGTGGCCGTGTCATCATGCCAACACTGACCAAACTTGTGGTGTCAGAACACCACATTCAACCCCCCCACTTGGAAACGCAGAAAAACACAATCAATTTACCCTCCCCAGTTTGGTAAGTGTAAAACCCCAGAACTAGCTGGAGCCAGCGGGTGGACTACTACGTGGCCCAATGCGGCTGAGTGGTTTATTATGCCACTTCTGTAGCAGCCGTGCCCCTAGCTACACACAGTCCTTTTTTTTTTTAATATTAAGGAAGACCGTTCAGTTCAAGGGGCCCTGGGGTGAGCCCGTGGTGGATGCGCCCCTGGAGGTACCGGTTGCTGGGGACCTGGGCGCCATCCCGTTGGAGCCACGGCTCGCTCGTCAGCAATGTCCCAGCCAGGATCCCACACCAGCTGGGTCAGCTCCAGGGCTACGTCCAGATTCGTAGCAGTTGTTCTTACCTTCCGCAGACGGCTGGCTCGCCATCTTGAACCATCAGTCATCTGGATGGCGGCTGGTCTCAGCTGTGCGATGATCTTTATGGGTTTCAGTGGTGGTGACGATGTTGAGGCCGACTGTGGGTCTGGGTGTTCGGATCTGCGGACCTGAACCCAGTCCATCACTGCGAGTGACTCTCTGTTCGGCTGCACTTGGTGTTGTGGTTGTAATGGTGTGGCTCTCGCGTCTGCTGTGGACCGTCCATCAGGTTGTAGTGGTTCTGCTGCATCCTGTTGGGTCACGGACACATCATCCTGCAGCTCAGCGGCGGCTCCTGGAGGCTGATGCTGGGTGCAGATTCGGAAGGCGTCCAGTGGTTCTTCTGTGTTTTGTTGGGTCATGGACTCTTCATCCTGCAGCTCAGCGGCGGCTCCTGGAGGCTGGTGCTGGGCGTGGATTCGGAAGCAGTCCAGTGGCTCTACTGCGTTTTGTTGAATCGCGGACTTTGGCTGCACTCGGTGTCGTGGTTGCAATGGTGTGGCTCTCACGTCTGCTGTGGGGTGTCCATCAGGTTGTGGTGGTTCTGCTGCATCCTGTTGAGTCATGGACTCTTCATCCTGCAGCTCAGCGGTGGCTCCTGGAGGCTGGTGCCGGGCGTGGATTCGGAAGGAGTCTGGCTTCTTCTCACCCTCTCCTAGGAAGTCTGGTCATGGCGATGTGTAGCTGTCACCATTGATAGAACTTGTGCCAGGTTGTTGTGTCCCGGTGTCCCCGATAGACACGGGCTCCCTCTCCTGGAGCTCTGCTGTGGCTCCCTGAGGCTTATACTGGGCCAGGACCTGAGGCAAGTCTGGTCCCTTCTCTCTGTCTGTGCTGTGTTTGCTCTCTGTGCTGTGTTCTCTGTCTGTACTGTGTTCTCTATCTGACCTGTGCTCTTAAGCTAGCTTGTCACGGGTTAGCTTGTCTTCTAAGGGCCCGAAGGCGCACGTGCTTGCTAAGACTCAGAGCTCCACAGCATAACGTTTTGACTCACCCGCATGTTGTTTGCAGTGGAAGAAGACGATTCTTTGGGCTGTAATGTTGCTCACATCATTGTAATATTTCTCCATCAGAGCCATGCATTTGCCAAATGAGTCTGCTTGACCCAGAGTGTGGAGCATGCGCTGCCCTTCTTCGCCTAGATTGAGAACCAGAACGCTCTTCAGCTTCTTGTCGTCAGCGTCACTTAGGCCAGCCGCATCGATATAATCTTTAAACATGTTGAACCAGCGGCGCCACGGGATGGGCGGCTCACCAAGGGTCTCCAGAAGTGGCTGTAGTGGCCTCAGATACCCTTCCATAGTTTACTCTCGCTGCCAAATGTTATGTCTGGAAAACATTGAATGACCAACAGAGAATGGAGTTTGCTGGGAACACAAACTTTATTACAAAAACCATGATACAGAGCTGTGTCTGCTGGGAGGTCAAGTGCCAAAGAGATAGCCGAAAAGAGGCTGTAAAATGGCTGTCCCTTACATTTATATGTTCGGCGTGAAGACATCACCAAGCGGCCGCATCATCACGGCAACACTGACCAAACTTGTAGTTTCAGAACACCACACAAAATCCACACACTGCAGTTTTGCTCATGTGACCATGCAGTCCAAAGGGGCAATCTTAGTATGCTCCATTTTTTTTTCAACTTTGCACGTTTTGGTACCTACAAACCTTTAATAAATCAGGCCTTGTAAGTAAAGAACACATTTAAAATGCAGACACTTCAAAAATTAGAGTTCAAGTGTTTTTCTTATCAACTCTTTTTAAATGCACATATTTACAGCGGGGAAAATAAATATTGAACATGTCAACATTTTTCTCATTAAACATATTTCTGATGGAGCCATTGAGCTGAAATATTCACCAGATATCAGTAACAACCCAAGTAATTCATGCATACAAAGAAATCAAGGCGAGTGTGTTCACAAAACAAGTTATATTTAATAAAGTGGAATGACACAGGGAATACGTATTGAACACATGAAGAAAAAGAGGTGCAAAAAGGCATAGAAAGCCAAGAAACCAGCTGAAATCCATCAGAATTTAGGAAGTCATCCCATCCCCCATTTGTGCAAATTGATTTCAGCTGTTAAGTCCTGACTGATAGCCTTTAAAAAGGTCTGTGAATATCAGATTGTCACACCACAAAGAACTCATGATGGGTAGAAGCAAAAAGCTCTCTCTAGACCTTCGCAACCTTATTTTTGCAAAACATAATGATGGCATTGGTTACAGGTGCATTTCTAAACTGCTGAATGTTCCAGTGAGCACTGTTGGAGCCATCATTTGGAAGTGGAAAGAACATCATAACCGACCACGACCAGGAGCTCCTCACAAGATTTCTGACAGAGGAGTCAAAAGAATTATCAGAAGAGTTATCCAAGGCAAGGCAAGGCAAGTTTATTTGTATCACCCAGTTTGTATACAAGACAATTCAAAGTGCTTTATATAAAGCATTACAGCAAGTTGCAAAAGGAATACTGTTGTGATGGGGTTTTATTGTGAAGTACGGTGTGATGACGCCACCTTCTGGATGCGTCATCACACCACCCTATATTAAGGAGCATCCATCATGGGAGCCTCCTCTTGCCCCAGATGACTCTGCTACATTGTCTTGTATGCTGTGTGCTCTTATTATTAATAAAGCAGTGTTCAGCGCTACCTCTCCATCAGCCTCCTTTGTTGCCAGGTTTGCGGACATAACATTTGGCGACTGAGGATTAAATCATGGGGGCGTGCGTGGCACCTCTATGGCCGTTTGTTGAGCACCCAGGGGAACCAGCGATAATGTGGCCACTGTGGGTCAACGTGTTCGAGAAGCACATTGCTGCATTGGGCCTGGGTGGACTCGACAAAGTAAAGAAACTTGCACTTCTTGTTCGCAAACTTGGTGTAGAGGGTCAGAGGATTTTCCACACATTAGGACCGACAAAGTCATTTAAGGATGCTGTCAAACTGCTTGCTGACTACTTTGCCAAACACACACGTAGCACGAAGCTGTGGATTGAAATGCTGTTGGCGCCAAAAGGCACGAAGCTAGCTAGTATGGGGGAGCTATCATCCCAGCTAGTAGCAACGGAGGAATGAGCCACGGGGCTAAATGGGCGCCTAGCACAGAAGTTACAAGGACAGACGGCGTTAGCTGGCATGGTGAACACGGCAGTGGGGATGGGGGGGGTGAGCATGTGGAGAGCTCCGAGGCACAGCAGTGCACTTCAGACGGCGGAGGGGCGGAGCCAGACTGCTCCTGTTCCCTCGCTCGGCAGGCTACAGAGGTTATGACTGAGCTGACGGGTGGAGAGTCCGCTTCATCGAGCAACACCAGAGAGGCTCCGGATATCTTCCGTGCCCATGACGGTACCAGACGGAAGGAGAACATGGAGCAGCAGAAAGCACACCGGCATATCAAACCAAGTAAGGCGCTGCTCCAAGTACTGGACTGGGTTTGGGTTCGCACCGGCGGGAGACTGGGACGGCAACTGACCGTGCTGCAGCCAGCGAAACAACAGGCACCGTTGAGGATTGTGGCCAAGCTGGGAACAGTGTGGTTTCGGCTGATGGATGATTTGTTTCGGCACGCGAACAGACTACGGTGTGTCCAGGTGGTGACTCCAGATGGGGGGCTTCGTGGGAGTCGGCTGCCGCAGTGTGGGACCAGGGCCCCGGCGTCATAAGGATTAGCCCCAGGGGTCCAACAGCTGCAGGGAGGCGGCCGCCAAGAGCCCATTTCAAAGCCCCAGGGGGGAGGCCGCTACAAGCCTGCTCCAAAGCTCCAGGGGTGAGGCCCCTGTTGGGCCACCTCAAAAGCCTTCAGACTGAACTGTTTTCCCCCGCCTGACCCATCATTGGCATGGAGGACTGTGTGTGAGAGATTTACAGTTGCTTGACTGTTCTTAGTTCTGTGTTCTGTGTGTTTGCTTTGAAAAATAAAAGAAGAAAAGGGGCAGAATAACCCACTTCGTCGTGCGGGCCATGGGGTAGTCAACCCACCGGTCCTATTTTAGGTTTTTTTAGCACTTTACGCTCTGAATTTACTTTTGACTGCTTTGTTTTGCGTGCATTTTGAGTTTATGTTTCCAAATTAGGGTGGGTTTAATTCGACATATGATTTTGTACTTTGTAAAGGGGAGGAGAGTGTTGTGATGGAGTTTTATTGTGATGATGGCGCCTTCTGGGTGTGTCATCACACTGTCCTATATTAAGGGGCATCTGTCATGGGAGACTCCTCTTGCCCCGGCTGACCCCACTACGTTGCCTTGTATGCTGTGTGCTCTTATTATTAATAAAGCAGTGATCGGTGCTACCTCTCCGTCAGCCTCCTTTATTGCCAGGTTTGTGGACATAACAAATACATCAGAATTTTAAGTGCAAACTAAAAAGTAAATTAAATCCAAGAGCCAAAGACCACTTGTGGAAAGCTCCAGAATGACCTGGAGTTAGCAGGTACTGCTGTTTCAAAGAAAACAATAAGTAATGCACTCATCCGACATGGGCCCTGTGCCCACTCATCTCGCAAGACTCCATTGGCTCAAGAAAAAGCATGTTGAAGCTCGTTTAAAGTTTGCTGCACAACATTTATGCAAGCCAGTAAAATACTGGGAAAATATAGTTTGGTCAGATAAGACCAAAATTGAACTTTTTGGATGCTACACACACAGCATGTTTGGAGGAGAAATGGCATTGCATATCAGTCCAAACGCACCATACCAACAGTGAGGTTTGGAGGTGGGAGTATCAAGGTGTGGAGGTGTTTTTCAGCACATGGTACAGGCAGACGTCATATAATTGAAGGAAAAATGAATGGACAAATGTACAGAGACATCCTTGATAAGAACCTGTTGCCATCTGCCAAGATGGTGAAGATGAAACAAGGGTGAACATTTCAGCAAGACAATAATCACAAACACACAGCCAAGGAAACTCAACTGGCTCCAGAGAAGGAAAATAAAGCTGCTAGAATGGCCCAGTCAGTCACCTGACCTGAATTCAACTGAAAATCTATAGAACAAACTGAAGATCAGAGTTCATAGAAGACACCCATGGAACTTTCAGGATTTGAAGACAGTTTGTGTGAAAGAATGGTCTAAAATCACTCCTGAGCAATGCCTGCGTCTAGTTTCTCCATACGGGGGTGTCTGGAAGCTGTTATTACCCACAAAGGCTTTTCTACTAAATATTAAATGAATTCCACCAAGTGTGTTCAATACTTTTTTATGGCAACCTTTCTTTTTCAAGGACGCCCTGTTCACACTTATACATTCACACCTGGAAGCTGCCCAGTACAACCACAGACTGACCTGTGACCACTGAGCAACTCCATTGGGAGCAGTTGGGGCTAAGGGCCTTGCTCAAGGGCACCACAGTGAGGTTAAAGAGGGTGGGGCAAACACTGCTATGTTATCTATCCCACCCAGATCTGATCCTGCCGGTCCAGGGATCGAACCTGCAACCCTCCGCTCACCAGTCCACATCCCTAACCATTAGGCCACCACTACCCAATACTTACTTCCTGTGTCCATCCACTTTATTACCTCCGCCAGGCCGAAAAGGCCAGGAGGAGGTTATGTTTTTGCCGGGGTTTGTCTGTGTGTTTGTTTGTCTGTCTGTCTGTCTGTCTGTCTGTCTGTTTGTCTGTTGGTTAGCAAGATAACTCAAAAAGTCTTGGACGGATTTCCATGAAACTTTCAGGCGTTGTTGGAAATGGTACAAGGAAGAACTGATTAAATTTTGGGGGTGATCCGGTTCACCGTCTGGATACAGGAATTTTTTAAAGCATTTTTCAACACTGTGACATAGGGCCATTTTCAACATGTGCGCAGGCGCAATGGAGGGCGCTGGTCGTCGTGTCTGCAACACAAACTCTGCGTTCTTCAACGTTTTAGGCACAAAAGCACGCGGAAAACACTGCTGGCCTGGGCCCGCCAGCGTGCCTGTGTTTGCGCGCAACTGCAAAACCTCACACGGGCAGCTGTCCGCCGACGGATTCTTTGGCAGAAATTCCCCGGCCAGCCATAGGAGCTGCGCATTTGGCAGAAATTCACCGGCCAGCCATAGGCGCTGCGCAAAAACGAGCTCTCTGCCGGTGAAGCTTCTAAATTCTCGTTTGCCGCGGAGCGCAACCCCAAAACTAGAAAAGCACTCGGAGAGCGCAGACCTCCGCCAAGCGGCACAGTTCCCCCCATACAGTGTTTGTGTGTACGTTTTCAGATTCCCTGAGGATGAAAAGATCCATCCATCCATCCATCCATCTTCTACCGCTTTTCCGGAGGTCCGGGTCGCGGAGGCAGCAGTTCAAGCAGAGAAGCCCAGACTTCCCTCTCCCCAGCCACCTGCTCCAGCTCTTCAGAGGGGATACCAAGGCGTTCCCAGACTAGCTGGGAGACATAGTCTCTCCACCGAGTCCTGGGTCTGCCCCGGGGTCTCCTCCCAGTGGGACGTGCCTGAAACACCTCAAGTGGGAGACGTCCAGGAGGCATCCTAATCAGATGCCCATACCACCTCAACTGACTCCTTTCAATGTGGAGGAGCAGCGGTTCTACTCTGAGCCTCTCCCGGATGACTGAGCTCCTCACCCTATCTCTGAGGGTGAGTCCAGCAATCCTACGGAGAAAGCTCATTTCAGCCGCTTGTATCCGCGATCTCGTTCTTTCGGTCATTAATCCATCTTTCGGTCATTGATCCCCCTCATGGATCGTCACCTTATCGTGGTGGGGGGGTTTGCGTGCCCCAGTGATCCCAGGAGCTATGTTGTCCGGGGCAATTTGCCTCTGATAGGGTCTCCCAAGACAAACTGGTCCTGGGTGAAGGGCCAGACTAAGAACGATCCAACAGACTCTCATGATAAATTGTATATCAAGGATTCAGTGTACCCCGCCCGGTATGGGGTTACCGGGGCCCCACCCTGGAGCCAGGCCTGGGGGAGGGACTCGAAGGCTAGCGTCTGGTGGCCAGGTTTCCACCCATGGGACCCGGCCGGGCTCAGCCCGAAGGAGTTACATGGGTCCGCCCTCCAGTAGGTTCACCACCTGCAGGAGGGATCATGGAAGTCCGGTGCTATGTGGATTAGGTGGCAGTCAAAGGCGGAGACCTTGGCGGACTGATCCCAAGCTTTCTAAACTGGCTTTTGGTACGTGGATGAAAAGATATGACTAGCAATTGGATTCACAATGATTATTTGTTTATTTGACATGGACAGTGCAATAAACAGACAATTAATGAATGACAATCAATGTGATAGTGATAGGATTAGTGGTTCAGTAGTGTAAAACGGGGCTATAAGGGACGACGGGTTAATAAGGGACACTTTTCTGGGAAATGTTTTAAATGTAATTCTGCTTTTTTTATTTTGAGCAGGACGCTGAATTGTGTTGTTATTGTCAAATATCCATGAATCCTTCATCAAATGTAGGCGGAAGCAAAATTAAAAAAGCAGAATTACATTTAGAAAAGTGTCCCATATTACCCCGCCGTCCCTTATAGCCCTGTTTTACGGTTGTAAAAGCATTGCCTCCTTGGCGGAGGTAATAAACTGAAGTGTTGGTGTGTCCATCTCCTCCACTGACGGATGCAGATTGGTTAGACAGGTTGCCGTGGGTTTTATATTATATTGGGGTTGCGCTCCGCGGCAAAACAGAATTTAGAGTCTTCCCCGGCAGAGAGGTCGTTTTTACGCAGCGCCTATAGCTGGGCGGGGAATTTGTGGCAAATAATCGGGCGGCAGACAGGTGGCCGTGTCAGGTTTTGCAGCGTGGCGCAAAAACAGGCACGCTGGCGGGCCCAGGCCAGCAGTGTTTTCCGTGTGCTTTTGTGCCTAAAACGTTGAAGAACGCGGAGTTTGTGTTGGTCAGACACGACGACCAGCGCAATGTGCGCAGCGCCTATGGCTGGCACAGGCACGCTGGGGGGCCCAGGCCACCAGTGTTTTCCGCATGCTTTTGTGGCTAAAACGTTGAAGAAGGCGGAGTTTGTGTTGGTCAGACACGACGCCCAGCGCCCTCCATTGCGCCTGCGCACATGTTGAAAATGGCCGTATGTCACAGTGTGGAAAAATGCTTTAAAAAATTCCTGTATGCAGACGGTGATGCGGATCATCCCCAAAATTTAATCAGTTCTTCCTTGTACCATTTCCAACAACGCCTGAAAGTTTCATTGAAATCCGTCCAAAAGTTTTTGAGTTATCTTGCTAACCAACAGACAAACAGACAGACAGACAGACACACAGACAAACACACAGACAAACACACAAACCCCGGCAAAAACATTACCTCCTCCTGGCCTTTCGGCCTGGCGGAGGTAATAATATAATATAAAACCCACGGCAACCTGTCTACCCAATTTGCATCCGTCAGTGGAGGAGATGGACACAACAGCAACACTTCAGTTTATTACCTCCGCCAAGGAGGCAATGCTTTTACTACTGAACCACTAATCCTATCACTATCACATTGATTGTCATTGATTAATTGTGTGTTTATTGCACTGTCCCTGTCAAATAAACAAATAATCATTGTGAATCCAATTGCTACTCATATGTTTACATGCTCAAGGAATCTGAAAACGTACACACAAACACTGTATGGGGGGAATTGTGGCGCTTGGCGGAGGTCTGCGCTCTCCGAGTGCTTTTCTAGTTTTTTCTATAAATTTATCAAAATTTGAAACTATTTTCCTCAAGTTTGTAATTTCCACTTGTAAAATTGACTTTTCTTGTACATGTGAGGCTTTATTATAAATTTGTGGATTATTACCTCCGCCAGGCCGAAAAGGCCAGGAGGAGGTAATGTTTTTGCCGGGGTTTGTCTGTGTGTTTGTCTGTTTGTCTGTCTGTCTGTCTGTTTGTCTGTTGGTTAGCAAGATAACTCAAAAAGTCTTGGACGGATTTCCATGAAACTTTCAGGCATTGTTGGAAGTGGTACACGGAAGAACTGATTAAATTTTGGGGATGATCCGGATCACCGTCTGGATACAGGAATTTTTTAAAGCATTCTTTAACACTGTGACATACGGCTATTTTCAACATGTGCGCAGGCGCAATGGAGGGCGCTGGTCATCGTGTCTGACCAACATAAACTCCGCGTTCTTCAACATTTTAGGCACAAAAGCACGCGGAAAACACTGGTGGGCTGGGCCCGCCACCGTGCCTGTGTTTGCGCGACGCTGCAAAAGCTGAGACGGGCAGCTGTCTGCCGCCGGATTATTTGGCAGAAATTCGCCGGCCAGCCATAGGCGCTGCGCAAAAACGAGCTGCTCAGCAGCGTGCTGTGTGCCTGTGTTTGCGCAACGCTGCAAAAGCTCAGACGGCCAGCTGTCCGCCGCTGGATTATTTGGCAGAAATTCCCCGGTCAGCCATAGTAGCTCCGCAAAAAGAAGCTCTCTGCTGGGGAAGCTTCCAAATCATCTTTGGCCGCGGAGCGCAACCCCAATAAAGATAAAGATTAGATGTACCACGAAGGTCGAGTGCAAGCAAGATGTTTGTGTCTGTGAACATTCCGTCTTTTGGCGAGTTGATACGTAACAATGTTTACAGTTTGATGAGAAGGTTGCTGCCATGTAACAATCATCTTATATCAGCAATTGTCAACTCGTCACTCACACTTCACTCCAGCATTTGGAAGTGGTGGCGTTCCATTTTATACTGAGTCCAATATTGTATGTTATTGTTGTTACAAGACCGCCGACTGTCTGCTGATCTGTATATACTTTTATTTATTTATTTATTTATTTACTTTCTACTCCTTTTAGTTCTGCATTTAATATGAACCCTGAGTTTGAAATAAACGTTTGAATTTTGAATAAAACCCACGCCAACCCGTCTACCTAATTGGCATCCGTCAGTGAAGCCCTCAGTGCTGCTTTCAGTGATCTAAAACGCTCACATAACCCATTGGCCTGTGGGTTGTATGCAGTTGTGTCATGACTTCTTTTGTTTTTTCTTTTGAATTCTTGGATGGAACATGGGTGGGCAATATAAGCTGCGGATTCAGCCATCACATATTTCGGATAACTTATGTTGAACTGTATAATCAGAGGAGCTATTGTCTAATTTGACCTTGTTGGATTTTATTACCCCCTTTGTTATATTATTCACTTTCTTTTAACCTGTACTCTTAATCTATTTGAAATAAAGATTAATTCATTCATTCATTCAATTGCAACACCCCCAGCCTGGGAGTTTGCAGATGCAGGACATGGACACAACAGCAACACTTCAGTTTATTACCTCTGCCAAGGAGGTAATGCTTTTACTACTGAACCACTAATCCTATCATTGTGAATCCAATTGCTACTCAGATGTTTTCATGGTCAAGGAATCTGACAACGTACACACAAACACTGTATGGGGGGAACTGTGGCGCTTGGCGGAGGTCTGCGCTCTCCGAGTGCTTTTCTAGTTAAATATAATTTGTTTTGTGAACACAGTTCAGTTACTGATATCTGGTTAAAATCTCAGGTCAATGGCTCCATCAAAAATATGAATGAGAAAAATGTTGACATGTTCAATACTTATTTCCCCCGCTGTAAGTATTCTACAGTTGACTTAACATTTGTTGTTGCAAGTCTAAATGCACACACATTAAAAAATATATTGCTGTTGTTTTGAGCACCACATCTGTATTTTAATTGTTAAAAGGCCACAGGTGACTCTCTAGGAATATATAAAATCATTTTTGTATCTTTAGATGTACAGTACAGTACATAAGATAAAATAAGCCTTTATTAGTCCCACAATGGGGAAATTCCAGGATTGCAACAGCACAGGGATAGCAACACTCAGAGCAACAATCAGAAGGCAAGAGAAAAAACAAGAGCAGCGAGTATACATACAGTGGGGCAAAAAAGTATTTAGTCAGCCACCAATTGTGCAAGTTCTCCCACTTAAAAGATGAGAGAGGTCTCTAATTTTCATCATAGGTATACCTCAACTATGAGAGACAAAATGAGAAAAAAAAAATCCAGAAAATCACATTGAAGGATTTTTAATGAATTAATTGGTAAATTCCTTGGTAAAATAAGTATTTGGTCACCTACAAACAAGCAAGATTTCTGGCTCTCACAGACCTGTAACTTCTTCTTTAAGAGGGTCCTCTGTCCTCCACTCGTTACCTGTATTAATGGCACCTGTTTGAACTCATTATCAGTATAAAAGACACCTGTCCACAACCTCAAACAGTCAGACTCCAAACTTCACTATGGCCAAGACCAAAGAGCTGTCAAAGGACACCAGAAACAAAATTGTAGACCTGCACTAGGCTGGGGAGACTGAATCTGCAATAGGTAAGCAGCTTGGTGTGAAGAAATCAACTGTGGGAGCAATTGTTAGAAAATGGAAGACATACAAGACCACTGATAATCTCCCTCGATCTGGGGCTCCACGCCAGATCTCACCCCGTGGGGTCAAAATGATCACAAGAACTGTGAGGAAAAATCCCAGAACCACATGGGGGGACCTAGTGAATGACCTGCAGAGAGCTGGGACCAAAGTAACAAAGGCTACATCAGAAACACACTACGCCGCCAGGGACTCAAATCCTGCAGTGCCAGACGTGTCCCCCTGCTTAAGCCAGTACATGTCCAGGCCCGTCTGAAGTTTGCTAGAGAGCATTTGGATGATCCAGAAGAGGATTGGGAGAATGTCATATGATCAGATGAAACCAAAATAGAACTTTTTGGTAAAAACTCAACTTGTCGTGTTTGGAGGAGAAAGAGCACCATACCTACTGTGAAGCATGGGGGTGGAAACATCATACTTTGGGGCTGTTTTTCTGCAAAGGGACCAGGACGACTGATCCGTGTAAAGGAAAGAATGAATGGGGCCATATATCATGAGATTTTGAGTGAAAACCTCCTTCCACCAGCAAGGGCATTGAAGATGAAATGTGGCTGGGTCTTTCAGCATGACAATGATCCCAAACACACCGCCCGGGCAACGAAGGAGTGGCTTCGTAAGAAGCATTTCAAGGTCCTGGAGTGGCCTAGCCAGTCTCCAGATCTCAACCCCATAGAAAATCTTTGGAGGGAGTTGAAAGTCCGTGTTGCCCAGCGACAGCCCCAAAACATCACTGCTCTAGAGGAGATCTGCATGGAGGAATGGGCCAAAATACCAGCAACAGTGTGTGAAAACCTTGTGAAAACTTACAGAAAATGTTTGACCTCTGTCATTGCCAACAAAGGCTATATAACAAAGTATTGAGATGAACTTTTGTTATTGACCAAATACTTATTTTACTGAGGAATTTACCAATTAATTCATTAAAAATCCTTCAATGTGATTTTCTTGATTTTTTTTTCTTATTTTGTCTCTCATAGTTGAGGTATACCTATGATGAAAATTGGAGACCTCTCTCATCTTTTAAGTGGGAGAACTTGCACAATTGGTGGCTGACTAAACACTTTTTTACCCCACTGTATGTACATATACGTAAATATAAATATATACACTACCGTTCAAAAGTTTGGGGTCACCCAGACAATTATTTTGTGTTTTCCATGAAAAGTCACGCTTATTTACCACCATGAGTTGTAAAATGAATAGAAAATATAGTCAAGACATTGACAAGGTTAGAAATAATGATTTGTATTTGAAATAATAATTTTTTCCTTCAAACTTTGCTTTCGTCAAAGAATCCTCCATTTGCAGCAATTACAGCATTGCAGACCTAACATGATTGCACAAGGGTTTTCTAATCATCCATTAGCCTTCTGACGCAATGAGCAAACACATTGTACCATTAGAACACTGGAGTGACAGTTGCTGGAAATGGGCCTCTATACACCTATGTAGATATTGCACCAAAAACCAGACATAATAAATAAATGTGTATAATAAATGTGTTTGTTTATAGTGAGTGACGGAGGGAGGAAGGCCTGAAATAGGCAAATGTGAGTTATGTTATATGTGTTAAATGTGAGTCAGGCTGTTATATTTGTGTATTTATAATATTTATAATATTTATGTTAAATGTGAGTCAGGCTGTTATATTTGTGTATTTATAATATTTATAATATTTATAATTGTGTATTTATAATTTTTCTGCATTGATGTATGTGGTTATTGTGTATATTTTTTATCTTGATTCTTTTTTCTAAAGCCCATCCAGGGACAAGAGTTGCAAATTAGCTAATAGCTATACACTCTATGTGCAACACATCAGATTGATTGTCTTTGATTAATTGTCTATGTTTATTGCACTGTCCCTGTCAAATAAACTAATCTACTACTACTACTACATTTGCAGCTAGAATAGTCATTTACCACATTAGCAATGTATAGAGTGTATTTCTGATTAGTTTAAAGTTATCTTCATTGAAAAAAAGTGCTTTTCTTTCAAAAATAAGGAAATTTCTAAGTGACCCCAAACTTTTGAACGGTAGTGTATATATATAGACACACAGTGCGGAGCATTGTAGCTGGATGGAATAAATATATGAGTATATAAACACACAGTGCGGAGTATTGTAGCTAGATGGAATGAATATGTGAATATATAAACACACAGTGCGGAGCATTGTAGCTAGATGGAATAATATGTAGATATATAAACACACACAGTGTGGAGCATTGTTGCTAGATAGAATAAATATATAAATATATAAACACACACAGTGCGGAGCATTGTAGCTAGATGGAATAAATATGTAGCTATATAAACACACAGTGCGGAGGACTGTAGCTAGATGGAATAAATATGTGAATATATAAACACACACAGTGTGGAGCATTGTTGCTAGATGGAATAAATATGTAAATATATAAACACACAGTGCGGAGCATTGTAGCTAGATGGAATAAATATGTAAATATATAAACACACACAGTGCGGAGCATTGTAGCTAGATGGAATAAATATGTAAATATATAAACACACACAGCGTGGAGCATTGTTGCTAGATGGAATAAATAAATATATAAATATATAAACACACACAGTGCGGAGCATTGTAGCTAGATGGAATGAAACAGCATAACCGTCTACTTAGTTATCCTACATGATATGATTATGTACCCATACATATTCTCACCCTCCATAGCGACCGGCATTTTCCTAGTTGTATACCGTAGGGGACCATTGTGTAAGTCTATTGCGTCTTTTTGCATTCAATACTATTAGGTTGTCACATCTTTTTGCTATCTCTGCGAGCAGCCCTGCTTAGGTTGTACAGTCTGACAGCCGTAGGTAGGAAGGACCTGCGAAACCTCTCGGTTGTGCACCTAGGATGATGTAATCTGCTGCTAAATGAGCTCCTCAGTGCATTCAGTATGTCCTGCATAGGGTGGAGCTTGGACTCCAGCAGAGATGACAGTTTAGCCACCATCCTTCTCTCTCCCATCTCCTCCACTGGGTCAAGGCGCTGCCCCAGGACAGAGCTAGCTTTCTTGATCAGTTTGTTCAGTCTCTTCCTATCGGCTGCTGTAATGCCACTGCCCCAGCAGACCACTCCAAAAGTGATGGCTGATGCCACCACCGTGTCGTAGAATGTCTTCAGCAGCGCCCCTTGTACACCAAAAGACCTGAGTCTCCTCAGTAGGAACAGCCTGCGCTATCCCTTCTTGTAGAGTGCGTCGGTATTGTGTGACCAGTCTAGTTTATTGTTCAGATGAACACCCAGGTACTTGTAGGATGTCACCATCTCGATGTCTGTTCCCTGTATATTTACTGGTGCTGTGAGGGGTTGTCCTTGCCTGCGGCAGTCCACCACCAGTTCCTTAGTTTTCCTCACGTTGATCTGGAGGCAGTTCCGATGGCACCAGTCCACAAAGTCCTGGATAAGCCCTCTGTACTCAGCTTCATCTCCGTTGGAGATGAGGCCAATGATCGCAGAGTCGTCAGAGAACTTCTGTAGATGGCAGTGTGTTGTGTTGTGTGAGAAGTCCGCAGTATAAAGGGTGAACAGGAAGGGAGCCAAAACCGTTCCCTGGGGGGCCCCCGTGCTACCGATGATCGTGTTGGACACACAGTCCCGGGTTCTCACAAATTGAGGCCGGTTTGTGAGGTAGTCCAGGATCCATGATGACAGGTGCTGGTCCACCCCTGCGCACAGCAGCTTGTCCTTCAGGATCATCGGTTGGATGGTGTTGAAAGCACTGGAGAAGTCAGAGAACAAGATCCTCACCGCATTCCCGGGCTTCTCCAGGTGGGACAGAGAACGGTGAAGGAGGAAGATGACCGCATCCTCCACCCCAATGCCATGCTGGTAGGCGAACTGGAGTGGATCCATCGCTGGTCCCACCAGGGGGCGGAGGTGAGCAAGGAGCAGTCTCTCCAGGGTCTTCATCATGTGGGACGTCAGGGCCACTGGTCTGTAGCTGTTCAGATCTTTGGGGTGGGAAGTCTTTGGTACAGGTACCACACAAGATGTTTTCCACAGCTGTGGTACCCTCCCCAGCTTCAGGCTCAGATTGAAGATGTACTCCACAATCCCACACAGCTGGTCTGCACAGGACTTGAGGAGCTTTGCACTGATGCCGTCCGGTCCCGATGCCTTCCTCGCCTTGATCTTCCTCAGCTCCGTCCTCACCTGGGTCTTAGTGAGGGTCAGGTTGGGGGGCTGTGTGTTGGGAGTGGGGGGGGGGGTGTTGGTGGAGTGGGGAGTGGGCAGCAGGACTTGATGTCTTCAGAGGCAGCAGTGGTTGTTGTGCAGTCAGGGGGGAGGGCGGTTGGTCAAACCTATTGAAAAACAGATTCAGATTGTTGGCCCACTCCCTGCCCCCCGTGGCCTGGGGGGAGGTATTCTGGAGCCCAGAGATGGTTTTAAGGTTTCTCCAGACCCCGCTGATGTCGCTCTGTTGCAGCTTGTCCTCCATCCTCTTCCTGAAGCTGTCCTTGCCTTCTCTGATCTTTCTCCTCAGCTCCCTCTGTACGGACTTCAGCATCTCCCTGTTCCCCGACCTGAAGATCCTCTTCTTCTCTCTCAGAAGTGTTTTTATCTCAGGGTTGATCCAGGGTTTGTTGTTTGAGCAACACTGTATGGTCTTGGTGGGAACGGTGTTGTCCACACAGAAGCTGATGTAGTCCGTGATGGTGTGAGTGAGGCCATTGATGTCCTCACCATGTGGATCGCAGAGCTGCTCCCAGGCGGTGGTTTCAAAACAGCCCTTTAGAGCGTCCATTGCCTCCTCAGACCATAACGTCACTGTGCGCATGGCCAGAGGTTGTCTGTGCACTAGGGGTTTGTACACCGGCCGGAGATGAACCAAGTTGTGATCCGATCTCCCGAGTGGGGGGAGTTGTGATGAGGTGTACGCCTCCTTAGTGTTTGCGTAGAATAAGTCTAGTGTTTTATTGTCTCTGGTGTGGCATGTGACATACTGGGTAAACGTGGGTAGAATGGGAGACAGTGAAACATGGTTGAAATCGCCTGAGATGAGGAGAAGAGCATCTGGGTGTTCTGTCTGCAGCCTGCCAGTTACTCAGTGGATGACGTCACGCGCTGTCCCAGCGTTCGCCGTCGGCTTTGCATAAATAACAATGCAGATCACGTGTGAGTATTCCCTTGGGAGATATGTAGGCCGCATGCTAACAGCTAGCAACTCGATGTCTTTGCTGCAGTGTTGTTGTTTAACAGTGATATGTCCCGGTCTGCACCAGTTGTTGTTAACATACATTATCACTCCACCGCCCCTTGCTTTGCCACTGTCTGATGTTCGGTCTGCCCGTATCGCGTGGAAGCCCTCCAGTTCAATGTTAGCATCTGCTGCTAGTCCTGTTAGCCAAGTCTCTGAATAGGAACAGGCTACCCTCCCGGTATATGCTACCATAGCGGGAGATAGCCACTAGCTCATCTACCTTTCCCAGTATCGATCGTACATTCCCCATAACAACGGATGGGAGGGTGGGTCTGTACCTTATATTTCTTGCCCGCTGCCTTACTCCAGCACGGCACCCACGTCGTTTTCACCTCAGTTCTCCCGGTATGTCGAGTTTTTCCGTTAGCACCGGGTGGCGGTTGAGTGCTAGCAGCTCTTCCCTGCTGTACCGTCTCCTGCTATAAACAGTGGCTCCGTCCACCGGCTCGGGAGACATTTAGGGCGATCTGTGTGTCCGTGATATATATGGAGTGTAAGGTGTCGCCGGATCAGAAAGTTGTCACCGGATCAGAAAGAGAGAGGAAGAAAAAAAAAAACACCTCAGAATTGAGCCGCTGTTGCAAAAGGCAGCCGACTCATGTGGCGCCGGAAGTTGATCTTTGTCTAATATTGTCAATAACAATATTGTCAATAACATTAAACAATGTTATTGTCTAATAACATTGTTTAATACACAAAGTTTTACAGGTTTACGTCCAGTTCATATCTGCTATACCCAACTAAATACCCCCATTCACATCTTTTACAATGTTTCCTGACATGTTTCCTGATTTGTAATGTGTAGAGATTTTAACAGTTCTGTCCCTAGGATGCACATGCACTCATGTCTTATATAGGTAATAAAAGCTCAGGACAATCTTGTTCTGACTCTAACCCACACAGCTTTGTATATGTTTGTGTGTGGATGTGAAGTGAGCTGTGCAAAGATTTATGCATACTGTCGTTTTTGTGAGGTGAAAGAAGAAAACATTCTGTCCTACTGGGAGGAGATGGATTCGAGGGAGGTTTTTTCTGATGTCACACACATGCTGTTGGAGTCACAGCTGATGAACATTTGAAACTTTTAAGACACACAGACATGCATGCATGCCAGCAAAGACTTA
This sequence comes from Pholidichthys leucotaenia, assembly GCA_020510985.1. NCBI lineage: Eukaryota > Metazoa > Chordata > Actinopteri > Cichliformes > Pholidichthyidae > Pholidichthys > Pholidichthys leucotaenia. Next base: position 214,500,840 of record CM035849.1, on the reverse strand, counting down.
ACCACACATTCACACACACAAAGGCTGACATGCACTTTCAGTCCTTCAAGAACCAGGAAGTCCCCTTGTTGTTCATTAAACATCTGGAGCACATCCCTGAATCCTCAGTTTCCATAGTTACTCAAATATCAACAGCCTGCCCTAAGACATAACAAACTGCAGAAAACATGAATCTATCTGTCCACTTTTCTGAGAAATATAAAGGCAAAATGACAAATTCCGCTTTTATTATAATTTAAACAGAAAATGAACAAAGGCTCTTCTAAAGAGCAACTATAGCCTTACAATATCTCAACTAGTTGTGCTCTCATTAAAATTATTTCCAAGTATTCGATTTAATAACAAGAATAGGAGTTTCCCTGCATCTCCTGTGTGAAGCCATTTCCCTGAAGTCTGACTCTGGCCATCGCTCCATTAAGAATGGTTTTATTTCTTCTTCTCTCTCTTGGCTGACCTCAAAATTAAATCAAATAGCTACGTCTTTCTTTATTTCTATTTACACAAAGGCAGAATTGAAATAAATAAATAAATAAATAAATAAATTTATCACACTGCCTTGCTTAGCTACCATCAGGATGAAAAGGAATTAATCCCGCTTCCCCTCCAATCAGTTTTGATCCATGACTCATTTCCTGTCTCAACTTGTAAAGGGAAGTCAAAATTGCATGAATCACAAGAGATTGCAAGACTTAAGATCACTGTGATGCATCATTTGCAATCAAGCCACTGCCGCAAATTAAATTTCTCAAAATTCTTATTGAAACACTTTTCCTGTTGGAGTCACTCTTTCATCTGGCCTTATTTAATGGGCATTTGCAAGGGATGCACCGACTGTGAAATTTTGGGCCAATACTGATACTAATGTTGAGAATGATAAATTGGCTGACAGTTAATACAGACTGTTTCTTTTGGTTTTTGCTTTTATCTATTCTGGGCCCTATTTTGACAGTCATCCATGCACTTTTCCAACAGACTTTCTGTCATGCGCCATGTTTTTGTTAGTTTCTGTCAGCACATTGTTTTTCATGCCTTGCATCACGCCATCAAATTACCAGTAGACAGTGCGCCCGCTATGCGCTTAGAGGAGGCGCCTCATTTCAAAGAGGTGTGGCGGTGCGTAATCTAATGCGGATTCTGTTATAGTGCATTCCACAAGAATCCGCTTTTGATCAGGAAACAGAAGGCCTATTGTCAGAAGTGCATTGTTTAATGATATTTCAGTGGCGTGTTTTGACATTGCGCAGCTCCAGAGCTCAGGAAACAGCATGTGCTGGGATTTTGTAACAGTTATAATGATCTGTCATTTTAATTATATGATGATCACGCACTAGTTTTTTTTAATTCCATCCACACTCTCATTTTAATTGTGGACTTACCCTTGGAGTCTATACATTAGGCATTAATGTAAGATTTTTTTTAGGAGAATGAATGAATGAATGAACATGGAGCATGTGTGCCATTGTGTTCCAATGTGATGCACGGCACATGGGGGGGGGGGTCATTTTCATCACGGACCTATTAGGCATTAATGCATTTATTTTGAAGGGAATAAATGAATGAACAAGGAGTGTGCAGCATTTTACTTTTCACTAACTCTCCAGAGAGACAGGAGATGTGTCCACATCTGCGTAGGCCGTGCACCCCGGGTTTCCAGCCCAGTAAGACCCTCAACAGTGACCCATCAGCCCCTGGCAGATGCTGTTGAGAGGGGGCTCGCCTCATGGTGGGGGCCTGAGGCAGACGGGAAGCCACACCAGGTTGCCTCCTTTCCTCCTACCCAGTACGGATAGGGGGAGATCCTCAGTCGGCGAAAAAAGTGTGATAAGGAAATGAACTTGGAAGTGCCCATAAACATGTTCTGCATCAGTGACAACTGATCAACCAACCCTGTCTTTGTAATACGGCCCTTTTTCTTCATTGCAAGGGAGACAAAGAGTTATGTATTATAACTAAACAACTGAACTGAATTAAAATAGTTCAGTCCTTAATATTTCCAAATTTGCAGCTATAGTCTACTGATGTCTGCCTCAGGACAACACCATGCCACACATCTGGGACACTTCTGAAAAATACTGGCCACTTCCAACATCTTATTTCCTGATAGCCAATATCAGTCAATAAGAGGAAGATCAGCCAATGTCAATGTTAGGCGGATGCATCTGTGCATCTGTAGTATTTGCTGTTGAGTTAAAGGCCACAATCAAAGACCATTTGTGGCATTGTATGTGCAGTGTGTTTGCAGTAAACATCCAAATTTGAATATCAGCCAGGCCAGCAGAGGTAACAATAGTTGGAGAATCAAGGGTAAGGAGAGGGGTGAGGAGACAGCTGAACAGCAGTGGCTGACAGTTCTCTAACTGAACAGTACATAGGAGCTATTCAATTATTTTAATACAAAAATATGTAGTGGTGTCACTTTAATCGTGATTAATAATGATTAAAACTTCCGCCACTATTCATTACACACAGAGTGATATGTTTCAAGCAGGATGTGGATCTAATCGTGATTAATCACGATTAAAACTTTCGACACAGCACCACTCTAATTGCGATTAACCGCAAATAATCACATACAGGTGTGTAATTGCATCAAAATGCCTGAAGTGAAGTGGCGTCATGGAATTGACACACCTTGATGCGATTAATCATGCTCAACCTCCATTAATCGCAATTAAAGTCACACCATTAAAATTAAGACAATTACACAAGAGGGGATGGTGTTAGTGGTCAATATGGCCAGCACAGTCTCACCAAAAAATGTGAAATTGCACATTTTGTCACTCAGAAAACTTACAGAGACACACAAAAAAAGATTTTTCACATGCAGTGAAGCTTTAAGAAAGGTGTCTAACGGCAGCTTAACATTTGTCACTTTGTGTTCCTGTCACTTTTATTGTCTTTCACCAACGATCAACTACCCCACATTTTAATCCCTGACCCTAACCTCACAGGAACCTTTCATTAGTGGAGTGAAAAACTAAGGAAAAAAAACCCCAAAAGGTCGTTCACAGATAAGAGTGGGAGACCAGCTCACGTGTGTTTGTGTCTGTTGCTTGAACATCCGTATAGTTAACTGTCCGCCATTCCCCTCCCACCAACTGAATGAGCATTGGGAAACCAATGCAGCGTTGACCTTGGGTTCCAATCGATAAAATCATTCTTTGCTGAAGAAAAATTGTTTCAACTCAAAAGTCTGGTCATGAACTGCTTCTCTCACCCAAGGACCAGAGGTGTAACACTACCCACCAGCCATAAAGTGGAAGTTAATCCCTTCTTCAGGACTTAGTCATTCTCCCTTTTCTGCCCTTTGGCAAAGGAATGCCCCAAATCGACAGATTTATGGTCGATATGTTCCAGACTTGGAAGTCAAGATTCCTTATTAACCAACCAGACCGTTTTGCAGTGCCATCTGGTGGACGACACAGGAATATTTAATTTTTTTTCTCTCTCTCTGAAATGGAATCTCTGCAGGTGTGAACAATAAATTAATTCAAATTCTTTCTTTTAAGACAGCATCTGCTACTGAAGACATGTTTGAACTCTGGAATGGGCAATTGTGGTTTCAAATGCTTTTATTGATATGATTTGATATGTGTTGCTGTATTTTCAGGAATAAATGAACTTTTGCATGCCTACAAGAAATTAATTGCATGTACAATGTAGACATTGTGTGTTCCTAATTAACCATGGTAAAGAGCCTGTCTGCCAGTCTTCCAACAGAACCCACGCTGGCTCAGTTGAAACAGAATCCAATGGACTGCCTGCTACCCACTGGTACGCAATGATTCTGCTTGGCTGACGGTCTGTTGTTTAATTGAAACTTCATTCTTCAGAATATTCCTGGTGTAAGTTCTTTAAACTTAATTTCATGCAAGTCCTATCAGAATTTCAAAATGCATTTTGTCCTTTCATTAATTTGCATTCTTTTTCAGAGTAAGACCAATTTTTCATTTTTATAGATAGTTTACTCATCATTTTCTTCATAAAATTGCATCCACTTTTCTTGACCAATGCTATTTTATGATTTTCCACTTTCCAGTATATTGCCAAGTTGCCAAGGAGACTCAGGTCTTTTGGTGTACAAGGGGCGCTGCTGAAGACATTCTACGACACAGTGGTGGCATCAGCCATCACTTTTGGAGTGGTCTGCTGGGGCAGTGGCATTACAGCAGCCAATAGGAAGAGACTGAACAAACTGATCAAGAAAGCTAGCTCTGTCCTGGGGCAGCGCCTTGACCCAGTGGAGGAGATGGGAGAGAGAAGGTTGGTGGCTAAACTGTCATCTCTGCTGGAGTCTGAGTTCCACCCTATGCAGGACACACTGAATGTACTAAGGAGCTCATTTAGCAGCAGACTACATCATCCTAGGTGCACAACCGAGAGGTTTCGCAGGTCCTTCCTACATACGGCTGTCAGACTGTACAACCTAAGCAGGGCTGCTCGCAGAGATAGCAAAAAGATGTGACAACCTAATAGTATTGAATGCAAAAGACGCAATAGACTTACACAATGGTCCCCTCCGGTATACAACTAGGAAAAGACCGGTAGCTATGGAGGGTGAGAATATGTATGGGTACATAATCATACCATGTAGGATAACTAAGTAGACGGTTATGCTGTTTCATTCCATCTAGCTACAATGCTCCGAACTGTGTGTGTTTATATATTTATATATTTATTCCATCTAGCGACAATGCTCCACACTGTGTGTTTATATATTTACATATTTATTCCATCTAGCTACAATGCTCCGCACTGTGTTTATATATTTACATATTTATTCCATCTAGCTACAATGCTCCGCACTGTGTGTGTTTATATATTCATATATTTATTCCATCTAGCTTCAACGCTCCACACTGTATGTGTGTTTATATATTCACATATTTATTCCATCTAGCTACAATGCTCCGCACTGTGTGTTTATATATTCATATATTTATTCCATCTAGCTACAATGCTCCGCACTGTGTGTTTATATATTTATATATTTATTCCATCTAGCTACAATGCTCCGCACTCTGTGTCTATATATTTATGTTTATATGTACATATGTGTACTCGCTGCTCTTGTTTTTTTCTTGCCTTCTGATTGTTGCTCTGAGTGTTGCTATCCCTGTGCTGCTGCAATCCTGGAATTTCCCCATTGTGGGACTAATAAAGGCTTATCTTATCTTATCTTATCTTAAGTTAAACTAGGGTTCTTTGGTTCCATAAATGTTTGATTCACATGTGATGCTCAGTAATTCAATAACAGTCTACGGGGCCCATAATACATGTTGAATTCTCTGTTTTAAAGTTATCCAAATGTGTTAACCTATTCTGACATTTCTTATTAAACTATTGAAAGACATATGGGAGTTATTGTTTGATTTCATGTCCATCTTCTTGATTATCAGCAGACAAGAACTCGCAAGGGTTTTTTTTTTTTTTTTTTTGAGACTGATTCGTAATTGGTACAAATAAAGAATTGTTAAAAAAAAATTGTCCATTATCTAGACTGGTGCCCAACAAGGATATGTTTGTTTAACAGTAGGAAATTTTCATCCCTACTCATGTTCACATTTAAATTAATACTTGTACCAACAATAAAACACCTATAGATCCATTAACCTAAATCCACTACACCAAAGTAAAAGATGCGTTGTTCTGTGGATGAGTGGTGAGGACTGTTTAGGAGTATTTTGCACATGTGCAGTGAGTGAGCTTGTAAATATGTGCCAAGGCACATTATTTTTTTGATTTAAGGTACAAATGTACGTGTCATCACCCACAGCTCACGGGCTTCCACCTCAGCTGCGCGCACACCTGCCCCTCGTTAGTGCGCAGCTATTTATTCCATCCTGCCCTGAGCTGCAGCCTGGAGCCGTCTGTCTCCCTGCGTTCTCAACTCACAGCAGCATCCTTTCCTCGAGGCCTGCTGACTTCTCGTCAAGACACGTAAGCTGTCTGTTATTGCCTTACCTTCTCCTGTCAGCCTTCCCCTGTGCACAGGTGGATCTCTCGGCGGCGGACTCACTCCCCCTCGTCTCGCCTCTCCTCTGCCTTGCTGCTTCATCCCGGATGCACAGCAGGACGCTGTCTCCCAGGCTTGGGACCTTGCCAACACCAGCCACCGCATTACTACAAGTAAGCACAGAACTCTGTCACTCTCCTGTGTGGTTGCCCAGCTAATCCCTGTTCTCCTCTCATTCATAGGGTTGCCTGGCCGCACGGCGTGCTGCTCTGTCCTGACCTGCATCCTCCACCCACATCACACACTCATCTCTCACACACGCATTCATACATGTAACACTGTTGTTGAATAAAGCTTTCAAATCTGCCTGAGCCTGCGTGCGTGTTTCCTGGGCCAAACAATATGGCAGTACGGCTCCAGCAAAGCGGCCCAGCAGACAGCGGGCTCCCACACCGTTTTTCCACCCTCGAGGCTCGGGTGGATATGTAATGTAATGTACTTTATTTATATAGCCCTTTAAAACAACCTGTAGGTGACCAAAGTGCTTTACAGAAAATAAACAGCATTAAAAACACACAGAGCATTAAAAACAAATAACAAACAAAAACAACCTAAAAATAAAATAAAAACAAATGCCAAAACAAATATCACCACTACTGGGTATTAAAAGCCATCCTAAACAAATATGTCTTAAGTTCTGATTTAAAAAGGGCCAGGTCAGAGATAGCACATAGGTCAGGGGGGAGATTATTCCAGAGCCTGGGGGCGGCAACAGAAAAGGCTCGGTCACCCCAATGTTTATACCTTGACCTAGGCACATCCAGCAAAAGCTGATTGGATGACCTCAAAGCCCTGCCTTGGTCACGGACAGTCAAAGTCTCAGACATATAAACCGGAGCAAGGCCATTAAGAGCTTTAAAAACAAAAAGCAAAAGTTTAAAATTAATTCTAAAATGGACTGGAAGCCAGTGAAGTGAATGAAGGATCGGAGTAATGTGCTCTCGCCTAGGTATGTTGGTCAAAAGACGGGCCGCTGCATTTTGCACAAGTTGAAGGCGGCCGAGAGAAGACTGAGAGATGCCAACATAAAGTGCATTGCAGTAATCAAGTCAAGACGTGACTAAAGCATGGATGGCTATCTCAAGATCATGACGGCTCAGGAAAGGTTTGGCTTTGGATAACAAACGTAATTGATAAAAGCTCATCTTGACTACATTGTCAATCTGTTTATCAAATTTTAAATGGCTGTCAAAAATCACCCACAAATTTCTGACAGCTGAACTGAGCCTTAAAGAGAGGGTACCAAAGCCAGCCGTTACAGTATCCCCAAACACAATACATTCTGTTTGGGATTGATGTTGATTGATTGATTGATTGATATTCTGTTTGGCTATGATTGCTCATCAACAGCAGGTGATACTAAATCAACTGACTACAGTTACTAACCGGTTAGACCGCCTGGACCCTCCGCGGGCTTTCCCTCCGGGTCCTCTTGGCGCTGCGGCTCCAGTTGCCTCCACAGCTGGCCAGCCTAGCTCAGGAGCGCCAACCCATCTCACACCCATTCCAACCCCCGCTCGCTTCAACGGGAAACTCGGTGGAGCGAAGGGGTTTATCTTGCAGTGTGAGTCGGTGTTTCTGTGCGTTCCTGGGGATTTCCCCTCAGACCATAGCCGAATCGGGTACATGGCTAATCTTCTCGAGGGGCGAGCGTTAGCTTGGGCTTACGCCGTAATGACAAAGCCCAGCTACGCAAACCTCTCGTATGACCGGTTCGTGCAAGATTTTTTAGAAGTCTTTGACCATTCCCGTCTCGACAGCGTCCTCGCTGATCGGCTCCTTAGTCTCCAACAGGGGAGCCGGTCAGCGGCGGAATACGCTGTCGACTTCTGGGTGGCAGCGGAGGAGGTGGGCTGGGGAGAGGCTTCTCTCTGCAGTATTTTCCTCTGTAGCCTCAATTCTGGTCTGAGGGATGAGCTAGCCGGTCGGGATCTCCCAGGGCGACTCTTTGAGTTGATCTCGCTCACTATTAGCCTGAACAACAGGCTACGTGAGCGGGCTGCGGAGCGGAAGTCTGCCAGCCACTCGCGCGGAGCTTCCCTCCGTCCAGTTCAGTCTCGCCCCCTGGCATTATCGGCTCCGGAGTCCGCCGATGAACCAGAGGCCATGGCTATCGGTCGCACTAGGCTCCCTCTAGCGGAGAGACAACGCCGGCGGGAACGGGGTCTCTGCATGTATTGCGGAGATGACCAACATCCAGTGGAGCTGTGCCCGGTTAAGTCAAATGGGGAGGTCCGCGAGTCACAGTAGGGGGCCTCGCGGACTCTAACCAGCCCAATCCCCTATCGTCATGCACACTGCCCATTCGTTTCTGCCACAACTCCACCGGGCATTCCACTCACGCACTGGTGGATTCTGGGGCAGAGCAGAGTTTTATCTCTAAGAGCCTGGCAACCCGTTTGGGCATACCCTGCCAACTGCTGCCTACCCCCCTAAACTTGGTTACGCTCTCTCGTTCTTCCCTGGGAACAGTTACACACCGCACAAAGCCAGTCCCCATCATCGTCTCCGGCAACCACCGGGAGGATCTGACCCTCTACGTCCTGCCCTCCTCGTCGGACCGTGTCATTCTGGGTTACCCCTGGCTGCGGCTGCATAATCCTGTCCTGGATTGGAGAACCGGCAGTGTCGTGGAGCACCTTCTGCCTGGGCACCTGCCTCCAGTCGGCGGCTTGTGCTCCATCCTCTCCTCCGCCGGCGCTGGTCTCTGAGCCCCCGGACCTGACTCTAGTGCCGCAGGAGTTCCATGACTTGGGGACAGCATTCAGCAAGTCCAGAGCCTTGTCCCTTCCTCCGCATCGACCATATGACTGTGCGATTAACATCCGCCCAGGGGCCCCCCTGCCATCTGGCCGCCTGTACAGTCTCTCTGCACCAGAACGCGAGGCGATGGACACCTATATTAAGGAGTCGCTCAGCGCTGGGATCATCCGCCCCTCCTCGTCCCCGCTTGGCGTGGGTTTCTTCTTCGTGGGTAAGAAGGATGGGTCCCTACGGCCCTGTATCGACTTCAGAGCGTTAAATGACATCACTATTAAGGACCGCTACACACTACCACTCATGGACACTGCTTTCCACTCCCTCCAGGGGGCGACCTGGTTCACCAAGCTTGACCTCCGCAGCACTTACCATCTCGTTAGGATCCGGGAGGGAGACGAATAGAAGATGGCCTTTAGGCCACCCAGCGGCCACTTCGAATATCTCGTGATGCCGATCGGGCTCACCAACGCACCTACCGTCTTCCAGCGTCTCATTAACGATGTTCTGCAGGACTTCCTGGGAGTATTCGTCTTTGTGTATCTCAATGACATACTCATCTTCTCCAAGTCACGGGAGGAGCACCAGGCCCATGTGAGGTGGGTCCTGCAACGTCTGCTGGAGAATCGCTTGTTCATTAAAGCTGAGAAGTGCGAATTTTATGCCCGGACCACCTCCTTCCTGGGGTTCGTCATAAAGTGATTAATCATTAAAGCGGTGGTCGAGTGGCCCACGCCTACCTCCAGGAAGCAGGTGCAGCAGTTTATTGGATTCACGAACTTCTACCGGCGCTTTATTCCCAACTTCGGCGCCATCGTCTCCCCCCTGACCTGCCTCACGTCATCGAAGGTGCCCTTTCAGTGGTCTGAGGAAGCGGCCACCGCCTTCAAGACTCTCCAGGCGGCGTTCTCGTCCTCCTGGGTCTTGACCCAGGTTGATCCCGCGCTTCAGTGTCTGGTGGAGGTCGACGTGTCCGACACGGGGGTGGGGGCGGTGCTCTCCCAGCGCTCACCGGTGGATGGTGTCAAGCGGCCCTGCGCCTTCTTCTCCCGGAAGCTATCGGCGGCGGAGCGCAATTATGACGTCGGCGACAGGGAGCTCCTCGCCGTCAAGCTTGCACTACAGGAGTGGCGTCACTGGTTAGAAGGGGCAGCCCAGCCCTTTGTGATCTGGACGGACCATAAAAATCTCGAGTACTTGAGGTCAGCGAGGCGCCTGAATGCCCGCCAGGTGTGCTGGTCTCTATTTTTTGCTCGCTTCCATTTCACCATCACGTACGGTTCAGGCTCGAAGAATGGATTGCCCGACGCCCTGTCCAGACAATTTGCCCCTGAGGGTCCGGAGAAGTCCGAACATACCATCCTGCCCAATTCGTGCGTCGTGGGTGCGATTGCCTGGTCCGTCAAGGACAAGATTCTGAGGGCTCAGGAGACAGAGACGGATCCTGGTGGGGGGCTGGAGGGGAGGCTCTTTGTTCCTTCGGCGGTTCGAGGTGAAGTGATCCACTGGGCCCATATCTCCAAACTCTCCTGTCACCCTGGCATCACCCGCCTGGTGAGTTGGCTGCAACGCTCATTTTGGTGGCCGGGTCTCCAGAAGGACGTGACCAATTATGTCCGGGCCTGTCCCCAGTGCGCTACCGGTAAGTCCCAGAACTCTCCACCTGCGGGTCTACTCCAGCCCCTGCCGGTCCCGGGCAGGCCCTGGTCACACATTGCCCTAGACTTCGTCACCGGACTCCCTGTCTCTAACACCTATGACACGGTCCTGACTATTGTGGACAGATTCTCCAAAGCCACCCATTTTGTGCCTCTTCAGGGTCTCCCTTCGGCACGTGAGACGGCCGATCTTCTAGTCCAGCATGTCGTCAGGTTGCATGGGATCCCGCTGGACGTGGTCTCGGACCGGGGCCCGCAGTTTGTCTCCCAGGTTTGGAGGAGCTTTTGTAATGCCTTGGGGGCTACGGTCAGTCTCTCCTCTGGTTACCACCCCCAGTCTAACGGGCAGTGCGAGCGCATGAACCAGGAGTTGGAGGCTGCCCTGCGCTGCGTAACATCCTCAAACCCTTTGTCCTGGAGCTCCTACCTGACCTGGGTGGAATATGCCCATAACTCGGCCCGGTCCTCTGCTACTGGGGTGTCGCCCTTTGAAGCGTCCTTGGGGTACGATCCTCCTGTTTTTCCCGAGCAGGAGGGTGAGCTAGCTGTCCCTTCCATCCAGGCGCACATCAGGCGCTGCCGGAGTGTGTGGACCAAAACCAAGGACGCGCTTTTATGCACAGCGGCGTGCAACAGCTCCACCGCCAATCACCACAGAACGCCAGCTCCTGTCTACCAGGTGGGTCAGCGGGTTTGGCTTTCATCCCAGGACATTAACCTTAAGGGTGAGAAGAAGAAATTGGCACTGAGGTTTCTCGGCCCCTTCGTAATTTCTAGAATCATCAACCCGGTGGCTGTGCGTTTGGCCCTCCCCCCCCTCCCTACATGTGTGTCCCACTTTCCACGTTTCCAAGATCAAGCCTGTCCTTTCCAATTCACTCTGCCCCCCTCCTAGGTCTCCTCCTGCGCCTAGGATGATCGACGGTGACCCGGCGTGGGGTGTTACTGCCATCCTGGACTCCTGGCGTCGGGGTCGTGGGCTGCAATATCTGGTGGATTGGGAAGGTTATGGTCCAGAGTGGAGATCCTGGGTGCGCTCTTCGTGGGTGTTGGATCGGGACCTCATCGCGGAGTTTCATCGGACACACCCAGGTAAGCCAGCACCAGGAGGCGCTGGTAGGGGGGGAGTACTGTCATCACCCGCAGCTCATGGGCTTCCACCTCAGCTGCGCGCACACCTGCCCCTCGTTAGTGCGCAGCTATTTATTCCATCCTGCCCTGAGCTGCAGCCTGGAGCCGTCTGTCTCCCTGCGTACTCAACTCACAGCAGCATCCTTTCCTCCAGGCCTGCTGACTTCTCGTCAAGACACGTAAGCTGTCTGTTATTGCCTTACCTTCTCCTGTCAGCCTTCCCCTGTGCACAGGTGGATCTCTCGGCGGCGGACTCACTCCCCCTCGTCTCGCCGCTCCTCTGCCTTGCTGCTTCATCCCGGACGCACAGCAGGACGCTGTCTCCCAGGCTTGGGACCTTGCCAACACCAGCCACCGCATTACTACAAGTAAGCACAGAACTCTGTCACTCTCCTGTATGGTTGCCCAGCTAATCCCTGTTCTCCTCTCATTTATAGGGTTGCCTGGCCGCACAGCGTGCTGCTCTGTCCTGACCTGCATCCTCCACCCACATCACACACTCATCTCTCACACACGCATTCATACACGTAACACTGTTGTTGAATAAAGCTTTCAAATCTGCCTGAGCCTGCGTGCGTGTTTCCTAGGCAGAACAATATGTCAGTACGATTTTAGAGGGGTGGAAAACATTTATTCAGTACATTTTTTACTGAGACCAGGTTGATATGGCTGTGAAGCATCATAAGCAGTGTTGGGCAAGTTACTAAAAAATAGTAACTAATTACAGTTACTACTTACTTCTTTTCAAACGTAATTGAGATACTTTACAATCACTGCATGATTAAAGTAACTAGTTACTTGGAAAAGCAACTTTTACGTTACTTTTAAATGGATACTTAACTCATCTTGCACACATGGCAAGACAGTTTAATTAATGGATTACACTACAGGCTTATTAATATCAGGTTGAAAACAGACTGTTTCAGACACAGCTTTTAGAACATGTTCAGTCTGCTTTATCCTGCCTTGAGAGCTCTTATTGTGGGAAAAATCTTAAGAAAATCAACAGGATGTTGCCAGTAATTTCCTCATTTTGGAGTGAGAAATAGGGTTTGTGAGGTAAGAGAGGGAAAAAGAGTGAGACTCACTCTAAAAGAGTGAAAGTTGACAACACTGCATAAAGTTGTCCATATTTATCTGACCTTTACAATATGAATTAATCCAATGTGCAGTGATCTAAAGAAAATGTCCATTATCCACAGTCCAAATGTCTGCTGTGACAGAGACTTGAGCCAGTCCCTCAAATTCCTTTTGGAGATCAAAATCCATTTTTGAATAATCTTTATCCAGGTAGCAATAAAAATCCATTTTAATTTCTGCGGATCACTACTACTAACTACTACTACTAACCTGCACTTATATAGCGCTTTTCTAGTCACAAAGACCACTCAAAGCGCTTTCATTAATACTAACCCTCTATTCTAAGGGCCTATAGAAAACAGATATCTAGGGACAATTTAGAACAACCAATTAACCTAACATGCATGTTTTTGGCATGTGGGAGGAAACCGGAGAAATCCCGGAGTAAACCCACGCAACACGGGGAGAACATGCAAACTCCACACACATCACTGTTGGTCGGGGGCTGGGATCGAACCCACGATCCCACGATTCCCACAATCCCCCGGCCAAGGGTAAACTGTGCTGCCGCAGTGCTAACCACTGCGCCACCGTGCAGTCCTGGTTCTGGGTCACAAACTCTCCAGATGCGTACCTGTGCTTGAAATCCAGCCATGGGTGTGGAAACAAGGGTATTTCCACTTTACATCCAGCCGTGGCTGTTCAGATAGCATAGATCCACAACATGGTGTTGTTAGCATAGCATAGCACTAGCTTTATCAGCGCTTTGCTGCTGTTTTCAAGCGCTTCTGAAGATCGCAGTAGGTCTCAACCAGCAGTTAGCTTCCAACCCACCAATGTGCTTTTGTTCTTAACCATGACAAAGGAAAAATAATGAATTTCCTCAAAAACAAAGTAGTTTCATCTTTTCCTCTGCTCAGTAGTGAAGACTTGCAACAGGTTACATCAACTGATGGCTTGTCTCAGCTGTATATTCATTTACTGGCACTAAAAATATCTATCCATGTTAATAAAAATGAATAATGAGTAATGCATCTTATCAGATTTCAGTAAATGTAACCCTTACTGAATTTTTATCAATCAGTCTGTGACGATGGGATGTCACTACTGTATGTCTGGTTATATTGTGATTATGTTGTATCTGTATTGATGTACTGTTGTATGATTGTTGGTTAAGATGCACATAATGGTTTATGATTTGTCTTGGTTAATTTGAATGCCCTGGGAGATAATTAGCATGATTAAGAATCTGGTAAAATAGTTAAAAGATTTATTGCACATACCTTTGCCAACATGCTTCCTGTGAGTGTCCAGGCAAAAGACTCCATTAGGAGTTGAAGGCCTTATATAGGACACCAGTGTGGGGAGCCGTAGCTCCGCTACCGCGGGGTCCAGCCACCCGGTCCGCGTATGTTGGGGTGATGAAGCTCACTTGGGCTCCGGTGTCTATGAGGAACTCTTGTCCAGAGCTCGTATCCGTGATGTAGAGCAGCTTGTTGCCTTCTCCGAGAGTCGAAGCTGCTAGTGACCCCCGGTCTTGCCGTTTCCCGAACTCTTGAAGTTGCAGGGTGGCACACACCTGCGTGCCCTATCAGCAAACCTCCGATGGTAAAAGCAGAGATCCTCTCCTCCGCTGTGTCGGGGCCGCGCCTCTGCCACCGGACCATTGGCTCCACCTCGTCGCGGCCGTGCTGCCGCCGTCGTCGGCCAGCCTGGGTCTGCCGCCTCTGGCTCCCCGCTGTCTAGGGTCGCCACTGTGGTTGCTTGCCCGCCGCAGGCGTCCAGAATCCCATCTGCTTCCTGGGCCAGCTCCCGGAACTCCTCCAGGGTGTGACACTTCTTGCTGGCCAGCGTGCTTCTCGCATGCGTCGGGAGGTTGGAGAGGAAGATGAACTGGAAAAGGAAATCATCGTTGTCCGACCCTCTCAGCTGTATCATCTCCTCCATCAGGGCGCTCGGCCTGTGTCCTCCTTGGTCTAGCAAAGACAGGATTCTCCTCGCCCTCACTTCGGCCGAGGGGGTGAAAAACTTAATGAGGGTGGATTTCAGCTTGTCGTACCTGCTGGTCGCGGGTGGCTGCTCCACCAAGCTCTGCACACACCGAGCTGTGCTGTTATCCAGTTTAGCGATGACATGGTGGAACTTAGCGTCATCCACCGTTACTCCTGCGAGCGCGAACTGCGACTCCGCTTGCAGGAACCACGACTGTGGGTTATCCTGCCAGAAATCAGGCAGCTTGACGGCCACTGCGCTCGCCAGAACTGAACTCTGTGAGTCCGGGACCCTGAGACCTTCTCCGGTCATTCTCAACGTCGTCGGTCACCAATTGTGGGGAGCCTTGAATAACGAAACTGAATTGCATTTAATTCAAGTTTATTTCAAGCAATCATTCCCACAGTCTGCTCTCATTCTTGAGCAGCGAACAAAGAGAGAGGAAACACACCAAAGTCCTCACCTTTAAACATTCTCACATAAAGGAATCTCCCTCGCAGGGGAGGTCACACATCTCCATCATAATCCCTTTATTCACATTCATCATCCCTTTATTTACATTACTCCCCCCTCTCTCCTCTCGAGCCTCAGAGGTCAGGAAGTCTTCTGTCCACACCTATGTCTTCTCTCGCTGTCCTCCACAGGGGCTCAGACTCTGCGTCGCAGGGGTCTCAGACTCTGCGGCTCCTTCATCGTGAGGTTAAATCACATATGCATATGTCCAACATATACATGCACAACTAGTTAAATCACATATGCATATGTCCAACATGTACATGCACAACTACACAGCCATAACCAGCAGGGAGCAAATATGTATGGTTAGTCATAGGGGTGGTTTAATATTTGTAAATAGGGGTTAAGGTATTTATTGAATTATTTATATGACTATTTATTGTGTGTTATTTATATATTTATATTGTGTATGTCTGGGGAAAGTTATTTATGTATTTTTATATATTAGTGGGTATGTGTTTAGTATAAGGAATGAAGTGTTTTACCTGGGATTATGGTAGGGGCTAATTACCTCTAATTGATCTGTCCTTTATATAACAGGTGTGAGATATCAGTAGTAGGTTGTGGTATACTGATGAAAGGTGATTTGATGAAACGTTTATTGAGGAATATCTATTACTTGATATGCTTCTTTGAGAAAGTACATTTTGTTTGAAACTGTGTCAGAAGATTATCCTGAGAGACTGGAGATTACCTGAACTGGAGAACATTATTTGTGAGTAAAAAATAAATTGGAATAATTGAAAGAAGATTTTGCCTCGCTCCCTTCCTGCCACACGTTCACACAGTCAATTAATCAATCAACCAAACTTTATTTGTAAAGCACTTTAAAAAACTACAGCTGATACAAAGTGCTGTACATCAGGAATTGATAAAATGAAAAGGGCATGTAAGACATAAAAATAAATAAAAGACAATAAAATGCAACTAAAAAAGTATAAAGCAAAACAGGTAAAAATGACCAATCATAATAAAAGCAGTAAAACAAGCAAAAATCAATATCTTATGCTGGGTTGAAGGCCAAGGAGTAAAAATGAGTTTTAAGTAGCGGTGTTGGCATTATCGTGTTAATCGCCCATTAACGCGATGCCCCCGTTAACAGCGACAAATTTTGTGATCGCGGTTAACGGCAGAAAGTGCAAATAGTACTTCTTGGCCTAGCTGCTCTCCATACCAAGGCCATTGTGAAGCTGGATTACAGCCATGGACTGTATGGGCTGCACGGTGGCGCAGTGGTTAGCACTGCGGAAGCACAGTTTACCCTTGGCCGGGGGATTGTGGGGATCGTGGGATCGTGGGTTCGATCCCAGCCCCCGACCAACAGTGATCTGTGTGGAGTTTGCATGTTCTCCCCGTGTATGCATGGGTTTACCCCGGGATTTCTCCGGTTTCCTCCCACATGCCAAAAAACATGCAGGTTAGGTTAATTGGAGACTCTAAAGTGGCCCTAGGTGTGAATGTGTGTGTGAATGGTTAAGGGATAGCGCCGTATCGTGGCTGCTTCATCCATCCAGGTGGTGGATGACCCTCAATTTCCCCTCTGGGGATCAATAAAGTATACTAAATGTAAAAAAAAAAAAAAAAGTTTAAGTTTACAGCATTATCTGTCGGAGCTCTCACCTGGATAATTGTTACAGCTTCCTCCAAAACTTCGCTAGGATGTTGTGTTGTTCTTCTATGGAAGCTAGCTAGCTTGTAGCTACTAGCCACATGCTAGATTATAGCTGATCTTCTTCTGGTGAGATGGACAGAAATTCGCCTGTTTTCATCCCCACAGCTCCAACTGTTGGTGAGTACTAGTCTAAAAAAATTCTCAAGCTGTGTTTGGAATGTCCATTCACTCCCTCGCCGTTTTTGTAGCACGTTGGGGTGTCGTCAGGAGCACGATGGTGGCTTCATTTGTTAGCGCCATTGCTAAGATGCTAACGCTGTAAACAAATGACCCGTGCTGGCAAAATAAGTCACTTTGAGGACATTTTCAAAACTGATGTAACGTTATTTCCATATTCTGTATTGAAAGACCTTCAAAATGATATTTAAGTTGTAGGAAGTGCACCAAAACAGCCCAGAAAAAGACGATTTGTTTATATTTTGGCTAGGTTGAAAACTCGCGTTTGATTGGTCGGGAGTAATGTTTTCCACAAAAACATATGTATTTTTAAAAAGTACGATTTCTAAGCTTTCCATTGATATCAGACACTCATGGGTTTTTTTCCCAGGAATTGCCGCTAGCAAACAAAGAAAGAGTCATGATTTATGATTTATGCACTTCTTGTGCCTGTAGCTCGTAACGGCGCAGTGCGCACCAGAAATATTATTTCTGGAGAATATTCTGGGTAGTTTTTGTAATTTTGGGTATGTTGAGAGCTTTAATAAACCTGCAGGTGAAGAAAGCAAGTATATTTATCCATTCCCATGTTTATAACAGTATGATAAACTTGAAAAATTACCAACTTAAGGTACACTGTATCTGAATGGAAAAACACACAATTAATGCATTATTAAGCTCTTAACTGTGTATGTCGCCAAACTGCGACATAACCCCTAGTGGTCAAGAGTGGTAAAGATTTTTTTCAAGAAAATATTCTGTTCAGTTGTAATAGATTTCCAAGGCTACTGGGATCAGAATATGATCTAAAGTTTCAGATAGGAGTAAATTTACACATCGAATTTGCATAATGCCACGGCACCCATATCAAATTACAAAAATGTCAGTCAAAAGTGGACTTTGGACATATTTACACAAAGAATGGTTCTGCTTTTTGTCACCGTTTCTTGTTGTGGGCATTTTGTTATCTTATCTTCAAAGTATATGAACCAGAAAATCAGTACAATGCAGTACAATGTAAACAAAAGCCATATTCATCTCTTACCGCTAGCAAAGGCGGCTTGCTGGCTTGGTGCTTTCCGAGCATTCTGGCCGGTATTTTGTCCTCTCCAGGTCATTTTATTTTCCCCCCTCACAACCAGAAACTGTTATTGATTATTCCACCTGAATTTTGCTTTTATTCCGTGGCAATTTATCTTATATGACAAGATGCACCCGGGGGAGATTGATTGTTCTCTAGTCACATGGTGCTGGGGCAGTAGGTGAATACCAGGCAGCATCGCGCTCCCTCTGTTATAAGAAAATGTAAACATTTACCTTCATTAGCTAAATAATCTCTTTTTAGAATCATAGTGGGCACAAATGCTCCTGAATTTGCTCCTCTGTCTGCAATTTCAGTATGTCCAGTGATGGGTAGTGTCCATTTTTGTCCATTTTGTTTTCTAATCTCAAAGACAAAGAAGAAGAGGATTTCTTCCTCTTTGGTGTATTATGTGTCATCCATGAGTCCTCCAATGCGTGTCTGCCACCTTGTGAACTGGCATGATCAGTACAAATCCTCAGTACAGCTGGGCAGTATTTCTGCACTTCACATCAGTTGACAGGCGCAGCGCTGCACTGTGCCACTAGGGGCACAAAAAAATCACACAGCTTAAAGGTTAATCGCGATTAACTCAACGTTCCAGCAATTACAAATTTTAATCATCCAACACCACTAGTTTTAAGATAAGTTTTAAAAACAGTAATTTCATACACAATACCTTATTTCACATTATAAAGTTATTTTGTTATACAGCATGTTACTACAAAAGTAGTGGCATTACAGTAACACGTAATTGTAACAAGTTACTCCCAACACTGATTGTAAGCATGAAGCACAGCTGAGTGCCGAAGACATCACAGAGTACTGAAGTCCACAAACAACCACGCTGACCTCAAGTGTGATATTGCTATTATACAACAGTTCCAGCACAATTTATTATAGCAAGAGATTATAATTTTGCTTGAAACAGATTTTTTGCTCAACCATAAAAAACAGTCCTTCTTGAATGTACCAACAGTTAACTGTTCCGAAGCACCTCAGTGAGCATCTCTCTTTCAAGTTCCGTTGAGTTGTGTACAACCCCTGGTGACTTCACATACCAACTTTCTCCATCCTTCTCGATCCCTTGTTCTTTCCTTCAGGAGCACAAGTAACATTCCTGTGGCTTTAGTAATGCCTTCCAACCATCTTTGTCGCGGCCTTCCTCTTCATCATCCTCCATCACACCTGGCCAGCATGAGACTTTTCTCCAGACTCTCGTCCTTCCTCATTATATGACCAAAGTACTTGAGCCTCCTCTTCACAATTTTGCCTTTAAGAGATATTTTAGGACTTATTCTGTCAAGCGTAGACTTGTTGGTTTCCTTCCCAGTCCAAGGAACTCTCCTCCAGCACCATAGCTCAAATGCATCTATATGACATCTGTCCTGTTTCGTGATGGTCCAAGTCTCACATTCATATATCATCATCATAGCAGTCTGTCATGGGCGACAATGACTGTTTCATTTAGGTCTGATCAGATTCCTCCACACAGCTCTGTCCTTAGCCTTCTGCTGCCAGGAACTCCTGTCTATGTCCAACTTCTTCAAGTTTCTTTTTACAGTGTCTTTAAATCTGAGCCTTGGTCTACCCTGATTGTGTTTGCCCTTGCATAACTGTGAGTAGAGTAACTGTTGAGGGAGACGCTGGTGGTCCATCCTCTCAACATGTCCGAGCCATCTCAGGTTCATCTGTATTAGCATGTCCTCCATTGATGGTAGACCAGCTCGTTTCAACACTTCTGTGTTGGTTATCTTGTCTTTCCATGAGATGTTCATTATGGCTCAAAGGTGTCTCATCATGTACGCGTGGAGTTTCTTCACCTGCACTCTGTAGACAGTCTTAAGTTTCAGCACCGTGCAATAGAGTAGCCAGTACTGTCGCTCTGTATACTTTGCATTTCACACGGATAGACACATGTCGATTGTTCCACGGTCTCTCCTTCAAGTTTCCAAACACAGTGCTCGCTGTTCCCATTCTGAGAGATAGTTCATCCTCCAGCCTAGCATTCTCTGAAACAGTACTCCCTAGGTACTTGAAAGTCTTGCACTTGACTAGTGGCTCTGTACCAATGCCGATCTCTTCTGGTAGTGATGTTGATAATTGGAACGTTGGTGGTTGATAAAGGCACTCTGTCTTCTTGATGTTGATTTGGAGGCTGAATTGGCTAGCTGCTCTTGCAAATTTCTCCACTAGAGATTGCATATCTTCCACGCTGTGTGCAACTAGAGCACTGTCGTCGGCAAAGAGCATTTCTCTTACTATCTTTATCGATGTCTTACTCTTAGCTTTAAAACTGTGCCACATTGAACAAGTCTGCTTCTTTCCTTGTTTGAATGTATACTCCTTCTGAAGTGTCTTTGAAGGTCACCTCAAGCATGGCTGCCAGATATAGAGAGAAGAGTGTAGGCACCAGCACACACCCTTGTTTCACCCCGTTGCTTTCTGAAAAGTCTTTAGATACTGAACCACTCATTGCCATGTTTGCTTGCATACCTGTATGGAGTGCCTCGATCAGGCTGACAAACTTCTCTGTACAACCATATTTCTTGAGTACCTGTATCGAAGTACAGTATCGAAGGCTTTACTGAAGTCTATGAAGACTACATAAAGCGGCATGTTCTGTTCGATACACTTTTCTTGAACCTGTTTCAAGCAGAAAATCATGTCCATTGTGCTTCTTCCACTTCTAAAGCCGCACTGGGTTTCCGGTAGTACATTCTGCGAGATGTGTTCACTGAGTCTGTTATGTAGTACACGTGAGAGAATCTTACCAACAGTGGCTAGTTAGTGATATACCTCGGTAATTTTCACAATCCTTCCTGTCACCTTTCTTGAACAAAGGCACAATACTTGCATCCTTCCAGTCTTGATGTACTTTCTGGGCATCCCATATCTCTTGGATGAGCTTGTGCAGGCAGTTGGTCAGCTGAACGCCACCAAATTTCCACACTTCTGCTGGAATTCCATCCCTTCCTGGAGCTTTACCATCCTGTGTTGTCCTTATAGCTGCCATTAGTTCATCAAAATTTGATGGTTCATCCAGACTTGATACAGCTGATTGCTGCACTAGAGATTCTTTAGCCTCTTCAGTGAGATCTCCAGGGTTGTTTAGTAGTTGGTCAAAGTGATCTGCAAATCTGTCCAGGATCTTTTCTTTCTCCTGCAAAACCGTTTCACCATCCATAGCCTTTAGTTGGATCAATCCTCTTGGTTTAGGGCCGTAGAATTCTCTCAAACCTGTGAAGAATGTTTTCATGCCCTTCCTGTCTGCTGCAGTTTGAAGTTTCTCCGCTTTCCATCCCACCAGTTGGATTTCATCTCTCTGGTGTACTTCTGTAGCTCACTCTGAGCCTTTGAGTATTTTTTCTTCTTCGACCTTGTGTTATACTGTAGGTTTTCCTGCCTAGCTGTATTCCTCACTTCTAGTAGTTTCTTCAGGTGTTCATCATGCTCATCAAACCAATCTTGATGTTTCCTCTCAGGGTAGCCTAATACATCACTCGCAGTCTGATACACCGTATCCTTCAGTGTTGCCCATTTCTCTTCTATGTCATTCTCTGAATTGTTGCTGTCCCAGTCTTTCAAGTTTTCATCCATTTCCTGTGTAAGTTCTTCCTGCTTCTTTTGGCCTTTCAGTGCACTAGTGTTTAGCTTCCGTGGTGGCTTCGCACCCGTCCTGCAGTGCTGTTTTTGTCTGCAAATCCTTAATCTAGATCTCAGCATAACATGATCAGTGACACAGTCCGCGCCTCTCATTGCTCTGGTGTCCAATACATCCCTTCTGTCTCTCTGCCTGACTATGATGTAGTCTAATAAGTGCCAGTGCTTGGATCTTGGGTGCATCCATGTCTTCTTGGGTGTGTCCTTGTGCTTAAATAGAGTGTTGGTTATCACAAGGTTGTACTCTGAACATAGTGCAAGTAGAAGTTCTCCATTAGCATTGCACTTGCCTACTCCATGACTGCCGAGCACTCCTTTCCATTTCTCGGTGTCCGAACCAACTCTGGCATTAAAATCTCCAACGAGTATCAGCCTGTCATCAG
Source organism: Pholidichthys leucotaenia (assembly GCA_020510985.1). Classification (NCBI taxonomy): domain Eukaryota; kingdom Metazoa; phylum Chordata; class Actinopteri; order Cichliformes; family Pholidichthyidae; genus Pholidichthys; species Pholidichthys leucotaenia. Next base: position 214,478,735 of record CM035849.1, on the reverse strand, counting down.
TCGGTACACGCCTGATAGTCTCACGTAAATCACTGTAGAACTGTTCCTTCACCTCCTCTGTGCTGGTCATTGTTGGGGCATATACACTGATGAGTGTGGCATACATCTTCCGCTGTAGTGGGAGTCTCATAGTCATTATCCTGTCATTGATTGGCACCGGTTCCTCATCAAGCATTGCTGCTATCTCCTTTCTAACTGCAAAGCCCACTCCTGCTTCTCTCCTTTCTTGAGTTGATCTCCCACTCCAAAAGAAGATATACCCATGGTCTTCCAAGCTGCCATATCCAGGCAATCTTGTTTCACTAAGTGCAGCTATGTCTACATTGTACCTGCTCATTTCCAGGGCCACAAGCGCGGTCTGTCTTTCTGTGCGCTGTGATGTTGTTCTGTCCAACAGAGTGCGTACATTCCATTCTGCTACACACAAGGTTGCTGTTTTCCTCTTCTTTTGTCTTCCTGCTCCTAGCTTACTTTTCGCTGCCTGTCGGAGTGTGAACAGATCAGCGTGGACCTTGTAAGCCCGGGCGGCATCCAAGCCAGTATGAGTTGCTTTCTGATTGACCATTTCATGAAACTGCTTGCAAAGTATTTGAGTACTGCTAGCTTTTGCTGGACTAGCAGCACATTCTTGGCAGATAAAGGTAATATCAGTGGCAAGGACAAGCCAAGACAAAGTGACTCCAGTATCTGTTGCAGTGACTGACCAGATGATAGGTTTGTTTATCTCTGCTCTTTGTGTAGTGCATGTCACAATGCACTGACTGGCACAGTCCACCACAGACCTTGTGACAGATGTGGTTATCTGCCAGGATGTCCAGTCTCACTCTGTGTAACTGGGAGTGGTCCACCACAGACCTGTGACAGATATTGTTTTTAGTTCTGCCAGGATGCCCTGTTTCACCCTCCATGCCCTCGGAAGGGCGGGGATGCCGGTTGAGTCACTGACGGCCCGACCCATGAGACAGGTAGTACTGGTTTTCATGGTTATCCGGTAGCAAGCAAGCCAATGCCTGACCTGACAAAAAAAAAAAAAAAAAAAAAAAAAAAAGGGGATGTAAGTCTCAGTTAAAAGCTGCCAATTTCTGACCAAAAAGTGCAGTTTTATGGGTAAAAAGCTGCAACTTTAGCAAAAAGACAAAAAAATGTGTAAATTTCCGTTTACAACCTAAAAATGCTGCAGATCTAAGATTTGAGTAAAATGCTGCAAGTTTAGTTTTTACTTTAAGCTTTTTTTTAAAAAACTGCAAATTCAAGAGTAAGAAAAGTTCTAAATTCATGAGGAAAAAGCTGCAAAATTATAAATAATAAAAAGCTGTAAATTTTCAAGTAAGAAGCTGTACATTTCTGAGTAAAATGGCTGTAACTCTGCAGGAAAATCCTGCAAATTTATGAGAAAAATCCTCACATTTACAAAAGAATGTTTCTAATTTACATGAAAAAGGATGTGTTAAATTGGCGTGTGTTGGCCTTTCTTTTTTTTTTTTTTTTTTAAGACAGCCATGAGGAGGAGCTAGGCGGTTGTGTTCGGAGGTTTTAAATTCTGCAAATCTGCATTAATCAGCAGGGAAAAGGAGAAGAAGAGGAATAGGTGATCCCCAGCAGCAGAAATAATCCAGTTAACCCAGGAAAAGTAAACACATGACACCCCATGACACCCAACAGATCACCCCCCCATGACATCAGTGGGAACGGCTGGGCCAGACTTCACACCTCTGTCCATTTGCATGTTCCCTTCTGAGGACAATTAAACAGAGCTGCTGCTGAGATGGAAACCAAAGGGTTAAAGGGTGACATGGCTTTATCAGCAGCACTGATCCCCGCCCCCCCCAAATGACCTGCTGGACAGGAACTAACAACTCCTCAGACCTGTTAACACAATTTTAACAACAAAAGGACATGCAAAAGAACGAAGATTCCCTTTGATTTAACAGGATAACAGCGTGAAGTTTCTGGTCTGTGAATGAACAGAGCAGCCACGAGTGTTTCACGGAGTCACTTATTGAATTATAATGGTCAATCTAAGCCACAATTTCAGGAAACATAAACTTCAGAGAAACTTAAACCCATGACACATTGTTTTAAATTTTGCTGATTTTTCTTTTTTTTTCCCGCTTCTCTTCCAGTCCTTATGGCCACTTTCTGATTGCTTTGAGTTTTTAAAACATCATTTTAAGAATAATGTTAACTGACTTAAAGTACATTTCTGACTACACTATATCATACAATATGCCATTTAACATACAATTTCATTTGATCGCATTTAGTTCTTATTTCAAACAAGCAGAGCATTTGCAACCAACTTAATTAAGACTTAAACAAAAACAGTCAATCTGAATACAACTGGGAGCGTTTAAGAATAAAAATCTTTGGCTTCCTTAATGAAGTTCTGCCTGCAGATCACCTGCACTCAAACATTTCAATTACCACTCATGGGATGGACCAGATTCCCTACAAAATGTTAAAAATTTTTACTTTGGCTTCATCTTTAAGGGGTTGCTGTTCCAGTTAAAAGTCTCAAGTGTTGAAGAGTCCAGCTTTGTATAAAACGGCCACGTCAGTATACCACTAAAGCCTCAAAGTCGCTAAGATAATCCAGAGGTTAAACCGGCTGTTAATGTCATTTAAGCCCTTCATGGCATCGACAACGTGGAACCGGCATTTCACTTTGAAATGGATGGCAGCGAGTTATTGCAAACGAGCAAGTTTAAAACGCACATAACATTAAAGTTAAGAGTATTGCAAGAAGGAAAATTTAATATAAAACACAGCTGTCTTACCTTGGAATGTCCTTTACAAATGAAGATATTCAAATTGAAGTACGGAGGAAAAACGTAAAAACTGTCCAAAATATCCAGTAGATTCTCCAGAGGTGTTACAATATATATGTATATATTGTGAAGGAATGAAAGGATGAGACATGAGAAGCCCAAATTGTGCACCAGGAGTGCGCCAGAAGAAAAGTGGAAAAACACAGATCGTACTGCTAATGCAAAGGGCTACGAACTAACAAAAAAGTTACACGAAAATGGCACAAAATCACCAGAAAAAAAAAGACCAGTTTAAGTACAGAAGGTCTGAAATCGTGTGAAAATGTTAGAAATGCTACAGAGTCAGAGCCGAGGGCTGAACTACTATTTACACGGTAAAAACGCCGAAATCAGGAGCAAATATACACAAACTCGCTGCTCCTTTCTCCTCCGTTCTTGAAGCAAATAAAAATAAAAACACTCCAAAAATCTCACAGTCACTACTAAAACTACTCTTTACTATTCTGAACTATTATTTACACGGTAAAAACACCGAAATCAAATCAAAACTAGAAAAACACTCGGAGAGCGCAGACCTCCGCCAAGCGCCACAGTTCCCCCCATACAGTGTTTAACATCATAAATATTAATCCTACGTTTATTTTGTCTAACTTTATAGATTCCTTGACCATGAAAAAAATGCCATTCGCAAGTGGCATATATTATAGCTATACTGTAATGCTTGTTTTTTTTTTTCCAAGTGTTCTGACGGATCACCACCAAAATCTAATCATCTGTAGGTTACCCCATTTGTGACAATCTCTGAAAATTTCATGAAAATCCGTCCATAACTTTTTGAGTTATCTTGCTAACAAACAAACAGACAGACAGACAAACCAACGCTGATGAAAACATAACCTCCTTGGCGGAGGTAAATAGACAAACACATTTACGTGTTGAAGGTCTGTCCATCTCAGCCGAGGGCGGATAATCCTATTAATCCCAATAATCCTCACTGTTTAGATCAGTCTTCAATTTATAACCCCATAGAGATTGTGTCTGTCTCCCATTACCCAAAATATTATAACCCAAGACAAATACAACATAACTTGATAAATACACGCCTCTCTGCAGCTCCTCCTCATCCGTCACTCCTCAACACAACACATCCATATATAGCCACTGGAAACACAAGCATAGTCACCACCTTGATCTTGGTCTTTTTGTTGAGTCTACTGCTTTTCATCAGGCATTTGAGCTTCATCATAGCTATTCTTGCCAGGTCGAGCCTTCTCTTGATCTCTGCAGTAGTTGTACTGTCCTTGGTGATAAAGCTGCTGAGGAAATTGAATGATTGTATAACTTCAGTGTTCTCCCCATCCACCTTGAAGTCGCTTGTTTCATCAGTCATCACGACTTTCGTCTTTCTGATACTTAGATGCAATCCAGCTTTAACACTTTCTTGCTTGACCTTGGTGATCATCTTCTTCAGGTCTTGACTGTTCTCTGCAAGGATGGTGGTATCATCTGCATACGATAGGTTTTTCAGCCTTCGACCGCCCAGTCTGATTCTGACACCATCTTCCTCCAAGTCAGCTGTTTGTATGATTCTCTCAGCATATAGGTTGCAAAGGTATGGGGACAGGATACAGCCTTGTTGAATTCCTTTACCAATACTGAACCAAACAGTGTCTCCATGTGCTGTATAAAAAGTGGCTTTTTGATTCTCAAACAAGTTCTTCATCAGCACGATTATGTGTTCTGGTATTCCCATGCCTCTCAAAGTCAGCCACAGCTTGTTGTGATCAATGCAGTCGAACGCCTTGCTGTAATCAATGAAACAAAGGCATACATTTTTCTGATACTCCATGATGTCCATCAACCATCTGAGATTTGCAATGTGATCTCTGGTCCCTCTGCCCTTTCTGAAGCCTGCTTGTTCAGCTGGAAGTTCTTGTTCCATATAGGGTTCCAGTTTTCGCTGCAGTATTCTCAACAGCACTTTACTACAGTGCGAGATGAGAGCGATTGTCCTGTTATTGGAACACTCTCTGCTGTCACCCTCCTTTGGTAATGGCAGATGTTGATAAATTTCTATGATGCCCTTGTGTCTCTTGAGAATGCTGGTTATTCTGCAACTATGTTTCTCCAACCTTCATCCTGCTTGCTTTGAGAATGTCAGTTATTCTGTAACTATGGTTTTCATCCTTCATCCTGCTTGCTTTGCACGCCACACTGCCGCCATTAGATTACATCCAAGGACTCACTCGCTGAAACCAGATAGAATCAGCTCTGCCCTCAGCTGAGCTGGCACATAGTGGAAGGACACTGATACACGTGAGGGGAGCCCTCCCTCCTGCGTGAGGGAGTGGCAGAGTTCTATAAAAACCATAGGACCCACTTTTCGAGCAGCACTCTCTCTTTATATGTCTTGAGAGTTGAGCTCTAGTGCTGTACCTGAACCATATCTCTGTGCTATTAAATTATGGAAATGTCATTCGACTCATAGACTGGTGTTTTAGCCTTCGTACCAAAAGAACCATAGGTTAAGATAGACTAGCGCAACAATTTGGTGTTTCCATCTGGTTACAAGGCTAAATTTTAGTTTTGAAAACGGAATGAGGATTTTTCTTTACAGTTTGGTGGCCGCACAATTCTGAGAAGGTAAGCAGAAACCTTTTTATGATAAACTTCTGCCTGTCCCTTCGGGGACAGACCTTGCTGTACAGATTAAATTCTCGCACACGTGTATTTTATACTTGTGGAAAAAGCCAGAGATATGGTTATGGTTTTTTTGATATTTTTTGTTTTATAAGGTTTTGGAATATATATTTTTAAGAGATATAAGAGAAGGACGGAATCTCCAAGCAGTTTTAACCCCGTGGAATAAGTCATACGCATTGATACTGTTCCTAAAAAGTAAGGTTGGAGACAACTTGGGCAAGAGGTTTAAACCCCGGGGTGGCTGAAATATGGCCATCGAAAAAGAAGTATTGCCACGTTGAGCATTGCATATCCTGGGTAAAAGGTTTAAACCCCGAGGTGGCTGATATAGGGCCACCGAAAAAGAAGTGTTATCCAGTTGTGCATAGCTTTGCCAAAAACTTGTAACCCCTTGAAATTATTGCTTAATTTCTAAAAAGAAGAGTTGGCACCCCTAGCGTATTTAGCTCAGACCAAAAGGTTTTAACTCCCAGAGAACTGCAATGGGCGCGTCTGTAAAATAGAGTTGGTCTTAACGCAAATAATTAGGAAATCCTAGTGTGTGAAATAAACACATAAGTATTAAGTAAACTTGATGCAATCAATGATAAACATAAGTGATATATAATAAAATAACTAAACTAATTATAGTAAAATACACGGTGATGTGTGAGACAAGTATATTGTCATGAAGAAGTGGAAATAAATAAGATCATAATAATACTCTCATTCTATGTTATAAGATATTGATATTAGACTACTGTATAGCACTTAAACTGGTTGGACTAAATAGCAACGGAACCGGAAAACGATAAAATGGACAATGAGAAACACAGTTCTGATTACCCTCTGGGTACCTTGGGATATGCAATGAAACAAATGGATGGAGTGTTAAATGCTACAGTGCGTCGCAAGAAATTGGAAGAGGAACGCAAACAATTTAAAACTTGGGTAAAGTGGCTACAAAGGGATGGCATATTTGGTCATTTAGGGGATCCCCTACCAAATAAATCAGACAAAGCCGCTTTATGTGGGAAGATTGTATAGACAACAAGAACAGGCCAGGGAGGAGGAGGAAGAGGCAGGTTTTCTCCAAAAGGGTAAAAAATGCGAGGCAAAAATAATTATACAAGACAGATTGGTATTAACACAATGTTATTTCAGTGAATCCCCTTTTAAACAGGCACCGGTGATGGTCCAGGCACTACTGGAGAAGAGCGAGAAATCTGTAGATCGTGGAGAAATGGGTAAGAATCCACAAGAATCCAGGCACACAGTGGAGGGGTTAACGTGACCGTTGAAATATTTTATTTTGTGAGTTTTAGATAAAAGCTACTGCAGTCTGGGTTGTTTTGTCTCTGTGTAATCTGCTCCGGTGTGGGAAAAAAAAAGTGAGTTCTCTGCGGAGGTGGAAAAAGCAGCTTGTGAATTTTGAACAAAAGGAGTTGACTAGTGTTGTGTGTGTGTCACGGCAGTGTAGAAAAAAAATGGAAGGACCTTCACGCTGCAGTAACAGTGTATGTGTGTATGTCCGACCTTGTGGAGATAATGGAAGAAGGAGCATTTCTGTGTGGGCCCTGCGTGTGTGTGTGAGAGAAAAAAAAGAGAATGAAAAAACACAGGCTGTGTGGGTGCTGACCTGTGTGACGGAGTGAAAGAGAAGTAATCTATATATGGGTATTTTTGCAAAGTTTTGAGGTTCTTTTTCTTTCAGTCTAACTTTGTGGGTTTTCACTCTAATGTTGTGTACATGATGAACTATTTACATATTTTTAAAACCAATATTTTCGTTCGCTCCAGTTTTTTTTCTTCTTTGGAAAATGAAAATCATTGAGCTATCTTTATTCAATTTTTTGACGTATCACTGACTTTTCTTTTTTCTTTGACTGAAGCATAACTGCACTTTACAGGGAAAAGGACTTCTCAATTGACAAGCATTTTTTGAAGCTAAGTATAACAAATGACATTGCAAATGACATCAAGCATAACAATTTAAATGACTCTGACTTTAAAAATGTAGTGTTCATATGACTTTACACTGCAGGATACATCTGATGCTATTCACCACATAATGGTGTGACAATATCACATTTCAGAAATGTGACAATAATAAGGAATGTGTTTTCCCGATGCTCAGCCGTGGCCAAGCTGGGCCTCGGGACTACAGTCCACCCCATAATTTACCAAGGAATGTATAAAATGAGGCATTCCCTGTACAAAATTAAGCCAAATTCTAATTAGGCAAAATGCCCACCTTTCCAATGACTGAAGGAGTGTGACACAACTTTTCACAAGGATTCACTTACACAAATTCAGCCTTTCTGTGTTCAACTGGACAAACTGATCTTAGTTATCAATGCTAAATCATATCAAATCTGCACAGACAGCTGTATTGTTTTTCCTAAATGGAATTTGTAAATTAGTTCAAGCAACGTCACAAAAGAAGCTATGATTATTGAAACCTCATTTTGAAGGAGCTGTACTACTCACAAATTTTCATCTAAATTAACTGTATGTAACACATAAAAGTGGTAAAACGCTTCCTTCTAGTAAACAGACGCTACCCATCAAGCAAATACCCTGTAACTTTGCTGCATGTGCATCTCCATACTTCAAAAGGGGGGTACCAAAGAAATTAATTAGCAAAAAGAATTAGCAATCCTCAGAAAAATAGATATTACATAAAAAATTATCAATAGATGATCAATAATGAAGAGAAAAATATAAATGAAACTGTATGGTAATGAAATCACAACATTAAATAGGAAAAGTTAAAAGTAACAAAAATAAATTTCCAGATATTTAAGAAAATATCTGTAGAATATTGTAAAGGAAATATCATGTTTATAAGGAACAAGGTAAACTGATAAGGAAGAAAACCATGCAAATTTATGAGAAATGTTCCAAATGTCTAAGGAAAGTCCAACTTGTGCTGAATTTATGTTTTACTGTGGGACTTAATTTAGAATCTACTACAAAGACAATACAGATTCTCACTCAATTAAGGGAACAATGCTTTAGGGAGCTCAAAGCAAAATAATTTGATCTGGGGCGCGCAAGGATCAGGAGGGCATTTGGCACTCCCAAATGGGTAAGATCGCTGCTTTAGCAGCTTTGCTTCTTTTGCTATGCAAGGAAACTCACTCTGTAGGTCACAGATGACACAAGGACCTACGTGATCAGATTTCTCTGTCATGCGGTGATCCTCGCGGACCACCATAAGACGCCAAGAGTCCACCGATGAGTTTGCAATGATGGTGATTTATTTACAAAACACGAGACACACATACAAGACTATGACTGTGACGAAAAAACACTGAACACTGAGCATGGGACCGTAAGGCTAACCCCAGCCACTTACGGTCTAAAACATGGCATGACATGAACGAGCAAAGCATGAGAATATACGCACGAACCTGACCAGACCAGAACGATGAATGTCTGATGAGGCTTGTATGATGTCTGACGATACTCCTGCAATCTAACTGCCGTCAGCGTCTGCCTAATAAGGGCGAGCCCTAACGAGCAGTAATGACAGTCAGCTGGCCGACCTTGACAGCCGGGAGCCCCAACGAGCGCCTTCACAATAAGAGCCCGGTGAAGCCAGAATATAACCCACAGCTGTCAAAGCCGGCAGCGAGCTATACGTAGCCCGAGGGTGGACAAGACCGGCGCTCGGGTCATAACAGTAACCTCCCTCCGACGGTGGGCTTCCAGAACGCCCATAGACCACCCTGCCCCCCACCCCCTCCAGGGTGGGTGGCTGGGGGCAGGTCCGGAGGGAGAGAGAGACCTAACCCAGAATCAGTACAATAAAACATAATCAAGACCAGGCAAAGGAAACAAAACTAACACAGCACAATAACAAAAAATATACCAAACACTCGGATCAGATTAAATGCCAAAATAACAATTACAGCAAACAGCACAGGACAGCAAGAAAAAAATTAAATCTTTGCCCACATGTTTCACAAGAAAATGGCTTCTCACCTGTGTGAATGCTCGAGTGAATTTTCATATAACCAAATACAGAAAAACAGAACAATTACTGGGTCAAACCTAACTGCACATAAAAACAAAATAAGGCAACTGCAGGGTAAACCACAAATGCTCACAGATACCCAAATAACCATTACAAAAACACAGGATAACAAGAAAAAAACCCCCAGAACAATTACTGGATCAACCCCCACCAAAAAAGTGACCTCTACCCCCCCAACAGTTCATGCCAATCGGCGGAGACTAGGTGCCACAGGAACAGTTCAGGTGGTCTCCCCGCGTCCAACGGCCGACGGGCGGTCATGGGGGGCGGGACATGACTGGGCGGCTCATCACAGTCCAAAGCCCAGCACGTCCACTCCTCTGGTGGCCGAACCAGGTCACCCAGCAAAACACATAACACGTTGGGTGGCCGACCCAAAGTGCTGAACCAGCGAAGCAGTTCCTCAGGCGGCCGACCCGTGTCTCTCAGCCACCAGTACCGGGGAAAAACAGCCCACGGCGGCCTCCCTGCCGGAGACAAAGCTTGAGAGAGCCGGGGCGAGCGAGAAGGGAACCCCACGGCCCCTGGCGATGATGCACAGGGGCGACGACTCAGTAGAGGGACTAGAAGGCAAAGATGAGCCCAAACTCCGTCCAACGGCGAAGGGTCTGCAGCTCCTCCACCGTCCGTGGACCACACCGGCGCTGCACCTCTGCTGGACCCTGATTGAGTCCCGGCTGCACCCACGTCAGACCCCGATTGGGCCAAAGCAGCTCCCGCAATGGACCCTGATTGGGCCTTGGGCGCACTCCCATCCGGCCCCGATTGGGCCAGAACCGCACCTGCGGTGGACCCCGGTGGGCCTCTGGCACACCCACGTCAGACCCCGATTGGGCTAAGGCCGCTCCCGCGATGGACCCCGATTGGGTCTCGGGCGCCCCCCCGTCGGACCCTGATTGGGCCACCGCAGCCTCCATAACGGACCCCGACTGGGTCAGTGCAGCTCCGCTGACAATCTCCACCCTCGAACCTGGAACCTCCAAATCAGTGACCCCGACTGGCTCCATGCCGGTGACACTGCAATGAAGCTCACACACAACAGGAAAACCGGGATCAGTATCACCGGTAGCAACAGAACTCAGCAAGATGAGCTCGGGGGCAGCAGGCGGCTGCTCCTCACTCGCCTCCCCAAGAGGCAGGCACAAATGCTCCAAAACAGAGGACAGAGACACAATAGGGAGCACTTGCCTGCACTCGGGTTCTGTTGCCACCCAGGACTTCGTCGATCCAGGTTCATGGCGGCGACTCTTGTCCGCAGGCTCCAACTCAGCTGCGTCGGGCTCCGCAGCTGTCAAGATGACATCTGCAGCCTGAGGTTCCTCCCGCGCTGATGTCCACACCGATGACTTGTATGGCGTGGGGGCAGGGGACACTTGACCCGCTGACTCAGACCGTTCCGGCGAGGAAACCCGGGGACGCTTCTCCGTCGGCACAGGTTCTGGGCCGCAGTCTGCTCTCCTCCTCTGTCCACGACGTGGCTGCTGGGCTGGATCCAGGCTTTCCAGCCGTGCAGGTCCCCTCCTCCTCCCGCGATGTAGGCCTGGCATTGCGGACCACTTGGCAGGGAAGACACAGAGGCAGCAGGTTTAGGAATAACAGTTACAGCAGGTGGCGGAAGCTCGGGGGGCTGCGAAACCCCGAACTCCAGCCCCAGGAGTCAGACAAGGCAGATCATAATAATGATGGGAAGAAACAATTTGCACTTGCCTGTCTCCTGGAGAGAAGGTGGTGCCTGCTGCAGCAGGTGGAGTTCTCCTTTTATCCCTCCGGGAGAAAACGGCAGGCTCCTCGGGGCCACGAGGAGGAGCCGCTAGAGATGGATTGCTGACAGGTCTCGCCAAAGCATGACTCACAGCATTCCCAGCCGCGGGGGGTGACGTCGCAGAGGAGGACATGGCAGTCGGGGCGACGCGGGCACGAGGAGCTGACAGTGCAGCTGGAACAGATGACCCGTGGGCGGCGGCTGCGGGGATTCCCTTCTGTCGTGACGTGAATGATGCGGCCAACAGGGAGGCTGGGTCCCTCCGACGACCCAGAGCTGGATCCGGACGGGATTCTCATTGGGGCTTGGTAGGAGCACGGCTAAGGGGCCTACTGGCCGATGGAGTGGCGAAGGGCCCAGGAACACATGACGCTGGGACTGGGCGGGCAGCAGGCACTGGATTCCGATCCATAGGTCCCCTGCCAGGCTTTCCCTCCAGCCGATGAATCTCCACTCTGGCCAGGGACGCTGTCCTCGCGGGAGGTGGAGGGGTTCCCAGGAGCGCCTTCTCCCTCAGTGTCCGCTGTGCAAAAATCCGTGATAACCTCTTTTCCCCTTCCGGAATATAGGTAAGATGGTAACGGTGCACAGCCCGCTGTGCGAGGCATAAGTAATGATCGGCCGCTTCAGTGGGCATGAGACGGGCGGCTTCCGCCAGATAGCCGTCAATCTCCTCCAGCCACTCCGGGCAATAATCACACTCGCTGACGGGCATCTCCCTACCAAGTCCAACTACAGGAGAAAAAACTCCACACAATAGCAAAACTCACGGAAGAAAGGCGTCTCAGTGTGGCGTCTCCGTTTAGACGTCTGTGGCAGGAGTATACTGTCATGCGGTGATCCTCGCAGATCACCATAAGACGCCAAGAGTCCACCGATGAGTTTGCAATGATGATGATTTATTTACAAAACACGAGACACACATACAAGACTATGACTGTGACGAAAAAACACTGAACACTGAGCATGGGACCGTAAGGCTAACCCCAGCCACTTACGGTCTAAAACATGGCATGACATGAACGAGCAAAGCACGAGAATATACACACGAACCTGACCAGACCAGAACGATGAATGTCTGATGAGGCTTGTATGATGTCTGACGATACTCCTGCAATCTAACTGCCGTCAGCATCTGCCTAATAAGGGCGAGCCCTAACGAGCAGTAATGACAGTCAGCTGGCCGACCTTGACAGCCGGGAGCTCCACCGAGCGCCTTCACAATAAGAGCCCGGTGAAGCCAGAATATAACCCACAGCTGTCAAAGCCGGCAGCGAGCTATACGTAGCCCGAGGGCGGACAAGACCGGCGCTCGGGTCATAACATTCTCGGCGCTGGTGACACCCACACCTTGCTGACATTTGTAAATATTATGTAAATATTTGTTCCATTTGTACAGAATACAACCCAGAATTAACTTAATTAAATTAACCAGAAGCCTAAACAAACAAAGAGCCTTATTGGACAAACGAAAAGCTCAATCTGACATTGACAATCATGTAGGTAGTTGGTTTGATAATGTATTTGGCAAATGGGGAAAAAAATAATTTAAGGGGTCCTTGTAAGCATGATCATTAGTTTATAGATCTTTGTCTTCTGTGGATGTTGTTGTATTCCCATAATTAAATGACTTGTTGAAAGAACTATTTCAGCAGCTTTCTCTTGCAAGGATCCTCCTCTATACCAAGGTGTCCAGGAAGCTACCCACTTGCTTTCTTACTGCGAGGATGGCGATGAAGTTGTGCCATGACTGGACCTTGACAAGGACTTTGAAGACGCACCGGAAATAGTTTAGGGCCTGCAATAGGGTCTACAATGTACACCTACATGATAGCATTTGCTTTGCTGTACCTCTTCCCCACAGGTTTCTTTTGTGAGATATGATTCATGGGATGTAGATGTGTATAGGGGGATAGATTAGTTTGATATATTTTACACATATAGAATTGTTAGCCATATTGATCCACAATGTTTGCGCCACACCTGATGTCCGCCGAAGAGATGGCGACCTGAAGGGGGGCAGGTCCACGTGACTGCTGGAAGGGGACATCAGTTACATATAGAAACTTAGAAACACTACACTCAGGGGCTAGAGTAGGGCTATGAGATGGGTTTGTGCCCATTTCAACAGGGGGAGATGCAAAAACACGAATATAAGTTGCTACTAAGTTAGTGAGGTGCCCATTAGGACACCTCAACAGGGGGAATAGTTGATAAATTTCTATGATGCCCTTGTGTCTCTTGAGAATGCTGGTTATTCTGCAACTATGCTTCTCCAACCTTCATCCTGCTTGCTTTGAGAATGTCAGTTATTCTGTAACTATGGTTTTCATCCTTCATCCTGCTTGCTTTGCATGCCACACTGCCGCCGTTAGATTACATCCAAGGACTCACTCGCTGAAACCAGATAAAATCAGCTCTGCCCTCAGCTGAGCTGGCACATAGTGGAATGACACTGATACACGTGAGGGGAGCCCTCCCTCCTGCGTGGGGGAGTGGCAGAGTTCTATAAAAACCATAGGACCCACTTTTCGAGCAGCACTCTCTCTTTATACACTACCGTTCAAAAGTTTGGGGTCACCCAGACAATTATTTTGTGTTTTCCATGAAAAGTCACACTTATTTACCACCATGAGTTGTAAAATGAATAGAAAATATAGTCTAGACATTGACGAGGTTAGAAATAATGATTTGTATTTGAAATAATAATTTTTTCCTTCAAACTTTGCTTTCGTCAAAGAATCCTCCATTTGCAGCAATTACAGCATTGCAGACCTAACATGATTGCACAAGGGTTTTCTAATCATCCATCAGCCTTCTGACGCAATGAGCAAACACATCGTACCATTAGAACACTGGAGTGATAGTTGCTGGAAATGGGCCTCTATACACCTATGTAGATATTGCACCAAAAACCAGACATTTGCAGCTAGAATAGTCATTTACCACATTAGCAATGTATAGAGTGTATTTCTGATTAGTTTAAAGTTATCTTCATTGAAAAAAAGTGCTTTTCTTTCAAAAATAAGGAAATTTCTAAGTGACCCCAAACTTTTGAATGGTAGTGTATGCCTTGAGAGTTGTGCTCTAGCGCTGTACCTGAACCATATCTCTGTGCTATTAAATTATGGAAATGTCATTCGACTCATAGACTGGTGTTTTAGCCTTCGTACCAAAAGAACCGTAGGTTAAGATAGAATAGCACAACACAGATATACTGAGCGTTTCCAGTCCTGAGGCCACTCTGATGTTATCTAAATCTTCTGGCATAGGGTAGTTAAGGCACCAATTGCACTCTCTCCTACTGCTTTCATTACCTCTATAGGGATCTCATCTGTTCCTGGGGCTTTTCTATTGGCTAAAAATGTCAAAGCTGATCTTACTTCATCTTTGTTTACTTGTGGTTCCAGAGTATATGGATCAGGTTTGTACTCTTTCTTCATCAATGGGTCACATTGATGCAACTGCTGTGTGTATTCCCTCACCTTCTGTGAGGACGTTTCCATCTTTGTGCCTGATGACTGACAGTTCTGTGACAGCTGCACCCGTTAGTCTTCTGATGGGTCTAAACACTTCTCTGCTATGTCCTTTCTCATTTTGCTCTTCGATCCTCTCGCACTCATTCATGAAGAGCTCATTCAAGTCTTTACGAGGTTGTTGCTGGAATTGACGATTCAGCATTTTATACCTGATGGTATCCTGGGACTTTTTTGTTTCATGTCACTCATGGGCAAGGTCAATGGCTTGGCAAGAAAGAAAATCAGTGAACTTCTTCTGTGCCTTTGTTTTTGTTTTTGTTTTGTTTTTTGTTTTGTATTTTGTATACTTTATTAATCCCCAGAGGGAAATTCAGGGCATGCACTTAGATGGATGAGGCAGCCATGGTACGGTGCCAATCCCTTCGCCATTCACACACACATTCACACCTAGGGCCACTTTAGAGTCTCCAATTAACCTAACTTGCATGTTTTTGCAAACACATGGTGTATGTTTGCTCGCAGTCTCTTGGGTGACATTTTTCATCTGTTCCCAGAACTCATTTGGGATAGCTTCTTCTGCTAGTGCCTGAAATCTGTTGGATACTTCCAGTGTGTACTCTTTGGGTATGCTATTAAAGTCAAATCGCACAGGTCTTGAGCCTTTTTTTGGTGGTCTTCAACTTCATTTTCAGTCATGCAACAAGAAGCTCATGGTCTGAGCCACAGTCAGCCCCTGGTAGCGTCTTTACCATCTGCACCATATTCCTCCATCTGCTTTGGCAGAGAATATAGTCTGGTTTTGATGAAGTCCATTGGGTGATGTCCAAGTGTAGAGGCACCTCTTGTGTTATGTGAAACAGGTATTCATTACTGTGAAACTCTGTTCCGAGTAGAAATGCACCAGTCGCTCCCCAGCAGCATTCCTTTCACCTAGGCGAAAGTTTCCAGTCACATCCTTCAATGCCTGACTACCTATTTTAGCATCAAAATTGCCCATGACTATGACAACATCTTTCCTTGGTGTGACCCCAAGTAGGTCTTCTAGATGGTTGTAGAAATCCTCCCTGTCTTCTTCATCAGCATCTGTGGTAGGTGTGTGTGGGTACATATTAATATTCTGCAGGGTAACTTAACAAACCATAATGCTGTTTATTCCATCTAGCTGCAATGCTCCTGCACTGTGTACATATCTGTGTTCATACTGTATGTATATTCATCTACTGCTTTGGCTAACCAGTTCTTATTATCTTATTAACTATTGCTCTGAGTGCTACTATCCTTTTGCTGCTGTAACCCTGGAATTTTCCCACTGTGGGACTAATAAAGGCTTATCTTTTCTTATCTTAAATCTGAATTAGTGTGAGATTAATTGGTTTTGCCTACAAACATACAGAGGTGAGTCTGTCAGATACAGGATTATATCCCAACATACACCTTGCTATGCGTCTATTCATGATGAAACCAACTCCGTTTCCCTTGAACCTTTCATGTCCTGATTACAACACAATGAAACTGTCCTTTGGTACTTGTCCAGAGCCGCTCCATCTCATCTCACTGACTCCTAAAGTTCAAGTCCTGTTCTTTGCATCTCCATCATCACCACCTCCGCCTTCCCTCTATTCATACTCCTCACATTGCATGTACCAATCGTCCACTTATCAGTAAGGCAAACTATTTGTGCATTACTTTTGGCATCGGGTTCAGAGCTCCCCTTTGATGGCTTTGTTCCTGTGCCATCATTCTTTCCAGGCAAGCAGTGAGCAGTCACCTCTTCTATAGCATACTATAGAATAAAATAGGTTTACTGTGTAACACACATGTAAAATTAAATTAGATATCACACAGTGCCAATATCATTGTTTATATACTGTATATACATGGCTTCCTCTGAGTAGTTCTGGAGAGTTGTGCAACTTGCACCATATTGCTACCAACTACAGTGCGGTCCAAATTATTATGCAAGTGACATTTGTTTCTGATTTTCCTAAATAGTCGATCCAAATGACAGTCAGTATAATTTTCAAGTTGTCAGCTGTTAGAGCATAATTCAAACTTTATTGAACAAACTTCCCAATGATACCTATTTTTTTTGTAAAAATAAAAAAAACTCAAAATGCACTGTTCAAAATTATTGTGCACAACAGAGTTTCAAAATTTTTTTACCTCCGCCAAGGAGGTTATGTTTTCATCGGCGTTGGTTTGTCTGTCTGTTTGTTTGTTAGCAAGATAACTCAAAAAGTTATGGACAGATTTTCATGAAATTTTCACAGATTGTCAGAAATGGGGTATCCTACAGATGATTACATTTTGGTGGTGATCCGGAAAACCGCCATTATGCGAAATGCGATTTTCCTGAATAACTACTGAACCACTAATCCTATCCATGTGAATCCAATTGCTACTCATGTGTTTTCATGGTCAAGGAATCTGAAAATGTACACACAATAAATGTAGGATTAATATTTATGATGTAAAACACTGTATGGGGGGAACTGTGGCACTTGGCGGAGGTCTGCGCTCTCCGAGTGCTTTTCTAGCTTTGGTTGTAAAGAACTGAAAATGGTCATTTGTTGAATTTGCAGCATTAGGAGATCATATTTACTGAAATCAAAAGCTATTTCAATCAAAAACGTCTTAACAGGCCAAGTTACATATTAACATAGGACCCCTTCTGTGATATAACCTTCACAATTCTTGCATCCATTGAACTTGTGAGTTTTTGGAGAGTTTCTGCTTGAATTTCTTTGCAAGATGTCAGAATAGCCTCCCACAGCTGCTGTTTTGATGTGAACTGTCTCCCACTCTCATAGATCTTTTGCTTGAGGATGCTTCAAAGGTTCTCAATAGGGTTGAGGTCAGGGGAGGATGGGAGCCACACCATGAGTTTCTCTCCTTTTATGCCCAGGGCAGGCAATGACCCAGAGGTATTCTTTGCAGCACGAGATGGTGCATTGTAATGCATGAAGATAATTTTGCTACAGAAGGCATAGTTCTTCGTTTTGTACCATGGAAATAAGTGGTCAGTCAGAAACTCTATATACTTTGCTGAGGTCATTTTCACACCTTTGGGGACCCTAAAGGAGCCTACCAGCTCTCTCCCCATGATTCCGGCCCAAAACATGATTCCGCCACCTCCTTGCTGACATTGCAGCCTTGTTGGGACATAGTGGTCATCCACCAACCATCCGCTACTCCATCCATCTAGACTATCCAGGGTTGCACAGCACTCATCAATAAACAAGACTGTTTGAAAATTAGTCTTCATGTATTTCTGGGTCCTCTGCAACCGTTTCTGCTTGTGAGCATTGGTTAGGGGTGGCCGAATAGTAGGTTTATGTACAACTGCAAGCCTCTGGAGGATCCTACACCTTGAAGTTCGTGGGACTCCAGAGGCACCAGCAGCTTCAAATACCTGTGTGCTGCTTTGTAATGGCATTTTAGCAGCAGCTTTCTTAATCTGATGAATTTGTCTGGAAGAAACCTTCCTCATTATGCTTTTATCTGCACAGACCCGTCTGTGCTCTGAATCAGCCACACATTTCTTCACAGTACGATGATCACGCTTAAGTTTTCATGAAATATCTAATGTTTTCACACCTTGTCCAAGCCATTGCACTGTTTGACACTTTTCGGCAGCAGAGAGATCCTTTGTCTTTTCCATATTACTTGAAACCTGTGGCATGCTTAATAATGTGGAACATCCTTCTTAACCCTTTAAGGTCCGCACCAAGAAAAAAGCAATGGAAAATTTTTTTCTTTGCATTTTTTACTCACTTAGGATAGCAATAACAACAATCAACTGTTTTTCCAAAATCAGACCCCACAGTTTTTTAGATATAGGCCTCTACCAAACGGTTGAGAGGTCTGTTCATAGTAAAAGTATTATATACGTTTAAATGCATACAAAAAACATTGAGAACAAGTCAAATAAATTGCTAATTTTCTTCAACAAATGAGTAGAATTTGCTCATGGGTTAGGGTTAGGGTTAGGGTTAGGGACTGCTCAAGCACGCAGTGCCATCTAGAGGATTTTTTTAGCATGGCACAACTAAACCAAGTGGCAGAGATGGCTCATTCAGGTTGAGTTAAGCTCAATGCATTATTCAATGAGATATTGTGACTCAAAGTGTGGTCGGCCAAACGGTTGCGCAGAACCTTAAAGGGTTAAGTAGTTTTCTTTTAATTGGGCTCACCTGGCAAACTAATTATGACAGGTGTCTGAGATTGATATCAATGATCCAAAGAGCCCTGAGACACCATACCATCCACGAGTTTAATTGAAAAACAAAAATTTGAATGTTTATGACACTAAAATCCATCCATCCATCCATTTATCTGTCCATCCATCCATCCATCCATCCATCCATCCATCCATCCATCCTCTACCGCTTAATCCTTTTTCGGTTTGCTGGAGGGGGTGGGGGGGCTGGAATCTATCCCAGCATCTTTAGGCAAGAGGCAGGATACACCCTGGACAGATCACCAATTCATCACAGGGCCACACTAAAATCCTATTTGCATAATAATTTGGAACGTGGTGTATGTATGAAGCAAGACCTTGCTATACGATGATTCAGCAGAAGGCATATAGAAGATAGTTAATTATGACTGATATTTTGGGCTGTTTCGTGTGGACCAGGGGCTCATCCTGTACTCTACACAGGTAGATGCGCTTTTTTCTCCAGCTGATCTGTTAGATTATTTAAAGGTAAAACTGTGTTATTGTCATGGTCTGGTGAGCGTACTTCTCCCCTGCCCGTCCAGATCAACCTTCACCTACTCCACGGGTAATCAACTCCACCTGCGTGATGAGACGCACCTGCTCCTCTGACTCACCAGAGCTTAAATAGATCTTCTTTTCAACGCCTCGATGCTGGCTCGTTGGGTCGACTACCTGCTTCAGCAGTAAATTCCTATGTTCCTTAAACTTGTAAAACCCTCTAATCCTCTGCTTATCGTTTCACAGGTTGCTACCTCCTTTGTGGTGCATCTCCAGGGTTGTTGTGTGCTCACCTGCCCCATCATCATCACCACATCAGCGACCGTCATCACCCGGTCAGACACCTCGTCCAGCTCCTCTTTGCCATCCTGCATCATCAGGAGGTTCGCTGTAAGTGTTTGGTTCTTCTGCTGGATCCTCTATTACTCCCACGTGAGTGTGGTCCTGTTTTCCCTTTGTCTTGTCTCCCTCCTAATTCACCTGCTCTCGTTTCTCGTTTCAGGCTGTGTGTTTCCCCTGGCGAGTGGCATTTTTCTCTTGCGGAGGCGTTCCTTTGCATTAATAAAATTCAATCAAAACTTGTTACTCTGAGTCATTGTGTGTTTCCTTTGATGTCATTCCCTGCACGTAAGCTGTCTAATTATTGCCAATCATGACAGAGCGAGAGAGCCACGTTGCAAGCTCAGCAGGAGTGACATCAGCGGAACACTCTGCGTTAGACCGTTTAGATGCAGGTGGCCATGCTGACTCAACAGCTGCAAACCATTACACAGCAGCTGGGCATGGTCGCCGAGCATTTGGGCCATCTGTCTCAGCCAGTGCCTGTTCCTCCACCGGTTGCTCCAGTTTCTTCCATTGTGCGCCGAACCACCTCTGTTCCCTCGCCTGCTCCGTACACGGGGGAGGTGGGGAAATGCATGGGATTTTTATGCCATGTTTGGCTGTATTTGGGCCAGGTGTGGGGGGGTACCCGGATGACATGGCTAAAATTCATTTTATGACCCTCCTACTGCGGGACAGGGCCCTCAGCTGTGCCCAAGCCATTTTCAACAGTCCAGAGGGTCCCACTTATTTATTTGAAAGATTTGTGGGCAAATTCACTCTCTCGTTTGACCGTTCAGAAAGCGAGAGAAACATCATGAGTCCCTTAATGTCACTCCGTCAGGGTAGTCGGTCAGCTGCCGACTACTCTGTGGAGTTTCGGGTTATTGCAGCGGACTTGGGATGGAATGACATTTTGTTACGAAGCGTCTTCCTCCGGGGTTTAAGTGAACACCTTCGTGATGACCTAGTGGTTCATGCGGTTCCCTCCTTCTTGGACAACTTAATTGATCAGGCTGTCAGTCTTGACAACCGATACCGCGAGCGAGCGAAGGAGCGCAAAGCCCCCTCCCACCCACCCAGTGCACGCGCATCCCCTTCGGCTTCTGACACAGCTGGAGCGGATTCTTTTTCTGAGCCTATGGAGTTCGGCTGGGTCTGTCTGACTCCGGAGGAACGCCAGAGGCGAAGGAGAATTGGCGCCTGCATGTACTGTGGCTCTCTCAAGCACACGCTGCAGGGGTGTCAGCTGAAGCCAAAAGATGCGGCCCGTCAGTAGTAGTGGGGGATCTGAATTATCTCCAATCATCCCCCCGGTAACCTATCCAGTTCGGCCCTCATTCAGTTTCCGGGGGTTGAGAGGAGGGCTAAAGCTTTGATTGGCTCAGGGGCAGAGCAGAATTTCATTTCTGCATGTTTCATACAGGATGTAGCCATCCCTATGATCAAATTGCCCAGGTCACTAAACATTATTACATTATCGGGCGATGATCACCAAGAAAACTGAGCATTTCGCTTTATATTCTCCCTAAATCTGGTCACCCAGTGGTTCTCGGTTACCCGTGGCTCCGAAAGCACAATCCTATTATTAATTGGGCTAATAATTCCATCTCTTCCTGGAGCCCATATTGTTTGGCATCTTGTCTCAGTTCGGCTGAGTGTTCACCTATGCTATCCATCTTTTCCACTCCGGTAGAGCCGCTGGACCTTAGCCTTGTGCCCGAGGTCTATCATGACCTCAGAGAGGTCTTTAGCAAGTCTAGAGCGCTTTCTTTACCTCCCCATCGCTCTTATGATTGTGCTATAGACCTTCTCCCAGGTGCACGGCTGCCGTCCAGCCTGCTGTACAGTATTTCTGGGCTGGACAGGGAGGCGATGGAGAGCTATATTAAAAATTCTTTGAACACCGGCCTCATTCAGCCTTCATCGGCTCCTCTTGGGGCAGGATTTTTTTTTTTGTTGGTAAGAATGATGGTTCCCTATGCCTATGCATTGACTGTTGTGAGCTCAATGCCATTACTATTAAGGATAAGTATCCTCTACCCCTGATAAACTCTGCGTTTGAGCTCCTTCAGTGCAAGTGAGTGTTTACTAAATTGGACTTGCGGAACGCATACCATCTGGTTCGCATTCGAGAAGGGGACGAGTGGAAGATGGCTTTTAAAACACATCTGGGACAGTTTGAATACCTGGTGATACCATTTGGGCTCACTAATGCCCCCGCCATCTTCCAACGGATGATCAACATCGTCCTCCGTGATATGATCAGTCAATTTGTTTTCGTTTATCTCAACGACATTTTGATTTTTTCACACTTGCCAGAGGAACATACAGTCCATGTCCGGATCGTTTTGCAACAGCTCCTGGAGAATCAGCTTTACATTAAAGCCAAGAAGTGTGAGTTTTCCACCTGCTCCACTTCTTTCCTGGGTTTTATCGTGGCTGAAGGAGAGCTGAGAGCCGACCTGGCCAAGGTGGAGGCTGTGCTGAACAGGTCTGCATCCCACTCCCGCAAGGAGCTTCAACGCTTCTTGGGGTTCGCAAATTTTTATCGCCGTTTCATCAGAAACTATAGTGGGGTAGCACAGCCTCTGACCCAGCTGACCTCGATAAAAGTGCCCTTTAGTTGGTCCGAGGCAGCTGAACAGGCCTTTCACAAATTGAAGGATCTGTTCTCCAATGCCCCTATCTTGGCCCAGGTTAACCCCCAGCTCCACTTTATTTTAGTGGTGGATGCTTCTGACTCGGGGGTGGGCGCTGTCCTATTGCAGCGCTGAGCCTCAGATTAGAAGTTCCATCCATGCGTGTTTTTCTCTCAGCGGCTCATGTCTGTGGAGAGGAATTACGACTAAGGAGAACGAGAACTGTTGGCCATTAAATTGGCCCTGGAGGAGTGGAGGCACTGGTTGGAGGGAGCGCCCCAGCCAGTAGTTGTGTGGACCGACCATAAAAATTTAGAATATCTTCGGTCAGCCCACAGGCGTAGTGCCAGGCAGGCCTGCTGGGCCCTATTTTTTGCTAGATTCAATCTCAACATTACTTATAGCCCTGGCTCCCGCAATATTAAACCAGACGCTCTCTCCCGCCAGTTCTGTCCTGACCCCCCTACCCCTCCCTCCCTTCCCCAATCCATTGTCTCACCCTCCTGTTTCCTTGTCACTGGACTTCCTCTGTCTCAGGGTAACACGGTCATCCTCACCTGTGTGGATCACTTCTCCAAGGCGATCCACCTGGTGCCCCTCCCCAAATTACCCTCCACTTTTGAAATGGTGAACCTCCTCACTGACCACATCATCTAGTTACATGGAATTCCCATGGACACTGTGTCTGACTAGAGCCCACAGTTCACGTCTCAGATATGGAAAGCCTTCTGCCGCTCGCTTGATGTGACTGTCAGCCTCACATCTGGATATCATCCATAGAGTAACGGGCAGGCTGAGCGTGCCAACCAATCCTTGGAGGTCACCCTAAGGTGTGTGGCAGCCTCCAACCCAAGTTCTTGGAGTACCCACCTGACCTGGGTGGAGTACTCCCACAACACTGCTGTCTCAACGGCCACCGAGTTAACCCCATTTGAGGCATCCATGGGGTTCACTCCTTCCTTATTACCCATGGTGGAGAGGGACGTGGCAGTTCCATCAGTGGGGGCCCATGCACGTCGCTGTCGCCAGCTATGGAAGGCCACTTGTGCTGCCCTCACCCGGTCAGCTGAACTAAATTGTCAATATGCTGATCAGAGGTGAGCTCCGGCTCGTAAGTATTCCATTGGACAGCAGGTGTGGTTATCGGCAGACCAGGTACCACTGAAGACAGAGTCCAGGAAACTATCTCCTCGTTTCCTGAGCCCATTTCCCATCTCCAAGATCATCAACGGCGTCATGGTCCACTTAAAGCTCCTGCCGGCGATGCGGATACACCCCACTTTCCACGTCTCCAAAATCAAACCCCTCTCCGCCAGCCCTCTCTGTCTTCCCCCTAAGCCACCTCCTCCCCCTCTGATCATCGACGGCCAGACCACCTACATGGTCCAGAGGATTCTGGACATTCGTCGTCGGGGCCGGGGGCTCCAATATCTTGTCCATTGGAAGGGCTACAGACTAGAAGAAAGGTTGTGGATTCCTGGTTCCGGCTTATACGACAAGGGGTGGTCCGGGCCTTTCACTAGGCACATCCCACCAAGCCCAGTGGACCGCCAGGAGGCATTCCTTGGGGGGGGGGATACTGTCATGGTCTGGTGAGCGCCCTCCTCCCCCGCCTGTCCGGGTCAACCTTCACCTACTCCGCGGGTAATCATCTTCACCTGCGTGATGAGACACACCTGCTCCTCTGACTCATTAGCGCTTAAATAGATCTTCCTTTCAATGCCTTGGCGCTGGCTCGTTGGGTAGACTACCTGCTTCAGCAGTAAATTCCTATGTTCCTTAAACTCGAAAAACCCTTTAATCCTCTGATTATCTTTTCACAGGTTGCTACCTCCTTTGTGGTGCATCTCCAGGGTTGTTGTGTGCTCACCTGCCCCGTCATCATCACTACATCAGCAACCGTCATCACCCAGCCAGACACCTCACCCAGCTCCTCTTTGCTATCCTGCATCATCAGGAGGTTCGCTGTAAGTGTTGGGTTCTTCTGCTGGGCCCTCTATTACTCCCACGTGAGTGTGGTCCTGTTTTCCCTTTGTCTTGCCTCCCTCCTAATTCATCTGCTCTTGTCGCTCGTTTCAGGCTGTGTGTTTCCCCTGGCAAGTGGAGTTTTTCTCTTGCAGAGGCAAAATAAAATTCAATCAAAACTTGTTACTCTGTGTCATTGTGTGTTTCCTTTGGTGTCATTCCCTGCACGTGAGCTGTCTAATTATTGCCAATCATGACAGTTATAGGCTATAATATGCACAATCTGTGATAATGTTACTGAAGCAAATGGTTCTGAGCCACGTCAGAATGAAAACTGGGTGTGTACGATAATTTTCCTCAGTGGTACTTCAACATTTCCCATCTGACAACGCTGGTTTGTTGTAGCTGGCTCTCAGTTCAGTGTTTACAGTGCTGCCAAAAAGATGTGCCTGTATCCCACTCCATGTATGCTGTGCTCATAAATAAATATGCCAGTTGGCTAAATAAGAAGAAGCTTTGCATGCCTCCAGAAGGGAACCACTGCGAACTCAGCTCTCTACACCTTAGGTGCTACATGGGTGCTACATGCTAAGTTAAGCTATGTTTAGCTTAGTGCCATTTTGGTGTTTGTCTCTGTGTACGTTGCCTGCTTTTCTTGACATATTCCTTTAAAATAAAGAGTCAGAAGTGGGCATTATGCTGCAAGGTTTTGATAGAAATTATACACTGTAAGGCTTTAATAGAAACTACATGGTAACCTCATGTTTTAACCCAGATGTTACACAGGACATATAGATGGAGATTGTGAGGATTGTCTCTTATCAAACAGCTTCCCACTGTAGAAAAGGAGGTGCAGTATACTGTATACCATGGTGTTTTTCATGAATTGGCCCCTTTGGGCCAGAGAGGGGAAACCAAGACGCTGAACTGCTAGTTGTGATATTTACTGAAAAACACAAAAAGTCCAAACTTTGCACACACAAAATCCAAACAGTGCACAAAACAAAACTTACGAATAGGAACGGCGAGAAGAAAACGGGATGCACATGGATGAAAAATGTCTGAACGGGAACAGGGTTCAGACGCAGATGATTCTTTGAGATTCCAGCAATAAAGGGGAGAAATCAGAATCCTTAAATAGAGCTAAAGACAACTGAACACAAAAGATGGCAGGTGTGGATGCCATGAGCGGGTAGGAGGAAACAATGATCACAGACTCGGATCAGCTGGGAGCAATGAGAGGGGAAAAGACGGGGCTGACAGCTGACAGGGACACTGCCCACAATGGAGCAAAAATCCAGACGTGCCACTTACAGCTGTCACTCCGGAGAGGGAGAGAGAGAGAGAAAACACAACCATACAATGATAAAGAACTAAATGCCAAAAAATACGGAGCTGGGAAATAAATATAAACTATTACCAAATAAAAGAGTAGAAAAACTATGATAATATAAACAAGGGGAATAAGAAGAATGAGAAACTATACAAAAACCAACCATGGATAAAAAGACAGGAATCAAGAACCCAAAATACACAAATATACAAATATGGAAAAAGGCCATCAGACTGAGCACAGCGGAAACCCTCAGTGCTCAGCTCATGACAGTGTTATTATAATTATATCATATACAGTGGGGTAAAAAAGTATTTAGTCAGCCACCAATTGTGCAAGTTCTCCCACTTAAAAGATGAGAGAGGTCTTCAATTTTCATCATAGGTATACCTCAACTATGAGAGACAAAATAAGAAAAAAAAATCCAGAAAATCACATTGAAGGATTTTTAATGAATTAATTGGTAAATTCCTCGGTAAAATAAATATTTGGTCAATAACAAAAGTTCATCTCAATACTTTGTTATATACCCTTTGTTGGCAATGACAGAGGTCAAACGTTTTCTGTAAGTTTTCACAAGGTTTTCACCCACTGTTGCTGGTATTTTGGCCCATTCCTCCATGCAGATCTCCTTTAGAGCAGTGATGTTTTGGGGCTGTCGCTGGGCAACAGACTTTCAACTCCCTCCAAAGATTTTCTATGGGGTTGAGATCTGGAGACTGGCTAGGCCACTCCAGGACCTTGAGATGCTTCTTACGAAGCCACTCCTTCGTTGCCTGGGCGGTGTGTTTGGGATCATTGTCATGCTGAAAGACCCAGCCACGTTTCATCTTCAATGCCCTTGCTGGTGGAAGGAGGTTTTCACTCAAAATTTCACGATACATGGCCCCATTCATTCTTTCCTTTACACGGATCAGTCGTCCTGGTCCCTTTGCAGAAAAACAGCCCCAAAGTATGATGTTTCCACCCCCATGCTTCACAGTAGGTATGGTGTTCTTTCTCCTCCAAACACGACAAGTTGAGTTTTTACCAAAAAGTTCTATTTTGGTTTCATCTGACCATATGACATTCTCCCAATCCTCTTCTGGATCATCCAAATGCTCTCTAGCAAACTTCAGACGGGCCTGGACATGTACTGGCTTAAGCAGGGGGACACGTCTGGCACTGCAGGATTTGAGTCCCTGGCGGCGTAGTGTGTTTCTGATGTAGCCTTTGTTACTTTGGTCCCAGCTCTCTGCAGGTCATTCACTAGGTCCCCCCATGTGGTTCTGGGATTTTTGCTCACCGTTCTCGTGATAATTTTGACCCCAAGGGGTGAGATCTTGCGTGGAGCCCCAGATCGAGGGAGATTATCAGTGGTCTTGTATGTCTTCCATTTTCTAATAATTGCTCCCACAGTTGATTTCTTCACACCAAGCTGCTTACCTATTGCAGATTCAGTCTTCCCAGCCTGGTGCAGGTCTACAATTTTGTTTCTGGTGTCCTTTGACAGCTCTTTGGTCTTGGCCATAGTGGAGTTTGGAGTCTGACTGTTTGAGGTTGTGAACAGGTGTCTTTTATACTGATAACGAGTTCAAACAGGTGCCATTAATACAGGTAACGAGTGGAGGACAGAGGAGCCTCTTAAAGAAGAAGTTACAGATCTGTGAGAGCCAGAAATCTTGCTTGTTTGTAGGTGACCAAATACTTATTTTACTGAGGAATTTACCAATTAATTAATTAAAAATCCTTCAATGTGATTTTCTGGATTTTTTTTTTCTCATTTTGTCTCTCACAGTTGAGGTATACCTATGATGAAAATTGGAGACCTCTCTCATCTTTTAAGTGGGAGAACTTGCACAATTGGTGGCTGACTAAATACTTTTTTGCCCCACTGTATATTCATAATAAGTAAATGCCAGTTGCTGTAAGATAATTGATGACAATTATTCTTTTGCATCTTTACTCATTGTGTTATTGTTGTTGTCATAGTGATGATGCATCAGAAGGTGACATACTCATGTTCCCAGGTTTTCTGACCTAATTGAGTCTGTGCAAACATAGAGTTACATTCTGTCATAGCCATTACTGTCTTTGTTTACTGAGCAGCTGAGAGTTGCTGCAACCAAGAGCTGTATTTTAGTGCACATGTAAATGGTTCAATAAATGTTCCTCATGACTCGAAGAGAATCTGGTTTTGCTTATCTCCTACATGTCAGAAGGAAGCCACTGTGACAACTCTGTCTTTAACAGGTTATGGGTTCAGAATAAGTTGGATGCTGTATCACTTGCCCCCTTGTGTACAAAGCAAGCAAATTATTTCAGCAGTTGTGGCGCAGGTGTAGTGTGGTCATCCTCTAATCGGAGGGTCAGTGGTTTGATCCCTGCTCTCTCTACAGTTTGCATGTCGAAATGTCCTTGAGCAAGGCACTGAACCCCGAGTTGCTCTTAGTGGGTCAAGCCAGTGCCTTGCATGGCAGCTCCACCGCCACCAGTTGGTGAATGGGTGGATTGCAGGAGCTGTAAAACGCTTCGGTCATCAAGAGATGAGGGAAAAGTGGTATATACGTGAATGACATTTCTCCCATTTTTTGAGAGAAAATGAGACACATTCTTAGGAAATATGACAAATTTGGGGGACCATCATCAAAGAGATTCTTGCTGTCTCATCTCAGTCTTGATGGAAAGCATTTTCAGAAAAAAACTGGTAGATAAATGTATGTAAAAGCCTTAAATGAGTTGATTTGAACACTCAGCACAATCAAAGCTGTAGCAGTCTGAGAAAGAAGGTTTGTAGCTTGTTGATCAGCTACACATTTTTCTGAATCATTACAAATACCACAAGCCAGACTTAACTCATTTCGGCTTTAAAATTGCCATGGGTAGTTCACATTGTAAACCTACACCTCGTTCTCATGTGACAATCAATCCAAGGCATGTCCGCTGAAATTCCCTGCTTTGAAGTCCCTGAGTGCCTCTGTAAATGGTACTAAATAGTGAGCTCCCATATGGGGTACATACATTTCCTGTGACTTGTGCATGAGTCACCTTATCTTCAACCTAATAGTAGAAATACTAAATTTAGTTTTGTGAGATTAAAAGGCAACTAACCTCAAGAAAACAGACAGAAAAAGAGAACAGAAACCTGAGAAAACTATGTTCACATGAGAACTTGGGAAAGAAAGTAGTCCCTATAAAGTTAACTGGACCTAACAGATACATTTACATTGGTTGGGATTGTCCAGTAAACATAAATGTAGATTACTTACAGTAGTTCAGTGTGATTTTAGATAGATAGATAGATAGATAGATAGATGTACTTTATTGATCCCAAACTGGGAAATTACAGTGTAACAACAGCATGACAGCAGACAACCAAACGACAGAAACACACACAGCATAACAGACACAGGGATTGCCCATGGAAAGTAAAACTGCTAAAAACTTATATAATAGATAGATAATAAATAGATCCAAGATGGCGCCGCGGATGGCAGCCACTGTGACATGTTTCGGGACCCAGGAGACAGACACTGACACGGGTAAATTAGTGAACAATAATCTTTATTATAGTGAAAGGGTGTGTAGTGCAAATGTGAGAGCGTGGATAGTATCCTGGTCACTGGAGCTGAGCACTCTGGACGGAGACCCGGCAACCCTGGAACATATAAGCACAGACAATTACTTTTGTCCCACACTAATGACAGGCTATCAGTAGTGAGGCTTACTTGGGAGAAGCACAGGTTACGTCCTGCTGAGAACCAGCGGCCGTGCAACGTGGAGGTGGAGGCGTCCGTGAACGTGCTGAGGCTTCCACCTGTGACTGTGGCGAGGACAGGTCTTCCAGAGACTCCGGCTGTGACACCACAGACCGGGACAATGACAAACCAGCTGATGACAAGACCAGTGATTCCACAGAATGTGGTGACGATGATAATCCAGCTGATGACAAGACGAGTGACTCCACTGAGCGTGGTGACCATGACAATCCAGATGATGACGAGGTGAGTGATTCCACAGAACGTGGTGACGATGACACGACAGATGACGATGACACAAACTCCACCGGTAACGGTGGCCAGTACTCCTGTAACTGATACAGTAACAGTTCAGGAATTTGTGGAGCAAGACGTACCGGTAGTCGTGGTGGTAGCGAACCGCTACGTGAGCGTGTTGGCGTTACCCCGTCAGCTGGGGATGCAGGTCCGCCGCCAAGGGGGTCCACCTGTGCACAGGGATAGAGGTTGGGTGTAGAGTAACAAACAGCTCTCTTACGTGCTTGACTTTGAACAGAAGTCCTAGGCGAGGCAGGAGAGGTCCTTGACGAGGCCAGAGAGGTTCCTGACGAGACAGATCCTGACGAGGCAGCTTCTGACGAGACAGACTCTGACGAGACAGTTTTTGACAAGACAGTTCTTGACGAGTCAGTGTTAGACAAAACAGTTCTTGACGAGATAGTTTCTGACGAGACAAGAGAATACCTTGACGAGGCCAGAGAGCGGAGTTCTGGTTCTTTCTCTGACGAGGAGGACAGACGACTCCGTACTGAGCTGTCAGCAACGCTGGCTTTTAACAGCTGCTGATTAACACCTGTGGATCTGTGCGCAGCTGGAGATAATGATGCCAATGACGGCCCAGAGGCCGCCATGACAGTACTCCCCCCTCTAGCAGTGCCTCCAGGCACCTGCCCAATCCTACCTGGATTCGCCCGGTGGAAGTCGCGAATCAGCTGCTTATCCAAGATCAACGCTGGGCGAATCCAAGACCAATCCTCCGGTCCAAAGCCCTCCCATTCCACCAAATACTGAAGGCCCCGACCCCGCCTGCGAACATCCAAGATGGCAGTCATCCCCCAGGCCGGATGGCCATCGATCATCCTTGGGGGTGGGGGTGCCGCGGGAGCAGGGCACAGGGGGTCAGAGACGTACGGCTTGACCTGGGAGACATGAAAAGTGGGGCAGATACGCATTGAAGAGGGGAGAGACAAGCGCACAGACACAGGGTTAACAATCCGATTAATGGTGTAGGGATTAATAAAGCGTTTAGTAAGCTTACGCTTTTCAGCCGGCACACCAATATTCCGAGTAGATAACCAAACCTTCTGACCCACCTTATAGTCCGGGGCGGGTCTCCTATGCCGGTTGGCCACCTGGATATTACGTTCAGTGGTCTTCAACAAAGCTTGGCGAGCGAGGAGCCACACACGCCGGCAGCGCTTAATATGTGCCTGGACTGAAGGAACCGCTACCTCCTTCTCCTCCTCAGGAAACAACGGAGGATCAAACCCACACGAGGCTTTAAACGGGGAGACGCCCGTGGCCGTGGAGATCGTGGCGTTGTGAGCGTACTCAATCCAGGGCAGGAACTTGCTCCAGGAGGATGAGCAGGAGGAAATGACACAACGGAGGGCGGCCTCCAGCTCCTGATTAGCCCTCTCACACTGACCATTACTTTGGGGATGATAGCCAGAGGAGAGGCTGGCAGTGGCTCCAAGTGCCGTGCAGAAGGTCTTCCAAACTTGAGATACAAACTGGGGTCCTCGATCAGACACAATATCCGCAGGGATGCCATGAAGACGTACCACGTGTTGCACCAGGAGGTCCGCAGTCTCCTGGGCCGAAGGCAGACCCCGAAGTGGCACAAAATGGGCCGCCTTCGAGAACCGGTCAACAATGGTTAACGCTGTGGTGTAGTCATCTGAAGTGGGTAACCCAGTCACAAAGTCCATAGCTACATGAGACCAGGGGCGTGAAGGAACAGGTAACGGATGAAGTAAGCCCGCCGGGGGAGATGACGTCGTCTTCCCGGTGGCGCACTGAGGGCAGGCCCGGATATAGCCAACAATGTCCTTCCGCAACCCTGGCCACCAGAAGGTCCTTTGGAGGAGATCCACAGTCCGACCCACTCCAGGATGACAAGCCAACTTGGAAGCGTGACCCCACTCAATCACCTTGCCTCGGACAGCGCGTGGAACAAACAAGCGGCCCGGGGGCCCCCTCCCAGGGTCCGGCTCAGTCTTCTGGGCCTGGCGAACCGTCTTGCAGATTCCCCAGGACAGGGCGCCCACGACGCAGGAAGGCGGCAGGATAGGGGTCTCCTGGTCCTCGGAGGATGGGGGGTCAAACTGCCGGGAGAGAGCGTCCGGCTTACCGTTCTTGCTTCCCGGCCGGTACGTGATGGTAAAATTAAACCGGCCGAAGAAAAGGGACCAGCGAGCCTGGCGTGCATTCAGGCGCTTAGCCGTCCTGAGGTACTCCAGATTACGGTGATCAGTCCAAACCACGAACGGCTGAGCGGCCCCCTCCAGCCAATGTCTCCATTCCTCCAAGGCCAATTTCACAGCCAGTAACTCCCTGTCCCCGATGCTGTAATTCCTCTCTGCAGGGGAAAGACGATGAGAGAAAAAAGCACAAGGGCGAATCTTACCATCCACAGGAGATCGTTGGGAGAGTACTGCTCCAACTCCCGCATCAGACGCGTCCACCTCCACCAAGCACTGAAGCTTCGGGTCCACCTGGGTAAGGACTCGGGCCGAGGCGAACTCCCTCTTGAGCTTCTCAAAAGCATCGGCTGCTTCCTTACTCCAGCAGAATGAAATCTTAGGGGAGGTGAGAGCAGTCAAAGGACGAGCAATATTACCAAAGTTAGGCACGAACCTCCTATAAAAATTAGCAAACCCCAGGAACCCTTGAAGCTGCTTTCTGGAGGTGGGTGCAGGCCATTCCACCACTGCCTTGACCTTGGCAGGGTCAGGAATCACCTGGTTACGAGCAATAATAAATCCTAAGAAGGAGGTCTGATCAGTGTGAAACTCACACTTTTCGGCCTTGACGAACAACTGGTTCTCCAGGAGGCGCTGTAATACCCTACGGACATGCACTCGATGTTCCTCTAGTGAGCGGGAGAAGATGAGGATATCATCAAGATAAACGAAAACAAATGAGTTCAAAAAATCCCGTAGTACATCGTTAATCAAATGCTGGAAAACGGCTGGGGCGTTAGTCAACCCAAACGGCATTACCAGGTACTCAAAATGACCGCTGGGGGTCCGAAAAGCCGTCTTCCACTCATCTCCTTCTCTAATGCGCACTAGATGGTAGGCATTCCTGAGGTCCAGTTTAGTAAACCATGATGCCCCCTGGAGGGAGTCAAACGCAGTGTTCATCAAGGGCAGTGTATATTTATCCTTGACCGTTATTTCATTCAGCCCCCGGAAGTCAATACAGGGGCGTAGTGAACCGTCCTTCTTACCAACAAAGAAAAAACCGGCCCCCACGGCCGAAGATGACGGGCGGATGATACCAGAGGCCAAGGATTCCTTAATGTATGTATCCATGGCCTCGCGCTCCGGGGCTGACAGGCTGTAAAGGCGGCTAGCAGGTAGTGGGGCCCCAGCCTTCAGATTAATGGCGCAGTCATACGGACGATGGGGGGGTAAAGACAACGCCCGAGATTTGCTGAACACTTGCCCCCAATCGTGATAAACCTCAGGTACCTTAGATAAATCCGGTGGAGATTAATCGGGCAGAGGCACTTTCACGGATGGGGCGCACGCCGCTGATTGGAGACAGGCACTAAGGCAGAACGTACTCCATGCCGTTATTCTCCCAGTTTGCCAATCAATAGTGGGGTTATGTAGGCGCAGCCAGGGATATCCCAGAATAACGGGCGAAGAGGAAACGGGGAGCACTAGGAACTGAATCTCCTCCCTGTGATTTCCTGAAACAATAACGGACACAGGCGCTGTCTGAAGGTTAATGGTAGTCAACGACGCCTTGGACAGGGTAATCAATCTGACAGGGGGTTCTAAAGTCTGACAACTAAGGCCCATCCGGGTTGCCAGGTCTCTAGAAATGAAATTTTGCTCAGCTCCAGAATCGACTAACGCTAGTGTGGAGTGTTCTGTGTGAGTATGAATGAGTCTGAGGGGTAAATGACAACAAGTAAGGGGTTCCTCTGTATTCTTGCCCGTGAATCCCCCTACTGCGATCCACGGGCCTTCCCTTTTAACTTTACTAGGACATTCAGAAACCTCATGTGACTCCTTCCCACAATAAAAACACAGGCCTTGATCCCTACGGCATTGTTTCTCAGCTGCAGACACCTTAGAATGACCAACAATCATGGCTTCCTGATCCGGGGCCTTCTCTGACGCGGGTAAAACGAGAGGAAGAGAGTCAGTGACACGAGGGCGGGGTTTAACCGGACGGGAAGTAACTTGCCGTCCAGCCGCCTGTTCCTTTAACCTACTATCGATACTAACTGCTAAAGCAATTAAATCGTGCAAGTTATCTGGTTTATCCCGTGCCGCTAACTCATCCTTTAGCTCGTCGTTAAGGCTGCGTAGAAAAATACCACAAAGAGATGGCTCCCCCCACCCAATCTCTGCGGCTAAGACCCGGAAGTCAATGGCGTAATCTGCAGCTGATCTCTTTCCCTGCTGTAGGCTTAAAAAACGTTCTGTCAACACCTCTCCCCTATCCGTGTGATCAAATACAGACAGAAACTCAGTCACAAACTCCTGGTAGGTAAGCAAAGAATAGTTAGGTCTAGCCATGATCGAATAAGCCCAATCCAAGGCTCTACCAGCCAGCAAATTTATGACATAGCCTATCCGGCTAGAGTCGAGGGAAAAATCCCCAGGCACACGCAGAAAAACTGATTCACACTGTAAAATGAATCCTCGAGCTTCCCCGAGTTTTCCGCTGAACTGGGCAGGTGTTGGAATAGGAGTGAGGCGAGAGGACGAGGAGGTGTTTGCTAGTCCTGATGCCAAGCCTGAAGGGGTTGAAGTACTTGCGGTCGGGGGAAACGTTTGGTGTCCCTCCAAACGGTCCAGCCGACCATTAATTTGAGTCAATTGATTCAAGATTACTGTCTGCTGGTGGGCTAGCAAATCTACCCGGGCGCTAAGAGTGTTAATTAAGCGTGACAGTGAGCTGTCCGCTGGGTCAACGTGACGGAGTCGTACTGACATGTTTCGGGACCCAGGAGACAGACACTGACACGGGTAAATTAGTGAACAATAATCTTTATTATAGTGAAAGGGTGTGTAGTGCAAATGTGAGAGCGTGGATAGTATCCTGGTCACTGGAGCTGAGCACTCTGGACGGAGACCCGGCAACCCTGGAACATATAAGCACAGACAATTACTTTTGTCCCACGCTAATGACAGGCTATCAGTAGTGAGGCTTACTTGGGAGAAGCACAGGTTACGTCCTGCTGAGAACCAGCGGCCGTGCAACGTGAAGGTGAAGGCGTTTGTGAACGTGCTGAGGCTTCCACCTGTGACTGTGGCGAGGACAGGTCTTCCAGAGACTCCGGCTGTGACACCACAGACCGGGACGATGACAAACCAGCTGATGACAAGACCAGTGATTCCACAGAATGTGTGACGATGATAATCCAGCTGATGACAAGACGAGTGACTCCACTGAGCGTGGAGACCATGACAATCCAGATGATGACGAGGTGAGTAATTCCACAGAACGTGGTGACGATGACACGACAGATGACGATGACACAAACTCCACCGGTAACGGTGGCCAGTACTCCTGTAACTGATACAGTAACAGTTCAGGAATTTGTGGAGCAAGACGTACCGGTAGTCGTGGTGGTAGCGAACCGCTATGTGAGCGTGTTGGCGTTACGCCGTCAGCTGGGGATGCAGGTCCGCCGCCAAGGGGGTCCACCTGTGCACAGGGATAGAGGTTGGGTGTAGAGTAACAAACAGCTCTCTTACGTGCTTGACTTTGAACAGAAGTCCTAGGCGAGGCAGGAGAAGTCCTTGACGAGGCCAGAGAGGTTCCTGACGAGACAGATCCTGACGAGGCAGCTTCTGACGAGACAGACTCTGACGAGACAGTTTTTGACAAGACAGTTCTTGTCGAGACAGACTCTGACGAGTCAGTGTTAGACAAGACAGTTCTTGACGAGATAGTTTCTGACGAGACAAGAGAATACCTTGACGAGGCCAGAGAGCGGAGTTCTGGTTCTTTCTCTGATGAGGAGGACAGACGACTCCGTACTGAGCTGTCAGCAACGCTGGCTTTTAACAGCTGCTGATTAACACCTGTGGATCTGTGCGCAGCTGGAGATAATGATGCCAATGACGGCCCAGAGGCCGCCGTGACACACTGGCTTCTGTTCTCTGATGTTTTTGATAATTTTGTGTGGTTTTTTTGGACTTCTGCTCTTCCGTCCGAGTCACCTTTTCAAAGGAGGAACTACTTTCACTCAGACTATCTCCCAATGCAACTTCTCTGTCACACACGGCTCTAGGGAGCCACGCAATAAGAGCCAAGGGCGAGCCAGTGAGTCGTGATGTTTTATTAAAGGAGAGGGATAAGGGATGAGGAGAGCACAGATACTCATACAGGGGTACACTCACAGGTTGCACAGCGCAGGAGCAGGAAGCTCGTACCGGACATAGGGGTAACAAGGCGTACATACTCACAGCGGGTTACAATCGCAGGAATGCTGTAAGGGGAGTAGAGGCTGACACCAGACGAAGGGGCTTCAGCCTAGCAGTGCTTATGTCGCAGCTCCGAGTCATCGAGGCTGCTCCTATTTATTCTCATTGGCAGCGCCCCAGCTGATGAGGACTAATTGGCCCCAGCCTTCCATAATACTGCCAGCTGGGAGCCTGCTGAGACGCTGCTCAATGAGAAACAGGGATGAAGGAAAACATGGGTGAGCGCTGAGACGGCATCTCAACCCATGGTGACAGAGCCTCCCCCTCAAGGTCGGGCTCCTGAACGACCAGGAACATCCCAGCCCTCCCCCCCCCCACACCTAGGGTGGGAGGAAGGGAGGCAGGACCGGAGGGGAAGAAGCAAAGGGAAGGACAACACCAAAGTGACAATGTAGGGTAGCAGGGAAAAAGAGAAAAAAAAAAGAGGAAAAAACCCAAATACAATACTGTACAAAACAGGGAATAATTAACCCAGGGTACAGATGGGGAGAAAACTGGGTCAGAACGCCGGTTACACACTACTCAGAGAGTACCAACAATGCGTGACCCAGAGCAAGGAAAAAACCACTAAAAAGGTAACAGGGCAAAAACGCTGAGTATGGTTAATAAGGGGGAAACACAATACACAACGCTAATCTATGGGGGGGTCCCCTAGGGAAATACTGGTGACAGGTACATAGGAAAACAATAAGATAAAAAGCTGAGTATGGTTAATAAGGGGAAAACACAATACACAGCGCTAAATCTATAGGGGGTCCCCTAGGGAAATACTGGTGACAGGTACATAGGAAAACAATGAAATAAAAAGCTGAGTATGGTCAATAAGGGGAGAACGCAATACACAGCACTAATATACAGTATATATATATACACACACACAGTCACCTAGAGAAGTGAAGGTGACTGGGACAAACGGACAATTACAGAGCATGGTTTGAAGGAAAACAAAGCGCATGACTCTATAACGAACAGACAAACTTACAAACAGGGCACAAAAAGGAAATGCTGAGTACGGGCAAAGGAAAACCCACAGCACAACGAATAATCTCATCTCATCTCATCTCATATATAAATACACACAGTCACCTAAAGGAGCGAAAGTGACTGGGACAAACGGACAATTGCAGAGTATGGTTTGATAAGAAACAAAACTCATAACTCTATAATGCAAGGATAAGGCTAAAAACAAGGCACAAAAAGAAAAATGCTGAGTACGGGAAATGGAAAACACACAGCACTATGAATAAATATCCACCAACAGGACAAAATATTACACCCGAGTGACCTTAATAATGATAAAAGAAAAGCGACACCCGAGGAATATGGCAGGCAGAGTCCAAAATGGCTGAAGTGGCTCCGGAGGTCTCCCCGCCCATTGTCCAGTTGGCGAACCGGGGAAAGGGAAATGTTCGGACGGCGAACTCCGGACCCAGATCCCAGGAACCCAGTCCACCGGCAGCCGAACCAGGCCACCCAGAGGCAAACACAGATCAGCGGGGGGAACCAGATCACCGAACCAAAAGTCTTGCGGGTCGGGTCGTCGACCCGCATCACTCAACCACCAGGACCGTTGAGACGGACGAAGGGTCAAAACGGGTCCCGGAGGAAGAGGCTCAGGGGAGAGCTGATGACGAGGGCGACGAGCGTCAGACCGCAGGGAAGCGGTCACCTCCTCACCGGACCTGGACAACACTGGGGCAGCACCCATGTCGGACCCCGATCGGGCCTTAGGCGAACCCACGTCGGACACCGCTGGAGCAGCACCCACGTCGGACCCCGATTGGGTCTCGGGCGAACCCACGTTGGACGCCGCTGGAGCAGCACCCACGTTGGACCCTGATTGGGTCTCGGGCGAACCCACGTTGGACACCGCACCAGAACCGACCTCCAACGTTGAACCTGGACCCTCCAGCACCACGAGGAACAGCAACTCCTCGCCGGTGACCCTGGAAGGCTCAGAAGAGAAAACAGAACCAGGATCAGGATCACCGGCAGCGCCAGAACCCGGCGAGACGAGCTCAGACGCAGAGGGCGGCTGCACCCGGCCCGTCTCCCCTAGAGACAGGCTAAAGTGCTCACAGATATAAAGGGAGAAAAGAAAGGAGAGCACTCGCCTGATCTCGGGTTCTGACGCCGTCCAGGACTGCGAAGATCCAGGATCCGTAGTCAGGAGGTCGTTGTCAGGCTCCCATCCAGCCGCGTTGGGCCCCGCAGCCAGCACGATGGACAGCGCAGCTTGAGGTTCCTCCAGCTCCGGTAACACCGCCGACGACCCACTCGGCGTGAAGCCAGAAGAATCTCGTCCCGCTGGACCGAACCGCTCCTCCGTGGAGACCTGGGGACGCTTAGTCGTCGGCGCAGACTCCACGCAGCAGTCAGTCCCCCTCCTCCGTCCGCAACGTAGCTGCGGAACCACAGGCCCTCTCCTTATCCCACCACGTTGACCCGGAGCTGGGGATCGCTTGGCGGAGAGAGACACAGAGGATGCGGGATTAGGAACACAGGTTACAGCAGGTGGGGGGAGTGCAGGGAGCTGCGAACCCTGAACTCCTCCTCCAGGAATGTGACAGAGCAAATCATTAAGCAGATGTGAAAAAACTATGACTTGCCTGCCCCCTGGAGGTTGAATATTGCCTGCCGTGGTGGATACTGCTTCTTCCTCTCCCCGCCCGGCGATAACGGAGGACCCCCCGGGAAATCGTCTGAGGATCGCTCGCGTTGTCTCCAGCAGAGAGCTCACCAGGCCGGAATTCCAGGCACACACTGAGACGCTGCTCAATGAGAAACAGGGATGAAGAAAAACATGGGCTGAGCGCTGAGACGGCATCTCAACCCATGGTGACATTCTCCGCCAGTTTCTGCTGCTGATCTGAAGTTTTTTCAGGCGATCTTAGCTGTGGGAGCAGCGGCTATTAACACTGGCCGGAAACGAAGGCGGCGTGGTAAACGTGCCGGTGCGCTAGTCAGGCTGAAGAAACGAGGATATCGCACGCCGCTCCCATTGATCCATCTGGCGAACGTCCGCTCTTTGGCAAACAAAATGGATGAACTGCTGTTCCTGACTCACAAAAACCCGGATTTTAGCAGATCTGGTGCCCTGTGTTTCACGGAGTCCTGGCTGAGTGAACACATCCCGGACAGCGCGGTTCGCCTGGACGGATTCCAACTGTTTCGCGCTGATCGCAGCCAAGAATTCTCTGGAAAGACTAAAGGTGGCGGAATCTGCTTCTACATAAATGAAGGTTGGTGTACTGATGTCACAGTGTTGAAGAAGTTTTGTAGCCCTAACCTAGAGTCAGTGTTCATAAACTGTAAACCCTTTTATTCACCGCGAGAGTTCTCCTCGTTTATTCTGGTCGGAATTTACATCCCACCTGTTGCTTGTACAACGGAGGCACTGCAGCACCTCGCTGACCAGATAGCAGAGGTGGAGGAAAAACATCCAGACTCTCTGCTTATCATTCTGGGTGATTTCAATAGAGCTAATCTCACAAATGAGCTTCCTAAATACAGGCAGCATATCAAATGTCCCACCAGGGACACAAATACACTTGACCACTGTTACACAGTTTTAAGAAATGCCTATCATGCTGTCTGTCCCTTGTGCAGCTCTGGGTTTTTCTGACCACTGTCTGCTTCATCTTATTCCAACATACAGACAGAAACTAAAAACTTCCAAGTCTGTTGTAAGGACTGTGAAGAAATGGACTGAGGAATCAAAGCTGGAGTTACAAGCCTGCTTTGACTGCACAGATTGGAGTGTTTTTGAAGATGCAGCCATTAACCTAAATGAACTCACTGACACTGTGACATCATACATCAGTTTCTGCGAGGACATGTGTGTGCAGACAAAGACCTTCTACACATACAACAACAATAAACCCTGGTTCACTCCTAAACTCAAGCAGCTACGTCAGACCAAGGAGGAGGCCTACAGGACTGGTGACTGGACTCCGTACAAGCGGGCCAGAAACATGCTGACGAAGGAGACCAGGCTTGCTAACAGGAGCTACAGTGAGAAGTTACAACAAAACTTCTCAGCCAACAACTCTGCTTCTGTTTGGAGAGGCCTACGGAATATCACCAACTACAGGAGACCATCCCCCCACCCTGTGGAAAACCTCCAGCTGGCTAACGACCTAAACAGCTTTTACTATAGGTTTGAAAACAACCTACAGTTCTCACCTCCCACCCACACAAAATGATTATCTGCAGCCCCAGGAGCTCCATCCCTCCTCCACTCTGACCTCCCACCAGCACTAACGATCTGTGAAGAGGAGGTGCGCCGGGTCTTTCAGAGACAAAAGATCAAGAAGGCTGCAGGACCTGATGGTGTGACTCTGTCCTGCCTGAGAGTCTGCTCCAACGAGTTGGTCCCCATCTTCACTCGGATCTTTAATAGATCACTGGAGCTGTGTGAAGTGCCTTCCTGCTTCAAACGCTCCATCATCATTCCAGTTCCCAAGAAACCCTCTGTTACAGGATTAAATGACTACAGACCTGTTGCCTTGACCTCTGTGGTCATAAAATCCTTAGAGAGATTGGTGCTGAACCACCTGAAGGTCGTCACAGGCCCCCTGATGGACCCACTGCAGTTTGCCTACCGGTCAAACAGGTCAGTGGATGATGCAGTGAATATGAGACTACACTACATCCTGCAACACCTTGACTCCCCAGGGACGTACGCCAGAATCCTGTTTGTCGACTTCAGCTCGGCCTTCAACACCATCATCCCAGGCATTCTTCATCAGAAACTCCTCCTGCTCAAGGTGCCCCCCTCCACCTGCCAGTGGATCTCCAGCTTTCTGACTGACAGGTGGCAACAGGTGAAGCTAGGGAGAATTACATCCAGCTCCCGAAAAATTAGTACTGGCGCCCCCAAGGGTGTGTCCTTTCCCCACTGCTCTTCTCCCTCTACTCCAACGACTGCACTTCAGAGGACCCTTCGGTGAAGCTCCTGAAGTTTGCAGACGACACCACAGTCATCGGTTTGATCCGGGATGGTGATGAGTCTGCATACAGGCGGGAAGGTGGAGCAGCTGATCTTCTGGTGCGGCCAGAACCATCTTGAACTTAACCCAGCCAAAACGGTGGAGATGACTGTGGATTTCAGGCGACACCCTCCTTCATTCCCCCCACTCACCATCCTCAACAGCACAGTGTCCACTGTGGACTCCTTCAAGTTTCTGGGTACCACAATCTCCCGGAACCTGAAGTGGTCCTCCCATATAGACACAGTCCGGAAAAAGGCCCAGCAGAGGTTGTTTTTTCTGCATCAGCTCAAGAAGTTTGATTTGCCTCAGGAGCTGCTGGTTGTCTTCTGCACCGCCATCATCCAATCTGTCCTCTGCTTTTCCATCACTGTCTGGTTTGGATCTGCCACTAAACAGGACAAGACCAGACTGCAGCGGATCATTAAGTTTGCGGAGAAGATCATTGGTACTGACCTACCCTCCATTGAGAACTTATATCGGTCCATAACCAGGGAACGGGCGGGAAACATCTCTGCTGACCTGTCACACCCCTGCCACAAACTGTTTGAACTTCTATCTTCTGGTCGATGTTACAGATCACTGAAGGTCAAAACCACCCATCACAGGAACAGTTTCTTTCCTCAAGCCATCACTCTGATTTATTTATTTAGCGAATGCAAAGTCCTTAAGCCAAGCAGTTGCCTCCTGGTTTGCTGTATGGAGGGTGTGTAATCCTCCTTCCAGTCTTTGGAGCGGGCAAACCTCTATGATGTGTTCCATTGTTTGCTCCTCTCCACATGCGCACTGTGGGCTAGGGCTACTGCCCCATCTGTGAAGGCTGGCCAAGCAGGGGCCATGTCCAGTCCTGAAGCGATTGAGTGTAGACCACTGTCTCCTTGGGAGGTTGGTGCCCGGGACCTGTTGGTTGGGGTTTATCACCAGCTGTTTGTTTGGGACCTCCTTGGTCTCCCATTCCTCTTGCCAAGCTGTCTGGATGGTAAAGTCAGCTGGGGGAGGGTTTTTCCAAATCGGCCGTCTGGATGAAAGTCGGGCAGTGGGTGGGGTGTAGATATCTGCATGGATTGGCAAGTGAGGAAAATCTTTCACTTTTTGGAGCATCCTTTGAGTTAATGCTGCTCGCCGGATGTGTGGAGGGGCTATGTTTGACAGTACAGAGAGCCAGGGGAGTGGTGTTGAGCGGATTGTTCCAGTTATAGTTCTCATGGTTGAATTGAGTTGGGTGTCTACATGGTGTGTGTAAGATGACCTGGACCAGACAGGGGCACAATATTCTGCTACAGAGTATGAAAGGGCCAGTGCTGAGGTGCGCAGGGTGGAGACTGCCGCCCCCCATTTTGCACCAGCGAGCTTGCAGAGCAGGTTGTTTCGTACCTTCACCTTAGCAGCCGTCCCCTTTAGATGTTCCTTGAAGGATAAGGTCCTATCAAGGGGGGCAATGGATCAGCGTTCTCGTCGCGCCCTCCGCCAGTACCCGGGCTCGCCTGGGAAAGCTAATGATCCTACCAGCAGACTAAATTCGAAGAGACGACACCTCTGTGCCAAGTCAAAGAAGAATCCTAGTCACAGTCCTAAAGCCGAAAGCAAACATCACTCTGATGAACTCCTAACATTCACCTAGTCCTACCTGTTGCTGTACTCATGACTTTTCATCCATTCTTACATTGCACATAACTCTCACACTGCTTTTTACTTCATTCACCTTATATCACTGAATCTGAGTTCACATTGAAATACTGTATGACTGTATATTTTTTCATATATTTCTGCAAAGTGTGGATGGTCTGAGTAAACTGCATATATTCCTGTATATATTTGCATCCTTTTATAGAAACATGGACAGACTATAATTTACTGTACATACACTGTTGTCATTGAATCCTTATTTAAATCTTATTTAAATCTTACACCTGAACAACGAGAACAAGTTTTTAGCCAAAGTCAAATTCCTTGTATGTGTTTTGCATACTTGGCCAATAAAGCTGATTCTGATTCTGATTCTGATATACATCATAGATATATAGATGGTGACCCGTATAGGTACATGAATCATACCTGCTGTACAATGCAGGACTGTCAGGTGCAGGGTGAAATGTCAGGCACCAATTATACTGCAAGGTGCAGTATGGTAGCATGGTTATGACTAGAATACAGCATTGGAGTGAGTTATTGTACAATGAAATGGTATGTGGCTGGAAAGATTTCCTGTACCTAACTGTTCGGCAGCGAAGTTGTAGCAGTCTGCTGGAGAAAGTGCTCCGCTGTCTGTCCAGTGTGTAGTGGAGGGGGTGATCAGGATTGTCCATGATGGACTGCAGTTTGTTTAGTGTCCTTCTCTCCACCACAATCTCAAAAGTCTCTGACCTGCGACCAATTACAGCGCCAGCCCTCTTGATAATCTTGTGGGTGGTGCGGTGGTGCAGTGGTTAGCACTGCGGCAGCACAGCAACTCACCCTTGGCCATGGGATCCCTGGTTTGATCCCAGCCCCTGACCAACAGTGATCTGTGTGGAGTTTGCATGTTCTCCCCGTGTCTGCGTGGGTTTACTCTGGGAGTTCTCTGGTTTCCTCCCACAGGCCAAAAAACATGCAGGTTAGGTTAATTGGAGACTGGTTGATTGGTGTCTCTGTCTCTGATACTGCTACCCCAACAGACAGCAGCAAAGTAGATGGCGCTGGCGACAATGGCCTGGTAGAAAAGCTCCAGCATCCTGTTGCACACGTTGAAGGATCTCAGCTTCCTCAGGAAGTGGAGTCTGCTCATCTCCTTCTTGTACGCAGCATCGGTGTTAGATTTCCAGTCCAGTTCGTTGCTGATAATGACACCCAGGTATTTGTAGTCCTCAACTACCTCACACATCCTCCCCCTTAATCTGCAATTGCTGTGAAGACATCCTCTTCTTCCTGAAGTTAAGTTCAGTATTTATAATACTGATATACTTGCAGTTAATTCAGCACCAGTTACAAAACACTAGTGATGTTATGCTCGACACCGCCTACTCAACCCTGATGAGCTGTGTATTGAGTGCTGTTTCTGCATGCCCACAGTCACATGACCGTAGCGAGTGAGGCCTCGTTAGGGGCAGAGGTGAACTTACCATTAGGCAAAGGTAGGCAACTGCCTTAGGCCCCGATCTACTAGGAGCCCCATATATATTTTTTTAAATGTTTAGCATATTTAACATGATGTCCAACAAAATAAAGAAACACCAGTATTTACATAAATGGCGAATTGAATCATGAACATAACGTCCTCCCCCCTTCTCCTCAGACTGTTGGATGCTTCCATGTTGTCTCTGAGCCATGCACATGCATGTATCTTTGGTTACATTGTAAACAAACCGTACATCGTGTAGAATAGTGGCAAAATGAAACAAAGTTATCTGAGCAGTGCAGAGAAATGGAGAAAAAGGGAAGGGCACAGAAATTTTTTATCAAAACAACCCTTGCACTTCAATCTGAGAGGACACTTACCCTCCCGAGGAGCAGATAGCAACGCTGCTTGTACGAGCACACATGATACTAATTACGAGCACTTATTGTTAATGAGGACGCAGCGGTGACGTTGGTTGCTGACAGTACAGGTAAACATTTTTTTTTAACAATTTTTCTAATTGCAAGATTTGCAGAGGCCAAGGCTCACAAGGTTAAATTTAAATATGACCAACTGTGCTCCCCAGGCATGCACATGATATCTGCAGCCTCAGCAGATGACAATGTATGAGATTAAATATAGTTTGTTTTATTGAGATCCCCATGGGCACTTGTAT
This sequence comes from Pholidichthys leucotaenia, assembly GCA_020510985.1. Taxonomy (NCBI): domain Eukaryota; kingdom Metazoa; phylum Chordata; class Actinopteri; order Cichliformes; family Pholidichthyidae; genus Pholidichthys; species Pholidichthys leucotaenia. The sequence continues at coordinate 214,433,807 of CM035849.1, read as the reverse complement.
AAAACATTGGCTATTCTTACTGGGGTCTAACATATACTGTATATTCTCCCTTGTGTCTACGTTGTACAGAGGAGGGAGCACAATATTATGCATATTATTGTGAAGTGCGGTGTAGTGACGTACACTTCCTGTCATGTCACTGCATTGTCCTATATATAGCAGAAGACACCCATATTGAGGCCTCTTTGACCAGTGCCCTCTGCCAGGTGCCTACCGTGTTACCACTGTTCACTAACTTCAATAAAGCTGTGTTTGTCCAGTCATCTTGCCTCATCCTTCACCCAAGGTATTTTACCATACATAACATTTGGAGATCAACGATTAGCTCATGGAGGCGTGTATCACACCACTTCGCCCCTTCCTTGAGCTCTCGGGCAAGCTGCCAGTGCCTTGGCCAATGTGGTTTAAGGCTTTCCAAACATACATCACTGCGCTCGACCTGGGTAAGCTCGACAAGCTAAGAGCACGTGCGCTACTTGTTCACAACCTGGGTATTGAGGGCCAGCAAGTCCTGCGCACACTCGGTGCTTCGGACTCTTTTGAAGACTTTGCAGAGCTGCTAGCTAACCATTTTCATACCCCGGATAGCATGACTGTCTGGAGGATTCGCTTTCGGCAGCGACATCAGTGAGTAGGTAAGCCTATTTATCAGTTTGTTGCCGACTTGAGGCAGCTAGATAGCAAGTGTCGCTTTGGGCCGTTGGAAGATGAAATGGTATGTGACCAGCTTGCGGAGCACACGTGTAGCACCGCACTGCGCGCTAGGCTACTCACGGCGCCCATTGACTTATCACTAGCCAGAGCTGTCGAACTAGCTCTACAGCTGGAGGCTGCAGACAAGCTAGCTTTGCAGCTAAACTGGCGCCAGTCACAGCGGCCGCCGGAGTCTCCTGCCGTGGCAAATGTTGCGGACTCGGATAGCGAGGATAGCTTGGACCACGATACTACGGAAGCCAACGCTGCCAGCCGAAGGTCTGCCCCGGGAAAACCCCTGTGCAAGGGTTGTGGGTCCATGACACACCGCAATAAGGCTAAGGTTTGCCCAGCTAGGGGAAAACACTGTAGCAGATGTGGACACTTGAACCATTATGCTAGAGTGTGCTGTGTATCTGAACCGGAGAGCCCACAGAAGAAATCACTCCGCCCGGCCCCAACAACCACCCACATGGTGTCCCCCAGTACCAACAGGTACACGTTTTGCACAGTGGAACTGGACGGCGTGGAGGTGCCGCTGTTGCTTGACACGGTGGCAGAGGGGTCGTTGCCGAATTGGGCCATGATGAGGAAGTTTTTCCCCCACTACAGGATTAGAGGTAACCCAGCGCCGCTGTATGGTCATGGAGGTGGCAGTCTGTGCATGGCTGGGACTTTGGAGTTAACGGTTCAGTACAAGTCTGCAACGATGGTTGACTTCATGATCCGTGTGACAGCCCAAGGCACTAACATCATGAGCTGTGATTTGTTTTACGGACTGGGTTTCGCCATGAAAGACAACGCTGGGAACAAATGGTTGGGTTGTGGCCAGTGGTACCCTCCGGTTCCAGTGGTCAATGAGGACGTTGTGTGGGACGAAGAACTAACGGACACCACAGCAGTCAAGCAGGACCAGCCTCACTCAGGTTCGGTGCAGGAGGGTCTCAGTGCTGGCGCTCAGGAAACGGTAGAGGGGGGCACTGAGCATGGCGATGAGGCACCTGCGCTGGCGAGTGACAATGATGTGCTAGCCCCAGATACCTCCGAAGCTTGGCTGCATGGGGATGGAGGGTCTGCAGCTATGATGGTGAATGCTACGGCGGTCTTAGAAGAGGTCGGGGCCAGACCAATGAGCATGGAGGAACCGCATGCTCAGCAGCACCACTTCAGGCCAAGCCGGGCCCTGCTGAGGGTTATGGACTTGGTTCGGGTTCGGGGTGAAGAACGTCCATGGCGAAGATGGGTCAGACGACAATCAGCTAAACATCACTGGTGTCTGTGCATAGTGGCTAAGCTGGGCACAGCATACTTCAAGTTGTCCGACGGCTCGGCGAGGCATGCCAATGAGCTTCACCGTGTCCGGGAAGAGGCTTCAGGTGATGGGGCTGGACGAGAGCGGGTGTCAGTGGTGAAGAAGCGAGGCTCTTTTGTCCAGAAGATCAGCCATCATCCCGAGGGTCTGCTGCTTCCAGAGGTGCGCTTGCTGAGGGGCTGCCCTACCCCCCCCCCCCATGCTGGTTCTACACCTCCTGCCCAAGGAACAGTGCTGTAAATAATTGTGTTCATAGTTCTTGTGTTTTAATGTATGTATGTTGTAAAATGGGATTATTTTGTATATTTTGTTTAGTTTAGGAGCATGGCGTGTAATTTTGGTTTATGTACGGACTCTTTTTAGTTCATTAGGTGGCAGAATAATCCACCCCGCCATGCGGGCTGCACAGTAGTCCACCCGTCAGCCCTATTTTAAGTTATGTTGTGTGAATGTGTTCGGCCATTTTAGTACATTGTTTTTCGTTATGTTAGCGCGTGATTCGGGTCCTAAATTTTGGGAGGGTTTCAATTGTGTGCATGGTTTTGGACTTTTCTAAAGGGGGGAGAGAATGTGATGTTGTGTTCCAGCACATTATTGTGAAGTGTTGTGTAGTGACGTGCACTTCCTGTCACGTCACTGCACCGCCCTATATATAGCAGAGGGCATCCATATTGTGACCTCTGGCCGGTGCCCTCTGCCAGGTGCCTACTGTGTTACCGCTGTTCACCAACTTCAATAAAGCTGTGTTCGTCCAGTCATCTTGCCTCATCCTTCACCCAAGGTATTTTACCATACATAACAGGTAAGTCAGTCCCTCCAGGATTTCATGGGATGATTTTATGATTGTTGCGGCCCAAAAAGCCTGAATTTGCAGGCACTTTTTTAAAAAAGTTGAGATGTTTTGAGAGGTTTTTTGCACTAAAAGTTGTGGGAAGAATTACAAATTTTAAAGGAGATGCTTTACTGCAATGATATTGTATACAACACCACAACAAAAGCACAGTTTTGTCCAAAATTTCCTATTAAACAGTGATTTGTAAATTAAGCAGAAACTTCTGCTGTACAGAAAAGCTCATTTGTGCAACAGCAAATACAGACTTTAACACAATTAAATGAGAATGAAGTAGCTACACATAAATTTGTCATAAAAATGAAAACACTGTAGGCTACTCTTGCTGAGAAAATGAATAAAAACGAAAAAATAATTATTTATTACAATAGCTAAATTGCACTGAATGCATATTAAATAGTCTAGATTTGGAAATTATGGCAGCACCTTCATTTGAAAACTCCCTAACAGCAGTGGTCCCCAACTACTCGGTGTTGAGCACAGAGAAAAAAGAAATAATTTATTCTGTTACTCTGTATTGTCTATCGAAGTCTGTGTTTTTCTGAAAAAATACTGAATATTCTCTCTCTTTCCATGCCTTACTCCTACCTGTCTGTCTATCTGCAGTGTCGTGACATACACCTGTCTCATCAGATACTTATCTTTCCTTTACCGGGAGTTTTACTGGGATGATGGACTCTCCTTGGGGGGTTGCTGTGGGCACGCATTGGTCCGTGTCCAGACCGGAGATTCATTGACAAGATGTAGTAATGATTTTACCTCTAAAGATGTATAAAATGTTCAAACACTGGCTGTAGTGTTAGATTTCAAAGATTTTATTTGTCAGTACTACTATGCGTACAGGACATACAGGAGAATTGAAATGGCATTTCTGTCTCTCTTCAGTGGTGTGCACAATATAAAAAAGAAAAGAAATAAGGCTGAAACCGCCCCCCCCCCCAACAACAGCAACAGCAATCTATGTACAGGAATGCAACCCATAGTGCAAATGGTGACAAAAGATAGACCCAGACCTCCCATAGTGCAAATAGAGATAAACGATTAACAATAACACAGGGTTACAAAAATAATTTTTTTTGTAAGTTGTCTGTGTTTTTTTTCAACTGATTTAAGACAATTCTGTGCTGCTGAATCCGAAAATGACATCCGTTTCTCTCGATCAGGTGCGAAGTAAAAACCTGTACTTACTTAGTACTTAGTACTGTGCATGTACTTAGCTTTACATAAACAGCCTTATTTCTTTTCTTTTTTATATTACAGAAAGACTGGCACACCAACAATAATACATTTGTTGCTGTATGTCTCTGCACTTTAACTGCAGCCATTTGCACAAATGCCATATCTGCTGCTGTCTGTCACCATGGGGTGAGACGCCGGCTCGGCGCTCAGCCCATGCTCCTTTTATCCCTGCCTCTCATTGGGCAGTGCCTCAGCTGGTTCCCAGCTGTCAGTGTCACGGGACAGCTGGGGCCAATTAATCCTCATCAGCTGGGGCGCTGTTAATGAGTATAAAGAGGAGCAGCTTCGATCATTCGGGGCTGCGACATAAGCACTGCTAGGCTGAAGCCCCTTCGTCTGGTGTCAGCCTCAACTCCCCTTGCAGCATTCCGGTGTTTGTATCCCGCTGTGAGTATGCACGTCTTGTTACCCCCATGTCCGGTACGAGCTACCTACCCCTGCGCTGTGCAGCCTGAGAATGTACGTCTGTATGAGTGTCTGTGCTCTCCTCATCCCTTATCCCTTACCCAGAATAAAACATCTCGACTCACTGGCTTGTCCCTGGCTCTGATTGCCCGGCTCCCTAGAGCCGGATATGACAGTATGTCGCAGCCAGAAGAGTTGCCGGCGGCCGTGAGTCGCCGTGGAAATGTACCTTTCTGTCCGGGTGTCAGCGCTGCTAGCATGCCGTTTCCCAGGAGTCACTTCCGGCGCCAGGGCGACGAGCTGAGGTCCATCTCGGAGGCTGTCGACGGGACGTTCTTCACCCTGCACGACGCCTCCAACGCGAGACGCTGGCATCCGGGCCGTGCTGAGGAACTCCTGGACTGTCACCCTCACTCTCTGTACCATCTGGAGGACAGTGCCAGGATAGACGCTGCAGGTACACAGCGAGAGAAGCTCCACGGGGTGGATGGAAGTCCCGGCAGGGAGTTAAAGTGGGCGACGTCTTTCCCCGCTTCGGAGTCCCGTTCCTGCCGCTATTCCAGTCCGGGAGTTCGCGCCAACCAGAGGACTTCCCCCGACCTGCGCCACGTCACTCGGGATTCCCTTCAAGGAGCCGCAGCTGACAGCAGTTATGTCCGGGGTCGAGTGGCTGTCGCGAGCTCTACTGTGTTCCCTGTCACCACCTTCAGGCATGTGGCGGCGGCAGTGAGATTGATGGTGAGGACTTCAGGGCTACGAAGCTTTCCCGTGCTCGACGCCTTCCTCGTCTCGATCTCCGATCTGGAGCGGCGAATCCTGGGTTTCCCCCTCGCTTCGTCCCCTGGGAGTAGTCGTCATCACATCGCCGAGTCACCTCTGCACGAACCTCGTCCGGATCCAGTTCTGGGTCATCGTCAGGACCGTTCCTCCCACGCAGCTGTCATCCCTTCGCCTCGTCAGTGTGGAGATTCTACAGCCTCGTCCCCTGAGCCTCGTTCCCCCGCTGTCATTCCTGGACATTCGGGCTGGCTCACCCCGGCTGTTTCCCCCTCCTCCTCGACGCGCTTCCTGACCGCTGTGTGTGCCTGGAATCCCGGCCTGGTGAGCTCTCTGCTGGAGACAACGCGAGCGACCCTCAGACGAATTCCCGGGGGGTCCTCCGTTATCGCCGGGCGGGGAGAGGAAGAAGCAGATTCCACTACAGCAGGCGATACTCAACCTCCAGGGGGCAGGCAAGTCATTGTTTTTTCACACCTGCTTAATGATTTGCTCTGTCACATCCCTGGAGGAGAAGTTCAGGGTTCGCAGCTCCCTGAACTCTCCCCACCTGCTGTAACCTGTATGCCTAATCCCGCATCCTCTGTGTCTCTCTCCGCCGAGCGGTCCCCGGCTCCGGGTCAACGTGGTGGGATATGGAGAGGGCCTGTGGTTCCGCTGCTACATTGCGGACGGAGGAGGGGGACTGACTGCTGCGTGGAGTCTACGCCGACGACTGAGCGTCCCTGGGTCTCCACGGAGGAGCGGTTCGGTCCAGCGGGACGAGATTCTTCTGGCTTCACGCCGAGTGGGTCGTCGGCGGGGTTACCTGAGCTGGAGGGATCTCAAGCTGCGCTGACCATCGTGCTGGCTGCGGGGCCCGACGCGGCTAGATGGGAGCCTGACAACGACCTCCTGACGACGGATCCTGGATCTTCGCAGTCCTGGACGGCGTCAGAACCCGAGATCAGGCGAGTGCTCTCCTTTCTTTTCTCTCTTTTTATCTTTGAGCACTTCAGCCTATCTCCAGGGGAGACGAGCAGGGTGCAGCCGCCCGCTGCGTCTGAGCTCGTCTCGCCGGGTTCTGGCGCTGCCGGTGATCCTGATCCCGGTTCTGTTTTCTCTTCTGAGCCTTCTTCCAGGGTCACCGGCGAGGAGTTGCTGTTCCTCGTGGTGCTGGAGGGTCCGGGTTCAACGTTGGAGGTCGGTTCTGGTGCAGTGTCCAACGTGGGTTCGCCCGAGACCCAATCGGGGTCCAACGTGGGTTCGCCTGAGGCCCGATCGGGGTCCGACGTGGGTGCTGCCCCAGTGTTGTCCAGGTCCGGTGAGGAGGTGGCCGTTTCCCTGAGGCCCGCCGCCCTCGTCATCGGCTCTCCCCTGAGCCTCTTCCACCGGGATCCGCTCTGACCCTTCGTCCGTCTCAACGGTCCTGGTGGTTGAGTGATGCGGGTCGACGACCCGACCCGCAAAACTTTCGGTTCGGCGATCTGGTTTCCCCCCACTGGTCTGTGTTTGCCTTTGGGCGGCCTGGTTCGGCAGCCGTTGGACTGGATTCCTGGGATCTGGGCCCAGAGTTCGCCGTCCGAACATTTCTCTTCCCCGGGTTGCCAACTGGACAATGGGCGGGGAGATTACCAGAACAATTCCGGCCGTTTTGGACTCTGCCTGCCGTCTCCTCGGGTGTCCTTTACTTCTTTTATTATTATTGAAGTCACTCGGGTGTAGTTTCTTTGTCCATTAGGGGAATATATGTTTTTGTGCTGTGTGTTTTTTTTTTTTTAACCATACTCAGCATTTTTTATCGTATTGTTATCCTGTTACCCTGTCACCTTTTTTTCCTCTTGGTGACTCACCTTATGTATCGCGCTGTGTATTGCATTTTCTTATCTTTACTCAGCGTTTTCATTCATCCTTACCTTAGCCTTGGCCTCGTCGGTGCATCATGGAGTATGCGTGTGGTTTCCTGTTCAACCATACTCTGTGATCACCCCATTCTGTCTTATTATCCTCGTGGGGGGCCTTCCCTAGCCCCGACTTTAACATTGACTGTGTTTGTTGTTTGAAGTAATGTTTCATTCCCACTTAACCGTACTTCATTATTACCCATTTGTCCTTGTCACCTCTGTTTCTTTAGGTGATCTTTTATATATTCAGTGCTGTGTGTTTTGTTTTCTTTAGTATCCATGCACAGCGTTTTTCATCATTTTTTGTCCTGACCTTTGTCTTGTTGGTGCATTATGGAGTAGTGTGTTTTGTTCCCCTTAACTATACTCTGTGATTGCTTTATTCATTCCTGCCACCTTTTTGGTGGGTTTTTGGTTTTCTTTTTTTTTGCCCCGATCTATACGTTATTTGTATGCTGTCTGTAGTCATATTTGGTATTTTCCCTACCTGTGTCCTAACTCAGTTTTCTCCCTAACTGTGCTCTGGGTTAATCCTTTTCCCTGTGTTGTAGGGTATTGTATTTGGGTTTTTTTTTTTCTCTGCCCTGCTGCCCTACATTGGTCTATTGTTTTTTTTTTTTTTTTTGTCCTTCCCTTTGCATCTTCCCCTCCGGTCCTGCCTCCCTTCCACCCACCCTAGGTGGGGAGGGGGGGGGCTGGGATGTTCCTGGTCGTTCGGGAGCCCGACCGTGAGGGGGAGGCTCTGTCACCATGGGGTGAGACGCCAGCTCGGCGCTCAGCCCATGCTCCTTTTATCCCTGCCTCTCATTGGGCAGTGCCTCAGCTGGTTCCCAGCTGTCAGTGTCACGGGACAGCTGGGGCCAATTAATCCTCATCAGCTGGGGCGCTGTTAATGAGTATAAAGAGGAGCAGCTTCGATCATTCGGGGCTGCGACATAAGCACTGCTAGGCTGAAGCCCCTTCGTCTGGTGTCAGCCTCAACTCCCCTTGCAGCATTCCGGTGTTTGTATCCCGCTGTGAGTATGCACGTCTTGTTACCCCCATGTCCGGTACGAGCTACCTACCCCTGCGCTGTGCAGCCTGAGAATGTACGTCTGTATGAGTGTCTGTGCTCTCCTCATCCCTTATCCCTTACCCAGAATAAAACATCTCGACTCACTGGCTTGTCCCTGGCTCTGATTGCCCGGCTCCCTAGAGCCGGATATGACACTGTCTGTCTGTCATTGCTATACTGATCATGTGCAGTCCTATCTGTTACTATTGGCACCTACGCTGCCACATTGAACTGCAACTACGGGTATTACAGTACATCTCTAGTTTTCTGTATATAGGATTACTGGTTTTTATCATCATTTTATTACACTGGTCAACACCAAATTTATTGTCTAAGTTTTTTTAGCTGATTTAGGACAATGTTGATGTGCTGAATCCAAAAATCACATTGGTTTTGCTCAATCAGGTCAACTTTTTGAATTATGGCCACATGTTGTTTTATATGTTTTTGTTTACATGTACGGGTATTTTCGCTTTATATGATGTAAAATTCTTTTTTATGTCTTGAAATTCTCTGAATTTTGAACAATGATGATGTAACATTCAATGCAGTTAAAGTGCAGAGACGTACAGCAACAAATGTATTATTGTTGGTGTGCCAGTCTTTCTGTGCCAACAGCTGAGGTACAGTAATTATTGTGCGGGTGATTGCATTATGGTCCGGGGGTGGACAGAGTTCAGGGTCCTGATGGCCTGATGAACAAAGCTGTTTAGCAGTCTTGTGGAGCGGGTCTGGAGGCTCTGGTACCTTTTCCCCGAGGGTAGGGGGCTGAAGAGGGAGTGTGAGGGGTGGGAGGTGTTGCCTGCAATGTTGATGGCTCTGCGGGTGAGGCGGATGAGGTAGATGTCTGAGAGGAGGGGCAGAGGGGCACCGATGATCTTGCTGACTGCTTTCACTGTGCGTTGTAGTGTCTTCTGGCAGGAAGCGGTGCAGCTTCCATACCACACAGTGATGCAGCTGGTGAGGATGCTCTCAATGGTGCCCCGGTAGAACACATGATGGGGGTGGGACTCGTGCTCTCCTCAGTTTGCGGAGGAGATGGAGGCAAGTTTGAGCCTTCTTGGCCAGTGCTGTGGTGGTGTTGGACCAAGAGAGGTCCTGAGAGATGTGCACCCCCAGGAACTTGGTGCTGCTCATCCTCTCCACAACTGCACCATTGATGATCAGTGGGGGGTGCTGTGTGTGATCCTTCCTGAAGTCGACCACAATCTCCTTGGTTTTTCCACATTCAGGAAGAGGATATTATCTTTACACCACTGGATCAGTTGGCTCACCTCATTTCTGTAGTTGGCCTCCTCGTTGTTGGTGATAACGCCCACCACCGTTGTGTCATCCACAAACTTGATGATGTGGTTGGTGCTGTAGGCTTGTACACAGTCATGGGTCAGCAGGGTGAAGAGCAGCAGGCTGAGCATGCACCCTTGTGGGGCCCCTGTACTCAGTGTGATGGTCTGGGAGGTGTTGCTGCCAACCTGAACGTTCTGTGGCCTCCCTGTGAGAAAGTCCAGCACCCAGTTACAGAGAGAGGTTTTGAGTCCAAAGTGTCTGAGTTTTTGTGTCAGGTGCTGGGGGATGATTGTGTTGAATGCTAAACTGAAGTCCAAGAACAGCATTCGCACGTAGGAGTTCTTTGAGTCCAGGTGGGTGAGGGCTGGATGGAGAGCAGCAGTGATGGCATCTTCTGTGGATCTGTTTGACCTGTATGCAAACTGAGATGTGTCGTGGGAGGGAGGCAGGATGGTTTGTTTGATGATTTGCTGGTTTGTGATTTTACAGCATCTCTTCTCATGCGTGCTTCTGCAACGGGGTGCTTTTCAGGCAGCCGGACTTTTTTCAACACAAACCCGGCACTTTGTACACGCAGTCAAGACAGGGACATGGGGAAACGTCCACCCGCGGGCCGGGGAAGACGGAGGACGGGATAGTGTGGGAAAACTTGCAGGTGAGTGGTTTTCGCACACTCTGTTTTTTGCTGATGTGCAGCGACGCATTTGATTGATTAGACTGAGTGTTTGAGTGCTACTCAGGGACAAACTTGATTGGCAAAATTGGTGGAAGTTGACAAGGATTGGCCAAAATTACGGGAAAGTTGCGGTGATTGGACAAAGTTGCAAGGTTGCTCAAAAGATGTGGCAATGGCCTGATTTTGCATGAATTAGTGCAATCACAAAATCCTGGAGGAACTGGTAAATCTGGTAAGTCTTCACTGGAACAAAATTCTACTGCCAGATGACATAAACTGCAGCAGTCATAACTTTTCAATCAAAATTAATGCAATCATAGCAACTTTCTACAGTAACAGAAGACAAAGGAAAATAAAAACAAATCTCCCCTGGCTAAATGCAGATTGTTTGCAACTTATGAAAAATAAGGACCACCTGCTCAAGATACAGTAGCTTTGAAATCTGGTTTGACTACAGATAAACAGAAACTTTTTTTTTATAAGCTCTGTTCAAGAGAGCCAAACTATTTGACCTTTCTGATTATAAAAGCATTCCTATTGACACCTCGCAACCTGTTTTTAACCTAGAAGAGATCATACAAACAGAAGTTGCCAATATTATGGGCTCACTAAATACCTCTAAAGCTAAGGATAATTTTGATATGGACACTGACTTTCTAAAAAACACAAAGACAGTGATACCACCTATTACACATTTAGTTAATTTATCAGTTAGGCATGCTATTGTTCCACCTGTTTGGAAAATAGGCATGATTAGTCCAATTTTTAAATCTGGAGATCAAAAGGACATAAACAGTTACAGACCAATCAGTATTTTACCAGCAATTTCAAAAATAATAGAGAAATGAGTGGCTAAACTTTTAACTGAACATCTGAACATGGGTCACACTCCTCTGCATCCTACGTAGTTTGGATTTCGCGCACTTCATTCAACAGAGACTGCTAGCAGTGTGTTCTTAGAAAAAACTGAAAGTTTTCTGGACAGGAACAGTTGTGTTGGTGCAGTATTCCTAGATCTCAAGAAGGCATTTGACACTGTTGACCACAAAATCCTTTTAGCCAGACTAACTTATCTTATCTTATCTTAACTCACTTCATTTTTTCAGAACAAGCAAATAAATGGATCAGGGCATATCTCACACATAGAAAACAGTATGTTGTGGTCAGCGGTGTCAAATCGCCTTATGTGGAGTGTACGACAGGATTCCCACAGGGTTCTATTCTTGGGCCAATATTGTTTTCATTATACATCATCATCATCATCATCATCATCATCATCATCATCATCATCATCATCATCATCATCATCATCATCATCATCATCATCATCATCATCATCATCATCATCATCATCATCATCATATTTCTCCACACAGCTCTGTCCTTAGCCTTCTGCTACCAGAAACTCCTGTCTGTATCCAGCTTCTTCAAGTTTCTTTTTACAGTGCCTTTCAATCTGAGCCTTGGTCTACCCTGATTGCGTTTGCCCTCACATAACTGTGAGTAGAGTAACTGCCGAGGGAGACGCTGGTGGTCCATCCTCTCAACATGTCCAAGCCATCTCAGGTTCATCTGTATTAGCATGTCCTCCATTGATGGTAGACCAGCTCGTTTCAACACTTCTATGTTGGTTGTCTTCCCTTTCCATGAGATGTTCATTATGGCTCGAAGGTGTCTCATCATGTACGCATGGAGTTTCTTCATCTGCACTCTGTAGACAGTCCAAGTTTCAGCACCGTACAATAGAGTAGCCAGTACTGTCGCTCTGTACACTTTGCATTTCACACGGATAGACACATGTCAATTGTTCCACAGTCTCTCCCTCAAGTTTCCAAACACAGCGCTCGCTCTTCCCATTCTGAGAGATAGTTCATCCTCCAACCTAGCATTCTCTGAAACAGTACTCCCTAGATACTTGAAAGTCTTGCACTTCACTAGTGTACAGTGTATATCATATATCATTTTATAAACCCACTTTTTGTTATAATTGAATGTGTATTGTCTGTCAGAATATGTATTTTTTTGTCTTGTGTTGTTGTTCAAATCACTATACTTATATGTCATGTATTTTTGTTCTTTCACCTGCTAAAGGGTCTCCAAATGAAAATTAGCTTCTGCTAACTTCGGCACATTTACGTTTGGTTTTTTTTACTGATGCTCATTTAATGTGCACTGTCCCTTTTAAATAAATAAATAAGAACAGAATAGAATACAGTAGGCTTTATTGTCATTGCACAATTGTACAGCACAATGAAATTATAAATAAATAAAATGTGAAAAACAACAGATCTTCCACGTGAATTTTTTTTTTTTATAATGGACAAGAGTCTACATTCAGTTTGTTAACCTTCTTGGTTTTTCAACAGATGTAATTCCTGATGCCTGAATGATATCATCATTTGAAGACTTCTGAGGACAATAAGTTTCAGGTACGATTTCAATAAGGCCTGAAAAGAAAGTGTAGAACAAAGAAAAAGTAGGGCCCCATTTCTGTCTTTGCCTTGGGCCCCAAATGGACTAAGTCCACTCCTGGTTAGGTGCAGCACTAAGACCAGCCAATCACGTTCCTAGGTGCTGCAGCAGCATTCTGCAAAGACCCCTACTTGTCGTTATGTCACATCACATGACTCGAGGGCTCACGGTAAGTTTGAGAGGGTTGGGTGTTTCAATACGTAAAGGATTTAAAGGGGTCTGATTCACAGCTCAAAGTGTGAGTTTTTTGAGAAGAGCAGATTTGTTGTCATTACTGCACTGGCTATTTGAATATGTTAGGGAGAGTATTACACCAGTTAGAATTATGTTCAGTAACATTAAACAAAAACACATTACATTTACTAAATATTACAGAGATACATACACACACACACTCATTCAATTTTCTGGAGAATATTCTGGATAGTTATCATTTTGGATCTGTTGAGAGTTTTAATAAACCTGCAGGTGAAGACAACAAGCATATTTGCCAACTCCCATGTTCACAAACTACAAACAAACAGTATGACAAACTTGAAAAATTACCAAGTTAAGGTACACTGTGTCTGTATGGAAAAACATGTAATTAACGTGTTATTAATTGCGATTAATGCAACATTCTAAAAGATTAATCATGATTCAAAATTTTAATCATCCATCACCACAAAAAAAAAAAAAAAAAAAAAAAAAAAATATATATATATGGGGTGTAACGGTACTTGTATTTGTATTTGTATTTTTTGATATGCCAACCATGGTATGGTACAGACGCCTACTGAGGTACGGACACAGACTATATTGAATGACGACAGAGTGTAGAAAGTGTAACTATCATCACGCCCCCTCCTCCTCTCAGTTTCCCCGTCTCTGGCCGCCTGTCAGTGGACTTCTGCAGCCCTCCGCCTGGGTGAAGAATTAAATTAAAATTAAATTAAATCACCCTTTATTGCCATTCAACTGTACAACCAATCATGTACAGTAGAACGAGATTGTGTTTTACCTATCTACTGTGTTAATCACACACACCCCAAGTGTAGAATCAGAGGGCCGCTGCCATGCAAGGCACCATGCAAGGCGAATGATTGAAGTTGGGCTATTTCTAAACACAACAACGGTAAAGTTAGTGAATTTTTAGTGAGGAAAGTTAGTGCTTCTTATTTTCAGTGAGCAACTGTCTCAGTTTTTGAAAACTGATTAAACTGTTAGCATGTGCTAACATTACCTGTTGGACAATAATCTCTCTTGGATGATGGTTGCTGATGGCTGAGCTGTTTCAGTTCTGCTGGTAATATGTTAACTGCAGTAAATTAGTGCATTTCATGAGTAGCTTACTCTTTCTCATCTTCTCTATTATTGTTGTGGAAATAAGCCCTCATTCTGAATATTAGTGCATCTTGGCAAATTAGAATACCATGATTTATAATTTTAAAAAAAAGATAACCATAATCATCACAAATAAATTAGAACAACTTAAATATTTCACTGTGTGTGTAGTGAAGACTCACATTCCTCTACTGTAACTTAAAGCATTTGTAAACTGTTATTTTGGACTGGAAAAAGTTCTTTTAATTTTCATTCTGAAGCCTAATTGTTAAACTTTTAAACTTCTAGACTCAGCAAGGTTTCAAACAGGATGGACTAGTTTGTTATTTTCTTTTTGACTTTAATGGAGGTCAAACCCCCGGTTGGACACCACCAGTTGGGCTTGGCCCATCCATTTGGTCACAATTGTTAGTAGGAATTGTTAGTAGGAAAGCTAAGTAGGATTGCTTTAATTGACTCTGTCACACACACACACACACACACACACACACACACACACACACACACACACACACACACACAGAGGTATATACAGTGGTGTGAAAAATATAAATATGTATATATATAAATAATTCTCATTTTTTGTGTGTTTGTCACACTTAAATGTTTCAGATCATCAAACAAATTTAAATATTAGACGATAACACAAGTAAACACAAAATGCAGCTTTTAAATGAAGATGTTTATTAAAAAGGTAAAAAAATTCAAACCTACATGGCCCACTGTGAAAAAGTGATTGCCTCCCCACGTTAAAACATAAATTAACTGTGGTTTATCACATCTTTGGCAACCTGAGTTAAATTTCTCTAGCCACACCCAAGCCTGATTACTGCCACACCTGTTCTCAATCAAGAAAACACTTAAATAGGACCTGCCTGACAAAGTGAAGTAGACCAAAAGATCCTCAAAAGCTAGACATCATGTTGCAATCCAACGAAATTCAGGAAAAAATGAGAAACAAAGTAATTGAGATCTTTCAGTCTGGAAAACATCATAAAGCCATTTCTAAAGCTTTGGGACTCCAGCAAACCACAGTGAGAGCCATTATCCACAAATGGCGAAAACATGAACAATGGTGAACCTTCCCAGGATTGGCCGGCAGACCAAAATTACCCCAAGAGCGCAACAACGACTCATCAAAGAGGTCAGAAAAGATCCCACAACAACATCCAAAGAACTGCAGGCCTCACTTGCCTCAGTTAAGGTCAGTGTTCATGACTCCACCACGAGAAAGAGACTGGGCAAAAATGGCCTACATGGCAGAGTTCCAAGACGAAAACCACTGCTGAGCAAAAAGAACATAAAGGCTCATCTCAGTTTTACCAGAAAACATCTTGATAATCCCCAAGATTTTTGGGAAAATACTCTGTGGACTAACGAGACAAAAGTTGAAATTTTTGAAAGGTGTATGTTCCATTACATCTGGCATAAAAATTAACAGCATTTCAGAAAAGGAACATCATATCAACAGTAAAATATGGTGGTGGTAGTGTGATGGTCTGGGGCTGTTTTGTTGCTTCAGGACCTGGAAGACTTGCTGTGCTAAATGGAACCATGAATTCTGCTGTCTACCGAAAAATCCTGAAGAAGAATGTTCGGCCATCTGTTCGTGACCTCAAGTGAAGTGCACCTGGGTTTTGCAGCAGGACAATGATCCAAAACACACCAGCAAGTCCACCTCTGAATGACTTAAGAAAAACAAAATGAAGACTTTGGAGTGGCCGAGTCAAAGTCCTGACCTGAATCCGATTGAGGTGCTGTGGCATGACCTTAAAAAGGTGGTTCATGCTTGAAAACACTCCAGTGTGGCTGAATTACAACAATTCTGCAAAGATGAGTGGGCCAAACGTCCTCCACAGCGCTGTAAAAGACTCATTGCCAGTCATCACAAATGCTTGATTGCAGTTGTTGCTGCTAAGTTCTGAGAGCGGGGGATTCCACTGGGCCCAGGTTGTCTGCTTTATTCATATTTGTATTGTGTTGTCATTTTGAGTTGTCACTTACCCTATATTATTTCTCAGTATGATTTATTTTCCCGTTTACGTTCATTATAGTTTGTTTATTGTATTTTTGAGGTTGTCTGTCTCCATTTTCTGCCATATTGTTATGTTTGTATTGTTGTGTTTGTTGTGTCTGCTCTCACATCTAGTGTTTGCGTCTGTGCTGTTTTGACATATGATCGCGGCTCTTTGCTCAGTATCAAAACATCAATGGAAAGCAATTGCAATGACTGGGACAGCTACAGACAAACCTTCCCTCCATCGTTTGCTTGTGCACTTACCTCCTGGGATCACTTGCTGCTACTGCGTCTTCCAGGTAATCAGAAGAAGAGGAGAAGAGGCTGCAAAGCTGGCGTTCAAGCCAAAACAAAGTGGGTTACGTGGTCTGAAGGCGATCCTCGCCAGGGCCGATATAGGTGGCTGACGCCGGTCCCTCTCCATTCAGATGAGTGGGGAGACAGTTGTCTATTGCCACTTCCCTTGCCGTGTGGACCGGACCTAACCCAATGCCGGAGGAGACGTGGACAGACCGCCTGGCCCCCGAGACCCTCCTGGACTTCCGTGCCTTCATGGTCGGACCAGAATCTGACCTGCCGGCCCAGGTAGACGTCACGTGACCGGGAGAGGTGGCTGAGGCCAATCCTGTTGCACGCAGCGGACGCGAACAGTGTGACGTCACCATCGCTGAGTCGTTTTGGATTAATAAATGCATGCTCCATCACTAATAAATCTTTCTCCTTGAGTGAACTACTCACAAACAGAGACTTGAATGTACTGTTTGTCACAGAGACATGGCAGAAGAATGGGGAGTTCATCCATCTAAATGAACTGTGCCCTCCTGGATGCTCTGCTGTGGGTCAGCCCCGCCCCCATCGCCGTGGTGGGGACCTTGCTGCTGTGTACCAGGACAAGTACGTATGCAGAATGATGAAGTCTGATAGTTATCCTTCATTTGAGTTACTAACACTAAAAGTGGGTTCCTCCAGTGTGTTTTACTGTTTTTTAATCTATCGTCCCCCCGGCCCTGTTGGGCCCTTCTTAAATAATTTTAGTGAATTTTTAGCATCAATAATAAACTGGAGAAGGTTTTAATTCTTGGCGATTTTAACCTGCACGTTAATGATGCCTCTTCTAGCCCAGCAGCTGAGTTTTTATCTGTGACTGACAGTTTTAATTTAACACAGCATGTCTCTGGCCCCACCCACAGAAAGGGACATACACTGGACTTGGTTTTTTCATTGGGCTTGCACCCCTCTAATGTGTGTGTTGAGGATGTCCACCTAAGTGACCACTGTACTGTGTTTTTTGACTTATGTGTACCTCTTGAGCCAAAGCCTGTACCTATAGAGTCTTTGCATAGGGCCATTAAGGTCACGTGACTCGCGGGGGGTAAACATAAACACGCCGTAGGTGCCGCCATCTTGGATGGCAAAAGCAGCAGGTGCACTGTGACAACCCAGGCGTAACTTGTACTGTTTAGCGATCAGAATGAGTGAGGAGAAGTTGTCGGACCTTGTAGAACACCTTCGGGGACTCGAGAAGGTCAGGTACCTAAACAAGATCAGACAAGTGAGTGCTGGAGACCCGTACCTGCTGGCTCAGCGCTTGTTTACCCCTCTTGTGACAGCTCATGCTGCTGAGTTGCCCAACTTTGCTTATGGAGACATAAGCTGCAGAAAGCTTCATGGTGAGATCTGCACGCCTGAGATCTGCACATCCACGCTGGGACCGGCCGCTGTCACAGCTCCTCCACACGAGAGCCTGAGAGCTCACTCCAGCATGCTTGCACAGTGCTGGTGTGAGCTCCGTGATGGCGGAATGAAATAAACTCCCTCAAAAACTCTCAGTCCGCTCCTTATTATTTTATGCCGCCACAACCAGTCCTGGTTGGCCGTATCTGTTGGTACATCCATGGGCAGCACAGGAGTACACCATTTTGCCGAGTTTGTAGGTACACGTGAGCTATGTTGTTTGTTTCATCCTGCTGCTTCTGTTGTTTCTTGCCATCCAATATGGCGGCACACTCTGGCTGGGCCAGTGCTGCGCGCCCCCTTACGTCATACGCAAGAACCCAATAAGGGCCAAGAGGAGAATTATTACAGAATCCTCTGCTCAGGAATTTTGTACTCTGTTTGACCCTTGTCTTTTTAATGAATGTTCTGATGTTGATGGCTTTATGCAGGGTTTTGCCACACACTGCAGCTCTATTTTAGACAAGGTGGCACCCCTGAAATGCAATGCCTCTCGGAAGTGGCCTTGCCCCTGGATTAACGAAAGTATTTTAAACTTTAGGAGAACATGTCGCCAAACCGAGCGCCTTTGGAAATCTACTCAGCTCGAGGTTCATAGGCCACACCTCAAGGATTTGATAAACTCCTTAAATAATATGATTAAGGAGGCAAGATCCATCTACTTTCAACATCTCATAGCCACTAATAAGAAAATCCCCAAAGTACTCTTTGACACAATACATTCTCTTGTGTCCCCCGCTGCTGCCACCGCCCCAGTGCTCTGTAAAGCTGATAGTAACAGCTTCCTGAACTTCTTTACAGACAAGATTAGGGATATAAAAAACAATATTCCACTATCTTCTGGCTCTATGACCAGAATTGACCCTCTCCCTCAAATATGGTCGTCTTTCAAAATGGTGTCAATGGAGGACGTCTCAGCACTTTTAGCTAAAACTAGACCCTCCTCAAACTCAGTAGACATCCTCCCCCCGAAGCTTGTTGTGAATGTGTTTGATACAATTGGACCATGGGTCACCAAAATTTTTAACTTGTCACTCTCAACTGGTCAGTTCCCTAGCTCTTTCAAACATGCCATAATTGAGCCAAAACTGAAGAAAACTAACTTGGACCCCACCAATCTCAAAAACTATAGGCCCATATCTAAGCTTCCTTTTCTAGCCAAACTTCTTGAGAAAGTGGTGTCCAAGCAGCTCACTGCCTTTCTGGAGTCAAGTTTAATTTATGACATGTTTCAGTCAGGGTTCAGACAACGCCACTCGACTGAAACTGCATTAGTAAGAGTGGATAGTGATATCATGATGTTGGCTGACACTGGGAAATCTTCGGTCCTGGTCCTGCTGGATCTTTCCTCGGCTTTTGACACGGTGGACCACACCATTATGACAAACAGACTGAGGGACCTGGTAGGGATGACAGGTCCTGTTCTGAAGTGGTTCTCCTCCTACTTGACTGGTAGAAGCCTCAGTGTATTTTCTAATAACATCCGGTCCAACTCAGCCAATTTGCAGTATGGTGTGCCCCAAGGTTCTGTCCTGGGGCCACTACTGTTCCTACTGTACATTCTCCCCCTTGGCCGCATCATACAGCAGTATAATAACATCTCCTATCATCTCTTTGCAGATGACATCCAGATATACTGCTCGTTCAACAAGTCTGAGCTCCTATACTCAGCTCCTTAACAAACTGCCTGTCCCACATAAAGCAGTGGCTTAATGACAACAGCCTCCAACTAAACTTTGGCAAAATGGAGACTTTGGTCATTGCCCCAGACAGTGACATATCAGGTATAAAACAATACCTTGGTGACTTGGGCAGTACAGTTAAAACAAAGCTGAGAAACTTGGGTGTCATCTTTGATAAGGCCATGTCATTGGAACATTACACCAAACAACTGATAAAAAATTGTTACTTCCAACTGCGAAATATCTCCAAGCTCAGGACCATGGTTTCACACAAAGAGCTGGAGATGATCATTCACGCATTTGTCTCCTCACGTCTGGACTACTGTAACAGCCTGGACTACTGTAACATCTGTTTGAACAAGAAGGAACTAGCCGGTCTGCAGTTTGTTCAAAACTCTGCTGTGAGGCTCCTGACATGTGTAAACAGGAGAGACCATATTACATCTGTCCTTAGATCACTCCATTGGCTCCCTGTTCTGTATCGTGTCCACTTTAAGATCCTGGTGCTCACTTTCCGAGCAATTCATGGTCAGGCCCCCGCATATATCGCTGCTCTGATTCAGCCCTACAGCTCAACTTGCAGCCTGAGATCCTCATGACAGCACTTGCTCATGGTTCCTCGCACCTATTTTGCTACCAGAGGTGACAGGTCTTTTAAAGCAGTAGCACCACGCTTGTGGAATGACCTCCCTCTGTACCTACGAGCCATGGACAGTGTTGTGAGTTTTAAAACCCACCTGAAAACATTCTTGTTTAAACAGGCATTTTAATCCAAGATTGACTGTAGGCTGTTACCACCTGACTGCATAGAGTGTATTCTTTGTGTCTTAGTTTTATTTTAATTGTATTTTAACTGTATCTTAACTGTATTACTGTATTTTAATTGTATTTTATTGCATTTTAATTTGTATTTTAGTTGTATTTTAATTGTTTTGATTGTGTTGCACTGTAAAGCACTTTGTGACTTTATATATCTGTGAAAAGTGCTATATAAATAAAGCTTACTTACTTACTTACTTGTATTCTGTTGTGTTCTTTCTCTCTGGGTTGACAGCTGTCATGGCTTCTGGGGTTTTTGCTCTGCGTGTGCAGGGCCCTGCCAGCTGTCAGCTCTGATGGCTCCTTCATTATTCCCAGATTGTCCGAATTATGTGTCATTGCTTTCTTCTGCCCGTTCAGATAACTCACACCGGTCATTAATTATGTAAAGGGTTTTTACCCCTATTGAAGGGGAGTTATTTTCATTTCCATTTGCTGCTGTCTTGGTTTGCATTCTCCTCGTCTCCACCAGAGTCCTGCCCTGCTCCGGTGCGCAAAATCTGTAAGTTTTCTCCTTCGTTTGTTTTTATGTTTAGAGCACTGTGTTGAACTTTATGTTTCTTTTCAATAAATTTCCCAAACTCACAGTTCAGCACGTGGGTCTCATCTTCCTGCCCCGAAGGGCACTCATGACTGTCAACGATGGCCCTCACGAGCCATCAATAAGATACCGAATGCCAGCCGATGAGTTTGCATAACTTATTAACAATAGACAAACAACAAAATAATGAGCCACAAGGGGCAAAAACACAACTAAGGCTATAACTAAGACACAGGATACAGAGTTTCAGGGAAAACACTTACTGTGACGAATGATTGACGAATGATAGACGAGGGAATGTTTGATGAGGTTTCAGCGAGGAGTAAGCCTCAGCTGCTTCCTTAAATACCCATGACATACCAATCAATGGAGAATGTAATCTGGAGAAATGCTGAACAGCTGTCACAACGTGACTTGGCTTTGACAGCTGGAAGCCCTGCCGTGACACTGTTAGAATAAAAGCCCTGACGGCCATATGGCACGCCTGAGAAGAGAATGGGGAACCACCGGACAACCCGAGCATGGACAGAGTCAGCGCACGGACCATGACAGTTAGCCCCGTTCACGATGCGAATTCCAGGCACCGTGTAACATTGAGCCCCCCCCACCCACCCAGAAGGTCAACAGGACCACCCTAGGGAGGGGGGTGGGGGAAACAGGCTCGGAAGGCAAGAACCAACCATCATAATAACAGAGAAAGAGAAAAAAGAACAGGCTACAAACAAAACATCATAATCAATCCAATAAAGTTACAGGCAAAAAAGAAAAAACATCTTCACAACCCACAGGGGAATACAGGAAACTCAGATACAGGCACAACAATGCAGCATACCCCATAATACCAGAGCGAGAAAAAAAAAACTCATGCTAAGGAACAGCGATAAATACAGTTCAATGTTGTATAAATAACAAGAGAGGAGGAGAGAAAAAAAAAACACGCAACAGGGCAGCAAAATACAAACAATTTAAATCAGTACAAATAAACGGCCATAGGCAACAAAAGAACATCTCTCAGACTACGGAGGGGACAATCAAAAGGAGAGAAAAAAAATATGCGCTAAGGAGCGGCGAAATACACAGTTCAATTACAAAACACCAGCGCATCCCTAAAATTTAAGAAGAGCAGGCAGAGAAAAAAAAAACAGGGATAACAGCAGGCAGAGCACAATAGCACAAAAACAAATAGTTTGGGGGGTCTTCCAGCATTCAGCGTCCAGATCGCTGGCAGGGGAAAAAGGAAAAGTTCGGGCGGCCTACCCCAGTCCCAGACCAGGAAAAACAGTACCTCTGGCAGCCGGACCAGATCGCTGAACAGAGAGTTAAGTTTGTTGCGTGGCCGACCCAGAACGCCAAACGGGCGAAGCAGTCTCCCAGGCGGCCGACCCGCGTCTTTCAGCCACCAGGACCGCAGGGGAGAACTCGGAGACGGCTTCTCTGTTGAGAGGAATAGTGAGGGAGAGCTGAGCCGATAACGGGGAGTCCCAGCGGCCTCTGATGGAAGGGAAAAGGGAACGAGGGAAGGGAAAGGGGCCAGTGTGGCGTCGATCAGCGAAAGATCTGCAGCTCCTTCTCCGAACCCCACACGGATTGGCGCTGCGCTTCCACTGGATCCCCAGTGGGACCGTGCTGCACCCACGATGTACCCCGATTGGGCTGGAACCACAGCCACAACGAACCCCGACTGGGTCAAAGCTGCACCCGCGATGGACTCCGAATGGGCCGGAACCACACCCTCGATGGACCCCGATTGGGTCAGAGCTGCACCCACGACAGACCCCGACTGGGCCGGTGCAGCACCAGGGACGGCCTCCAAACCTGAACCTGGAACCTCCAGAACAGTGACTGGAATCGACTCAACCCTGGTGACCCTGGGAGAAGGCTCAGGAGAAGAAAGAGAACCGGGATCAGAATCACTGGCAGCAACAGAGCCCAGCGAGACAAGCTTGGATGCAGCGGACGGCTGCACCCGGCTCGTCTCCCCGAGAGACAGGCAAAAATGCTCCAGAGTAGACAGGAGAAAGACAAAATAGAGCACTTGCCTGATCTTGAGTTCTACCGCCATCCAGGACTTCGGCGATCTGGGTTCAGCAGGTAGAAGGTCCTCCTCTGGGTCCCACTCGGCTTCGGCGAGCTCCGCAGTCCACAGTCTGGGGATTCCCTGATGCTGATGTCCATGCCGGGGGCCCGCACAGCGTGGTGGCAGGGGATCCATGACCTGCCGGGTCGGACTGTCCCTCCGTGGAGACCCGGGGATACTTGCTCATCGGCGCAGGCTCCAAATTGCAGTCTGCCCTCCTCCTTTGCCCATGATGTGGCTGCGGGGCAGGAACCAGGTACTCCAGGGCTGCAGGCTCCTTCCTTCCTTCCGACGACGTAGACCTGGCACCGAAAAACGCTCAGGGAAGGAGACACAAAGGAAGCAGGTTCATAATTAATCACTGCAGCAGCTGGAGGGAGCTCAGGGGACTGTGAGCCCCGAACTCTACCCCCAGGGGTCAGACAAGGCAATTCACCCAGTGAAGGAAAAGAAGGAAAACGCACTTGCCTGCTCCGCTGAAGGCCGGTGGAAGCTGCTGCAGTGGGCTTGGTTCTTCCCTTCCCCCGCTGCATGGTGACAGAGGACCCCCCGGGAAGACGAGGAGGAGCCGTTCGAACAGGATCGATTACGAGTATCGCTGGAGCAGGACTCCTGGAGCTCACAACAGCTGGAGAGAGCGTCGAGGAGGAGGGAGTAACAGCTGAGGCGACCCGGGAACGAGGAGCTGACGGAACAGCAGGGACAGATGACCCGGAGGCGGAGGCTGCTGGGTTTTCCTCCTGTCGTGATGGAGGAGAAACAGCTGCCTGGGAGGCAGAGATCCTATGGCGACCCAGAACTGGATCCAGATGGGGTTCTTGCTGAGGCTTAACACGGGCCTTGTGACGACGTCTACCGACAGAGGGTGAGGCAAAGGTTGGGTCAGGAAACCGCCGATCCTGGGCTGGACGGGTGACAGGAGCTGAATCCCGAGGTGAGGAGCAGGGATGCCTCACCATCGGCCTCCTGCCAGAGTCTTCCTCCAGCCTGTGGATCTCCTCCCTCATCGGGACGGCCGTATTCGGGGAAGGAGATGAGGGTTCCTTGGCCGCCTTCTCGGCCACTCTCTCTATCAGTCCTTGTTGCGCCACAATCCACGCCACTCTCTCCTTCCCTTCCGGAAAGGAGGTAAGGTGATACTTTAATAATTTCCTCTGCACGAGACCCAGGGGCTCGTTTGCAGCGTAGGTGGGCATAAGTAGACAGGCTTCGGCCAGAGAGCCATCTATCTCCTCAACCCACTCGGGGCAATACCCACGCTCGAAAGCAGACATGCTAACGAAAAAGACGAGCACCCAGAGAAGGGAAAAAACTCAAGCCCATCAATGCAAAAACTCACTGCGACTGGCGTCTCGTTCTAGCTGTGACCTACTGTCAACGATGGCCCTCACGAGCCATCAATAAGACGCTGAATGCCAGCCGATGAGTTTGCATAATTTATTAACAATAGACAAATGACAAAATAATGAGCCACGAGGGGCAAAAACACAACTACGGCTAAGGCTGTGTCTTATGACTAAGACACAGGACACAGAGTCTCAGGGAAAAAACTTACTGTGACGAATGATTGACGAATGATAGACGAGGGAATGTTTGATGAGGTCGCAGTGAGGAGTAAGCCTCAGCTGCTTCCTTAAATACCCATGACATACCAATCAGTGAAGCAATGGAGAATGTAATCTGGAGAAATGCTGAACAGCTGTCATAACGTGTCTCGGCTTTGACAGCCGGAAGCCCCGTCGTGACGCTGTCAGAATAAAAGCCCTGACGGCCATATGGTACGCCTGAGAAGAGAACGGGGAACCACCGGACAACTCGAGCGCGGACAGAGTCAGTGCACAAACCATGACAATGACAGAAGACAGTGGCCAGTAGAGACCCAGCTGCTGTGAGTTTGCGGATTTTTGTTTTTCTTTCACCTCAGTGGCGGTGATAGCTTGTTGGTTTCTTTATTTTTTCCCTGTTGGTCTTCTTTTCACCGGGATTTACCATGTCTGTCACCCCGGAGATGTCCATCCTTAGACTGGACGAAGTGGAGCGGTGGTCAGTGTGTGTCCTGAAGGATATTCTGTCACAGGCTCAAGCCTCCTGTACTCCCGAGGCAACCTGAGAGTGTCTGGAGGGTGCGGCGAAGGTGCTTGAGGCATGGCCCAGCCTGTAGGATCACCCGGAGCTCACAAACCTACTCCTCTCCATATTTCTTCCCCAATCTATGAGTCATGAGCCGGGGGAGTCAGCTCCGATGCCTGCGCCTGTGCCAACAAAGCGCAAGCACTCATGCAAATGGAAGCCTCCAGCCTCTCACCGCTCTCCGGTGGCAGCTCTGCTTCCTCCTCCCGAGCCTTCACCTGCTCCATCGGCCGAGGATCTGGAGGAGCGCAGGCAGGTTATACTGGGAGAAACTGACCTCCTCCTGGAAGTTAAGCCATGGCTCCTCCCGGATTTGGCTCAGGAGCGACCTGGAGTTTGAGCCAATGGGTGGATGTCCCCTGACTCCGGAGCCTCTCCCTCTCCACCTTGAACCTATGTCTCCGCTTTCCGCTCCTCGCCATTGTTCTGGGATATCCTGCCGGAGGAATGTTCCTACCTCTCAATCGGAAGCTTCTCCTACACCAGGATGGAAGCCTCCCCCAGCAGTGCACCTTCCAAGTTGTTCTTCTTTGGCTGAATTGTCAGCCTTCTCCCTCTCTGCAACTGTTGTTCCTTGCTTCCCCTCGAAGCCTCCTCCTGCTGCTGTGAGCCAAGCTGTTTTTTCCCCGGCTTCGCCCGAAACCATGTCGGCAGGGGCACCTCCTCCACGTTCCTCAGAGGGGCCCATGATGGTTGAAGTCACGGAGAGGGTCGATCTCCAACCAGCTGCAGCAGTAAACATCATGCCCCGGGAATACAGGCAAGTGACTTTTCATTCTCTATTACCTACATTTGAATTATCTTGCCTGATTCCCCTTGGTGAGGCTCAGTCCTTGCAGCCCTGTGAGCTCTCACCACCTGCTGTAGCTAACAACTTATCACCTGCTCTCTCTGTGTCTCCTCCTCTGCCCCTTGAGTGTATTCTGGCCCCTGGATTGACCTACCAGACGTTGGAGGAGCTTGCACCCTGGAGGACCTGGTTCCAGCACGGCAGCCATGCTCTGGATCGAGGGTGAATGCTGAAACCAAGCTGATGCCTGCGCCGACACAAGAGCAGCCCCGGGCTCCAGCTGAGCAGGATTTAGTGCCAGCAGGAGAGCCACCTCCTGTCACCACACAGGGCGAGTCACCTGCGTGGATCACCTCGCTGGGAGGCTCCAGTACTGAACTGACCACCATGCCTACTGCAGGGGATGCCGCAGCAGAGCCGGAGTTGGACCCTAGAGAGCCGAGCCCATAGAACCACCACCTGAATCATTGGAGTCCTGGACGGCGGTGGTGCTTGAGATCAAGCAAGTGCACTCCTTTGTTGCTGTCTCTCTTTTGGAGAAATCTTGCCTGGCTGTAGGTGGGGAGACCCAAGTGCAGCCGTCAGCTGCACCTGAGCTCATCTTGCTGGGCTCCATTGCCACCGGTGACCCTGACCCTGTGTCTCTGCATCTCCTGTCCGAGGTTTTCCCCAGGGTCACCGAGGATATTCCACCTGTGCCAGATGTCTCTGTGGGCCCAGGCTCGCCACCCAAAATCATCATGGGTCCAGCTCCTCCCACTGAGGTCTTTGCAGGTGCTCCGCCCCAGCATGGGACCTTTGTGGGTGCTGCTTTCTGTCCTTCTGAGGTTTTGAAGGGGGCTGCTTCCCTTGCAGTGGAGGTCATCGCGGGTGCTTAGTTCCAGCCCAGGGCCTCCGAGGGTGCAGCATTGGCCTAGTCCGGGTCCACCCAGGGTGCAGCAATGGCCCAGTCCGGGCCGTCCATGGGTGCTGCTTCCTTTCCTGCTTGGGTCGTCCCAGGCCGGAGCCATCGAGGTTGCTGCTGTGCTCCAGACCAGAGCCACCAGGGGTGCAGCCTTGGCCCAGTCGGGTCCACCAAGGGTGCAACAGTTGCCCAGTCTGGGCCCTCCGTGGGTGCTGCTTACTTTACTGCTGAGGTTGTCATGGGTACTCCGTCCCACCCTGGGGCCTCTGAGGGTGCAGCTCTGCTCCAGGCCGGAGCCACCGAGGTTGCTGCTGTGCTCCAGCCTGGAGCCACTGAGGGTGCAGCCTTGACCCAGTCCAGGCCCACTGAGGGTGCAGCCTTGGCCCAGTCCGGGCCTACCGAGGGTGTAGCCTTGGCCCTATCCGAGAACACCGCGGGTGCAGCGTCACTCCAGCCCAGAGCCACTGTGGGTGCAGCTTTGCTCCAACCTGGAGCCACCGCGGGTGCAACCTTGTCCCAATCTGGAACCACTGCGGGTGCAACCTTGCCCCATTCCGGGACCACTGCGAGTGCTGCTATGTCCCAGTCTGGGACCACCGTGGGTGCAGCTTTACTCCAGCCTAGAGCCACCATGGGTGCAACTTTGTTCCAGCCCGGAGCCACTATGAGTGCAGTCTTGCTCCAGCCTGGAGCTACCGTGGGTGCCGCTTTGCTCCAGTCTGGAGCCTCCGCGGGTGCAACTTTTTCCCAATCCGGGACCACTGAGGGTGCTGCTGGCCAGTCCAAAGGCATCGTGTTCCCCCTCCTGTGCCTGAGGCTGTCGTGGTTCTGCCTCCTCTGCCAGAGGCTGTTGTGGTGCCCCGTCCTCTGCCTGACATTGTTGGGGCTCCCTCTACTCCTCTTCCTTCCTCACCTCTGGTCATCCTGGTTGGGCGGCCGCCCCCTGGACCACCTTCTCTGTGGTGGTGGCTAAAGAATTCTGGCCGACCGCCTGACAGGTGTTGCTGTTGGGTTTGGTGGTTCACATTCTCCGGCAGACCACCCGACTCTTACCATCTCGATGTCTGTCAGGCCTGGGACTTTGGCCGACCACCAGAACTGCCTTGTTTTTTGGTCTAGGGGGCTAGGTGCCCAGGTCTGTGTGGGTCCTGAGCGGGGTTTTTTTTTTTTTTTTTTCCCACAATATCTTTATTGAACCTTTTTTTTTTTTTTAACAAACATGATACAAACAATCAAACACTAACACTAAAGTACTACAAAAAAAAAAAAAAATGCACTAAAAACACCAACAACCACCAACGAAATCAAATCTTCAACAATGCTCCTCTGTTTAGTCTAGACAATCCAATACATAAGTATACATATTATGTTCACCAGTTTGGAATTTACAAGGTCCACACACATCATTCACCTTCTTCTTCAAGAGTTATGTTTAAATTTTTTACATAATCAATAAAAGGTCTCCATATATTCTCAAACACAATTTCCTTTGATTTTAGTATATATGTTATTCTTTCTAATGGAAGGTTTGTTAACATCTGTCTTAACCACTGAGTCACATCTGGTCTATAAGTCTTTTTCCATAATAGTGCAATACATTTTTTGGCATTAAGCAAACTGAGGTCTATGAATGTTCTTTCGCTTTTATTAAAATTATGCTTTTCTGGGTACAGACCCAACAAAAACAGTTTAGGATTCAATATGATTTGTTTTGAGATTATTTTTTCAATTGTTACCCTCACCTCTTCCCAAAACATTCTTATTAATCTACATTCCCATAAACAATGAAATAGGGTTCCTTTACTTTCCATGCATTTTGTGCATGTATCTGGTATATTTTTGTTATATCTATTTAACTCCTCCGGTGTAACATACATCCGCATTAACCATTTGAAATGTATCAATTTAAGGCAAGCATTTATTGATTTGGTTTGAGCTTCTGTACAAGCCAATTCCCATTGTTCCTCTGAAATTTCAATTTGCAGATCTTCTTTCCAGTAGTTTAATCTTTTCAGTGAATTTTCACTTGAAGATAGTGTCAATGAGTTATAAAACTCTGAAATAATACCCTTTCTTTTACTATCTTTCATCATCATTTTTTCCAAGGATGAATAAATAGGTCGAGTGAGAGCTTTATTTTGATTTGATCGAATAAAGTTTCTAAGTTGAAGATATTTAAAAAAATGTGTTCTATTGAGATTAAATTTGATCCTCAGCTCTTCAAAAGACATTATGTTGTCTGCACATGGCAAATATAAATCCTGAATCTTTTGTATCCCTTTTAAATTCCATACTTTAAATACAGCGTCCGCTCTCCCTGGTTTAAAATATTGATTACCCCATATTGGACTAAATTGTGACAATAACTGTGGTTCTTTTAAATAGTTTTTAGCTTCACACCATATTTTGATCATATGCTTTACAAATGGATTTTTAACTTGTTTTTGTAATTTTTTTGCCGAATCTGAGTATATGAATATGGGAAGAGGTAAAGGTAAATTGTATGATTCCATTTCAGTCCAGTGAGGGAGATCATTTGATGAAAAATAATATGTCATAGACCTCAGTTGTGCCGACCAATAATACAACATAAAATTTGGACATTTCAGACCTCCACGATCAAATGGTAAATATAATAAAGACAAACGTAATCTAGCCCTCCTGTTGTTCCATTTTTTTTTTTTTTTTTTTTTTTTTTTGTTACTTATTTGTACCCGTAGGTAGACTTGGTTTGCAGTCTGGTGACAAGCCACCGGCTGCTGGTCGCTGCGTGCGCGAGCGCCCTAAACCTACATGTTTTTGGTGTGCGGGAGGAAACCGGAGAAATCCCGGAGTAAACCCGCGCAACACGGGGAGAACATGCAAACTCCACACAGCTCACTGTTGGTCGGGGGCTGGGATCGAACCCACGATCTCATGATCCCCGCGATCCCCCGGCCGAGGGTAAAACTGTGCTGCCACAGTGCTAAACCACTGCGCCACCGTGCAGCCCGTTCCATATAAATTCCACTAACTTTTTTTTTATTCTTGAGAATAGATCTAAAGGTGGTGATAAGGGAATGTATTGAAATAAATAAAGTATTTTAGGTAAAATATTACTTTTAAGTATATTGATTCTCCCGATCATCGACATTGGTAGTGACATCCATCTCTGAGTTAACTCACTGATATCTGACATTAAGGCTTCATAGTTGACACTGGCGACTGATTCTAGCTTAGGCATAATTTGGATTCCTAAATATTTAAACTGATTTACAACATTGAATTGATTTACCTCAGGGGCTGGGTAATTTCTCTGGGTCTCATTTAGCATTAATATTGAAGATTTAGTTTTATTTATTTTATATCCTGATATTTCCCCAAAATTCTTTATTAAATTCAACAAGGTTGGAATTGATTTTTTTAGATTCGACATAAACAAAATTATATCATCGGCGTACAGGGAGATTTTATGTTCTGTTGGTCCAACTTTAATTCCATATATTTGTGAATGTAAACGTATCGCTATCGCTAAAGGTTCAATTGCCATAGTAAACAGTAAAGGTGAAAGTGGACAGCCTTGTCGACATCCTCTATTGATTTTTATTGGTTTTGAAATATTGTTATTTGTTAGGATTTCTGCTGTAGCATTATTGTATATTATTTGAACCCATTTTATGAAATTATTTCCAAGTCCAAACCTTTGTAGGACTTCAAAAAGAAAGGGCCATTCAACTCTATCAAAGGCCTTTTCGGCGTCCAATGATAGGAGAGCTGTATCCGGTGCTTCTTTATTAAAATAAATAATATTAAATAGTCTTCTTACATTATGGAAGCCTTGTCTACCCTTTATAAAGCCATTCTGATCTCGATTAATAATATTTGGTAAAATTTCTTGTATTCGTCTTGCTAAAATTTTACAGATTATCTTAAGGTCGGCGTTTAATAGGCTTATTGGTCTCATATTTTCACATTTATTAGAGGGCTTACCTGGTTTTGGCAGCAGTATAATTAAGGCATTATTTATGTATGATGGTAAATTATTATTTTGAAATGCTTCTAAAACCATTTCCAAAAAAGGTTTTATTAATTTATTCTTAAATTTTTTATAAAGGTCAACTGGAAGACCATCTGGTCCTGCACTTTTTCCTGATTTCATATTATCAATGGCTAGCCCAACTTCTTCTTGACTAATTTTAGACTCCAATATCTCCCTGTTTTCATTTGGAATACACGGTATAGATAGTTCGTTCAAAAACCCATTTAGTTTTGTTAAATCAGGTTCATTTTTGGTATCATATAATTTTTCATAGTAATCTCTAAAGGCTCTATTAATTTCTAAAGGATCTATAACTACCTGTCCATTACTTATAATACTGGTAATTGGTGTTTTAATTTCCAATTGTTTAATCTGCCATGCTAATAATTTTCCTGATTTTTCACCTTGTTCATTAAAAGATTGTTTCAATCTTAGAAGACTCGAGGCAGCTCTATTCGCTGATTTTTTGTCGTATTCAGCTCTCAAAATCAGTAATTCATTCTCCAACCTTGGGTCACTTCCTGCATACACTTTTTCCTGAAGATTTTTTATTTTATGTTCCAATTTAGCTCTCTCCTCTCGAGTCTTCTTAGATTTTGATCCTGTATAACTAATAATATGTCCCCTAATAAAAGCTTTGAAAGCCTCCCACTTTACACATGCTGATGTTTGTGTAGTATTGATGTCAAAGAACTCGTCTATCTGTTTTTCTATATACTTGACAAATTCCTCATCCTGAAGCCATTTATGCTGAAATTGCCATCTACCTGATTCCTTTGTCAATTTTTTATCTACATATATTAGACAACAGGGTGCATGATCAGAGATCACGATGTTATCATAAAAGCAGTTTTGAATCTTGGACCTTAATTCTGTGGAAATCAAAAAATAATCAATACGTGAGAATGTCTTGTAGGTACTGGAATAACAAGAATAGGCTTTAACTTGTGGTTTCATTTCTCTCCATATATCTAACAATCTCAATTCTTTCATAAAATGATTAATAGTCATCCTACATCCAATGTGCGTACAATCCAGTCCTGTTGATCTATCCACACCTGGATTCAATGTACAATTAAAATCCCCTGCTATTATATGTTGCCCTGTAAGTGATGATAAGATGAGAAATAAATTAGCAAAGAACTTCTGATCATCTATATTGGGACCATATAAGTTCACAAGATTTATATTTTCTAATAGCAAAGAACCTTGAATGATTACATATCTTCCAAATTTGTCTCCAATTACATTTTTCACTTGAAAAGGAACTGATTTATGTATGACAGTCATAACTCCCCTGGCTCGGGATGAAAATGAAGAGGTGAATACACTTCCCTGCCACCTACTCCTAATTCTTTTAACATCCTCCTCTATCAGATGAGTTTCTTGTAAAAACACAATTCTTGAACCCATGTCCTTTATTTTATTCATAACTTGTTTAAGTTTTTTTAAATTTTGTAGACCTCTGCAATTCCATGAAGTTAAATTAAGATTAACACTTTGGTCCATGATCAATAGAGAGTTTGGGATTACCTTGCAGTGTAAACATGATCATACAGAGAAGCAAAAACATGAGTGGTTGAACATTCATCCTACAAACTACACACAAACAAATTTCCCCTTCCCACACTTGTGGCAAACCCCCCAAAATCAAAAGAAAAATTCTGTCTCCCGATATAGCCATCGACTGTTCCACACCCACGGGGAACAGCCTAAGCCACTCCTTCTTCATCCTCCCAATCACCCTAACTCTACTGCTTTTAATGACGTAACATTAACTCTCCTCTGTAGTTTTCCAACTTAACTCCAAAATTTTTAACAACTTTGTACATCATAGTTTTTTTTTGTTTGTTTGTTTGTTTTGTTTTTGTTTTGTTTTTTTAATATATAATACAATCTATATTTTGTAAACTTACTATTTACTTCAAGTCAGTCAGATGCCTGTGCAAATGCTTAATTATTCTACCTTATATTTTGTTCATGCTTAGCTCCCACCAGTCTCTTCTTCTTCTTTGATCTTCTTGATGAACTCCTGCGCCTCCTCTGGGGTCTTGAAGATGTGGGTTCTGCCCTCATACGTGGTCAGCAGTCTCGCAGGATAGATTACACCATGACGAATCCCAAGGTTGCGCAGCTCCTTACGTACGGGATCAAACTGCTTCCTCAATTGCTGGATTCCTGTGGCCAAATCTGGGTAGAACCGCACCTGCTGGTCCTGGTGTTTAATCTCTCCTTTAGCACGTGCAGCGTTGAAGATCTTCATCCTGTCTCTGTTGCTAAGAAACTTCATAATTAAGGTCCTCGGCGGTCCCTTATCTCTCCGTGGGCCAATACGATGTGCTTTTTCCAGAACCACTGCTGATTGCAACTCCTCGCTGCCCAGCACCTCCGGAATCCACTTTTCCAGAAAGGAACATACGTCCCGACCTTCTGATTCCTCTGGAAGACCCACCAGCCTCAAATTATTCTGTCTCGACCGAGATTCCAAATCCAAAATATTATCTTCCAGAGATTTATTTTTTTTTTCCAAAGTGCGCACCTTTAATTGAAGACGGGTGACGTCATCTTCAGCACTAGCGAGACGGAGCTCCATCTGCGCCGTTCGTTCTACACAGTCACCCAATTCCTTTCTTATTCCTTCCAACGCTGTCATAATCCCATCAAATCTAGAGGAAAAGTCCGCTCTCATTGAACTCATGGCTGCCATCAGCGCATCTGCGCCATTCCCCGCAGAAATCGCAGCGTTGCCAGCCTCCTCCGCCATATATGGAGTTTTGTTTGCTGCGTCACAGACCTGAAAGTCCGTTAATTTGGACTGTTTCGGCGGCTCGCTTTTTCCTTTTCCTGGTTTTCCAGCCTTAGGCTTCGCCGACATATCCTCGCCCAAATGCTGGGATACGTTCTGTCCCAAATGAGAGAGTTATTTGCCGATTTTTTTTTTCCAGGAGCAGAGCAGAGCGAGACACGTCCGTCCTACGTGGCAGCCATAACCGGAAGTCTGGGGGGGGGTTTGTTTTTTGATGTTTTCCCTCAGTCTAGGCCTTGCTAGGATGCTTCCTGAGAGCTTTTCTTGTTCCTTTTGTTTTGGTTTGGTCCCTCCGTGCCTGGGTCCCCCTCTTCCCACCCGGGGTAGGGTTGTTTTCTTGTTTGGGTGGGATTTCTGTGTGGGGGGGTTCTATTCTTTTGATATTACCCTGGGGTGTCTATTACCCACCCCGGGGGGGGGGGGGGGGGCTCTGTTACTTTCTGAGCATGGAGGGATTCCACCGGGCTCAAGTTGTCTGCCTTTTTCATATTTGTACTGTGTTGCCATTTTGAGTTGTCACTTATCCTATATTGTTTCTCAGTATGATTTGTTTTCCCATTTATGTTTGTTATAGTTTGTTTATTGTATTTTTGAGGTTGTCTGTCTCCATTTTCTGCCATATCATTATGTTTGTATTCTGTTGTGTTCTTTCTCTCGGGGTTGACAGCTGTCAGCTCCGATGGCTCCTTCATTATTTTTTTAGGTTTTTACCCCTATTCAAGGAGAGTTATTTTCATTTCCATTTGCCGTTGTCTTGGTTTGCATTCTCCTCGTCTCCACCAGAGCCCTGCCCTGCTCTGGTGCGCAAAATCTGTAAGTTTTCTCCTTCATTTGTTTCTTGTGTTTAGAGCACTGTGTTGAACTTTATGTTTGTTGGTTCTTTTCAATAAATTTCCCAAACTCACAGGTCAGCGCGTGGGTCTCATCTTCCTGCCCCAAAGGGCACTCATGACACTAAGGGTGGCCCAACCAGTTATTAGGTTTAGGGGGCAATCACTTTTTCACACAGGTCCATGTAGGTTTGGATTTTTCCCCCTTAATAATAAACACCTTTATTTTAAAAACTGCATTTTGTGTTTACTTGTGTTATCTTTGTCTAATATTTAAGTTTGTTTGATGATCTGAAACATTTAAGTGTGACAAACATACAAAAAATGAGAACTCAAGAAGAGGGCCAACACTTTTTCACACCACTGTATGTGTGTGTGTGTGCGTGTGTGCATACACATGTGTTTTAAGTCCTGATACTCAAACTTCAGTACTAGCACAATAAACAGAATATTGTATTTGAATAATTATTTTTGGTGTGTTTTTCAAAGAAAATGTGCCATAAATCACCACAGGAGCACACTGTCAGCATTGAATTACAACTATCTCCAGCTATTTAATTAATAAAATGATAAAATCTGACACAAACAAAATTATTTAATAATTTATTATCTTAATATTTTTTTCTGATCAAAGAAATACTTGTAAATACCAAAAAAAAAACAAATGTTGAGAAAACACACAGGACTCACTGGGGATTGGGGATTAATTTCAGTAATGCAGAGAATGTGGAGAAAAAGGAATGGGCGAAGGCAACGAGCTAGATTGTGGGCTATATTAATCATATATTCCATAACCTACATATGTTGAAGCATGTGGAAATGTTTGGTAATTACATATGTAAAGCAACTTCACACCTCTGAAAGGACAAAGGCTCTCAACCGCCAAGTGAAGAACAAAAACGTTCCCAGACACTGCGGTGGAGACCGGAGGAGCTACCCTCACCCCCTAGGGCGAGGAGAGGAAATACCAAGACAATGGGGGGATTAAGATAATGAGGGATGTCAGCCTTTATTATGCATGTCTTTTGTTATGTGCAAGTATAAAGTCAGTGAGCCGGAGATATTCGGTCTCTTTTCCTTCTGCTATTATTGCACTTAGATGAGACTTGTTAGGAGAGCTGATAAATAAACTTTGGTTTATATATCAAATCGCCTCATCATTTCAAGCTCTTCTACACTGGTGACCCCTGACGCGAGTATGGACCTGAGGCGTTCCCCCGCAATCGACTCATCCGTGGCGACCCAGGCAGACGCCAGTGACCACGCAGACGGGGGAATAGATGGACGACTTTCCCCCCCAGCAGAAGGGATTGAGAGGGCTCAACCGAGCACCAGCACCGCTGTGAGAGCCAAAGCAAGGCACTCTCACCCTGCGGACACAGCAGTGATGGTATACACGAATGCCGTCGCTGTCAAGCTGCCAGACTTCTGGCAAGAAGACCCCGCCTCGTGGTTTCAGCAAGCTGAAGCCCAGTTTGCACTGGCGGGCATCACAGCTGACGATACGAAATTCTATTATATCGTCTCCAAACTCGACGCCGCCACTTCGAGGTGTGTGCGGAGCATGATCCGGCGGCCGCCGGCCCAAGACAAATATGAAATACTGAAAGCAACCATTGTGGCAAATTACGTCCCCTCAGCTGAAGAGAGAGCCGAGAAGATCCTGGCGGTCTACGGCCACAGAGGGTGCAAACCTAAAGCCCTCATGGAGGATTTGCTGCAGCTTAAAGAAGAGGACAACAACAACTTCCTCCTCCAATTCATATTCCTCAGCACGCTGCCGCCACACATGAGAGGGACACTCGCCAACATGAGATGCAGCACCCAGCAAGACTTCCGCGTGCTCGCCAATGAAGCTCAACGGCTCGTCAACGCCTGCAAGGAGCAGACACCCACAGCAGCATCCGCAGACCTCAACGCTGATGCCCAGAACCACGAAGAGCCACAACCCACTGAGCAGATCCAGCCCGCGGTGACAGCGACACGGCCAAAACGTAACAGACGGAGCGACGTCTGTTATTATCACCACCGTTTCGCCGAGAAGGCTCACAAATGTGTTCCCCCCTGCAAATTTAAATGCCAAAGCCGAGAGCCGTTAACGGCAGCGGTTCTCGGTGAGAAGAGTAAGCTGTTATATGTGACGGATGGACACACCGGCAAGCAGTTCCTTATTGACACAGGAGCTCAACTGAGTTTCCTCATGCCCTCCCAAGCAGATCGAGCCATGGGCACACGGGGCAATGGAGCGGTGGCAGCCAACGGCTCCAGCATTGACACCTTCGGCGAAAAGAGCCTGCACCTCCACATCCATGGCCGCAACCACAGATGGACATTTGTTGTAGCAGCGGTGAGGTTTAACTTGTTAGGCGCAGATTTTTTGTGTGCACATGGGTTATTAGTGGATCTAGCGAACAGGCGCTTGGTTAAAGCACTGTCTTTTGCTTCTATTCCCTGCTCAGCCCGAGTTTCTCCACCACCTGTGCAGGCCAGCGTCACCACGGCAAGAGGTAAGTTTGATCAACTCCTCACCCAATTTCCAGCACTCACAATTCCCAAATTCTCAGCCACTGTGGCTAAACACGGGGTTGAACACTTTATTCCCACAACGGGCCCACCCGTATTTGCCAAAGCTCGCCACTTAGACGCGGCCAAACTCACCATAGCTCGGGATGAGTTTACTACCCTTGAAAAATTAGGCATTGTTAGACGATCGAAGAGCCCTTGGGCCTCACCACTTCACATGGTTCCGAAACCCGACGGTTCTTGGAGACCGTGCGGAGATTACCGCAGGTTAAACAATGCGACAGCGCATGACCGCTACCCAATTCCTCACATTCAGGATTTTTCACTACATCTGACGGGTGCGCGCATTTTTTCAAAAATAGACCTGGTCCGCGGTTATCATCAAGTCCCAGTTCGAGCAGAGGACATTCCTAAAACAGCTGTAATAACCCCTTTCGGCCTTTTTGAATTCCTGCGAATGCCTTTCGGCCTCAAAGGCGCCGCTCAAACTTTTCAGCGGATGATGGACGCAGTATTACGCGACCTTCCTTTTGTTTTCGTCTACCTCGACGACATGCTGGTAGCCAGCTCGTCTGAGGAAGAACACGAGCAGCACCTCACTATGGTTTTTCAGAGGCTAGAAGAGCACGGGTTAATAATCAATCCAGCCAAATGCAAATTCGGTGTGTCACAAATTGATTTTTTGGGACACAGAGTCTCTCCGAACGGGGCAGTTCCACTTCCAGACAAAGTTCAAGCGATAAAAATTTTCCCACGGCCACAAACGGTCAAATCGCTGCAAGAATTTTTAGGAATGGTTAACTTTTACAACCGTTTCCTCCCCCACGCAGCTCAGCTCATGCAGCCCCTATATGACGCACTCAGAAAAAAGAAAGCTTCCAACGCGGTCGAATGGACCCCGGAGCGCGAACGCGCCTTCGCGGAAGTAAAGAGCGCTCTAGCTAACGCCACATTGTTAGTTCACCCAGATCCCTCGGCCCGCATCGCGCTAACCACAGACGCTTCGGACCTGGCTATAGGGGCAGTTGTAGAACAACATGTCAGCGGGATCTGGCAACCTTTAGCATTCTTTAGCAAATCGCTAAACCAAACTGAGCGTAAATACAGCACTTTTGACAGGGAGCTGCTAGCGCTTCATTTATCTATCCGCCACTTCCAGTTCTGGTTAGAAGGGCGGAGTTTCACAGCTTTTGTAGACCATAAACCGCTCACTTTTGCTATGGCTAAAATTTCAGAACCATGGTCAGGCAGGCAACAAAGACAGCTGGCTGCGATTTCAGAGTTCACCACAGACATTCGACACGTGGCAGGCAAACTTAACGTGGTAGCAGACTGCCTCTCTCGCGCTGTGACATCACCAGAGCGCGAGGAGACAGATTATACTGCCTCAGCAGCAGAACTCTTCACTAACGCAGACACATACTCAGCACCTATCCATGCAGGGATAGATTATGCAGCCATGGCAGAGGAACAAAGCAGTGACACGGACGTGCGCGCACTCCTGTCTGGACCAACAGGGTTAAGGCTGGAGAAAAAGGGTTTACGCGACGGCGTGCCCCCCCTAATATGCGATGTTTCAACCGGCCGACCTCGTCCGTTAGTACCAGCTACATGGCGCCGCCGTATTTTCAACGCAGTTCACTCCCTCGCGCACCCAGGTGTGCGTGCCTCGGTTAAAATGGTCGCCGAAAAGTTTGTGTGGCCAGGCCTGCACAAAAACGTAAAAGAATGGGCAAAAACTTGCATTTCTTGTCAGCGCGCCAAAATACACAGACACACAAAAGCCCCTCTGGAGCCTTTTCCAATCCCTGCTAGAAGGTTCGACCACGTTCATGTCGACCTAGTGGGGCCACTACCTTCCTCACAAGGTTTCACACACCTGTTAACAATGATAGACCGCACCACATGCTGGCCAGAAGCAGTCCCTCTAGTGGCAACCACAGCGGAGGAAGTCGCTCGCGTCTTTTTGACAAACTGGGTAGCACGTTTCGGCGTCCCATCGGACATCACGTCTGATAGGGGGCCTCAATTTGTCTCAGAGCTTTGGTCAGCCATGTCCAGCAGCTTAGGGGCAACAATTCACCGCACCACCCCTTATCACCCTCAGGCTAATGGGTTATGCGAGCGTTTTCACAGGTCTTTAAAGGCTGCCCTCAGAGCCTCACTAACGGATACAAATTGGGTAAATAAACTTCCCTGGGTTTTATTGGGGTTGCGTGCTGTGCCTAAAGAGGATCTAGATGCCTCTCCGGCAGAATTAGTTTTTGCACAACCTCTCAGGCTCCCAGGTGAATTTTTACCAGAGAACCCAGAGCCAGGGCATCTTCTAGTCCCAAGGTTTTTAGGCAGCAACGGACCGGACTCTCTCCCCGGTTCAGCTCATCACTCCTTTCCACGGGTTTTTGTCCCTCAAGCTTTAAAAAACACTGAGTTCGTTTTTGTTAGGCATGAAGCTTTAAAACCAACTTTCCGCCCAGCATACGATGGGCCATTCAGAGTGCTGGAACATGGTGATAAACACTTTGTGCTTGATTTTGGGGATAGAAAAGAAACAGTCAGCATGGACAGACTTAAACCTGCCTTCTTGTTGAAAGACGAGCCTGCACAGTTGGCGAGAGCACCTCGGCGGGGTAGACCCCCCAAGAGAAAA
The DNA here is from genome assembly GCA_020510985.1 of Pholidichthys leucotaenia. Taxonomy (NCBI): domain Eukaryota; kingdom Metazoa; phylum Chordata; class Actinopteri; order Cichliformes; family Pholidichthyidae; genus Pholidichthys; species Pholidichthys leucotaenia. Next base: position 214,394,315 of record CM035849.1, on the reverse strand, counting down.
GACTCAGCCTCCCCGCAGGGAACAATTAACCACTCTCCTTCCCACGCTGCAGATTCCTCACAAGAAGGTCCCAGCAGGACGCCTAAACGAACCCACAGCAGTTTTGGGAGAAGATTAAAACCCAGACGGCACAGGGACTGATGCAAACTACTCCACAATTGTTCACTAATTGTGCTGCAACAGTTTAGGACGGACTTATGATTTTTCTATGCGGTTATGATTACCACTGAACTCTCTTCGGGGCATGGCTGCTGGAAAGTTTCTTCTGTGGCAAGAGATGTAACACTTAGTATGTCATAGTAATTATCTTAGACTGTGAATTTTTCTATTGTCCTTTCTTAGTCGTTTGGGGGGGGGGCTGTGGGCTATATTAATCATATATTCCATAACCTACATATGTTGAAGCATGTGGAAATGTTTGGTAATTACATATGTAAAGCAACTTCACACCTCTGAAAGGACAAAGGCTCTCAACCGCCAAGTGAAGAACAAAGACGTTCCCAGACACTGCGGTGGAGACCGGAGGAGCTACCCTCACCCCCTAGGGCGAGGAGAGGAAATACCAAGACAATGGGGGGATTAAGATAATGAGGGATGTCAGCCTTTGTTATGCATGTCTTTTGTTATGTGCAAGTATAAAGTCAGTGAGCCGGAGATATTCGGTCTCTTTTCCTTCTGCTGTTACTGCACTTAAGCCTCATTTCCACCAGTATCACCTGGGCTTTACTTTTTTTTACTTGTTTCGGTTTTTCGCCATTTCCACCCAAGTCCTCACGGTTTAACCGTTACGATTTTCGTGCCTGTTCAGAGGCAGGGTACAGGCGAGCGAAAAGCGAGGTGTGAATTGACGTCAATCGACTGCTAAACGCTGATTGGTCAGGGCGTAACGTCACCAAACGCGTCCGTTTTGTTTTCTGTTGAAGCTACACGTCCGCCATTTGTAATTTCAGCGAGTAACCGCGGTGACTGGATTCACAATTGTGTTCTCATATAATGATGTCCACGCGCAAGTTTATTCCATGAACAAACGAGGAGGTGCGGACTTTTCTGTCCCTCGTAGCCGATGACTACATCCAGAGCGAGTTGGTGGGGCAACTTGCAATGAAAAAATATACCAGGAAGTGTCCGGCCTGCTATTATTGGCAGAGAATTTGGACTCGACACGGCCACGGAATTGGAAAACGGTGACGGTGAGTGTTGTTTTGTTATTGTCCGTCTTCTTGCCTTTCAGTCAAAAGCGCACTTTATTTTAGCAATAAAGAAAGTTGTTTGATTGTGGGCAATTGTGGTGATGGCTAGCCCGCTAATAGCTAGCTACCTCTGTACCTTGCTGCTACCTGGCATCAAGCTGCTTAATCGCGCTTTTATTTCAGTATTCACGTGAACAAAACGCTGACGTAAGCTTATTGTATTCTGGTTAAAAAGTTTTGTGTTTGCGGTACATGTTGCACTTTGTTTGTGAGCTTTATTGTGTGTTTTTTTCCTTCTATACACAGTTTTCAAATCCCTTGGGTCCGCCTCACTGGACTGCCCCGGCATCTCCCGGTCAAGTGCTGGTAAGGCACAACAAACTGAAAATTACCACCCGGTTGTTTTTATATGTGATTGTTTTCTATAGACGCATAACAAGGAATTTAAAATGTCTTTCTACGTTTATAAAAATACTAGATTCAGGGGTGTTCATAGCCACAGTGGCCCAGTGTTATAGGTGTGTTGGTGGTGAAATACTGTTGTATTTTCACAAAAAAAAAGGAGCACATGTACCGACTTCAAATCAAAATGCTTGATTGAAATTCTTCAAGTCAGCTAACACTATTAACCCATTCTGATTTATGAGGCCACAGTACAAAGAAATTCTTTTAAAAATAACCCATTAAATCAAAATACTTTTTACAATTAATCCTTTTTGAAATGAAGGGGGGCCTAACCACATCACCACAGAAGTTGCTTATAGTCCACTCTACTGAGGGGCAACAACATGACAGTTGAGCTTAAATACAGCAACGAAGCATCCCACCACAGGCTTTCAACAGTTTAATTCCATATTATTTTTTCTGACATGTTTTGATCCGGTGTTATCTAAATACAATGACTTCTGTCTTTCATATAGGCAAGCTGAAGAGGTCCAGCAACATTGCAGACCTTGCATCACTGATGGCCCAGAATCATGCTGAGGAAATGCGGATCCATGAAAGGATGCTCGAACAGCGCGAAAGACACCTGCAGTTAGCCGCATTAAGAAGGGATGAGCTGACAGAGACGGCTTCCTTCCACGGAGCCTTCCGAAACCATTTTGGCAGTCTGGTCGAAGTACTGAAAGCTCCCCATTTGTTAACATGTTTTGGGAATATTTGTAATGTAATAAAATGTTAGTCTTTTGGATAAAAGTGTGGTTTGTATATTATAACACTGGATGATAAAGGCGAATAATTACATACACATTCCATTGCCTCATATGACCCTAATCCTGCTGTTCAGCCATAAAGGTGTCAAGATTTTTAATGGTAATGTAATTGTTATTGTTAAATTTAATAAATATTACCACTGTTGTATCCATTGCTCTACATTGGGTACAGTTTTTAAGTAAAATTGTAAGCAGTTGCACAGGTGTAATTTACATTCAGCAGTAGACACTGATAAAGGTGAAAGTCGAATTGGGTAAAAGGTAAGTACATGTGAATTGAATGTTATATCGGCATTCCAAATTCTGAGAATTCCAATAAATTATAAGCAGTCTAGTATAATATAAAGCGAAAATACCCATACATGTAAACCCAAATATAACATTTTCGATGTTGTAAACGTTGACATGTATATGATAAACCTATGCTATTGTGATTCAATAGATCCATAGTGATCTTTGGTTTGAAAAAGAAAATTATAATTTGGTGTTGGGCAGTGTGACAATGTCAGTGTATTTAGTAGGATTAAAAAAAGTTTCATCATAAAATTTCTAGGTTCATTGGCAATTCCATCAAACCAAAAGTGAGTTGTCTAGCTGCAGCATATTTTTTTTTGAGTCATTTCTACGTTGTTTTAGTGTGTAATTAGCCACCACTGAACAGATAACCCTTATAAATAACAATAGATTGGAAAAATGATACACAATGGGCCTAGATTTGGATTGGCTTTTTTATAATATCAATTATTTGGTAAGTTAAAGTTAACTGGAAGTATAACAAGTTTCCACATATAATTCCAAGGTCAATTGGCAATTCCATCAAATCAAAAGTGACTTGGCTAGCTGCAGCATTTTCTTTGCAGTCATTTTCTACGTTGTTTTAGTGTGTAATTAGCCACCACTGAACAGATAACCCTTATAAATAACAATAGATTGTACAATGATACTCAAATGATACACAATACAAAAAATGGGCCTAGATTTGGATTGGCTTTTTTATAATATTTTTAATTACTTTGTAAGTTAAAGTTAACTGGAAGTATAACAAGTTTCCACATATAATTCCAAGGTCAATTGGCAATTCCATCAAACCAAAAGTGCATTGTATAGCTGCTGCTTTTTTTGGGAAGTCAGTTTATCATCAGTGTATCATTATTACACAATATACAAAATGGGTCTAGATTTGGATTGGCTTTTTTTATAATATTATAAATTATTTGGTAAGTTAAAGGGGTTTAGGATTAAGCTTCTGCATAATTTTAAATTACCCCGGTGTTTCAGCATTTAATTAACCGTCTGTTAACATTTAACCGTTTTGAACAACAGAGGCGACGTAGTTTAAAAGTGCACAACATTTTATTTAAAAAACACGTTTGACATATGTATGCACATGAACACTGAACAAATGAAATGATCTCTGCTTCATATGCAGCTGCTTCAGATTCCTCCTGGGCAACCGCTATTCTCCTCTCCTGCTCCAACGTGTGTTGTCTCAATCCACGTCGTCTTCTCCTGTAAAATTCTCTTGTCTCGTTAAAGACATTCATTGTGTTAAAAACCGTGGAAATCCTCCGCTCGTAATCCGCTATTTTTTTCTGTGTTGTTGAGGAGTCAGTCTCGTCCTTTATACGTCAGCAGTGTAGCGCCACCTCGATCCCGCCCACCCCAGCAATTCTCGGCTTTCCGCGGTTGTGATGGAGGCGCAGCCGCGGGAGAAACAAGTAGTAAAGAAAAGAAAAGAGTAGCGCAGAACTATATAGTGGAAATGTGGCTTTAGATGAGACTTGTTAGGAGAGCTGATAAATAAACTTTGGTTTATATATCAAATCGCCTCATCATTTCAAGCTCTTCTACATAGATGACACAAGGCTTTATTTTTCTCCAACAACATACAGCAAACACGCTTCATAGCTCGGCAGAGCTATTGCGCTGTCAAGGTCCCTGTACATTCCTCTTTTATACTTGTTGCATGGACGAAGAGGATGTGTGGCACATTAGTATTCTGATTGTGTGACAATGCACATCATTAACATACTGTAACATAAACAGTCACCGCTTCAACACCTTCCTTCTCTCTGCAGCCAAGGTGATCTTATTCTCTCTGGGGGGGATGGGGGGTGCCTCAACCAGACTGTCCCGTCTAATACCCCCCAGTGGCAACTCCTCCTTCAGTCCATTGTCCTTTCCTCCTTTTGTCTCTCTGGGTGTGAGGAAATCCTACACTGTGCCCCCTTACACAGCCCCCCCCCCCCCGAACACCAAGAAGGGACTCTAACCCCCCGATCCTTTGGGCTCAAGTTGGTGCCGATAGCAGCTGCAGCGGGGGGGTGTTGATCCAGTAGAACTGTCCTGCTAGTGAAGTGTATCGGAGGGCATGTCAGTCTGTGGAGGGAAAGAGGGAGGGTGGGAAAACACCTTATGCTTCTCCCCAGTCTCCGGCATGTTGAACAGTCCGTTGTACGGTGGGTGCAGCAGGGTCCTGTGCACATCGTGCCTGATGGAAACAAAACCGGCATTCTGCAGGCTTTTTGGGACGAAGGTGTGGGGAAGCAATGGTGGGGCAGCCCGGTGTGTTAAAAGCCTCCAAGCCGTGCAAAAATTGTGTGGATGGATCTGTCTCGGGTGCGGGATCTTCCGGTAGATCTCTCCGGGGATCAGCAGTGGCTGAAAAATAAATAAAAGCTCTGTCAGAGAAACTGCCAAATCTTCTTTAGGTGCGGGGGCAGTCCTAAAGGATCCAGGGAAGGCAACTGGCCCAATTTCCTGGGGATGCACAGCGGCTGAGAAACAAATATAAGTCCTGCCAGTGAGGCTGCCTGCCTCCTTTAGGTGCGAAGCGCAGGCCTAAAGGATCCGGGGAAGGTGATAGGCCCTATTCCCCGGAGATTTGCAGCGGCTGAGGACAATATATAAGTTCTTGGAGCCACCTTGTCCCTGGCGCTTGGCATGTGCGTCCGGCGCAGTGACCACATTGCAGCATTATGTGCCATCCATTGTTATTCCCGTAATCCCACAGAGTGTGCACGGGGCTTCTGTGCGCTTAAACTGCGCTGTCAGAAGGTGAAGCCAGGGCCCGGGAGCTTAACTGAAACAACGCAGGCAGCGCTGATTTTCTCCCTCCAGGCTCCAGGGTGATGCCCGGCTTACTATCCATGGCGTGTCTTGGGTCCTAGTGTGGCTCGCTCCAGCGAGCGCTCTGCATGGTACATCGGGTTCATTAGTGATTAGTGTGGAAGAAGGGATAACAGTGTTTCCTCTGGCTTAAAGATCTTGGGGCGGTGGCAACATATTTTTCCGGGGGTGGGGGTGGGGGGTGGCAGAAAACACATGACACGATTGTAACCATAATATGTTAATTTTACACTATTTATTATTATTTTTTAAAATTTTGCACAGTAATATTGTATAATGGAACTTACCATTTGAAATATTGTACAACCACGGCTTGAATATTGGGCCAGTTGGGGTCCCACCCAGATGTCCTGTGTTTAGACTTTTTTGTGGTGTTATCCTTCTGTCCTTCTTCTTCTCTTCTTCCTCTGCTCTCACCTCTCCTGGACCCTCTGCCTGAACACTTTCCTCTCCTTGGCTCCTCTCTTCTACCTCATCTTGCCCTCTCTGAGCCCTGTCTAATTCAGGTTTTCTCTCTGTCTATGGTGGTATCCAAACAGGTTAGAAAATACCAAGTGTCATGTTTTGTCCTGCAGGATTTTTTTTTTCATGGTTTACATAAATAACCAAAATGTGAATTTTTTGTATATTTATTCTAGTGTTTCTTTTTTTCCATTGATGAAGAGCAGGAAAGGGAAGGGAAAAAACATTCATAATAGTAATTTACTCATTCATACTTAAATTATATGATCAAAGGTGGGTATAGTAGCCAGAAATTCCACTTATATAAAAGCAGTACTATGAAATTAATAATTAAAAGTAGACAACCAAAAATTTCTAGTTGAGTTAAGGGTACAAAGAGCACCCACTTAAAAACTTGAGTAATGACTTCAGTCTTGAAGGTTTGAGGATTTTCTCCAAAATTTATAACAATTTTCTTATAGTTTTCTATTTTTCTCTGTAAATTTATCTAAATTTGCAATACTTTTCTTCAAATTTGTAAATTTCTCTTGTAAAATTGTGACTGTTCTTGTACATTTGAGACTATTATAAATGTGGATTATTTTATGGCTAATTTTTATCCTTTTGTAATCCAATCCAACTTTATTTATAAAGCTTTTTAAAAATGACAATTGACACAAAGTGCTGTACATCAACGATAAATAAAATATAAAATCAATAAAATACAGCTAAAGTACAAAACAATAGTCATACAATAGAGACAGTAAGAACAAATAAAATCAATGTCTCAAACTGGGTCAAAAGCCAGAGAATTAAAACGGGTTTTAAGAGGAGTTTTAAAACTGGACAGTGAAGAGGCCTGTCTCATGGACAAAGGCAGATTATTATAAAATTATTGTTTTTCTGATAAATTTGAAACAGAATGTGACATTTTTTAAACTTTTTTCCTCATACAATTTAAACTTTTGACCATAATTTTGCAGAGCCAGAAGAGAACAATAACTTTAACTCTGAATTCAAAGAAATATAATTATTAAAATTGTATTTAAAGGAATAAATTAACTTAAATGACCAAGGATACCATTATTTCTGTTATAATATTTCTATATATTTATCTTTTTTTTGTTGTTGTTGTTTTAGAAGTCTCCTCACATCCAGACAGCAGGAAAAACCTCCCTTATTTTGAAATCCAAATGTTGGCACGTTTAGTTTGTCTGAAAGCTGCTGATGGATTAAAATCATTGACTTGGTGAATTTCGGTCATCTTAACTTGCCAGGTACATAATAGGGAACGTAACTTAATATTGTAGTGGCTGGTGAAATATATCTTCAACAATTCATCTGCCCCCCTTGCCTTTTCCTTCATATGAAGCTGGCTGCAATATGAATTCTAACCACATCTCTTAGCTAAGCGACTCTCCCATTATTGCTTCCGTTTCTAGTGGGTTAAAACCACGATAAATGCCTCCAGTGCTTACATACCTCTTCTGAATTTTTTCCGCATTTAAAGTACTTTAATAAATTTTACATATGAGAATTGTACTTTGGGGTTTGCCGTAGCTCAGCTGAGGTTGGGGGTGAGTGATGTCAGGCGGGCTACGGCTAGGAGTATATATTGAGCTGTAGAGCTAAATAAAGCATATTCTATGAACAGCAGAACAAGCTGTCCATTCTCCGTTATTCAGACATCACAATAAACTTATGTTTCTCTCGGACAGCCAGGCAATACTTGTTACATGGACAAAGAGAATGTGTGGCACATTAGCATTCCGATTGTCAGACAATGCACATCATTAACATAACATAAACAGGTGCCTCTTCAACACCTTCCTTCTGTCTGCGGCTCCGGTGATCTTATTCTCCCTGGAAGGGGAGGGGGTGCCTCAACCTGACTGTCCCGTCTGATACCCCCCAGTGGCACCTCTTCCTTCAGTCCATTGTCCTCTCCTCCCTTTGTCTCTCTGGGTGTGAGGAAACCATACACAGCCCCCCCTCTCAAGAAAAACAATTCCCAGAAGGGAGGAGAAATTTCCTTTGGATGAAGGTTTTATCTGTTTATTCTGGCAATTTTGACCAGATTCATCCTGGTTTGTGCTGGGTCAGAGCAGCTGTTGAAGGCTGAGTGCACACAGCAGCTGCAGGTTATGCATTTTTTGCCTGCAGTGGGCAGGGCGTTGGGATTGGGTCCCCTGATCTGAGCCAATGACAAGTACCAACCAAAGAGTCAGCAGCATGCTGAGCGCCATTGAGCAAAGTGGGTAGGAACCGATCTGTGCTGTGATAGGAGCCGGACAAACAGGCCCTCAACACGCCACACTGCTTGCATATCCCGGCTTGGAAGGTAAACCAGTATTATATAAGATACTAGCAGAGGCAAAGCTTCTTTTTTCGTGGTCAAAGTGAATCTAAGTCAGCAGCAGACAGATGAAGCTCCAAAATTACAAGGAATTGCAATTAGGAGTTGACAGACGGCCTTGAGAATTTTCCGTCACTGCTAAAAAATAATCTGTCAGTGAAGGAGAATTTTTGTTTAATGTGACTGTTCAGAAGTGACAAGTCTGACAGAAAGACTTGTGTTAAAACCTATTTTACACTGCAAGCATTCACACATATCCCTTATGGTAAAGATGAATTAGATAACACATCTCACCCACCAAACCAGCCATCAGTTGAATGATAATGTCAAATCATCATTTGGTGAGCTGATTTTAAAATGTCTTTCTGGTATGTAACTATGTCTGAAGTGTCATGATTCAGATCAGGGTTAGGCTCAAATGCAGAGCTGCCAGAACGATCACTCAGACTCCAATGAAAAGTTTCACAATTTTATTAGAAAACTCACAGAAAATAAAAATGCAAAACTCAAGGAAAGCATAACACAAAAACACCAATTTAGTTTTCACAAGACTGGTGCCCCCTGAAGTACACGTAGCCTACGGGAGAGAGCAGACAGAGATTATCAGGGACAGATTCTCCAAAGGGAGAATAATGCTGGAAAGTGCACTTAGGGCTTGAGCAGTGGAGTCCAGCAGGTAACTCCGGCAAGGACCAGGGGACAGGGGGAAGGCAGAAACGTGGGTGGACGTCCTGATCTTCCTGGTCAGGCGAGCGTGATCAGCTCCAGAGACACACCTGTGGGTGGCAGCAACCTGAGGAGCAAGACACACTAGGTAAGTATACGATAACAGTGATAATGAGACAAAGCTTGACATAAATTGTGGCTGCAAACCCAGACAATCCAGCGATGAGCTCTCCTCACGGGGAACCTTAAATACGCTGGCTCATCAGATGCAGCAGGTGGATAATCAGGCAGGTGCGTTCAATAATCTGGAGCGGGAAACCAGGAACAGGAGGGGAGGGGGAGTACGCTCGCCTGATCATCACAGTGCCACTCCTCAAGGGACGTCTTCTGGTGTCCCACTGGGCTTGCGTCAATGGGTTTGATGGAATGCCTGAATCATGCCCTTGTCCAAGATGTACGACCCCGGGATCCAAGTCCTCTCCTCTGTACCGTATCCTTTCCAGTGAACAATGTACTGGCATCCCTGCCCCCGACAACGGACGTCCAGGATCCACTCCACCGTGTACGTGGTCTGTCTGTCGATGATCTGGGGGGGGGGGGGTGGAGGGGGGTTTGGAGGAGGGCAGAGGGGACTGGCAGAGAGGGGCTTAATCTTGGAGATGTGAAATGTGGGATGGATGCGCATAGAGGGCGGCAAGTCCAACCAAATGGTGACATCGTTGATCAACCGCTTGGTGGTGTAGGAGCCCAGATATCGGGCGGAGAGTTTCCAGGACTTCATCTTCAGCGGGATCTGGTTGGAGGACAGCCATACCCTCTGTCCCACCATGTACTTTGGCACTGGCACCTGTCTACGATTAGCACACTGTCTATTCCGTTCCACACAGTGAAGGAGGGTAGCCTTCGTGGCCTTCCATAGACGGCGGCACTGGCGTGCATGGGGCTCCAACGGATGGGACGGTGAGGACCCTCTCTATCATGGGTAGCAAAGGTGGCATATAACCCATCGACGCTTCGAATGGTGTAAGCCTAGTGGAGGAGGAGATCGCCGAGTTGTACGTGTATTCCATCCAGGTCAAATGGGAGCTCCAGGTGGTCAGGTTAGAAGATGCCACGCACCTTAAGGTGGCCTCCAGGGACTGATTAGCATGCTCAGCCTGACCATTACCTTGGGGATGGTATCCTGAAGTCAAACTGGCGGTTGCACCCAATAAGCTGCACAATGCCTTCCACACCTGGGACGTCAATTGGTCCCCCCGGTCCGAGACGATGTCAATGGGAATACCGTGCAGCTGGATGAAATGCTGCGTCAGCAGGTCGACCGTCTCTATGGCAGATGGCAGCTTGGGGAGGGTGATAAGATGAATGGCCTTGGAGAAGCGGTCGACTACAGTGAGAATAATGGTATTCCCCTGGGATGGACGAGGCCTGTGACGAAGTCCAGGGAAATGTGTGACCACGGGCAACCCGGCACCGGAAGGGGATGGAGGAGACCTGCAGGAGGGGAGGAGTCAGTCTTGTTAGCAGAGCAGGTGTGACAGGCCTTGACATACTCCCGCGCATCCCTCCCGAGTGTAGGCCACCAAAACACCCTCTGGAGCAAGTCAATAGTTCGGGAAATACCGGGATGACAGGCGAAAAAGCTGGTATGCCCCCACTGAATCACCTCCCCACATCGTGCTGCGGGGACATACAGCCGGTCTGGTGGGCCTCCCTCCAGGACGGGCTCTGATGATAGTGCCTGCCGGACCCTCTGCTCAATCTCCTATTGGAGATTGAGTCCAGTATCGGGGACTGTAACAGTAGAATAGGGTAAAAGCCTTCCTCTTCAATATAGCCTACGATTAGGGAGGGATCTTGTGTCTCTTAACCCTCCCTTTGTTTTACTGTTAATAGATTTAGACTGCCGGGTGACCTCCAATAATGTACTTGGCTTCTCTCCGTTAATGTTTGCTCTCTTTATGTCTGTTCTTTTCATCTTCTCTATCCCCTCACCCCCCAGCCAGCTGCAGCAGATGACTGCCCCTCCCTGCGCCCGCTACTGCTAGAGGTTTCTTCCTGTTAAAAGGGAGTTTTTCCTCTCTGCTGTCGCCAAGTGCTTGCTCACAGGGGATCACCTGATTGCTAGGGTCTTTCTGCAATTGTGGGGTTTCCCCTACATTTGAAAGTGCTATGAGATGACTATTGTTGTGATATGGCGCTATATAAATAAAACTGAATTGAGCTGAATTGAATTGGAGTGTCCCGAGAAAGCAGGAGGGAGGGAGATTAGTATCCGGGGAAAATGGAGCAGCTACTGAAGAGGAAGTGGAGGAGGAGTCAGGAGAAAAGTGGCGTGAGAGAACATCAGCCTTGGCATTATGGGACTCTGGTCTGTACAAGATGGATAAATTGAACCTATTAAAGAACAGGGCCCACCGAGCCTGCCAAGAGTTTAACCGTCTAGCCGACCGAAGGTATTCAAAATTTTTATGGTCGGTCCAGACAATGACCGGTCGGCTAGCTCCCTTCAGCCAGTGTCTCCATTCCTACAGCACCAGCTTAATGGCCAACAGTTCACAGTCCCCAACAGCGTAATTCCTCTCCGCTGGCGTTAACCGCCGAGAGAAATACGTGTACAGATGGAGCTTCTGATCAGAGGAGGAGCGCTGGGAGAGGACAGCACCCACCCCCAAATCAGAAGCATCTACTTCAACCACGAACTGCGCCACGCGATCCACCTGTGCCAGAACGTGTGCGTTGGTGAATAGGCCTTTTAGGGTCACAAAAGCTTGTTCAGAGGCCTTGGACCACTTGAACGGGCTTTTGGTCAACATCAACTGCGTAAGCAGTTGCGCCACCCTACTGTAGTCTCGGATGAATCGGCGGTAGAAGTTGGTGAAGCCCAGGAAGCAATGGAGAGCCTTCATTGACTGGGGGGTCAGCCAGTCTACTACCGCCTTAATTTTCACCGGATCGGCCTTTACCGTGTCCTCGGCGATGATGAGCCCCAAAAATGAAGTAGAGCAAGTAGAAAATTTGAACTTTTCAGCTTTCACAAAAAGCTGGTTCTCCAGCAACTGCTGCAGGATGGACTGAACATGGACTAGATGCTCCTCCAGGGTGTGAGAAAAATTAAAATATCATCCAAATAAACAAACACCAATTGGTTCACCATGTCTCATAGGACATTGTTAATTAACCGCTGGAAGACTGCAGGGGGCATTGGTCAGCCCGAATGGCATGACCAAATATTCAAAATGGCCCAAAGGTGTTTAAAATGCCATCTTTCACTTGTCCCCCTCCCAAATACGGACTAAATGATACACATCGCGGAGGTCGAGCTTGGTGAAAAAATGCACTCGTTGCAGTAACTCAAATGCTGAATTTATGAGAGGCAGCAGATACTTATCCTTCTGGGTAATCGCATTAAGCTCGCGGTACGCAATACACAGCCGCAGAGATCCATCCTTCTTCCCTACAAAAAAGAACCCCGAGCCGAGTGGAGCGGACGATGGGCGAATTATGCCGGCGCTCAGGGAGTCTTTAATGTAGGTTTCCATCACCTCCCTCTCTGGCCCAGATAAACTGTAGAGCTGGCTGGATGGCGGCCGCGCGCTTGGGAGGAGATCAATCGGACAGCGGTAGCCCCTGTGAGGCGGTAAAGATAGGGCCCTAGACTTGCTAAAGACCTCCCCTAAGTCATGATAAACCTCGGGCACGGAGCTGAGATCCACCGGCTCAGCCGAAGGGAGATTGGGAGCGAAGGTGAGCATGTGGCCGAATTGAGACACGAAGAGAGGCAGAAATGGCTCCAGGATGAAATGGAGCCCTGACTCCAATTAATGATAGGGTTATGCATGCAGAGTCACGGATACCCCAGGATCACGGTGGGGTCAGATTGGAGTAGGATGTAAAACTGAATAGCCTTGCGGTGATTACTGGACAGAATGACCGAAATATGCTCAGTCTGTTTGGTAATTGTCGCAATGGTGCTGCCCGAAACCGCCGAGACCAACAATGGTGTTGGAACATTCTTGGTGGGTATCTGTAGTTTACGCACCATGGCCTGTTGGATGAAATTTTGCTCTGCTCCTGAATCAATCAGAGCGAAGGTTTTGAACTCTGCCCCCGGTAACTGGACGAGGACTGGGAGTTCAAAGCGATTAGGTGAATTTGGTGAAGGCCCTTCCCCCAGCCCCCTTATGGTGACTGATGGACCAGGCCTCCTAGGCTGAATCGAGCATTCCGATATTGCGCGGCTGGGGACCCCGCACTAAATGCGTTCCCCCCGCCCCCCTGCGACACCAGCGCTCCCTCGGAGTCAGACGGACCCTCCCAAGGTCCATCGGCTCTGGTAACAACACCGGCAGAACAGCATCAGAGGTTAGGGGAACCGGCCGTGGAGCGAACAGGGGATCAGCGACACCTGCTCCTTTGTACGCTCCCTAAACCGATTATCAAGGGCCACTGCCTACGCAAATTCTGTCATGATTCAGATCAGGGATAGGCTCAAATGCAGAGCTGTCAGAACGATTACTCAGACTCCAATGAAAAGTTTCACAATTTTATTAGAAAACTCACAGAAAATAAAAATGCAAAACTCAAGGAAAGCGGAACACAAAAACGCCAACTTAATTTTCACAAGACAGGTACCTCCTGGAGCGGACATAGCCTATGGGAGAGACCAGACAGAGATTATCAGGGACAGATTCTCCAAAGGGAGAATAAGGCGGGAAAGCACAAGTCCAGCAAGGAACTCCAGCAGGGACCGGGGACAGGGGGAAGGCAGAGCCCTGGGTGGACGTCCTGATCTTCCTGGTCAGGCGAGCGTGATCAGCTCCGGAGACACACCTGTGGGTGGCAGCAAGCTTGACATAAATTGTGGCTGCAAACCCAGACGATCCAGCGATGAGCTCTCCTCATGCTGGACCTTAAAATAAGCTGGCTCATCAGATGCAGCAGGTGGATAATCATGCAGGTGCATCCAATAATCCGGAGCGGGAAACCAGGAACAGGAGGGGAGGGGGATCACGCTCGCCTGATCATCACATGAAGTGGGTACAAAATTAGGAAAACTATTTGAATTTTGATTCATTGTTTCATGTGACTTTTATTTTGAGTCCTCAGGGTTTTACTGGTTTTTATACCACAAAAGCTAGAGCTGTGGAGTTGCTCTACTATTGCAAAAAACAAAGCATAATGTGCGCTGTACTCTCTGTAATGACTGTCTGCTGCCAAGATGTGCTTACCCATTTTTCTACATCTTAAGGATTTCTGCACTATTTACCGTTAACACGTTTCACTATTTATCCTAGTGAGGAATTTGTGTTCAAATATGTAAAACCACCACACCCTCATTAATCATTATCACTGATAGCACTAAAGAAATATTGCATTGGTTAATAGTTTTTGTTGTGAATATTTGGTCAATGGTAGTCATTAATATTTTTTCTTGTTTGTTATAGTATTGGCACAATTCTGTTCACAGCTGAGTTTATGTTTTACATCTGCATCAGACTGTGACTAGAAGAAATTTATGTCCAGGGTTTAATGATAACCTTCAGATTTCCAAAATCCCCAAACTGTCATGATTCTCACCCAGAACCCAGAACTCTGCCCAGAACCTCTAAGGCCGTGTTTTTCAACCAGTGTACCACGGCACCGAGAAACTCTTTGGGGTGCAAGAGACAAGAAATGATCTAATTTCCCTTAATTAGTCCAAAAATTGCAAATAATCTGCTTTTGTTGTGCATTGGTGCCTGTAGTGGCTCTTCCATGTCAGTAGGTGGTAGTATGAATGTAGTATTCCAAGGTTGGTGCAAGATCTGCTGTGCTGATTACACCTGCTTCACCCTGCTGCTATAAAGACCAGTTTGTCTCCTCCCTCAGTACGGAACTATTGAATTTTTGTGCCAGAGAAGCAGCCTCCTTCATCCATGTGTGCCAACCTGGGATCTCTCCTGTGCCTTCTCCTCCACTTCTCCAATGCTGGACCTGTGTAAGGAAAACAATTCATCTCACCTTAATTCTCTCCTTAAATACCTACCTTCTCCCCAAGACCATCCACCAAGCTCAGATGGCAGCGGACAAAGCTGTTTACTAAATCTTGATCATTCTCACCCTCAGATAAGTCTTGAGCACAATCTGATTAACTCTAACACTTTAAAGCCTGCTTCATGCTACACCTGTGCTGTCCGCGTACTTGTAACCGGAAGCCTCGTGTGACGAAATTTACGTCATCGTCTCTACTCCGCTAGTGTCCGGAGTGTTTGACCGTGGACGACCGTGTGTAGCCCAAATTTTGTGATCATGCCGCCTGCCCATGACCTGAACGCGTTGAAAAGCGCATGCGCAAGACTGAACGTCCCATTCACGAGGTGGCGATATCAACACAGCACACATCAGTAGACGAAGAAGACAATGAGGAGGCGGAAAACGAGAATAAAAACATACATGAATCATACATACATACTTTCTTTCACAGCAGCAGGAGCGTCTTCGTGGAAAAGGAGTGAAAACCGGGAAGTCAAACAGCAGAGATGGACTCTATATTTGAAGAGAAACTTTGTGAAAAAGTCCGCCATTTCTTCATTGGTGAAAGTCCTGACGTGTCAGCGCCTTAATGCTACCTATCGGGCGGGAGTGAAACTACAAATGATGGTTGTGCGCATGCGTCAACCGCTTGGCCTGGGTAGATGAAAAAAGTGAGCATGAACAGTGCCGCGTGCGTGCTGGGCTCGTCCAAAGCGTACGCGGACCCAGCGGACTAGAGGGGAAATGCAGCATGAAGCAGGCTTAACCATTAGAGGTGACACCTAACCAAAACATTTTCCCAGCTTTAACCATTAGAGGAGGTGATGCCTAAACTGAACCCTTTCCTAACCTCAATCATTAGTGGAGTGAAAAATGAACAAAAAAAACAAAAACAAAAAAAAATTGTCAGTTGAAACCGCAAGTAACTAACCGTCTGCCATCCCCCGCCCACCAACTTAATGAGTGTTGAAAGCCTGACAAACAGGTATCATTCTGCTCATGTGCAGTGAGCAGTGAGTGGTGTGTTCTTTTTGTGCATGCATTAGTACATGTGCAGAGAGTGAAGGCATGCACTCTGTACATTTTTTTTTTGTTTTGTTTTGTTTTAGACTTACAAATACACATTTTTGAGGGGGTCGAAAACATTCATTTGGTATGTTTTTTAGTTAGATCAGGTTGACTGGGCCCTGGACAAAATTCTAACCCAGATGAGGGACTGAATTGTGGTCAAAAGAAAGATACAGCAGTGAAGACAAGGCAATACAGCAGAAATTCTTTCATTTGGATTTACTTCCACCGGAGATCCCACTGCAGCCACTACATTATATTTGGGGTATGAAGAAAAGCTGTCCAACAGTCCCATGGTCCCAAGCAAGCTTAAATGCCATCTTCAAACAAAACACCCATCACTTCAAGATAAGACCACAGAGTATTTTGTCCCTCTCTGTGAGCACACAGAGAAACAAGTAACTTTAATGAGAAAATCACCCAAAGTGTCTGAGAAAGCTCTGAAAACTAGCTATTTAGTTGCCGAACTCGTGGCCAAAGCTAAAACGCCACACACTGAGGCAGTGATATTAACATGACCTGCTTGCAAAGCTACTGTAAATGAGCTGAAATGCCCTGATGCAGCTATAGAAGTAGCTAAAGTCACTCTCTCAGATGACTCTTCTACGTTTAACACAATGCAGCTGCACATTCTCACTGAGAAATTAACAGCCACCTTTCACTTGGACCACCAGCTCATGTTATGGATTACTGATTTTCTTACCAATTGGTCAGATAGGGTGTTTGTTAACAGCTCTTACTCAGATGTCCTCCACACTTCCACTGGCTCCCCACAAGGCTGTGTCTTATCACCCTTGCTTTATGTCCTTTACACTGATGACTGTAGGTCCACCTAACCTGTCACATGGTGAAGTTTGCTGATGATACAGTCTTGCTCTCTCTGCTGTCTGCCACTACATTACATCACAGCTCTGCTTTGCAGAGTTTTGTCTCCTGGTGTGAAAGTTACTGTCTTGAGCTGAATGTAAAAAAGACAAAAGAGCTTATTGTGACTTTTTCAAGTGGGCAGAGACAGTTGACAGAGGATGTTACCACCACCACCATCCAGGGAGAGCTGGTGGAGATGGTGGAGGAGTACAAGTACCTGAGTACAATCTTTGATGGTTTCCTGAGGTTTCCCTCTAATACTGAGGAGATCCCGAGGAAATGTCAAAAGCATCAGTATCTACTCAGGAAGCTGAATTCATTTGGAGTTAGCAAAAACATTTTAACTACCTTTTATCACTCCTTCATCGATCGTGTGCTCACCTTTTCACTTACCTTCTGGTTTAACTCCATCACCCTGTAGGATTGGACACGCTTAAACACAATAATTAAGACATGCTCTAAAATTATTCGGCATCTTGTTAGAGGTCTGACTGCCATCTGTGAACTACAGACAAGTAAAACTGCCTATAGGATCCTCAAAGACCCCTCACACATTTTACATCCTGTGTTTGAGTGGCTTCCATCAGGATGTAGACCTTGCTGTCCAGGATGTAGGACACAGAGGAGGAGAGCCACTTTTGTCCCTACAGCAGTTCGGCATTTTAACTCCAACCCTTCTCTGCTCCAGCGTTGCAACCTCTCTTTGCCTCTTCCCCCACAGACAGTTTCTCTATGACTGAACTGCACATGGCACTTCATCTCACCGTAAGCACTTAGCTATAATTGATCTCTGCAGACAGTATCTATAGTGTTGTTTGTTTATGATGTTTTTATGTCATGTCTATGTTTGGTGCTCTCTGTGCCTTTTAATTGTCCCTTGGGGATAAATAAAGTGTTTTGAATTGAACAACGGCCAGATGTATTGATGACATGTCTGCAGATATTGAAGACATTTCTTTGGGAAAGATATTGTAGTGTAGATGGAAGAAGGAATCAGGCTGTACCATTCAATAGAACTTTATTAACATTAAACACACTCAATGACAAAAAAAATGACCAGAGGTCAATAGATGTAACATCACTCTCGCGCATGGTAAGTCACACAACAGCACACAAAGAATCCAAACACAACATGTTTAGTAAAACCACAGCGTGACCACGAAAGGTGGATTCACACTATAATGTTTGGACCGACTTTTACTGACGTTTTGGCAACCATCTGGCTCTGCTTGCAAAGGTTAATAATAGTTGGTGTTTGTTGGCAAATGCTGGCGAAAGTTGTGTTCTTTGAAAATTTTCAGCCTGCTGAACGTTTACCGACTTTTGGAAATAAATGTTGGTAAAAGCAATTTTTTTTTTTTTTTTTTTTGTTACTTATTTGTACCCGTAGGTAGACTTGGTTTGCAGTCTGGTGACAAGCCACCAGCTGCGAAGAAAAAGCTATGCTCAGCTTGTAAAAGTTCCTGAGTGCTGGGGTAAGTTATGCACAGTTTACCTAAGTCAGCCTAAGTTAAAGCTGGGTTTACTCTATAGCGTTTGGATGACTTGTACAGACGTTTTGAAAAATCAGAGAAATACTGAGTGCAGATCAGCTGAGTCAGTGTTTGTGTTGGCTTCCTGCCATTCTGCTTTTGTAGTGAACACATCTGCTTTGGGCATACGTTTCAGTATTTATTTTCATTTTATATTCCTATTTAGTTACTTCTGCATACCCTTTTCCCCTGTTCATTCATTCATTCATTCATCTAAAAAATAATAAAATAATGATAGATTCCAACACTAAGTCCATAATTAAAAATGTGAATGTGGATGGAATAAAAAAAACTGTTTAGTCAGTGAATCATCATATAAATAAAATGACGGGTCATTATATTTTGACTGTTACAACTCTCTCCATTAAAATAACATAAAATCCTGTTAAATGTCGTTTACTTTTTGACACCACATCAGCCTGTTTGATTCCCACAATGGAAGCTGAACCAAAAAATCCTGGAGAATGATTACTCATGGAACAGAAAATTAAGAACAGCAAATTTCTGAATGAGGAGAATTTTTTTCTTTTGGCTGTCACATTTTTTCAGAGATGTAGCAGGCAGAGAGTAGACAGGACTCTGACTGAAAATTTCATGAAGAAAAATGTTATTCCACTTACCAAAAAATATCCTCCTGGATATGAGTATAAACTATCCGGTTGCAAAGCTTCTGCTAAAGGACAGAATGGGGTTACCTTGAATTGCAACTACCTCCAGGTCACCCTTGGGCAAGGTGTAGTACCTGTAAGCCTCCCTTGCTGGGGTACAGCTCCATTGCCTTGTGGAAAGACTATTTAGTCAAAGGCTAAGGGACCATACCCTAAAGGAAAAGGTGCACTTGCTGAGGTACAGCAGATGGAGCTCGGCAGCCTTGGCAGGCCATCCATCTAGGGCAGGGGTGTCAAACTCATTCCATGGAGGGCCAAGACCCTGCATGTTTTGCTTCTACCCAGTGTCATCAGCAGGTGTTTTCACTGATCAGCAATCAGTGGGAAGAAATTTAGTGAAATTACTTGTTGAAGACACTGGGTGGAGGTAAAACCTGCAGAGTCTTGGCCCTCCATGGAATGAGTTTGACACCTGTGATCTAGGGAGTTGCTCACCTGAACAACCCACAAAGACTGCTTCGGCGGACCAGGCAGAGGAAATCTTTCTTTGATTCAACGGCTGTGAAGGCGATACAGCAACGCACTGTGGAGTGCGAAGGGCGTGACAGAGCACGCAAGACGTTACAGCCATCTACTGCAGCCGAAGAAGCCCCCAGACGTAACGATCTTTTTGTGCCACTGGACCCGGATTTCTGAGGCTGAGAGAGTGGGATTGTCCCTGTGCAATGACTCTTCCACTATAATACCCTTCACGCACGGGTTACGTTGTGCACTACTCATCTTTACATTTCCAAAGTCCTGCGGCGATGGGGGAATGGCGAAGCAACAGGTGGAGGTGACCATTGGCAGTTGTAGTCATGAACCTGCATATAGGCGGCCGTGGACAAGTGGTCGCTCTTCTCTCTACCTGGGGCAGCGGAGAAGTTCAGCAGCATCCACAGTGACTGAGCAGCCCTCTTCAGGGACAGCACTGCTCACCCAAGTAAGGGAGGGGCCTAGAAAAGGTGGCCTAAAAATTGTCTGCCCTACATGCATCTGGTCAGCTAGCCACGGTTGGCAGATCATCCACAAATGCGGTTGAAATCATAGCAGAAAAAGAAAGCTCCTTATCGGAACATGGAATGTCCGTACACTTATGGACTGAGAGAACACTGTAAGACCCCAGAGGAGAATGGCATTAGTTGCCAAGGAGCTGGCACGCTACAACATTGACATCGCAGCCTTAAGTGAGACTAGGCTTGCAGAAGAAGGCTCTCTCACCGAACTTACCAGCGGCTATACCTTCTTCTGGAAAGGGAAGGCACAGGCAGAGGACAGGATTCATGGAGTTGGCCTTGCTGTCAAGACATGTCTGATGAAACAGCTCCCAGACTTACCCATTGGAATCAATGAAAGGCTTATGAAGCTGTGCATATCCCTCAGCTGCAAGTGCCACGCAGTTATCATCAGCGCCTGTGCCCCAACCCTGACGAGCTCAGAGGAAACAATTGAACAATTCTACGCTGACCTCAGTTCCGCCCTGGGTGTCGTCCCCGCCAGTGA
Organism: Pholidichthys leucotaenia; assembly: GCA_020510985.1. Classification (NCBI taxonomy): domain Eukaryota; kingdom Metazoa; phylum Chordata; class Actinopteri; order Cichliformes; family Pholidichthyidae; genus Pholidichthys; species Pholidichthys leucotaenia. Next base: position 214,373,687 of record CM035849.1, on the reverse strand, counting down.
CAAACTCATACTGCTCGGAGACTTCAATGCCCGAACTGGTTGCGACCACAGTAGGTGGGAGGGGATACTTGGCAGTCACGGCATTGGCAAGCTGAACAGTAATGGCCTTCTGTTGTTGAGCAAGTGTGCAGAATATGACCTTGTCATCACAAACACGGTATTCAGAATGTCAGACAAATACAAGACTACTTGGATGCATCCCAGATCCAGACAATGGCACCTGATAGATTATGTCATTGTCCGTCAGTGAGATATCCAGGATGTTCTTGCCACCAGAGCCATGCGTGGAGCAGAATGCTGGACAGATCACAGACTTGTTCGCTCCACCCTGAAAGTGCACGTCGCGCCACACTATCCAAAGTGCCCAAAGCTTGTCCGCTCTACCTTCGACACAACCAAACTCCTGCAGCCTTTCCACCTGCGTACATTCCAGGACAGACTGGACCAGAAGCTGTCTGCTGAGGGACCACTGACTGGAGACCCAACCCAGAAGTGGAACCAGTTCAGAGAAGTGGTGACAGAGACAGCGAAGTCAGTGCTTGGCCCCAAGCGCTGGACCCATCAGGACTGGTTCGATGAGAAGGACAGTGCCATCGAAGACCTACTTACCAAGAAAAACAAGGCATTCATGGAGTGACAAAACGACCTAGGCTCCATCCCCAAGAGGGAGAGGTTCAAATCTTACCAGGCTCTAGCCCAAAGGGAGATTAACAGGATGCATGACAAGTGGTGGGAGAAGAAAGCTGAGGAGGTTCAAAGCTTCGCTGACTCCAACAACCCGAAGCAGTTTTTCAACTCCATCCTCCTTCAGAATCTGGTTCCACCCCCTTGCTGTCAGCAGATGGATTCACCTTCATCAAGGACAAGGCTGCCATCAACACCAGATGGAAAGAACACTTCAGCCGACTTCTGAACCGCCCTTCTTCAGTTGATCAATCTGCACTGGACCAGATCCCTCAACAGCCGTCCATCCAAGAACTTGATAACCCTCCTTCTCTGATCGAAGTCAGGAAGGCTATCAAACAGATGAGCTGTGGCAAAGCATCTGGCAAGGACAGCATTCCCAGAGAAGTGTACAAGGCACTTAGCAAAGATGCTCTACACTGTAGAGCATCTTTGCCTGTAGAGTCTACAGGCATTCCATACTGTTCTTACCAGTATCTGGGAAGAGGAGGTAATGCCAGCAGACCTGCGTGATGCAACGATTGTCGCCCTGTACAAAAACAAAGGCCCCAGAGCAGACTGTGGGAATTACAGAGGCATATCCCTCCTCTCCATTGCTGGAAAAATCCTTGCCCGCGTCATCATGAACAGGCTGATCTTGACAGTCTCAGAAAAGAACCTTCCTGAGTCACAGTGTGGTTTCTGCCCTGATAGCAGCGCTGTTGACATGGACTTTGCAGTCAGACAGATTCAGGAGAAATGCCTGGAGCAGAACATGAACCTCTACACAGTCTTCATTGATCTAACAAAGGCATTCGACACTGTCAACAGAGACGCACTATGGATCATTCTGGGAAAATTCGGCTGTCCAGTAAAGCTCACCATGCTCATCGAGCTGTTTCACGACAACATGACAGAAGTTCTGTCAGACAGTGAACCATCTGAGAAATTCAGCATTTCCAATGGCGTGAAACAGGGCTGCATCCTCGCACCTGTATTGTTCAACCTCTTCTTCACGCAAGTTCTATTGCGAGCTGTCAGAGACTTCGAAGTGGGTATCTACATCAGATACTGTCTGGGCGGATCATTGTTTGACCTGAGGCACCTTACGGCAAAGACCAAGACACTGGAGAGGCTTATAACTGAAGCCCTGTTTGCTGACGACTGTGATCTGATGGTCCACGAGGAGAACCACCTACAGTTAATTGTTGATAAGTTCTCTGAAGCATCTAAGATGTTCAGCCTGACAAACAGCCTCAGCAAGACAGAAGTCCTCTTCTAGCCTGCACCACACAGTGTCCCCCAACAGCCAAACATTACCATAGATGGCAAATTGCTGAAGAATGTTGATAACTTCAAGTACCTGGGCAGCACCATCTCATGCGATGGATCCCTGGACAGTGAAATATCTGCAAGGATCCAGAAAGCAAGCCAGGCATTTGGCAGATTCCGTACCAACGTCTTGCAGCACAAAGACATCCGTCTCTCCACCAAGCTCAAGGTGTATAGTGCTGTGGTCCTATCATCACTGCTGTACGGCTGCGAGACATGGACCCTGTACTGCAGACATATCAAACAGCTGGAACAGTTTCACACACGCTCTCTGCGGTCAATCATGTGGATACGTTGGCAGGACATGCAGGTTAGGGATACGGGGCGCTTGCGCACGCAGCGACCGGCAGCTGGTGGCTTGTCACCAGACTGCAAAACAAATCTACCTACGGGTACAAAATAAGTACAAAAAAAAAAAAAGGACCGCATCACCAACCAGAAGGTCCTTGACTGAGCAGGCCTTAAAAGCATCGAAGCCAAGATCCTCCAGGCCCAGCTTTAATGGTCTGGTCACATCATCCGCATGGATGAGTCCTGAATCCCCAGACAGCTCTTCTACTGAGAACTGGCACAGGGCAGTCGCAACCAGGGTCGCCCAAAGAAGAGGTTCAAGGACAACCTCAAGGCAAACCTCAAGTGGGCAGACCTCCAGCTACGAGAACTTGAGGCCACTGCAGCTGACAGAATTGCTTGGTGTGCTGTGATAAGGAGGTCCGTAACAGTATTTGAAGACGATCGCCTCCAATGCCTTGCAGCAACACATGATTAACAACACAGAACATCTTCCACCGTCCTGACAGTCGGTGTTCCATGTCTGACCTGCAACCGACTGTGCGCTTCGAACTTCAGCCTCCGAAGCCACATGCATGTCCACAGATGACTGCACAACATGTCATCCTCAGCTCCCTAGAGACTGCCAAGAAGAAGATATATATATGTAGCAGGCAGAATCAGAATCAGAATCAGAATCACTTTATTGCCAAGCATGTTTACAAAATAAACATACGAAGAATTTGACTTGACCTTGGGCGCGCAGAAGGGCATCCCAGGGCCGCGGCAGCCTGAATGCGCCTGTCATCAGTGGAAGGTAAAGAGGGGGGAATGGGGGAGGGAATGACACAATGGGCAGAGAGAAAAAACATAGTTAATCAAAATAAAGATTACATAGATAATCTAAATTGTGATTACATAGAAAAAAACCCTCTAAGCACAATTAGCAGACTAATACAGATCACACAATACAAAGGAGCAAAGAGAGACCAGTGTATGTAGTCAGCATGTAATAATCAGTGTGAGTGCAGTGTTGAGTGCATCAGTTGCTATTGTACAACAAAGGGGCGCCTCCTGGCAACGGATGGTTGTTACGTTCATGTATTCAAAACACAGATAAGCATGTCCCAGAGTCTTTCTCTCTTCGTGCATGCCAGATGGCAAAGTTCTGTATTAGACACATGATAGCGCTGTCCTTGAAGAGTCCGGTTTGCTGAACAACAGCAATTGTTGTTATTGTTTGGGTTAAAGAGAAGCCAAAACACCTTCCAGCACAATCTCTGCACCTGGAGGAACGAGTTCCCAAGGACGTCGAATCAAGGCCAGATGAGCACAGTCACTTGGAGCATAGTAATTTCCACTCTCATGCGATTCTGTGCATCACAAATAATTCAATTCAATTCACAGGCTTAAATCGCTGGTCGAATTGTTGAAGGAGCTTCGCTGGGATCCGCATTTTGACCAGCTCTTCCAACTTTATTAATTTTCGATACACTAGGAAACTTCGGAGCCAAACAGTAGAATCCTGCGATCATATCCAAACAGATAGATGTCTTCTGCATCTTCAGTCAAATCACACAGACACATGAGTTCCAATTAACCATGAGTCACACATTTGGGCTCCCCCGGGCCCGATTTCCTGTTGAAAAGGTGGTGTCAATTGCATTAAAGCCTGAAATTCCATTTTTTCCCATTTTCCGTTTGGATTGAGATCAGCGAGAAGGAGCGAGACACAGACACAGACGAAGCAGCAAGCTGGGATCAGATCATCAGGGAGGCGAGAGGAGGAGAGGAGTGAAAATGCGACTGCTCTCTCTGAAAGCCGGAAGAAGAAGATGCAGAGAGTAGACAGACTCTGACTGAAAATTACTGACATAACGCACGGCTCAGGAGACGCACACACACAGGCTCAGAGTAGTTCAAATAGTTTATTAACAACAGGCGTGAATGAGCGCGTGTCTGCGGGATGTAAATGTGTTGGTGGCGGCGTCTGCTTCAGGCACAGAGGCAGGTGTCCGTACAGCCGAGCAACCCTATGGAGAAAGCACAGGGAGAGGGTGACGGGCATACACCAACACAGGAGGGATTATGGCAAGAGAAGGACTTACTTGGATGACAGGACAGCTGGCACAGCAAGGGGCGAAACCCGGGAGACAGCCACCTGGAGAGCTCGGTGCAGCAGCGAGGAGTAGGCGTTGGAGGGAAGACGTCCGCCGCCGGGAAATCCACCTGTGCACAGGGGAACAGACTGGAGAGAGAAGGTAAGGCTTCTTACCCAAACAATAGTGCTGAAGATTGTAGATGACTCACAACGGTGAGGAACGAAGTCTGACGGCTTCAGGCCGAGGCTCCGGGCGAGGCGGCCTTTATCCCTCGCCGCTGATGATGATCAGGTGCGTGAGCAGGTGGCGCCGCTGATGAATGGCGTGGCGTGACAATTTCATGAAAAAAAAAAAAAAAAGTTATTCCCCGTACCAAGAAAATGTTTTTTCAGACAGCAAAAAAACCAAAACATAAAATAAAAAAATTATCGGTCTCTGTTTCCAAGGCGACCAGTAATCCGTACTGGCAAAAGACACGTTTTCGCAACAGCACAGCCTGGTGATAGAAAAATAACACTGCAAAGACACAAAACCCCAAACCATTCAACAGACCACACCCATGTAGCGGTGACCTTGGGTTTCATCCATCCATCCATCCATCCATCCATCCATCCATCCATCCATCTTCTACCACTTTTCCGGAGGTCCGGGTTACAGAGGCGGCAGTTCAAGCAGAGAAGCCCAGACTTCCCTCTCCCCAGCCACCTGCTCCAGCTCTTCAGAGAGGATACCAAAGTGTTCCTAGGCCAGCTGGGAGACATATTCTCTCCAGTGAGTCCTGGGTCTGCCCCGGGGTCTCCTTCCAGTGGGATGTGCCCAAAACACCTCAAGAGGGAGGCGTCCAGGAGGCACCCTGATCAGATGCCCATACCACCTCAACTGCTTCCTTTCAATGTGGAGGAGCAGCGGTTCTACTCTGAGCCTCTCCCGGATGACTGAGCCCCTCACCCTATCTCTGAGGGTGAGTCCAGTGATCCTACAAAGAAAGTTCATTTCAGCCGCTTGTATCCGCAATCTTGTTCTTTCGGTCATTACCCAAAGCTCGTGACCATAGGTGAGGGTAGGAACGTAGATTGACTGGTAAATCGACAGCTTTGCCTTAGAGCTCATCTCCCTCTTCACCATAACAGACCGGTACAACATCCAGCATCACTGCAGATGCTGTGCCGATCCATCTGTCAGTCTCTCGCTCCATTCTCTTCTCACTCGTGAATAAGAAGATACTTAAACTCCTCCACTTGGGGCAGGAGCCTGTCCCCAACCTGGAGAGGGCAATCCACCTTTTTCCAGCTGACCTTGGGTTCCAATCTATAAAATCATTCTTTGTTGACGAAAAATTGTTTAAACTCAAAAGTCTGGTCATGAACTGCTTCTCTCACCCAAGGGCCAGAGCTGTAACACTACTCATCAGCCATATAGTGGAAGTTAATCCCTTCTCCAGGAAGGAATGCCCCAAACTGACAGATTTATGGTTGATATAATCCAGACTTGGGAGTCAAGATTCTCCAGTAAACAACGAGACAGTTTCACAGTGCCATCTGGTGGACGAATCAGGATTATTTTTTTTTTCTTTGCAGTGGAATTTATGCATTATGGACAAATAAATTAATTCATATTCTTTCTCTCAAGATAGTATCTGCTACTGAAGACATGGTTGAACTCTGGGATGGACAATTGTGGTTTCAAATGCTCTTATTGATATGATTTAATATGTGTTGCTTTATTTTCAGGAACAAATTAATTTTTGCATGCATACTATCACAAATTAATCATGTATGTTCCCTTATTATTGAGTAGAATACCTTAGTCAATAAAGTTTAAGGAATTTATGCTTTATTCAGCAACATATGTGTCTTGGGGGGGGGGGCTCACCTCTCATATCAAATGTATCTTCCCCTCCTCTCTCTGCTCTTTGGGAGACCATAGCTGGACTTTAACTGACCAATAGAGTTCCAGGCTTCACTGCATCTCCTTTTTAGGTCAAGTTTATGACTTCTGTTGAACAAAACTCCATGTAATTGGTTCAGCTCAGGTTTCATGAAAATCAGTGAAATTCTGCCACACCCGAAAAAATCTTCCCTTTGTTCAGTTTTGGAGCATTGGTCAAGCTGTAAGGAGCCTTTTCTGCTCTTCCGTTTTTTCTGTCTTTTAAGTAGGCCCAGAGTCTTCCAGGCTCTGTGAAAATCCTGTTTCTTTTCTTTAAAATTCACTGTCCCTTATTTTAATCCTTTTCTTTAAATTACCGTGTAAGAAGATTTTGTTTGAGCTTAAACCAACTCATTTAAACCACAAACATCGGAAGAAGCAGATTTGTGGTGTGTTTTTGCCTCAGTTCGAATTTCTGATGGGACTTTGTACAATAAATCAATTCCTTCTTCAGTGCATAAGAGAAGATCGCAGCCAACCTGCTGAAGAACCAGCCCTTTTGTGATCTCGGGAGTAGGCCATAACCGTGGTAAGGAGCCTGTCTGCCAGTCTTCCAACAGAACTCACACTGGTCCAGTTGACACAGAATCTAGTGGCCACCTGCTGCTTACTGGGACACAATGATTCTGCTTGGCTGATGGTCTGTTGTTTAACTTAAACTTAATTCTTCAGAATATTCCTGGTATAAGTTCTTTAAACTTAATTTCATGCAAACCCCCATCAGAATTTCAAAATGCGTTTTGTTCTTTCATTAATTTCCATTCTTTTTCAGAGTAACACCAATGTTCCATTTTTATAAATAGTTTAATCCTCATTTTCTTCATAAAATTGCATCCACTTTTCTTAACCAGTGCTATTTTATGGTTTTCCAATTTCCAGTATACTGACAAGTTAAACTACGGTTTATTCGGTTCAACAAATGTTTCATTCACAGGTTACACTCCGTAACTCAATAACAGTCTATAATGCTCATAATACATGTTGAATTCTCTGTCTCAAGTTATCTGAATGTGTTAACCTATTCTGACATTTCTTATTAAACTATTATGGGGGAGTTATTATTTGATTTCATGTCCATCTTCTTGATAATCAGCAGACAAGAACTCACAAGTTGTTGTTTTTTTTACTGATTCATAATTGGTACAAATAAAGAATTATTAATAAAACTGTCCATTATCTGGACTGGTGCCCTACCAGGATATAAGTGTAATGAAAGGAAGTCTTCATTCCTACTTACATTCATATTTACATTAATACTTGTACCAACAATAAAACACCTATAAAACCCATAAAACCACTACACCCATCACACCATCAAATGCCCGAAATATGTATGTATGTATGTATGTATATATATATATATATATATATATATGTGTGTGTGTGTGTGTGTGTGTGTGTGTGTGTGTGTATTATCCTAAATGCAACCTGGAAGGAGCCTCCACAAATGCTGATCTCTACATGAGCGTTGCCTGACGCTGATGTCAGATGAACTGCGCTGAGTATTCTTAGCTTAAGCTAATCTAAGTTGCTACACATACACAAGCCTAAATTTGCAAAAGTTTGACAATGCTGAATGCAATGCTGGAAAATGCTAGCAAAAGTTTGTAAAAGTTGGTGTGCACTGGATTAAAAAAAAAAAAAAAGCTCCCAAACATAATTTCACCAACATTTGGACTGATTTCTCTGATTTTTGAAAACGCCAGTAAAAGTCAGTCCAAATGTTGTAATGTGAAACCAGCTTAACACTAGAACTCAACTGTAACAGCACTGTAACTAGCATGAAAAACACAAGCAAACAAAGTCCCATGAGCCTTTGCATGGTAGCCATCTTGGGATCACTACATAGCCCCCACCTAAGGGGTTAGACGTCCCCAACAACCCCATCACCCAAAACAAAGTCCCTCAAGTGTCTAGGGGGGTGTCTGCCGTGAACAGGCTATCTGCGGCAAACAGAGGAAGAGCCCCAGCACTCTGGCATACTGCTGTCATCACCCCCACCTGCAGAAGGCTGGATGAGGGGGCAGTATGGTGAAAAGCTGTCCTGATATAACATAATCAAGTGCCCCCCAGTCAGACATGCACACTCGGTACACCACTTCACACAGTCGTGTCATGACTTCTGCAGGACCCTGCCAGTGACTGTATAGCTTGGGGGATATACCCTTATTGCAGATAGGACAGTATACCCACACCTTGTCCCCAGGTGTCAGTGGCCTCCCTCTGCACCTTGTTTCATAGGCCCTTTTCTGCCGCATCCCAGAGTCAGCTTGAGCTTGGCAGGTGCAGTTATGAACCAACCTCAGACGCTCCTTCAATTCCCTGAAGTAGACCATCCCCCCCCCCCAGCAATCTCAGGCTTAGGTGGGGCTCCAAATACCAAGTTCACCATGTTCTGAGCTGGCAACCAAACATGAGGGCAACAGGTGTGCACTGACTGGACTCCTGGACAGCTGTTCGATAGGACATAAGGACCAGGGGCAGATGGCGGTCCCAGTCTCACTGGTGTTGCCTTGTGAGGATGGCAAGCTATGTAATCAGCATGTGGTTAAACCGCTCAACCAGACTGTCACTCTGGGAGTGGAGTAGTCTTGTCCTCATCTTATTTACCCCAAAGCGATGGCAGACTCTTTGAAGACCTGGGACTTGAAGTTCTGCCCCTGGTCACTGTGGAGCTCAACTGGAACCCCAAAATGGGGAGACATTTCCTCCACCAACTTCTCCGTGGTCACAGCTGCACTGTAGTCTGGAATTGCATAGGCTTTGGGCCACTTCATAAAGTAGTCCATGGCTACAAGTACGTACTGGTTGCCCGAATCAGTGATGGGGAATGGACCCAGAATATCTACTCCTGCCCGTTTCATTGGAGCCCCCACCAGGTACTGCTGCAGTGGAGCATGGGAACACTGAGTGGGTCTTTTCTAAGCCGTACAGATGTCACAGTAGTGTACATGTAACTCCACATCCTCCCTGCAGCCAGGCCAGTAGAAGCATTCCCTGAGATGATGGAGGGTCTTTGCATTGCCAAAATGCCCTGTCCCCACTGAACCATGTATGAGCTATAGTACCTAGGGATGGAGAGAATGGGGAACCAGCAGCTGTAGGATGTCTTTACCCCATCCAGGGACCTGCCATCTCTGGTGCACAAGGGCATCACAGAGCTCAAAGTTTCCCCATTGAGAATGGTAGGCTTTCACCTCAGGCTCTTGCGCTGACACCTTAATTTATTCAGGGTGTTGGCCTATTTATAACCAGTTCCTCACTTGGGCCAAGGCTGCATCAGCTTCCTGCAGTTGTCTCAACTGTTGTTTTGTCTGAGGAAGTCATCCCTCCTTACTAGAGATGGTCCCGATGGCCGCAACTCTCAGTGCTGACTGGCTCTGTTCCTCCTGTCACTGACAGTGATGGCATTCCAGGGCTGTACATGGCCGTAGGGATAGTGCATCAGCATTAGCATGCTACCGGCCTGCCCAGTGCTGAATGTCGAAATTATATTCCTGGAGTATCTCCAGCCAACAGAGCCAATGGGCCACTTGGCCTTCCAGATGCTTGAAATTCAGAAGCCAGGTCAGGGAGGCATGGTCAGTGCAGAAAAAGAAGTGGTTGCTATGCAAGTAGGATTGGAAGTACTGCTAGAACCACAGCCAGCAATTCATGACGGGTGACACAGTAGCTGTTTTCGGCCAGACTTAGAGTGCTCTCCATCTTCTCCTAGCTGTGATAGGATGGCCCCAATCCTTACATTGCTGGCATCAGTGTCTAAGATGAAGGGCTACTGAGCATTGGGATAAGCCAAAACTGGGGTATTGCTGAGCACCTCCTTGAGATGGGTGAATGCTGTAGTGCAGGTGTCGTCCCAGTTAAAAGGTTAGCCCTTGTCTGTCAGGCAGTGAAGGGGGATGGTAATGCTGGCAAAGTTTCTAATAAAGCGGCGGTAATATGATGCCAAGCCAAGGAAACTTCTGAGCTCCCTGGTGTTCACAAGAGTAGGCCAGTCCCAAACAGCAGCCACCTTAGCTGGGTCAGTGGCTACACCCCTAGCACTAATAACATGGCCAAGGAATGCAGTCTCTCACCATCAGCTGGCACTTTGTTGGGTTCAGCAATAGTCCAACCTGTCGAATAGCCGTAAAGACCTCACTCACGTGAAGATCCTACTCAAGTTTTACAGAGCTTTGTCAAAGTTGTTGGCATGTACTAGTAAGTCATACAGGTACATGATGCAGTGGCTACAAGGGATAAGAAAAGATAAGATAAGATAAGATAAACTTTATTGTCCCTCAAAGGGAAAGTTGTCTTGGGCTTGACACCCACGCTGCAACCACACAATCCACACATACACAATGGATGTAGTACATAATAAAGGAAATAAAACCCAATAAATAATACAAGTACATACATACATAAATATATAACAGCAGTCATTAAGAACAGGAGTTATAAGTGTCCCTGACCTATTTATCTGAGTCTAAAAGTTTTACTGACGTTGGGATAAATGAGTTCTTGTATGGATGTCCATCAGAATTCTCTCCATCAGTTGCTCAAAGGTTGCAGGAGTGTTGCAGAGTCCAAATGGTATAACACAGAGCTGCTACAGTCCCTGCCCAAAGGTGAAAGCAGTCTTTGGCCTGGCTTCAGGGGCTAGCTCCACTTGCTAGTAACCACTACGCAGGCCAAGGGAACTGAACCAGCTGGAGCCAACAATGTGGTCAAGGGTGTCATCTATTCGAATGAGTGGGTATGAGTCCTTCTTAGTGACAGCACTGAGTCATCGGTAGTCCACGCAAAACCACCAGCTGCCGTTCTTTTTCTTCACCAAGACAGCAGGTGCTGCCCATGGACTGTCAGAGGGCTCAATCATTCCAGCAGCAGTCATCTCCCGGATCATGTCCTCTGCCACCTGCTCTTTTGCAAGAGGCAGCGTGTGGGGGCACAGGCAGATGGGTTGTGCAGAGCCAGTGTCAATGGTGTGTTGGATCAAACCAGCCCATCTGCAGTCCTGATCATTGGCAGCAAAAATGTCGACATTCTAGTCAAGGAGGTCCTTTAACTTGTGGCACTGCTGGGGGTTAAGGCTGAAACTGCTATGCCTCCATAAATCCTGGAAAATCTTTGTTGTTTCAGAGAGAGAGAGAGAATTTGAAGGTACAGCTTTAGGGCATGAGGTGAGTGATGGTGATACCAGGTCACTTGAGGTGGTCGGTGCAACACCGGTGTCTGTTGTCTGTCTTGTAGCAGCTGTCTGGTAACTGGTTTGTTGGTTTTTGGTCTTCTTCTTTCCATGCTGGAGTGCCACAGTCTCTGAACCGAGGGTGATGGTGTTACGACCTGAGCGTCGATCTTGTCTGCGCTTGGGCCATGTATCATCTCTGCTGGCCTTGACAGCTGTGGATTACATTCTGGCTCCACCGGGCCCTTATTGTGACAGCCCTCGGTGGGGTTTCTGGCTGTCAAGGTTGATCAGCTGTTTGGCATCACTGCTCGTTAGCGACCGTCTTTATTAGCGGGCGCTGACAGCAGGTTGATGCTGGAGTATCGTCAAACATGCCTTGTGATTCCTTGGGTGATGTCTACGTTCATGCTAAGGTCATCAGCCTTAGCATGAATGATGAAGCCCGTCAGCGGACCTCTGAGAGCGGCTCCTCCTCATCCTTCCAGGGGGCCCTCTGTCGCCATCCAGCGGGGAGAAGGAACAACGTCCCCTACAGCAGGCATCATCCTCCCTCCGGGAGAAAGGCAAGTGCAAGTTTGTTCTTTACACCATAATTGTAACCTGCCTTGTCTGACTCCTGGGGGCGGAGTTCGGGGTTCGCAGCCCCCCGAGCTCCCGCCACCTGCTGTAGTTGTGATAACCAAACTTGCTGCCTCTGTGTCTCCCTCTGCTGAGTGGTCCGTGACGCCAGGTCTACGTTGCGGAGTGAGGAGGGGGCCTGCGGTGCTGGAAAGCCTGGATCCGGCCCTGCAGCCACGTCGTGGACAGAGGAGAAGAGCGGACTGCGGCCCGGAACCTGTGCCGACGATGAAGCGTCCCCGGGTCTCCTCGCCGGAGCGGTCAGAGCCAGTGGGTCGAGGGTCCCCTGCCTCCACGCCATACAGGTCATCGGCGTGGGCATCAGCACGAGAGGAACGTCGGGCTGCGGAAACCATCTCGCCAGCTGCGGAGCCCGACGCAGCTGAGTTGGAGCCTGCGCATGAACTTCTTCGCCTTGAGCCTGGATCGACGAAGTCCTGGACAGCAACAGAACCTGAGTGCAGGAAAGTGCTCCCTCTTGTGTCTCTGTCCCCTGTTTTGGAGCATTTTTGCCTGTCTCTTGGGGAGGCGAGTGAGGGGCAGCCACCTGCTGCTCCCGAGCTTGTCTCACTGGGTTCTGTTGCTGCTGGTGATACTGATCCCGGTTCTTCTGTGTGTTCTGAGCTTCCTTGCAGTGTCACCAGCGTGGAGCCAGTCGGGGTCGCTGAGTTGGAGGTTCCAGGTTTGGGGGTGGAGGTCGTCAGCGGTGCTGCACCGACCCAGTCGGGGTCCTTCTTGGAGGCTGCTGTGGCCTAATCGGGGTCCGACGTGGGTGTGCCCGAGACCCAATCGGGGTCCATCGCGGGAGCTGCTTTGGCCCAATCGGGGTCCGATGTGGGTGCGTCCGAGGCCCAATTGGGGTCCACCGCAGGTGCTGTTCTAGCCCAATCGGGGTCCGACGTGGGTGCAGCTGGGACCCAATTGGGGTCCAGCGGAGGTGCAGCGCCGGTGTGGTCCAAGGACGGTGGAGGAGCTGCATACCCTTTGCCGCCAGACGGAGTTCGGGCTCATCCTTGCCTTAATTCCCCTCTTCTGAGTCATCGCCCCTGCTCATCTTCGCCGGGGGCCGTGGGGGTACTGCTACGCTCGCTCTTGCTCTCCCAAGTTTTGTCCTCGCCAGGGGAGCCGCTGCGGGTCGTTTTCCCCCGGTACTGGTGGCTGAGGGACGCGGGTCGGCCGCCCGAGGAACTGTTTCGCCGGTTCGGCGCCTTGGGTTGGCCGCCTGATTTATCATGTGTATTACTGGGCGACCTGGTTCGGCCACCTGAGGAACTGTTTTGCTGATTCGGCGCCTCGGGTCGGCCACCCGACATGTTGTGTGTTTTTCTGGGCCACCTGGTTCGGCCACCAGAGGAGTGGACTTTCCGGGCCTGGGACTATGATAAGCCGCCCGGTCATGCTCCGCCTCCCATGACCACCTGCCGGCTGTTGGATGCGGGGAGACAGCCTGAACTGTTCCTGTGGCGCTTGGTCTCCGCCGCTTGGCATGAACTGTCGGGGGGTGGGGGGTGGGGGGTAGAGGTCATTTCTTTGTGGTAGGCTGATCCAGTATTTGTTCTGTTTTTCTTGCTATCATGTGTTTTGTTTCTCGTATGGTTATTTGTGTATTTTGGGGAATATTTGTGATTTATGTTCTGCAGCTGCCGCATGTGCCCTATGGGTATTTGATTTGTGCATATTGGAATGTGGTATTTTTGTCATTGTGCCTGGTATAGTTGTTTTTTTTCTCCCCTTTTTCTGCCTTGTTTTGATCGTGTTTTTGCTCTAGTGGGTGTATTTTTTTTTTGTTATCATGTCTGTGCTACGATGTTTCATGTACTTTTGTTTTTTTTTTCTGGTTGTCTGTGCCCTGTTGTGTCTTGCAGTTGCCTCATTTGTCCTGTGTATTTGATTTGGGTATATGTTTTTTTTATCATTGTGTTTTGTCTAGTTTTTTTTTTTCTCTTGCCGGATCTTGACTCTGTTTTGTGTTCTAGTTAGTGTTTCTTTTTTTTCTGTACCGTGTCTTTAATATGTGTTTCATGTATTTTTTTTGAGTCTTTTTTTTTTTTTTTCTGTTTGTCTGTGCCTGGCTTTGTATAGTTGTTTTTCTTGTTTTTTGCCCTAGTAAGTGTTGTATCTTCTGTTGCTGCCCCCTTCTGCCCACCCTGGAGGGTGTGTGTGTGTGGGGGGGGCATGGATGACTATGGGCGTTCTGGAGCCCGCCCTCAGAGGGAGGGTACTGTTATGACCTGAGCGTCGATCTTGTCCGCGCTCGGGCCATGTATCATCTCTGCCGGCCTTGACAGCTGTGGATTATATTTTGGCTCCACCGGGCTCTTATTGTGACAGCGCTCGGTGGGGTTTCCAGCTGTCAAGGTCGATCAGCTGTTTGGCATCACTGCTCGTTAGCGACCGACTTTATTAGCGGGCGCTGACAGCAGATTGATGCTGGAGTATCGTCAAACATGCCTCGTGATTCCTTGGGTGATGTCTACATTCATGCTAAGGTTCGTGTCTTTATTCATGTCTTTGTTCTCGGCTAGATCGTAGGTGGCTGGGTGTAGCCCTACAATCCCTTGGATTCTGTATAGTGTGTTTTTGCCCACAGCGGCTCATAGTTTCGTGTCCATGTCTTGTGTTCGTGTATATTAAACATCAAATGCAAAACTCACTGGAGACTTTTGGCGTCTTATGGTGGCCCGCGAGGGTCATCGCATGACAGTTGGTTTTCTTTGATACATCAACACTGGCCTTCCAGCAGGTCAACAGATCTAGGCCAATGATACACTGGTCCTGGATGTTCACAAGCCAAAACTCGTGTATAAGCTCCATGCTCCCCACCTGAATATGCAACAATTTCCTTCTTCTCATTTCAGCCTTCTTACCGGTCACTGCCATTAATTGGATGCTGGTAGCTGTCCAACCTACTGGGAGTGGTCTAGTGGTGCCCAGAAGTGCACCAGGTTGCACCAAGGAAATAGCTGACCCTAGGGCTGTGCGATATGATGATATACAGTATATTGGTGACACGATAAAAAATTTCTACCATTTCATATGAAACTTTATCGTTTATATCAGGATACATATCCTGTTTCTACTTGTTACCGCCCTGCCTCTCCCCCGCAGTGCGCCAGGTGGGTTTCAGTGGTTAGTGCCAAAGCAGCTAACGGCAACCTTATTTTGTTAGTTTTGCCACTACTTCTGTGGAGCCGCTACTTCTGTGCCAGGTATGTGGGACTTTTTCCCCACCATGCTGCGTCAGAGAGGATAGCCCTTTAACCATGTTTTAATTAGAGGTAAGTAATGTTAACACCATCTCTCTCTAATTATAAAACGGCAAATTCTAAATGATGATGCAAATTGTTGCCTCTAGGAAACGTATATCAGACCATCGTTCTGGTTTAAATCACTGCCAAGTTTCTTAATTTTGTCTGAAAATATATTACTAAAGCTGCAAAAGTGCGTGACAGCAGCCGCACACACACTAAATAAATAATAAATTAATTAAAAAGTGTCGGAGGAACAAACTGGCTCTTAATGTAACTTGACTTGTAATAATTTTTAATTAGTCAAGTAGCGATAATGAATAAAGTTGACGTTGTAGTGACCCAGCACGCTGTGGATGGACATTATCTCACACTCATCAGGGCTGGAGGAAATGGAGGACAATTGACATACGGACAGAGAGCCCCAGGGGGCAATCAGACGGGACTGTTATGTATGCGTCCTCGGAGAGGACGTCTGGGCCAGGCGCCAGCTGATGTCATGCTAATAATGGGTATTAAATGACAATGACTATGCTAATGTGCCACGCATTCTCTCTGTCTGTATAACATATACATAAAAGAGCTTGTTACACATGCCTAAGCAGCGTAGTAGCTCACCGAGCTACAAAGTGTGTTTCATTATGTTGGAGGAAGTAAAACCTCACACAGTGGGAATTTAGCCGATTGCTTTCCTCTATGACTTTCGGGCTGCTCCCACACCTAAAACCAAACCGCCAAGTCCCTCACACAGCTTCAGTTTTTTTCACAGCCGCTACGCATCCTCGGGGAATTTGGCCGTTCACCTTCCCACATCCTCGCAGGACTGAGCCGCACGAGGAGTCAGAGACTTAATTTTTTTTTCTGCACAGCCGCTGCGGATCACAGCCAGGTTTACCGGGAAAGTCCCTCACCATGGCGGATCCACACGCAATTTTTGCGTGGCCCAGACACTTTTGATGTCCCGGGCTGGCACTCACTTATTCCCATCCACCTCCCCCTCCTCTTCCACATCATTCTTCCCACACCTCAAAGCCGGCCGATGGCCGGTTTGTTCCATTACGCACGACGCGCACCAGCCCCTTGCACCCACGATCCACGGCCGTTCAACGTGCTGGAACTCGGAGCGGAACACACTGTCTTTTCCACCCCTCCCCCGTCCCCCCCCCCCCCCCCCCACGGACTGACATGCCCTCCGACACTCCTCTATGGCAGGACAGTTCTACCGGAGCTGGAGCACAAACGACCGGGGGCGGGGGGGTCACAGCCCCTTCTGAGTGTTCTGGGGGAGCCGTGTAGTGACCCAGCATGCTGCGGACGGACATTATCTCACACTCATCAGGGCTGGAGGAAACGGAGGACAATTGACATACGGACAGAGAGCCCCGGGGGGCAATCAGACGGGACTGTTATGTATGCGTCCTCGGAGAGCACGTCTGGGCTGGGCGCCAGCTGATGTCATGCTAATGGTTGGTGTTAAATGACAATCACTATGCTAATGTACCACACATTCTCTCTGTCTGTATAACATATGAAAGAGCTTGTTACACATGCCTAAGCAGCGCAGTAGTTCACCGAGCTACAAAGTGTGTTTCATTATGTTGGAGGAAATAAAACCTTGCACCCTTCCAGCTCATTGCATCTCGCCGGTTCTATTACCTCCACAACGTCATCTCAAATGCACATTAATAAACAATTTTATAACAACACTGCAAAATTAAGAGGGGAAAAAGTGTTTAAAAATAATGACAGATGAATTTGTATAATTGATTTTTTTCAGTGTGTAATTTAAAATGTCAAAAAAAGAGATGGTCCTTTTATTGGTTATTGTATATAAACTATAGAATTTACCAGAAATGTATATCGTGATATATGTCGTTATCATCAAATAAGATTACTTATATCGTGATATGAAATTTTGGTCATATCGCACAGTCCTAGTTGACCATGTGTCTACTAGGGTCTGGGAAGGTTGGCCATCAATGCTGCAGGGCAGGTAGAGTCCCTTGGTATGACCAAGCCGGCCAACCAGTGTGCATCTTCCTTGAAGGGGAGCAGGCAACTGGAGTAGTGGTCCCCTCTTTAGAACACTCTGCTGCTGTTTCCCTGCAGCTGGCTGGTTCTGGGTTTTTGGAGTTGGTGTTGGGCAATTGTGGGCTAGGTGACCAGGTTCATCATACCGATAACACCGGTTTGTCTGTCTGCCCTGACGTCTTTCAGATGATGGAGGGCAGAGTTGGCAGACCTGTTCTGTCTCTTCTTCCTCCACGCAGTGTGCTGCCTTTGTTGGAAGGTGGATCGGTTGTGTAGAGAGCACCAGTTCAATCCGTTCAGCTACATGGAGGGCCTCACTGAGAGACTGGGGGCCAGCCAAGTGAACGTGTTGGCATAGCCGTTCTGGTGAAAGTTCTTGTAAAAAGGCATGGAAGCTCACTTCCTCTTGAGCAGCTACAGGGAACTCTGGATAACCATGCCGTGTGTTCAGTTGCCCATTACAGCAAAGGTGCCCAGGCTCTCTCCTTCTCTATGACAATGTTTGGCTGCTTTGGTCGATGGAAAGCCACTGGCCAAAACATCTCTCCAGTGCTCTGGTGAGAGCGTGGAGATCCCGCTGCTCTGTCGGGGCCAGATCAAGAAGCACCTTCAATGCATTCCCTTCCAATGCCAGAGCCAAGGTGGATGGCAGTTTCTTAATCACTCCATCCACTATGAACTGCCGCTAGGTGCACTTGTGAGAGATAGGGCTCTAGCTGTGTTGCACCATCGTACTTCCTAAGCTTAGCAGGTGTCCTGGTCATCACTGCGAGCTGCTTTGGGTTAGATCCAGACGCTGGTGGGTGAGGCTCACTGGAATGGAAGGCAGTATCGTGGGGAGTTTCCTTAGCATCCGATCCCTGCAGGCAGGCCTCATTTGTCCTTCTGTCCTGTAGGTGGTCCTGGGGCCATGGCACACTGGAACTATCAGGGTGGAGAGGAATACTTGCATTGCTGGTCTGCTCTATCTGCCTATGAACCAGGTTTTCCAGCAGTCTCATGCTCTGCTTCACAGCCTGCTCCAGATCCTGGATTTCTCTTTCCATGTCTTACCATCCCACTTTTGACACCAAGGTAGCATAGATGGAAGAAGGAATCAGGTTGTGCCATTCAATGGAACTTTATTAACATTAAACACACCCAATGATAGAAACAATGATCAGATAGAGCCTTTTATTGATAGAGCCTTTTATTGGCATTGCATATAAACACAACAAAACTGCACATGCCCCCTCCCACATAAAAAACTACAAACAACACTCAATCCATACACATCATCAACAACCATAACAAAACACACAAAACATAACATATCAGCATTAAAAGAGGTAACTATATAAAATACAATCAACTTTGTGTCTAATTAACAAAAGGCATAAAAAGACACATTTAAGAATAAAAATCCTTTCCTAACAGATGTAATGTGCTAGTAACTATAGTGTGTGTTGGTGATTTAGAAAGTGAATAGCTTTTGGAAAGAAACTGTTAATGAATCTAGTGGAGTGCGATCTAATTGACCTGTATCGCCTCCCCGAGGGCAAAAGAGTAAAAAGGTGATGACCAGGGTGAAAAATGTCTGTACTGATGACCCTGGCTCTTGTATGATAACGGGTGTTAGCAATATCCTGAAGTGATGGAAGAGGACAGCCAATGACTTTTTCTCAATAGATAATAGAGATAATAATAGATAATAGAGGTCAATAGATGTAACATCACTCACACTCATGGTGAGTCACACAACAGCAATACCAAGAATCCCAACACAACATGTTTAGTAAAATTAATCAGTACAACTGGAAATATAAGCATGCATTAGTGTCTCTGTGTTTGCATGAGAAAGAAATGGGCAGACTCTGGCTATATTCTTGAGATGAAAAAAATCAGGTTTTTAAAACATTAACATGTGGAATAAAACTAAGCTCAGAGTCAAAAATAACACCTGGGTTTTTAGGCCTGGGCTAAGGAAGATCAAGAGATCTTCCTCTAGATCTCTCCAAGATTGTGTTAAACAATCTGATTAAAAAGTTCACTGCCCTCTATCCTAAACATCTCCATAACTCCACACGGATGTCATCTAGACCAACTGCTTTTCCACTCTTCATAGCTTCCCTCACTTCCACCTTGGTAATCCACTGCACTTCCTGATTCACTATGTTTCCTTCATCTGTCCTCCTCTCTTTCTCACATTTTTGTCATCCATCAGTTCCTCAAAGTACTCCTTCCACCATCTCAACACACTGTCTTCACTTGTTAGTACATTACCATCTCTGTCCTTAATCAACCTAACTTGCTGCACATCCTTTCCAGCTCAATCTCTCTGTCAAACCAATTGATATAAGTACTTCTCTCGTTCCTTAGTGTCCAGTCTCTCATACAACTCACTATATCCCTCTGCCTTTGCTACCTCTCTCTTTGCCATATGCCTAAACTCCAAGTACTCCTGTCTACTTGCTTCATCTCCCTGACTATCCCACCTTTCCTTTGCCAACATCTTAGTTGAATACTTTCCTGCAGTTCCTCATTCCACCACCATGTTTCCTTGTCTTCTTTCCTTTGTCCAAAGGATACACCACATAACTTTCTACTCATTTCCCTCAATACTCTTGTTGTACTTTCCCAGTCCTCTGGTTATTCTTCCCATCACCCAGAGCCTGTATCAACTTCTTCCTGAACTCTGTGCAACCTTCTTTCTTCTGTATCTTCCCTCATTTAATCCTTGGCTTTGCCTTTACTTGCTTCTTCTTCTTCTTCTTGCTTTTCAAAGTCATCCTACAGACTACCATCTGATGCTGCCTAGCTACAGTCTCTCCTGCCACCACCTTGCAGTCTCCTATCTCTTCCAGATTTCTCCTTCTACATAAGATATATTCCACCTGGGTGCACCTTCATCCACTCTTGTATGCCACCTTATGTTTCTCTCTCTTCTTGAAATATGTGCTCACTACAGCCATTTACAGCCTTGTAACAACATCCCCATCCATCTGTCCTTCCAGGTTTTTCTCCTTAAAACCATACTTACCCAAGGTCTCCTCATCATCTTTGTTTCCTTCACCTACATGCCCATTAAAGTCTGCTACTATCACCACTCTCTCCCCCTGGGAACACTCTTTCACCATTTCATCCAACTTACTCCAGAATTCCTCTTTCTCTTCTTCTTGATATCAGCTTGTGGGGCATACACACTAACATCATTCAACATCACACCTTTGATTTCTAGCTTCAAACTCACGATCCTGTCCAACTCCCTTTTCTCCGTCTGGACACTCCTCACATACTCTTCCTTCAAGATTACCCCTACTCCATTTCTTCTCCTATCTACACCACATCATAAACCATTTTATGCCACTGATATAATGATAATAATAATAATAATAATAATAATAATAATAATAATAATAATAATTGTCACAAACCCGAGCGGTCAAGGTACACCAGAGCAGGAATGGAGGCTTCCAAACAGTTTTGCAATCAGCAATTTTTCATTTATTACAAAAGATACTTCGCAGGCAACAAACTCACATGAACATGCGACACTCACCACAAACCAGATGACAAACACCTGTTATATACTTAGTGAGATAATTAGACTTAATTGGACCATACCAAAACCCCAAGCAAAACAATAAGCATTTTCATATTTCCATATACCCAATAATATCTAAAAGAGACATAAATACATAAATAATTTCCCCCCTATTTATAGAATAAATACACACCATAAATAATACAATAAATAGTTTTAAACCCTTATTTACATATTAAATTACCCCTTACTCAGTCATTACATGCCTCCTTCCTCCTGGCATCCTTTAAAAGGCACTCAAACCCCTAAGGAGTCTTTTGCCTGGATACCACCAGGAAGCATACTGGCAAAGGTACGTGGTCTTTTGATTCAATTACCTCATCCAATTAATATAATTAACCTTAATATTTATCTCACAAAGGAATTCAATTCAATCAAAACAGATCTCCAAATATATGTGCACTTTATCAATACAATCATGTTAACATTGCCATGATTCATGATTCATGACACATGCCATGTGTCAACACAACAGAAATAAGCTATAGACAGCTTGCTCCTTCTGTAATTGATAGTGTTTCAGCTTCTCTGCATCAGGCTCTAGACTTGGTGGCCCCCTTAAAAAAGAAAAAGTCTAATCAGAGATTTTTAACTCCTTGGTTCAACACAGAAACTCGTAGCTTAAAACAGAAGACTCGTCAATTAGAAAGAAAATGGCACTCTACTAATTTAGATGAAATCTATTTAGCTTGGAGAAATCATCTTTTAATTTATAAAAAATCTCTTAGAAAAGCTAGAACGAGTTATTACTCTGCATTAATAGAAGAGAACAAGAATAATCCCAGGTTTCTTTTCAGTACTGTAGCCAGGTTGACAAAGAGTCAGGACTCTGTCAATCCTAGCATCCCCTTAGAGCTTACTAGTCAGGACTTTATGAACTTTTTCAATAATAAAATTTCATCCATCAGAGATAAAATCAATCAGATTCTTCCCACAGTTGACTTAAATACTGTAACTACTACAACTCCTTCTATTGATGTCTGTCTTGATGAGTTTACTCCAATTGACCTTTGTGAGTTAGACAAAATAGTTTCCTCATCCAAACCTTCAACTTGTCTTTTAGACCCTATTCCTACCAGGTTATTTAAAGAAGTCTTCCCACTTATTGGGAGCTTTATTCTTCATATAATCAATTCTTCATTGACTTTAGGCCATGTACCGCAGGCTTTTAAAACGGCTGTAATTAAACCCTTACTCAAAAAGCCAACGCTAGATCCAGGAGCTTTAGCTAACTATAGACCAATCTCTAATCTCCCTTTCATTTCAAAAATCTTAGAAAGAGTTGTTGCTACGCAATTATTTGACCACCTGCAGGGAAATGGTTTACTTGAAGAGTTTCAATCTGGGTTTAGAATCCATCATAGTACTGAAACAGCCTTAGCGAAGGTCACTAACGACCTCCTCATTGCATCTGATAATGGACTAGTTTCTGTACTTGTCCTTTTAGATCTTAGTGCAGCTTTTGATACTATTGATCATAATATTCTACTTGATAGATTAGAACACTATGTTGGACTTAATGGAACTTCGTTGCAGTGGTTTAGATCTTATTTATCTGATAGGTTCCAGTTTGTTCATGTAAATGATGAGTTTTCTTTCAGCTCAAAGCTTAGTCATGGAGTTCCACAGGGATCTGTGCTAGGCCCTACTCTTTTTAGTTTATATATGCTTCTGTTAGGCAACATTATTAGAAAGCACTGTATACATTTTCATTGTTATGCAGATGACACACAATTATACCTGTCAATGAAGCCAGATGATACTAATCAATTAGCCAAGTTAGAAGCCTGTCTTAAGGAAATCAAAGCTTGGATGACTTGTAATTTCCTGCTATTAAATTCAGATAAGACTGAAGTCATTCTTGTTGGTCCAAAAAACCTTAGAAATTCCTTTCCAAATCAAACTTTCAGTTTGGATGCAGTTACTCTTTCTCTTAATAGCTCTGTGAGGAACCTTGGAGTTATTTTTGATCAGGATTTGTCCTTCAATTCACATATTAAATTTGTTTCTAAGACTGCCTTCTATCATTTGCGTAATATTGCCAAGATTAGGAGCATCTTGTCTCAGAGTGATGCTGAGAAGCTGATCCACGCTTTTGTTAGCTCGAGATTAGATTATTGTAATTCTTTATTATCAGGCTGTCCTAAAACATCTTTAAAAAGTCTTCAGCTGATCCAAAATGCTGCAGCAAGAGTTTTAACAGGTACTAGAAAGAGAGATCATATCTCTCCGGTTCTGGCCTCCCTTCATTGGCTTCCCATAGAGTTTAGAATTAAGTTTAAAATCCTTCTTCTTACTTACAAAGCTCTAAACAATCAGGCTCCTTTTTATTTAAAAGATCTGATACTACCGTATCATCCTAACAGAGCACTACGCTCCCAAAATGCAGGATTACTTGTAATACCTAGAATCTCCAAAAGTACAATGGGTGGCAGAGCCTTCAGTTATCAAGCTCCTCTCCTGTGGAATCAGCTGCCAATCTGGATTCGGGAGTCAGACTCGATCTCTGTTTTTAAGAATAGGGCTAAAACCTACCTTTTTGATATAGCCTACAATTAGGGAGGGATCATGTGTTTCTGAACCCTCCCTTAGTTATGCTGCTAATAGGTTTAGTCAGCCGGGGGACCTCCAGTAATGCACTGGGCCTCACTCCTTTCCTCACTCTCTATGAAATATTTTTTTTTTTTTGCTGGTCATTAACATTTGTTTGTTCTCTCCCATAGATTGAGTCCCCATCGTGCTGTTTGCTCTCTACATGTCTGTTCTTTTCTTCTTCTCTATCCCCTCACCCCCCAGCCAGTCGCAGCAGATGACTGCCCCTCCCTGAGCCTGGTTCTGCTGGAGGTTTCTTCCTGTTAAAAGGGAGTTTTTCCTCTCCACCGTCGCCAAGTGCTTGCTCACAGGAGATCGCCTGATTGCTGGGGTCTTTCTGCAACTGTGGGGGTCCCCCCTACAGTTGATAGTGCTATGAGATGACTGTTGTTGTGAAATGGCGCTATATAAATAAAGTTGAATTGAATTGAATTGAATTGAACATTTACAAATTCTACTCATATAATATAATCCTCAATTACAGAAACTGTACACTCCGTCGTCACATTTCCTCCCCCCCTCTTCCAAGAGTACAGTACTCTCTGAGTCATGTACTCTGGAGAGGCTGTCTGCCACAAGGTTGGTTTTCCCTGCCATATACCGAACAGTAAAGTTATAAAGCTGAAGGGACAAATACCACCCTGTAAGACGACTATTCGTGTCCTTCATCCTATTCAGCCACTGTAAGGCCCGATGATCTGTCTCCAATGTGAAATGACGCCCAAGTAAATAGTATTTACAGTAAGAGGCCCTATTGCCCATTTCATGGCAAGGCACTCTTTCTCTACCGTAGAGTAGCTCGTCTCCCGGTCCAACAACTTACGGCTCAAGAACAGTACCGGGTGTCTCTCTCCCTTCACCTCCTGGAGAAGTACTGCTCCGATGCAAACTCCTGAAGCATCTGTCTGTAGAATAAATGGACGGGCGAAATCTGGACTGTAGAGAACCTTCTCACCAGATATAGCACCCTTCAGATCTTCAAAGG
The DNA here is from genome assembly GCA_020510985.1 of Pholidichthys leucotaenia. NCBI lineage: Eukaryota > Metazoa > Chordata > Actinopteri > Cichliformes > Pholidichthyidae > Pholidichthys > Pholidichthys leucotaenia. The sequence continues at coordinate 214,349,164 of CM035849.1, read as the reverse complement.
CTCTACCACACTCCTCTGTCCATTTTACCCTATTTGGTGCTGAAGCCTTAGTGAGGTCAGTCAGGATTGCTGCTCTTTCAGCAAAATGGGGAATGAACTTACTATACCATCCTACCATTCCCATAAATGACCATACCTTCTTCTTGGTAGTAGGCACAGGATAGGTCCGAATGGCATCCACTTTACCCACTCGTGGTCTAATGACCCCCTGACCAACCACATGTCCCAGGTACTCCACCTGCTGCTGTTCAAACGCACATTTGCGTGGATTGATAGTCAGTCCTGTCCTCTTAATCAAAAGAAGGACCTGCCTAAGATGCAACAAATGTTCCTTCCAGGTCTGACTATAGATGACTACGTCATCCAAATAGGCAGCCGCAAAGTCTGATACCCCTCTTAATACCTGATCCATGAGTCGCTGGAAAGTTGCAGGTGCCCCCTGGAGGCCAAATGGCATAACCTTGAACTGAACATTGCCATAAGGTGTTTTAAAGGCTGTAAATTCTTTCGTTTCAGGTGCCAAGGCCACCTGCCAATACCCCTTGCTTAAGTCTAGTGTGGAAATAAACCTAGCCCTGCCCACTTTCTCTAATAACTCATCAATATGGGGCATGGGGTATGACTCAAACTTAGAGACTGCGTTAAGGTATCTGAAGTTGATACAGAACCTCAAAGAGCCATCCTTTTTGGGGACCAGGACAATCGGGCTACACCACTCACTGACTGACTCCTCAATCACTCCCAGCTGCAACATCAGGTCAATTTCCTGCTTCAGTTTCGGGACCAACCGCTCAGGGATCCTATAAGATTTTCTACGCGGAACAGCCTCTTCCTTCAAATGAACCTTATGGTGAACAAATGTGGTGAAACCAGGTCTCTCCTGAAACAATTCTGGATCTAATAGTGCCTCTAACTGTCTCCACTGATTAACCTGCAAATGAGACACCTGAAATGAACAAGGCTCTGTCACATTTGTGGGAAAGGACTGTTCTCTCTCCTCATCCACTTCTGTCGCACAAATGAGGAGCTGATGATGCGTCTGCTGATGACCAGGCTGCTGAAACTCCTTTAACAAGTTAACATGGAAGCACTGATGTTTTGTCTTCCTGTCAGGCATATATAGTTCATATGTCACTGCACTTAGTTTCTTAGAAATTTCATAAGGCCCCTGCCATCGAGCCAACAGCTTACTGTCATAAGAGGGCAGCAGTAACACCTGCTGACCTGGGTGAAAAACCCTCTTTCTGGCCCTCTTATCATACCAAGTCTTTTGTTTGGCCTGCGCCGTCCTCATGTGCTCCTGAGCCAAAGCAGTCATTCGATCTAGTTTTTCTCTCATTTTAATGACATATGAGACCACATTGTCCTGATCACTCGGTGGACTCTCCCAGTGCTCCTTTAATAAGTCCAGTGGGCCCCTCACCTGATGACCATATAGTAGTTTAAAAGGTGAGAACCCTGTTGAAGCCTGGGGCACCTCCCGATAAGCAAATAACAAGTACGGCACCCATTGGTCCCAATCCAAGCCCGTATCAGAAACAAATTTTCGCAGCATGTTCTTCAAAGTCTGGTTAAATTGCTCAACCAGTCCATCTGTCTGAGGGTGATATGGGGTGGTCTTAATTCCCTTAATACCCAGCAGCTTATATACCTGCTGCAACAGTTTTGATAAAAAAAATTTGTTCCACAGTCCGTTAAGATCTCTCTGGGTATGCCTACCCTCGAAAGTAACTGAATGAGGCAGTTGGCAACCTGCCTAGCCTTAATAGATTTTAATGGGAAGGCTTCTGGGTACCGAGTAGCGTAGTCACATATCACCAGAATGTATCTATTACCCAAGGAGCTTTTCTCTAGGGGACCAACTATATCCATCCCTATTCTGTCAAATGGTGTTCCAATGACTGGTAATGGCTGCAGTTGGGCACGGGCTACTCCCCTAGGTGATGTAATCTGACATGTTTCACATGTTGCACAAAACTCCTTAATCTGGGTATACATTCCCGGCCACATAAACCTTCTAGCAATTCTTTGTAATGTCTTCTGGAAAGCTAGATGACCTGCCCAAGGGATAACATGTCCCAGTTCCATAACCTTTGGTGTGAGGCCTTGTGGCAAAGCTATGGCCATAACTTCACTTTGCTGTTGGTACAGAATGCCCTTTTTAATGACATACACGGCCTCAGCCAAACAATCCACTCTGCCCTGTTTCACACCCTCAATCTCCGAGACTTTATCAAACCAAGGTTCTAGCGCTGGGTCAGCTTTCTGCAGTGCAGCTGTGTCAGAAGGGATGTCAAAGTCTACTGACTGGCTTAGCTGTGGTGTTTCTTCACCCAAGTTCTTCACTGAAGCTAAAACCTTGTCTCTTCTTCTCTGAGCCTTGGATTTTGGCTGCTTAATAGGGCCTGCCTCTACCCCAGAATCATAAAAAGGCAACTCCTGGAGAACATTGGCAGCCCTCTGCGCCCTGGTTGTCACCATATTACAATTTTTCCCAACAGGTGCATTAAGCCTCTGCTCAATAGCGCCACCTGCCTGTCCCTCCTCAGTTTGTTGTTCGTCCCTAACCTGTTGTATGATGTCCAACAAAGTTGGAACATCATTGCCAAGAATAACTGCATATGGCAAATCAGGCACAAGAGCTACAGGAAGGAGATAAGTTTGACCCTCCACTGTTAAATAGACCTCAGTGATCGGGTACAACTTCTTATCCCCATGAACGCAACTAATATTCACTGTAGACTCACTCCACGAATCCCTAGGGACCAAACTGGGCAGAACCACAGTCTGAAAACAACCAGGGTTTGACAAGGCCTCTTCACACTGACCATTAAGCAGAACAGTTGTTTTATATATTTCACTGTGAACTGGTGCTGAAAGAGTGGGTCTCGGAACTGAGCATAACAATGAAGGCTTATTATTTTCTGTGGCAGGACATGAATATTGAGTATGACCGATTTTATTACACTGATAACAGCGTATATCTTTATTAGAGACAAAACGTGACTTTTTGCTACCATTATAGTTGCCATTTGTGATCTGACTGGAACTGGAATTCAGTCTATTTTGAGCTTGACCACCCCTTTCACCCCCATTAGACTTACTCCATGTGGTGAAAGAGCTGTCATGGCTGAGAGTAGGTCTCCTGCTCCCAGACCTGGCTGACAGAAAGACCTCCACAAGACGGGCAGCGCCCTCTGCAGTCTTCGACTCCCGCTCTTGTATCCAGATTCCCAGTTCCGGGTCCACCATCCGCAGAAACTGCTCCAAAATCATCAGTTCCGAAATGTCTTTTATAGTTGAGGTCTCTGGTTTAATCCATTTATAAAACAGGTCATTTAAACGTACATAAAGTTCACGGGGGGTTTCGTCCTGATGAATGTCCAGGGCACGAAACCTTCTCCTATAGGTGTCGGGTGTTATTTCATATTTAATTAAAATTGCTTCCTTCACTTTGTCATAATTGTCCGTGTCTGCAATGTCCATAAGCACATACGCACTCCGTGCTTTACCTGTGAGCAGAGGAGCCAACTGAATAGCCCACTCTTCTTTATGCCAGCGGCAGACCGTAGCGATCCTCTCAAACGTCGCCAGATAGTGCTCGATGTCGTCCTTAGGAGAGAGCGGATTCAGCCTGGGCTCGTGGTGCATCTGCGTTGTCCTCGCCTGCACCTGCAGCGGTAGGTTATCCTCCTGCGGGCCGACCCGACTGGCCATCACCCTGGGGTCTCCCCCCGAAGCACCGTCATCACTGCTGCGTTCAGCCCGGCTCCCACACTCCTCTCTCAGCTCCGCCACTTGTGACTGCATTTGGCGAACTTGATGCTGCATAGTCTGCCACCTTTGTTCTTGAAGAGAGGCTTATTCCTCCCTCTGATGGTCTCTGACTGTCAGTGAATGCACCATGGACTTCACCAAGCTCGCCAGTTCTTCCAGCTTGTCTAGTCCACTGGCCCCCTGCTTCTCAGTTGCCATACTTGCGTCAAAATCCTCTACTTGTTCTTGTTGTCTCTTTATTTTCCTTTTGGACATTGCTCCTTCTATCCCGTGTTATCACTTATTAATTTGACAACACTTTCTCGACCAAACATCACCATTTGTCAGGGAACAAACCACTTCTGACACCAACTGTCACAAACCCGAGCAGTCAAGGCACACCAGAGAAGGAACGGAGGCTTTCAAACAGTTTTGCAATCAGCAATTTTCCATTTATTACAAAAGGTACTTCGCAGGCAACAAACTCACATGAACATCCGACACCCACCACAAACCAAATGACAAACACCTGTTATATACTTAGTGAGATAATTAGACTTAATTGGACCATACCAAAATCCCAAGCAAAACAATAAACATTTTCATATTTCCACATACCCAATAATATCTATATAATAATAATAATAATAATAATAATAATAATAATAATATCAATATATATGCTCTGCACTGTGTGTTCATATATTCATATATTTATTCCATCCAGCTACAATGCTCTGCACTGTGTGTCTGTGTGTGTGTGTATATATATATATTTTATAGTAATACGTACATATGTATATTAGCTGCTCTTGCTTGCTTGTTTGTTGTTTTTTTTTTTTTCTTGCCTTCTGATTGTTGCTCTGAGTGTTGCTATCCCTGTGCTGTTGCAATCCTGGAATTTCCCCGTTGTGGGACTAATAAAGGCTTATCTTATCTTATCTTATCTTAATATCTAAGAGACATAAATACATAAATAATTTCCCCCCTATTTACAGAATAAATACCATACCATAAATAATACAATAAATAGTTTTAAACCCTTATTTACTTATTAAATTACCCCTTACTCAACCATCACATGCCTCCTTCCTCCTAGCATCGTTTAAAAGGCAGTCAAACCCCTAAGAAGTCTTTTGCCTGGATACCACCAGGAAGCATGCTGGCAAAAGTACGTGGTCTTATGATTCAGTTACCTCACCCAATTAATATAATTAACCTTAACATTTATCTCACAAAGGAATTCATTTCAATCAAAACAGATCTCCAAATATATGTGCACTTTATCAATACAATCATGTTAACATTTACAAATTCTACACATATAATATAATCCTCAATTACAGAAACCGTAGCAGTGGCGACACTCCGTCCTCACAATAATAATAATAATAATAGATTCAAAGATTCAAGATTCAAAGGTTTTATTATCATGTCCACAGTTAAGAAATGCTACATTTCCTGAGCAGTGAAATTCTTACTTTGCTCTCCAAACGAATGCCAAGGTAATAGGTACAGAAACAACAATTCTAATAAGGTAATGGCACACTAACGCATTAACTCAATCCTAATACTAATGCGGTGTTTCCTCTGGCTTAAAGACCTTGGCGCGGTGGCAATATATTTTTCCCGGGGGGAGGATGGGGGGCAGAAAACACATATGTATGAATATGTTAATTTTATACTATTTATTTCTTTTTTAAAATTTTGCACAGTAACTTTGCATATAATAATGCATCAGATTTATATAGCACTTTATCATAGACACTCAAAGATGCTTTTTACAGATACATTATTCATTAACTCCAGACAGACAATGGTAGTGGCAAGCTACTACTGTAGCCACAGCTGCCTTGGGGCAGGCTGACGAAGACGTGGCTGTCAGTCTGGGCCAATGGCCTCTCCGGCCACCACCGAACATTTATACACATTCATACCCAGTGTTATGGACACTGGACCCAAAGTGGGTAAAGTGTCTTGCCCAGGGACACAACGGCAGGATATCTGGGGAGAGCGGGATTCGAACTGCCAACCATCCGGTTATTGGACGACCTGCTCTACCTCCTGAGCCACTGCCGAGCATATGGAACTTACAATTTGAAGTATTGTACAACCAAGGCTTGAATGTTGGAATATCGGGCCATTTGGGGCCCCACCCAGACATCCTGTATTTGGACTTTTTACTGGTGTCATCCTTCTCTCCTTCCTCTGCTCGCACCTCTCCTGGACCCTCTGCCTGAACACTTTCCTCTCCTTGGCTCCTCTCTTCTGTCTAATCTTGCCCTCTTTGAGCTCTGTCTAATTCAGGCTCTCTGTCTGTCTATGGTGGTATACAAACAGGTTAGAAAATATCAAGTGCCATGTAAATTAAAGGAGACAACCAACAATTTCTAGTTAAGGGTACAAAGAGCACCCACTTAAAACTTGAGTAATGACTTCAGTCTTGAAGGTTTGAGGTTTTTCTCCAAAATTTTTAACAATTTTCTTATTGTTTTCTGCTTTTCTCTGTAAATTTATCTAAATTTGAAACCATTTTCCTCAAATTTGTAATTTCCTCTTGTAAAATTGACTTTTCTAGTACATTTGAAACTTTATTATAAATTTGTGGATTATTTTATGGCTTATTTTTGTCTGTTTTTTAAAATAAAATTACTGTTTTTTAAAGAAAAAGAACAGAACAGAAACAATAACAATATTGCAGAACAGAACAATAATTTAACCTTTTAACTGTCCACATTTCATGGATGTGTCGCGTTCCCCCAGTGGCACAGCACAGCAACTGCACCTGTCAACTCTCTGGCTGTCCTCTGATGTTCCAGGCTCTCCTGAGGATTTGTACTGAGCTGTACTGATCTGACAGTTCAGAAGGTGGCAGACACGCATCAGAGGAATCATGGCTGACATGGAATACAGCAAAGAAGGTTCAGGTTCAGGTTACTTTATCTGTACCCGTAGGTAGATTTGTTTTGATTTGAAAGAAGAAGAAATCCTCATTATTCTTCTTCCTTTTTCTGCCATGAGCTCACAAGACCAAGATGGCCGCCACCACTATCATCTGGATCCTCACAGAAACTGCATCATACAGTAAAAATAACTGCATAATACAAACTAAATTCACGTGGGATAATCATAAGAGTTTGTAGATGGGATAGAGAGCGTAAATGACCGACCAAACACAAAACAACGACCATGATTGGCAAAAACGGACCGACTACGCAAGCGGACCCCCTCCCCCCACGACCGGTGAGTGACGTATTTACGTCTTTTTTTTTTTTTTTACATTTTGTTGATTTTCTGGTTCATATACTTTGAAGATAAGATACAAACATACCGCTGTAGACAAAACGGTCTCCAAAAAAAAAGAAATGAACCATTCTTTGTGTAAATATGTCCGTAGTCCACTTTTGACTGAGTTATGTAATTTATATAGCTGCCGTGATATTATGCAAATTAGATGCGTAAATTTATTCCTATCTGAAACTTTGGATCATATTCTACATCTTCCTAACTGACAGTAAGCCATTATCTCTTGCAACTTTCAAGTTATAGCCTTGGAAAGCTGAACTATTTTACTGACAAAAAATATTTACCACTCTTGACCACTAGGGGTTATGTTTACCCCTTAACCGTCATAGTCGCCATATGGCGACTGGGACAGTTAAACATTACAAAGAAACAAATATCAATAAAATTGTATTTAATGATTTAAATTAACTTAAATGACCAAGGATGCCATTATTTCTGTTATAATATTTCTATATATTTATAGTTGTTTTTTTTTTAGAAATCTCCTCACCGCCAAGAAAAACCTCCCTTATTTCGAAATCCAAATGCTGGCACGTTCAGTTTGTCCAAACGCTGCTGATGGATTAAAGTCATTGACTTCGTGAATTTTGGTCATCTTAACTTGCCAGGTACATAATTGGGAGCATAACTTAATATTGTAGTGGCTGGTGAAATATATCCTCAGCAATTCAGTAGTCCCCCTTGCCTTTCCCTTCATATGAAGCCGGCTGCATTTGAATTCTAACAACATCTCTTAGCTAAGCGACTCTTCCGTTATTGCTCCCGTTTCCAGCGGGTTACCTCTTCTAATTTTTTTTTCTGCGTTTAAAGTACTTTAACAAACTCGTGTTTCTGTCGGACAGTCAAGCCTTATTCATGCTGCATTTCCCCTCTAGTCCGCCTTAGACCGAGTACGCTTTGGACGAGCCCGGCAAGCACGCAAAGCTGTACATGCTCACTTTTTTCATCTACCCAGGCCAAGCAGTTGACGCATGCACACAACCATCATTTGTAGTTTCACTCCCACCCGACAGGTGATGAGCCAGGATTTTCACCAACGAAGAAATGGCGGACTTCTTCACAAAGTTTCTCTTCAAATAGAGTCCATTTCTGCTGTTTGACTTCCCAGTTTTCACTCCTTTTCCACGAAGATGCTGCTGCCACTAGCGAGACACTGCGTGCTGACTGACTGGAATGCTTGCGTGAGTGGGGCGCTTCTAAACTCCACGTGGATGATGGCCACGCGCGTTGTTCGTGTGTGCACTTGCGGAAAGTCATTGCTTCATATATTTTTCTTAAATTCATATCTCCTTCTTGGCGTGGCAATAAATTTTCTGGCGAGGTGGCCCGCCACCAAGAAATGTTACCAGAGGAAACCCTGCTAATGGATGCTAATAACAAACACACCAACACACAGTTAGGCAATCCTTAAACACACCTTGATACTAAATACAGTGATCCCTCACTTATCGCGGTTAATTGGGTCCAGAACCGACCGCGAAAAGTGAAAAACCGCGAAGTAGTGTCACCCCCCCCCCATTTTTTACATACATTTTTTTGTGTATATATAATATCAATAAGTGTATATTAACCCTATAAATGCATATGTTATCATTAGAACATTAAAGAATAGTTTGAAACATGTAAATAAAATATTAATAATATACATAATATACATAAAATAATGTATAAATAATATAAATAATACGTACGTTCATTTTCTCACTCTCTCTCTCGACGGGAAGGCGTAGAGGCAGCAGGAGGAGGCGTAGAGGCAGCAGCGACGTCTCGGCCAATCAGCTTGCGAGATTCCCGAGCCGAGCCAACACGAGAACAAAATCTCTTGGGGGGGGGGGGATGCTGGCCAGTGAATCAGAGAGGTGGATTTTGAGTTGTGCCGGCTCTCCGTATAGTCTCCTTGCCTTCTGCTAGCGCCCGGGCAACTTTTTTCTCAATTTTGAATTTTTGATGAATATTTTTGAAAAATCCGCGATGCACTGAGGGCGCGAAAGGTGAGGCGCGAAGTAGTGAGGGATCACTGTACTAAAACTAATGAGTACTAATAACACACACTGGTCCGTGGCAGTTGCCACGGCCAAGCTATGTAGAGTGATGATATCGAGTGAAGTGATGATATAGAATGAAGTACGAGGAGACAAAGAAGAGTGATGTCTGAAGATAGAGTTGATGACATGTTTCGGGACCCAGGAGACAGACACTGACACGGGCAAATTAGTGAACAATAATCTTTATTAGAGTGAAAGGGTGTGTAGTGCAAGTGTGAGAGCGTGGATAGTATCCTGGTCACTGGAACTGAGCACTCTGGACGGAGACCCAGCAACCCTGGAACATATAGGCACAGACAATTACTTTTGTCCCACGCTAATGACAAGCTATCAGTAGTGAGGCTTACTTGGGAGAAGCACAGGTTACGTCCTGCTGAGAACCAGCGGCCGTGCAACGTGGAGGTGAAGGCGTCCGTGAACGAGCTGGGGCTTCTACCTGTGACTGAGACGAGGACAGGTCTTCCATTGACTCCGGCTGTGACACCACAGACCGGGGCGATGACAAACCAGCTGATGACAAGACAAGTGATTCCACAGAACGTGGTGACGATGATAATCCAGATGATGACAAGACGAGTGACTCCACAGAGCGTGGTGACCATGACAAACCAAACGATGACGAGGTGAGTGATTCCACAGAGCGTGGTGACGAAGACACAACAGATGACGATGACACAAACTCCACCGGTAACGGTGGCCAGTACTCCTGTAACTGATACAGTAACAATTCAGGAACTTGAGGAGCAAAACGTACCGGTAGTCGTGGTGGTAGCGAACCGCTACGTGTGCGAGTTGGCGTAACCCCATCAGCTGGGGACGCAGGTCCGCCGCCAAGGGAGTCCACCTGTGCACAGGGGTAGAGGTTAGGAGTAGAGTAGCAAACAGTTCTCTTACGTGCTTGACTATGAACAGAAGTCCTAGATGAGGCAAGAGAAGTTCTTGACGAGGCCAGAGAAGTTCCTGACGAGACAGTTCCTGACGAAGCAGCTCCTGACGAGACAGTTCCTGCCGAAGCAGTTCCTGACGAGACAGTTCCTGACGAGACAGTTTCTGACGAGACAGTTCTTGACAAGACAGATCTTGACGAGACAGTTCTTGACGAGACAGATCTTGACGAGACAGTTCTTGACGAGACAGTTTCTGACGAGACCAGAGAGCGGAGTTCTGGTTCTTTCTCTGACGAGGAGGACAGACGACTCCGTGCCGGGCTGTCAGCAACGCTGGCTTTTAACAGCTGCTGATTAACACCTGTGGATCTGTGCGCAGCTGGAGTTAATGATGCCAATGACGGCCCAGAGGCCGCCATGACAGTACTCCCCCCTCTAGCAGTGCCTCCAGGCACCTGCCCAATCCTACCTGGATTCGCCCGGTGGAAGTTGCGAATCAGCTGCTTATCCAAGATCAACGCTGGGCGAATCCAAGACTGATCCTCCGGTCCAAAGCCCTCCCAGTCCACCAAATACTGAAGGCCACGACCCCGCCTGCGAACATCCAAGATGGCAGTCACCCCCCAGGCCGGATGGCCATCGATCATCCTTGGGGGTGGGGGTGCCGCGGGAGCAGGGCACAGGGGGTCAGAGACGTACGGCTTGACCTGGGAGACATGAAAGGTGGGGCAGATACGCATCGAAGAGGGGAGAGACAAGCGCACAGACACAGGGTTAACAATACGATTAATGGTGTAGGGACCAATAAAGCGTTTAGTCAGCTTACGCTTTTCAGCCGGCACACCAATATTCCGGGTAGATAACCAAACCTTCTGACCCACCTTATACTCCGGGGCAGGTCTCCTATGCCGGTTGGCCACCTGGATATTACGTTCAGTGGTCTTCAACAAAGCTTTGCGAGCGAGGAGCCACACTCGCCGGCAGCGTTTAATATGTGCCTGGACAGAAGGAAACGCTACCTCCTTCTCCTCCTCAGGAAACAACGGAGGATCAAACCCACAAGAGGCTTTAAAAGGGGAGACGCCCGTGGCCGTGGAGATCGTAGCGTTGTGAGCGTACTCAATCCAGGGCAGGAACTTGCTCCAGGAGGATGAGCAGGAGGAGATGACACAACGGAGGGCAGCCTCCAGCTACTGATTAGCCCTCTCGCACTGACCATTACTTTGGGGGTGATAGCCAGAAGAGAGGCTGGCAGTGGCTTCTAGTGCCGTGCAGAAGGCCTTCCAAACTTGAGATACAAACTGGGGTCCTCGATCGGACACGATATCCACAGGGATGCCATGAAGACGTACCACGTGTTGCACCAGGAGGTCCGCAGTCTCCTGGGCCGAAGGCAGACCCCGAAGAGGCACAAAATGGGCCGCCTTCGAGAACTGGTCTACAATGGTTAATACTGTGGTGTAGTCATCTGAAGTGGGTAACCAAGTAACAAAGTCCATTGCTACATGAGACCAAGGGCGTGAAGGAACAGGTAACGGATGTAGTAAGCCTGCCGGGGGAGATGACGTCGTCTTCCCGGTGGCGCACTGAGCGCAGGCCCGAATGTAGCCAACAACGTCCTTCCGCAACCCTGGCCACCAGAAGGTCCTTTGAAGAAGATCCACAGTCCGACCCACTCCAGGATGACAAGCCAAGTTGGAAGCGTGACCCCACTCAATCACCTTGCCTCGGACAGCGCGTGGAACAAACAAGCGGCCCGGGCCCCCCCCCCCCCCCCCCAGGGTCCGGCTCAGTCTTCTGGGCCTGGCGAACCGTCTTGCAGATTCCCCAGGACAGGGCGCCCACGACGCAGGAAGTCGGCAGAATAGGGGTGTCCTGGTCCTCGGAGGATGGGGGGTCAAACTGCCGGGAGAGAGCGTCCGGCTTACCGTTTTTGCTTCCCGGCCGGTACGTGATGGTAAAATTAAACCAGCCGAAGAAGAGGGACCAGCGAGCCTGGCGTGCATTCAGGCGCTTAGCCGTCCTGAGGTACTCCAGGTTATGGTGATCAGTCCAAACCACGAACGGCTGAGCAGCCCCCTCCAGCCAATGTCTCCATTCCTCCAAGACCAATTTCACAGCCAGTAACTCCCTGTCCCCGATGCTGTAGTTCCTCTCTGCAGGGGAGAGACGATGAGAGAAAAAAGCACAAGGGCGAATCTTACCATCCATGGGAGATCGTTGGGAGAGTACTGCTCCAACTCCTGCATCAGACGCGTCCACCTCCACCAAGCATTGAAGCTTCGGGTCCACCTGGGTAAGGACTCGGGCCGAGGTGAACTCCCTCTTGAGCTTCTCAAATGCATCGGCTGCTTCCTTACTCCAGCAAAATGGAATCTTAGGGGAGGTGAGAGCAGTCAAAGGATGGGCAATATTACCAAAGTTAGGCACGAACCTCCTATAAAAGTTAGCAAACCCCAGGAACCCTTGAAGCTGCTTTCTGGAGGTGGGTGCAGGCCATTCCACCACTGCCTTGACCTTGGCAGGGTCAGGAAGCACCTGGTTCCGAGCAATAATAAATCCAAGGAAGGAGGTTTGATCAGTGTGAAATTCGCATTTCTCGGCCTTGACGAACAGCTGGTTCTCCAGGAGGCGCTGTAATACTCTGCGGACATGCACCCGATGTTCCTCTAGTGTGCGGGAGAAGATGAGGATATCATCAAGATAAACGAAAACAAATGAGTTCAAGAAATCCCGTAGTACATCGTTAATCAAACGCTGGAAAACGGCTGGGGCGTTAGTTAACCCAAACGGCATTACCAGGTACTCAAAATGACCGCTGGGGGTCCGGAAAGCCGTTTTCCACTCATCACCTTCTCTAATGCGCACTAGATGGTAGGCATTCCTGAGGTCCAGTTTAGTAAACCATGATGCTCCCTGGAGGGAGTCAAACGCAGTGTTCATCAAGGGCAGAGTATATTTATCCTTGACCGTTATTTCATTCAGCCCCCGGAAGTCAATACAGGGGCGTAGTGAACCGTCCTTCTTTCCAACAAAGAAAAATCCGGCCCCCACGGCCGAAGACGACGGGCGGATAATACCAGAGGCCAAAGATTCCTTAATGTAAGTGTCCATAGCCTCGCGCTCCGGGGCTGACAGGCTGTAAAGGCGGCTAGCAGGTAGAGGGGCCCCAGCCTTCAGATTAATGGCGCAGTCATACGGACGATGGGGGGGTAAAGACAACGCCCGAGATTTGCTGAACACTTGCCCCAAATCGTGATAAACCTCAGGTACCTTAGATAAATCCGGTGGAGATGAATCGGGCAGAGGCACTTTCACGGATGGGGCGCACGCCGCTGATTGGAGACAGGCACTAAGGCAGAACGTACTCCATGCCATTATTCTCCCAGCTTGCCAATCAATAGTGGGGTTATGTAGGCGCAGCCAGGGGTATCCCAGAATAACGGGCGAAGAGGAAACGGGCAGCACTAAGAACTGAATTTCCTCCCTGTGATTCCCTGAGACAATTATAGACACAGGCGCTCTCTGAAGGTTAATGGTAGTCAACGACGCCTTCGACAGGGTAATCAATCTGACAGGGGGTTCTAAAGTCTGACAACTAAGGCCCATCCGGGTTGCCAGGTCTCTAGAAATGAAATTTTGCTCAGCTCCAGAATCAACTAACGCTAGTGTGGAGTGTTCTGTGTGAGTATGAATGAGTCTGAGGGGTAAATGACAACAAGTAAGGGGTTCCTCTGTGTTCTTGCCCATAAATCCCCCTACTGCGATCCACGGGCCTTCCCTTTTAACTTACTAGGACATTCGGAAACCCCATGTGACTCCTTCCCACAATAGAAACACAGGCCCTGATCCCTACGGCGTTGTTTCTCAGCTGCTGACACCTTAGAGTGACCAACAATCATGGCTTCCTGATCCGGGACCTTTTCTGACGCGGGTAGAGCGAGCGGAAGAGAGACAGAGGCATGAGGGCGGGGTTTAACTGGACGGTAAGTAACTCGCCGACCAGCCGCCCGTTCCCTTAACCTACTATCGATACTAACTGCTAAAGCAATTAAATCTTGCAAGTTATCTGGTTTATCCCTTGCCGCTAACTCATCCTTTAGCTCGTTGTTAAGACTGCGTAGAAAAATACCACAAAGAGATGGCTCCCCCCACCCAATCTCTGCGGCCAAGACCCGGACGTCAATGGCGTAATCTGCAGCTGATCTCTTTCCCTGCTGTAGGCTTAAAAAACGTTCTGTCAACACCTCTCCCCTATCCGTGTGATCAAATACAGACAGAAACTCAGACACAAACTCCTGATAGGTAAGTAGAGAATAGCTAGGTCTAGCCATGATCGAATATGCCCAGTCCAAAGCTCTACCTGCCAGCAAATTTATGACATAGCCTATCCGGCTAGAGTCCAGAGAAAAATCCCCCGGCACACGCAGAAAAACTGATTCACACTGTAAAATGAATCCTCGAGCTTCCCCGAGTTTCCCGCTGAACCGGGCAGGTGTTGGAATAGGAGTGAGGCGAGAGGACGAGGAGGTGTTAGCTAGTCCTGACGTTAAGCCTGCAGGGGTAGAGGTATTTACGGTCGGGGGAAACGTTTGGTGTCCCTCCAAACGATCCAGCCAACCATTAATTTGAGTTAGTTGATTTAAGATTACTGTTTGCTGGTGGGCTAGCAAATCTACCCGGGCGTTAAGAGTGTTAATTAAGCGCAACAGTGAGCTGTCCGCTGGGTCAACGTGACGGAGTCGTACTGACATGTTTCGGGACCCAGGAGACAGACACTGACACAGGCAAATTAGTGAACAATAATCTTTATTAGAGTGAAAGGGTGTGTAGTGCAAGTGTGAGAGCGTGGATAGTATCCTGGTCACTGGAACTGAGCACTCTGGACGGAGACCCGGCAACCCTGGAACATATAGGTCCAGACAATTACTTTTGTCCCACGCTAATGACAAGCTATCAGTAGTGAGGCTTACTTGGGAGAAGCACAGGTTACGTCCTGCTGAGAACCAGCGGCCGTGCAACGGGGAGGTGAAGGCGTCCGTGAACGAGCTGGGGCCTCCACCTTTGACTGAGACGAGGACAGGTCTTCCAGTGACTCCGGCTGTGACACCACAGACCGAGGCGATGACAAACCAGCTGATGACAAGACAAGTGATTCCACAGAACGTGGTGACGATGATAATCCAGATGATGACAAGACGAGTGACTCCACAGAGCGTGGTGACCATGACAAACCAAACGATGACAAGGTGAGTGATTCCACAGAGCGTGGTGACGAAGACACAACAGATGACGATGACACAAACTCCACCGGTAACGGTGGCCAGTACTCCTGTAACTGATACAGTAACAATTCAGGAACTTGAGGAGCAAAACGTACCGGTAGTCGTGGTGGTAGCGAACCGCTACGTGTGCGAGTTGGCGTAACCCCGTCAGCTGGGGACGCAGGTCCGCCGCCAAGGGATTCCACCTGTGCACAGGGGTAGAGGTTAGGAGTAGAGTAGCAAACAGTTCTCTTACGTGCTTGACTATGAATAGAAGTCCTAGACGAGGCAAGAGAAGTTCTTGACGAGGCCAGAGAAGTTCCTGACGAGACAGTTCCTGACGAGACAGTTCCTGACGAAGCAGCTCCTGATGAGACAGTTCCTGCCGAAGCAGTTCCTGACGAGACAGTTCCTGACGAGACAGTTTCTGACGAGACAGTTCTTGACAAGACAGTTCTTGACGAGACAGTTCTTGACGAGACAGATCTTGACGAGACAGTTCTTGACGAGACAGTTTCTGACGAGGCAAGAGAATACCTTGACGAGGCCAGAGAGCGGAGTTCTGGTTCTTTCTCTGACGAGGAGGACAGACGACTCCGTGCCGGGCTGTCAGCAACGCTGGCTTTTAACAGCTGCTGATTAACACCTGTGGATCTGTGCGCAGCTGGAGTTAATGATGCCAATGACGGCCCAGAGGCCGCCATGACAGTTGAGGTTCAGTTGGACACAGCAATGATGATAGAAGGACTACAGCTCCTGACCAGATAGAGTGATGATATAGAGTGAAGTACGTGGCGGTAATGCATCTGTAAGCTGGTTGCCAACCGCCAATCAAATCTGAAAGAAGAAAGAATAACACACACTAGGCAATTTGGACAGTTAAAGCAGTTAAAGCAGTCAGACAAGAGGAATGAAATTGAAAATTCACTGGATGACTAAAGTGATAGTGGTATATTGATATCAGAGATGATGTGAACCTGAGATGGCATAAACCTATGTACAGTGTGCAAATAAGCATTGTGCAATGAGCAGTGCATAATTACAAATTAAATATTACAAATTAGCACTCGGTGCTAATTTCTCTGTAACAATAGTACCAGTAGATTGTACATGTTAAATGGCAGCAGAGATGATAATTAGCAGCAGAGATGATATGGACATCAGATGGGTGAGACTATATCTACTGTACAGGAGAGCAATGTGCAAATTTAGCAGCTGGTGTGTGAGTTCCTATATGCAAAGCTGTGTTGCGGAGTTGTGGGAGTTGTTATTTGTTCAAGAGTCTGATGGCAGTGGGAAAGAAGGGGTTTTTCAGTCTGGTTGTCCTGCATTTCACATTTCTGTACCTCCGGCCTGAGGGTAGAAGTGTGAACAGTCTGTGCTGGGGGTGGGTGGGATCCCAGAGGATGGCATCAGCTCTCCTTTGGACTCTGCGGTGGTAGATGCTCTGCAGAGAGGGGAGTGGAGTCCTGATGATATTCTCCACTGTTTTCACCACTCTCTGCAGGCATTTGTGATTCAGGGCAGTGGTGTTGCCATACCACACAGTGATACAGTTAGTCAGGATGCTCTCGATGATGCAGATTTTTTTTTTTTTTTTGTTACTTATTTGTACCCGTAGGTAGATTTGGTTTGCAGTCTGGTGACAAGCCACCGGCTGCCGGTCGCTGCGTGCGCGAGCGCCCTAAACCTACATGTTTTTGGTATGCGGGAGGAAACCGGAGATGTAGAAATTCTTGAGGATCCTGGAGGACATGCTAAACTTCTTCAGCCTCCTCAGAAAGTACAGTCGCTGTTGAGCTCTCTTAACCAGCTCTGTGGTGTTGTGTGTCCACTTAAGGTCCTCGCTGATGTGGATGCCCAGGTATTTAAAGCTGCTCACCCTCTCCACCTCAAGCTTCCAGATGAACAGCAGCCGATGGGGTCTCCTCCTCCCTTTCCTCATGCCCACTGTCATCTCCTTTGTCTTGTCCGTGTTGAGGGTGAGGTTGTTGTCCTCACACCATGACACCAGGTTGGCCACCCCCCTCCTGTAGGATGCTTCATCATCACCAGTGATGTGTCCTATCACTGTCGTGTCATCTGCGAACTTTAGGATGACATTGTCCTTGTGGGAGGCAACACAGTCATAAATGAAGAGGCTTTAGAGGATAGACTGAGAACACAACCCTGTGGGACACCTGTGTTTGTGATGATGCTGGCTGAGGTCCTGCTACCCATCCTGACAGACTGGAGCCTGCCAGTTAGAAAGTCCAGTAGCCAGTCCAGAGGGTTGGGTGCAGGCCAAGTGAAGACAGTTTGTCGGTGAGTTTGTGGGGGATGACCATGTTGAAGTCAGAGCTGTAGTTGACAAAAAGCATCCTAATGTAGGAGTCTTTATCTTCCAGGTGGGAGAGAGAATAATGGAGTGTTGCAGTGATGGCATCCAAGGTGGACCTGTTGGGCCAGTAGGCATACTGCAGGGGGTCCAGGGTGCCTGGTATGCTGTCCTGAATGAGGGGTAGCACCACTCTCCTGAAGCACTTCACGATGATTGGAGTGCTACCGGTCTGTAATCATTCAGACAGGTCGGCGGGCTCCTTTTGGGGAGGGGCATGATGGTTGTCATTTTGAAGCAGGAGGGGACTATGTTCTGGCTGAGGGAGAGGTTAAGGATGGATGTGAGAACGTTGGTCAGCTTGGCAGTGCATGCTCTGAGGGCCCGCCCAGGTATGTTGTCTGCTCCTGCTGCCTTGCGGGGGTTGATATTCCTCAGCGCTTTGTTTACCTGGCCTGGAGAGACTCGTAGTGTGTGTGTGTGTGGGGGGGTGGGGGGGGTGTCTCTTCTCTGTACTGTAGCTGGTGTTCCCAAAGTGGGTGTAAAAGATGTTGAAATTGTCCGGCAGGCTGTCTGTGGAGCTAGTGGTGCTGCTGTTGGTCCTCTTGTAGTCTGTGATGTGTTGCAGGCCTTGCCACATGCACCCCGGGTCAGAAGTGGAGTAGAGGCTGTCCAGCTTTTCTCTGTACGTGGCACGATTTGCCCCTCGGGGCAGGAACGAAAACCCAAACACTGGACTGTAGTTGTGATATTTATTGAATGAAAACATAAAAGTCCAAACAGTGCTTAAATGCAAAAATCCAAACAGTGCACAAAGTAAACTTACAGACTGAGATGGCAAAGGAGTAGGCAGGATAACACAGGATATTGCACCAGAACGGGGAAAGGGTTCTGATGCACGATGACAGATTAACTGAGGCTCCAACAATGAATGACAGGAACAAAGATCTTAAATAGAACATGCAGCCAATGAACACAAATGAATGCAGGTGTGGATCACATGAGTGGGCAGGAGAAAACAATGATTACAAACTGGGGTCAGCTGGGAGCAATGAGAGGGGAGAAGACGGGACTGACAGCTGACAGGAGCACCACCCACAACAGAGCAAAAATCCAGAAGTGCCCCTGACAGCTTCAGCCCCAGAAAGAGTGAACACAACAGTACAATAATAAAGAACTAAATGCCAACAAATAAAGACCGAGGGATAAATACAAACAAATACAAAATAAGAGAGTAGCAAATTATGATGATATAAACAGGGGGATAAGAAGAATAAAAAACATCCATCCATCCATCCATCCATCCGTCTTCTACCGCTTTTCCGGAGGTCCGGGTCGCAGAGGCAGCAGTTCAAGCAGAGAAGCCCAGACTTCCCTCTCCCCAGCCACCTGCTCCAGCTCTTCAGAGAGGATGCCAAGGCGTTCCCAGACCAGCTGGGAGACATAGTCTCTCCACCGAGTCCTGGGTCTGCCCCGGGGTCTCCTCCCAGTGGGACGTGCCTGAAACACCTCAAGTGGGAGGCGTCCAGGAGGCATCCTAATCAGATGCCCATACCACCTCAACTGACTCCTTTCAATGTGGAGGAGCAGCGGTTCTACTCTGAGCCTCTCCCGGATGACTGAGCTCCTCACCCTATCTCTGGGGGTGAGTCCAGCAACCCTACGGAGAAAGCTCATTTCAGCCGCTTGTATCTCGTGACAATAGGTGAGAGTAGGAACGTAGATTGACTGGTAAATCGACAGTTTTGCCTTAGAACTAAGCTCCCTCTTCACCATAACAGACCGGTACAACGTCCGCATCACTGCAGATGCTGCTCCAATCCGTCTGTCAATCTCTCGCTCCATTTTCCCCTCACTCGTGAATAAGACCTCAAGATACTTAAACTCCTCCACTTGGGGCAGAAGCCTGTCCCCAACCCAGAGAGGACAATCCACCTTTTTCCGGCTGAGGACCATGGACTCGGACTTGGAGGTGCTGATTCTCATCCCAGCCGCTTCACACTCAGTGGCAAACCGTCCCAGCAAGAGCTGTAGGTCATTGCTGGATGAAGCCAACAGGACAACATCATCTGCAAACAACAGAGATGAGATCCTGTGGTCACCAAGCATGACACCCTCCATTCACTGGCTGCACCTAGAAATCCTATCCATAAAAATTATGAACAGGATCGGTGACAAAGGGCAGCCCTGGCGGAGTCCAACTCTCACTGGGAATGACTCCGACCGAGTGTTGGCAATGCGAACCAAACTCTCACAATGGTCGTACAGAGACCGAATAGCTCGTAACAACAAGCCCGAAACCCCATACTCCCGAAGCACCCCCCACAAAAAACCACGAGGGATGCGGTCAAATGCCTTCTCCAAGTCCACAAAACACATGTAAACTGGTTGGGCAAACTCCCACGAACCCTCGAGAATTCTCGAGAGGGTAAAGAGCTGGTCTGATGTGCCACGGCCAGGACGAAAACCACATTGCTCCTCCTGAATCCGAGGTTTGACCAACGGCCGGACTATCCTCTCCAGTACCTTGGCATAGACCTTCCCAGGGAGGCTGAGGAGTGTGATCCCTCTAAAGTTGGAGCACACCCTGAGTGTGCTCCAACTTTAGAGTGTGCTCCTATTCCACCCTGAATAAGAAACAATATCAGATATATGAAAACCAACCACGGAAAAAATAACAGGAACCAAGAATCCAAGATACAACAAATATACAAATATGGAGAAAGGCCATGAGACTGAGCGTGGCGGAAGACCCCAGTGCTCAGCTCATGACAGTACTGCCTCTTGGCTGTTGTTATAGCCTTTCTCAGTTCATACTTTGCAGCTTTGTACTCAACCTCACAGCCTGATTTAAATGCATGAGAGCAAACACGCAGCATCTGACGTACCTGACTGTTGATTGTTGATCCAGGGCTTCTGGTTGGGGAACTTCCTGACCTGTATGGTGGGTATGATGGTGTCAAAACATGGGCTGATGTACCCAGTCACATATTCAGCATAATCCTGTATGTTTACAGAAGAGTCTTCTCAGGTAGCTGCAGCTTTAAACACATCCCAGTCTGTATAGGCAAAACAGTCTTGTAGGGTCCTCTCAGTCTTTGGAGTCCAGTGCTTAATTTGGTAATGTGTCTGTAGGCTGGGTGCATATACAGTCAGATGTGATCTGACTGTCCGAAGTGGGGGCGGGGAGCCGCTCTGTAGGCGCCACGTATATTGGAATAAACTAATCCAATGTGCTTTTATCCCGGCTGGGAATGTCCACATGCTGGTAATATTTTGGGAGTACAGTCCGTAAATTGCACTGGTTAAAGTTGCCAGCAACAGTAAAAACAGCATTGGGATATTTCGTCTCTACTGCACTGATGACGTCATGGAGCTTGTTTAGCGCTCCCGTGTAGTTGCTCTGCGGACAAATGTATACAGCTGCCAAAAAACACAGCGGTAAATTCCCTCAGTAGGTAATAGGGACGGCATTTCAGCAGTAAAAATTCCACATCGGGTGAGCAGTGCTTGTAGACGGTCTGTACATCTCCACACCACGAGTGGTTTATAAATACACATGCACACCCCTCTCGTCTTACCAGAGTCTCCTGTTCTGTCTGCCTGGTGTGTTGAGTGGGTCTGTAGCTGAATAGCACTCTCTGGGAGTCTGTCTGAAAGCCAGATCTCACAGAAAATTAGGGCACAGCACTCTCTTCTCTCCCGCTGGTCTTCAATCCTTGCTCTTAGTTTGTCTAGCTTATTTTCCAAAGACCGAACATTTGCCATTAAGAGACTGGATAGCCAGCCGGAGCGAGCCTTTAGCCTAGCATGTAGCCCTCCTCTCTTGCCTCGCCTTTGGTGCCTTTGGCCCTGCCTCCAAGATGCTCTCTTGGGGTCAGCATGCTCATGCGGGCTTGGTGCTTCGGGGTCTTCCTGGGGGTGGTGTTGATCGCTGTGTGGTTGCACATTGCATTGTAGATTGGGTGGTATAAAGCCAGTAAACTCCGCGTGACTGCTTGACTTGGTGATTTCCAGTAGTGTCTGTAGGTCATATATTAGCAGTGCATGACCTCTATGCACTGTAGAAAGAACATCAACTATGCAAAAAAGGAGAAAAGTCGGCATTCGAGAGCGGAACGAGCAAAGACGTTCGCCATCAGTGGGCGCCATCTTGCAAATAATAATAATAATAATAATAATAATAATAATAACAACAACAATGCATGTACTGTACATCCTTTCAAAGAGCATTTTTCATCAATATTCAACACTGGAATTGAAATGTGGGGGGTGGGGGGAAAACTTTTTGTTGTTTATATACTGATAGGGTAGAAAGCAGCTATGTGTCACCAAACTGATTTGAACACTCAGAATCAAACGAAATGAGGAGGAAGAACATAAATGCAGCTCAATTCACTGTATACAATGGTTCTTGATGAGTATAAAAATTAACTTGATAAATCATTTTTATATGATAAGTTGATATAGTAATTATTAGGAATGGGACAAAATATTGATTTGGTGATGGATCATGATACATGGCGCTAGTGATAATGCACTGATCCCTAAATGCATGGATCAATTTTATTAATCATATACTGTATATTCATGTAAATGTTGCATACTCTTGGGTATTAATCAATCAATTGTGTTTTCAGTCCACTAGATGGCACAAAGCAAGCACCCAGCCAAGTGAAGTCATATCTTGTCTTATGAGATTTCCAGCCACATTTGAAAGAGAGGAAGTAGCTGGATGGAACAAGAAGTTATCTCAAATGTCGGGCCATCACGGACAATCCTGATCACCCCCTCCACCACACACTGGACAGACAGCTGAGCACTTTCTCCAGCAGACTGCTACAGCTTCATTGCTGAACGATTAGGTACAGGAAATCTTTTCTGCCACGTGCCATTTCACTGTACAATAACTCAATCTGATGTTGAATTCTGGTCATTACTATGCTGTCATAATGGGCCTTACAGTCTAATTGGTACCGCACATCTCACTCTGCACCTGATAGTCCTGTATTGTAGAGCGGGTATGATTCATGTATCTATATGGGCTACCATCTGTTCATCTATGATGTATATAAGCTTTTATTTAGCAGTTTTACTTTCCATGGGTAATCCCTTTGTCGATTATGCTGTGTGTGTTTCTGTTTGGTTGTCTACTGTCCTGCTGCTGTTACAATGTAATTTCCCAGTTTGGGATCAATAAAGTACATCTATCTATCTATCTATCTATCTATCTATCTATCTATCTATCTATCTATCTATCTATCTATCTATCTATCTATCTATCTATCTATCTGTCATGAACGTGCGCTTTTACGCATGCACAAAAATGGAAAGTGCGAGCCCACTTGCAGGTGCAGAGTGTATTTATTGAATGAAAAAACAGAAATACAATTAGTGCCCAACATGCGCTATCCAAAATAATAATCTACACAACAGGCGAGCACAGTTCAGCAGACTCAGGATTGGCTACGAACAAACCAGTTCTATACATGCCCCAGGGAAAGCAGGCCACTGGGGAAAACAAGAAATAGAAACTGGGGGAAGGAACTTACAAGAGAGCGCTGGAGCACAGGCAAGCTCTGGAGCATACAACACTGTCCAAGGTCCCAAGTGTAAATAGTCCAAATATGATGAGTAGCGAACAGATAGCAGGCTGCGTGCAGAATGCAGACTAACACTGCGGTGAAGAATGACTGAGCTGACAGGAAAGAAATACACAGCCAGCTAAAGGAACAGATTGAACACAGGTGCCTAATAGTCACAGGTGTACTGATTGCAGGCTGCCTACAGCAGCAGCAGCCTGAGCAGTCAATGAGAAATGCCTGGAGGGAGAGGGGAGGTGCAAAACAAAACAAAGGATAACTCAAGGCCATCAGCGGCCAAAACAAAAGCAAAATACAATAATGGTCTGTGTCTGGGGTCCGGAGTGACCAAATCACCCCAGACACCTGACAGAGCCTCCCCCCTCTAGGGTGGATTCCAGACACCCCAAATAGCACCCAAGGTCAACCCCCTCCCCCAAAAGAAACCCGAAGAACACCACCCAGGGAGGGAAGTTGGGGAACCCGGCTAGGAGGGAAGAACCATCAGTACAAAACCCCTAGGCCCCAACAAGCCCTACGCTCCCACAGTCACAAGGCTCGAGGGGTCGGGCGGCCAGCCAAAGTCCCAGGACCAGCAGGTGTCCTGCTGAGCAATGTCCGGTGGCCTGCCCGGGCAAATGGGCCACCCGACCCGGAGCCTCAGTCCTTTGGGTGGCCGACCCGTGTAGTTGGGCCACCAGCACCAGAGGGGTGGACGAGGAGGTGGCTTACCCACCGGAAGGCTTAACAGTAGGAAGCTGGGCCGGAGAAGGGGGACCCCAATGGCTTCTGGTGGCAAAGGGAGGTGGACCACGATAGTGCCCAGAAGGGAGGGGGAGGCCTTGGTGTCCTCGGGGTGGTCCGCAACAGCACCCACGGTGGACCCCGACCGGGCCGGCTCCGCTGCATCCGCGATGGACCCTAGCGGGAGCCTTGCTGCGCCCGCGGTGACCTCCGGCTGAGGCACAACTGCATCCGGGGTGGACCCCGACTGGGCTGGCTCCGCTGCACCCACGGTGGACCCCAACCGGACCGGCTCCGCTGCACCTGTGGTGGACCCCAACTGGGCCGGCTCCACTGCACCCGCGGTGGACTCCAGCGGGAGCCTTGCTACACCCGCAGTGACCTCTGGCTGAGGCCCAGCTGCACCAGCAGTGGACCTCGACCGGGCCAAGGCTGCACCCACGGTGACCTCCGACTGAGGCTCAGCTGCTCCCACGGTGGTCCCCGATTGGGACAGAGCCCCTGCGTCAACCTCCAGCGGGGAAACTGGACTGTTGTCGACTTCGGCGGATTGGACCAGATCAATGGAGACCCCTGGTGGTGGTGGGTCCCCCCCGGCAACCCTAGGAGGATGCTCAGGAAAGGCAACAGATGGAAAGAGGTTAGGGTCACCGGCAGCAGCAGAGCCCGGCGAGGAGGGTTCAGGTGCAGCTGAAGGCTGCCCCGGACTCTCCTCCCCAAGAGCCAGACAAGTTTGCTCTAATTTAGGAGAAACAGAAACAAATGAGAGCACTTGCCTGTACTCGGACTCCCCCGCTGTCCAGGACTCCGTCGCTGCCGTCCTAGGTCCAGCTTCCAGAAGGCCCAGCTCGGTGGGTGGCTCTCCTGCAACAGCTCGCGCAGCAGGCATGATGGTGACTGCAGTCTTGGGACCCCCAGGTGATCCTTCCTATGTTGATGACCCATCCGACGTGGCAGCTGAGGGCTGCCCCACCACCGACCCTGGCATCGGATCCTCCAGGGCCTCAGACCTCTCCTCCACCTGGTGACTTGGCTCTGGAACCGGCGAGCTCACAGGAGCACACAGAGGACACACAGAGAGGATCGGTGAGGGGTTATTACTAGTATCGCAGAGAACTCAGGGGACTGCAGGACCTGAGTCTCGGCCAGGGAGCAGGCAAAATTGCTCATTAAAAATAGGAAAATGAGAAGGAACTTGCCTGTTCTCCTGGTTCTCGGTGTTTCCAGCAGTATCAGGATCATTCCCATCATTCTCCATGTCCCAAGTGGGCCTGTACTCCTCAAAATCCAACGAAGATGGGTCCCCATCCAGCACAGAGGTGAGTGAGTTCGGGGAAAAAACTCCCCCAACCACCTTGGCGGAGGTAAAGATTATAGAGGAGGTGACTGTAGGCGAGGCAGCAGCAGAAAACAGCGGCTCCGCAGCAGTGCTCTCCTCCTCTGGTGAAAGAGGAGTGGCTGGCAGGGTGATGGCACGTCTTCCCAGGCGGGACCTCCGCGGACGGTGACGATGTGGAAGAGCAGGTGATTCCTCAACCAGCGCACACTTGGGTTCTGCCTCCCTCAGGGAACGCTCCTCCATTGCCGGGAAACCTCCCTCCGGAAACAGCGGGAACTCGGGAGAAATGGGAGAGACAGGTGGAGGTGTAGTGACAACAGTCAATAGCTCATCAGGAATCAGACAAGCGGTCTCAGGTGAGAGTAGGAGTAATTGAACGAGCACTTGCCTGAATTCCTGAGAGGTGATGACGTCCGCTGTCTCCCCGAGGTCGAGTTCGTCATAGCAGTGAGGAAGCTCCGGGCTCGGGGCGCACTCGGCCACAGGCTGGAGCTCCGGCCCCCTCGGAGAATACTCAGCTAACTCCGATGCCAAATCTGGGAGGAGCCATGGCTTCTCCTCCAAAAGGAGATTGGTCTCCGCCAGCAACACCTGCCTGCGTTCCTCCATCTCCTCCGCAGACGGAGCGGGCCACGATTCTGGAGAAGGAGGCTGCGCTGTCGTAGCCAAAGCTAGGGACCTCCTACGGCGCACACGCCTCTTCTTATTATGGATCGGCTCAGGCGTCGAAACATCCTCCATCGACAGGGAGTTAATGCGGCTGAATACGTCGGTAGCCTCCGGATGACTCCATAGGCCAGGGTTCATCTTCATCACCCATGCAGCATGGACCGGGCTCTCCTGGACCATCCGCAGAGAGGAAGAGGCCTGCGTCTGTGCCAGGAGATCCTCTAGGAGGGACAGCGCCAGCTGCTCCATAATTATGCTGAAGCTCAGGTGAGGAACACACGGGGGGGAAAAAGGTGAGGGAAGAAAAAAAAAAACCACACTCCTCCACCGCTGGGCTCTATATGGCTGCAGCGTTCTGTCATGAACTTGCGTTTTTACGCACGCACAAAAATGGAAAGCGCGAGCCCACTTGCAGGTGCAGAGTGCATTTATTGAATGAAAGAACAGAAATACAATTAGTGTCCAACATGCGCTATCCAAAATAATAATCTACACAACAGGCGAGCACAGTTCAGCAGACCCAGGATTGGCTACGAACAAACCAGTTCTATACACGCCCCAGGGAAAGCAGGCCGCTGGGGAAAACAAGAAATAGAAACTGGGGGAAGGAACTTACAAGAGAGCATTGGAGCACAGGTGAGCTCTGGAGCATACAATGCTGTCAAAGGTCCCAAGTGTAAATAGTCCAAATATGATAAGTAGCGAACAGATAGCAGGCTGTGTGCAGAATGCAGACTAACACTGCGGTGAAGAATGACTGAGCTGACAGGAAAGAAATACACAGCCAGCTAATGGAGCAGATCGAACACAGGTGCCTAATAGTCACAGGTGTACTCAAGGCCATCAGCGGCCAAAACAAAAGCAAAATACAATAATGGTCTGTGTCTGGGGTCCGGGGTGACCAAATCGCCCCAGACACATGACATCTATCTATCTATCTATCTATCTATCTATCTATCTATCTATCTATCTATCTATCTATCTATCTATCTATCTATCTATCTATCTATCTATCTATCTATCTATCTATCTATCTATCTTTAGAATTTATACCAAAAATGCAACAAAAGATCTTGACATGGCACACAACCTTCAAGAAGCACTGCATGAAAAAACAAAACAAAACAAAACAAAAAAACACTCGGACCATGCAGGTCAGCACACAACTAAGCTATTGGCTGTTCTAAATTGTCCCTAGATATCTGTTTCCTATAGGCCCTTAGAATAGAGGGTTAGTATTAATGAAAGCGCTTTGAGTGGTCTTTGTGACTAGAAAAGCGCTATATAAGTGCAGGTTAGTTAGTTAGTTAGTTAGTTAGTAAAAACACTCCATCATGGAGCTTCCTCTTTCTCCAAGCGATGCTGACCAGCCAACTCCGGACACCTGCCATCTTCAGTCTCAGAGCAAGCCAAGTAAACAACACCATCAACCACTCTTCCTGTGTGCAGAGATGTGTCTCTGTGGAAAATGAAGCCCCCTGATACACAAGAATGTGGGCATCCGAAGGGACCACAACACTATCATATCCCACGGAGGACTGAGACTGAGACTGAGACGGAGGACTGAAACCACCACAACAAAAGTCTAAATTTAATTTATTTATAAAAGGGACAATGCATATTAATGAACATATACTGTACATGTAAATATCCAAGATTATAGCCAGAGCTAATTTCCATCTCCAGTCCCTTGGTAGGCCAGTGCCAGCCACATAAAATAACAACCCAATACAATACAATAGTAACAACAGCAGCAGCAGGAGATTAAAGTTCATAATAATAATTAAAAAAAGATTAAAAAAAAGAAACAAGCAGTCACGGTGGGTTGAAGAGTGAAAACTTATATGAAACAGATACTGACAGTAGTATTTTAGGGACAAAATCTGAAATTGAAATGGGAGGGGGAATGCATGTTATGAATCGTAATAGTGTTAGGATCGTGATAGATCATGATAGTATTGGATTTGACCCAAGTATCACGATCTGAATCGGATCATGAGGTCCCTTAGAATTCCCACCCCTAGCAATTATGGTGACAGGCCTATTTTCTACTTTACATATTTTAGGCACTAATCTGTTGGTATTAGGAGGATTTTATGCCCGTTTACAGAAATAAATACTCAATCTTATGTGATGACCTTGGACTGATTTACTCGTGTCATGGTTCATTGTGTTACTACATGTGGCTAAAGGTCATCTGCTTTGTTGCGACAGACCAGAGGCTCTCACCAAATGGTACAATGACATGCTCCAAACAAGAATGGGATGGAAACCCTGGCAATGAAATTTTAAACTAGCTTTTCATCACAGCACTATGCATGAAGATCAAAAACATTCGGGTGGCCTATTATTTGGCCATGGGATGATGAAAGTCTGGGATCCACATACATTTACCCTCCATTCAGCAGCTCCGGTTAGCACAAACAAGATGGATGTAATATCAAGATTTTAAACTGAATATCAGTATTTCAATTTCCTGCTTATATGAAGGCCACTGGGTCAGATAAATGATCTAAGAAGTAAACTGCATACACTCAAGTGTAGCATTTTTGTTTTTTTTTTGTCTTTCAACTGCTCCCTTTTGGGATTGCCACAGCATATCATCACCTTGTGGAGTGTGTGAAATCAGAGGCAGATTCATTTCAGACAATTTATTACACACTCACATCACACAAGCAAAGAACAGACTGAACATTTAAGCAGAAACTCTCCTCTTAAGTTTCATGGCATTTACATCACACACAACATGACATTTGCATTACACTGCATTCAACCCCCTTCATCCTTGACTCCTTCCTGCTATCTCACCAGGAACCTCCTGCTCTTTGTTCTCCCATGTTTATCCACTGTCTCCTGTCTGAGATGCTAGATAATCTGGCTCCTCCAAGGTGCTACAACCTAATCGTAATGATTCGCATGTCTATTTGGCAAGGATTCTTAGACTGAATGCCCTTCCTGATGCAACCCTGCCCATTTATCCGGGCTTGGGACCAGCACAGGGAGTACACTGGCTAGTGCAGCCCATGTGGCAGAGTAACCAAACTTTCCTTCCCCCATTCCATTATGCTAAGCACCAAGCTAGAAGGCGGGAAGTACCTTTTTTTATGTGGTCTTTGGTATGACCTGGCCGGGGCTTGGATCCATGACCTCCCAATTGTCTGGCGGATGCTCTACCTCTCGGCCACCACTCCGATACACTCATGTGTACCATAAGGATTTTTAAACCAAAATCAATCAGTGTTTTAATTCACCTTGAGGCATATGAACACATGAGTTTTTAAAACAATTAGCCTATCTGATTGAATCTCATTCTGTTGTTAAGAGTTGTAAAGAGAGGAAAAGGAAGTGGAAGGTGAGAAACGGAGAGAAGAGTAATACTTCTGACACACTGGGTGAGAATAAAAGCACAAAAAGAAAATCTTATTAGAGGACAAACTGAAGAAACCGAAATTAATCAAACTGGAGGAGGAAATAGTTAATCTATCCAAATCAAAGTTGGTATAACTTCCCCTTTATGGTGGAAAAAACCCTCGGGACAGATGTGCATGGGATACAACAAACTTAGAAAAACACTTCATGCTGACATGTAGATTTGCTGGCCCTGGGGCCAGTTATCCTATATGGATTCTCAAATCCACAGAGAAAATTGTGTTTAAAAAGACGGTAAACAGATGAAGGCTTGGACAACTGAAAAGTATGAACAAATGTTTTTTTAGTAAAGAAAACGATAAACCAGGAAGCAGTCTTTGAAGGGATCAGTTACAAAGGAAATGTGGGCACATCACCTCCCTGGAAACCAAAGATGAAATTGTAATGGCACACAGCCCATCATCATTGTATTCCTTTCTTCTTCTTTCATCTTAAATTCCCTTTTATGTAGCATCATTTTTAAGTTATGGGTAAAATGTACCAATGGAAATGAAATACCAGTAAACTTTAAAATAAGGAATTAGCAAAACTAGATCACAAACTCACCTAAACAACACATAACATGAGAAACATTGTAACTACTGTAGCAAAATGTGTGGTTACTTTGCCCTTCAATTTTGAAGCTTTTGATAGCCTAAACCTCAATTTCAGAAACACAGTGTTGCTGATGCATCTTTTCCTATGCAATACCTTTAATTTAACAACAGCGATCTAAAAAGTTGAGTCTTTCTGTGTGTAGTCTTAAATTTTCCATTCACCACATGTACCAGTATTTAGACTGCATGTTCATGCAAATTTATACTTTACACAATACCAGCTCTGAACTGAGAAAGTACTTTCAATCTTGCCTACTTACAGTTTTGATCAAATTTCTCAGTGATTATGTTTCATGATTTTGTTTTGGCTGATCTACATTACAGACTGATAATACTGGCAGTGAAAGAATAAATACAACAACTGTGGCTGTGGCATGCCAGCAATCAGAAGACATTGCACTTATCCTGCTGAAACTAATAGAATACATAGTCACTGAGTAAATATTTACTATGGAAGAATTACTTCCCTGCCTCCCACTTTCTCTGTTACATAGGTAATACTCTCATATTATCTGTAGTTCCCCGCTGGAGGAGTACAACACATTTAATTAACATTCTTTTGGATTAGCTGCAGCTCTCAAAATACAATACAATATATTTGTGTTGTTTTTCCTCCTCTTTGGAGGCTTCTTTCATCAGTCAGAAAACCGGAGGTGAGCTTTGAGAGGGGAACTGCCATAATCGTGTTTGGTGACGTGTACAGTCTGAGACAAGGAGATGTCATCCATTAAGTGGTTTCAAGAAAACTAAATATTACTGTTTTATTATGCAACATTGACAACTTTAATTACATGGAAAATTATCTTTTAAAGTGACAAACATCATATGTGCATCTCGTGGCAAAATTCAATCAGGATCATAAGATAATTTGTCTCTTGGCATTCACTTCAACTGAGATTTTTTCTGATTTAAGGTCCTATATGTGAAAGTAGAGGGGGCATGACTTACTGTAGGCTATCTATGCTGTTAGATCAGTCATCAAGTTTTTCATCACCCCCAACTATCAGAATAAATCCAAGTTCATCTGACCATTATTCAGTATCATCAAGGTTAAGCGTTCAGATGTTCGACTCAACAAAGGGACCATTTCAGCATGATGGTGAAAGAGGCAGCTCAGTCGATACTTGACCCAAAAAATTGCATCAGGACTGATTCAATGAAAATGATGAAGCAATTACCCAGATCCTGCAAGAGAAGCAGAAGGCGTTCATAGCCTGGCAGAATGATATTTCCTCCACCTCTAATCCAGAATGCTATAAGCACCTTCAGTTCTGTGCTCAAGCTGCCCTATGCCACATGCAGGATGAGTGATGGAAGAAGGTGGCTGATGAAGTCCAGTTATATGCTGACACAAAGAACTTGATGTTCTTCATTATCAAGGCAGTGTATGGACTATCTTGACTAAGCACCACCCCTGTCCTGTCAACAAATGTCATGCTGCTGAAGGAGAGGAAAGCTGTAAATGAAAGATGGAGGGCTCACTTCAGGACTCTTCTCAACTGGCCCTCCAATGTCAGTAACGAAGTCCAGGACCAGATACCTCAGAGACTGACAATAGACAGCCTTGACCTCCCTCCTAGCCTGGAAGAGGTCCAGAAAGCCATCAACCAGACCAGCTCAGGAAAAGCCCCAATAAGGACAGGATCCCTGTAGAAATTTATAAGGCTGTGGGGCCAGTGGCTCTTGACACTTTTCCATGACTTTCCCTGCAGCATATGGATGGAAGAGGACATGCCACAGGAGCTCAGAGATACCACAGTTGTCTCTCTCTACAAAATCAAGGGTAATAGATGCAACTGTGGCAACTACTGAGGCATATCTCTCTTATCTATTGCTGGCAAGATCTTGGCATGCATCATCCTCAATCACCTGAAATCCAGCATCTCTGTGAAAAACCTACCAGAAGCCCAGTGTGGATTCCATTCAGGCCAAAGCACAACTGGCACGATCTTTGCAGTCTGTCTGGTACAAGTGAAGTGCAGAGAACAGAATCTGGACTTTATGCAGTCTTCACTGATTCAAACAAGGCATTTGATACTCTTAACAGAGTGGCCTTGTGACCAGTTCTTAAGAAACTTGGCTGCCACAAAAAGTTTGTGAACCTGAATCATCTGTTTCATGGTAAAATGACTGGCAGGTATTCTCTGGAGGAGAGGCATTGAATCCCTTTCAGATTTCTGGCGTGAAGCAGCGGTGTGTTTTTGCCCCCATGCTGTTCAATCTCTTCTTCGGCTGTGTTCTCAGCCAGGCTGTCAGACACATAAAAGGTTACGTGTACATCAGGTACAAACACCAAAGACCAAGACAATTGAAAAAATGATCCTGGCAGTCCTCTTTGCTGACAACTCTGCCCTTATACCACACACGGAGTCTACCCTCCAGTTCACTGTCAACAAGTTTGCTGAAGCGTCCTACCTGTTCGGCCTTACCATCAGCCTTCAGAAGTGCTATTCCAGCCCAACCTTCCCACAACAGACTGCCACCCATCCATTTCCATCAAGGGAACAGAGCTGAAGACTGTGGAGGAATTCACGTACCTCAGCAATGTCATTTCCAATGATCACTCTCTCGACAAAGAGATTAATGCCAGTATCTGCAAGGTAAGCCCTGGGCAGACCGTGAACCCATGTGCTGGATCAACACATCATCCAGAACTCAACTAAACTCAAGATCTATAAGGCAGTTGTCCTTAACATCCTTAACATCCAGCCTTTATTAGTCTCACAATGGGGAAATTAGAGAGGCAAAGGCAAAGTGAGGCAGACCATTGCAACATTTCAAAGACTATGTCAAGGTCAACATCGTCCTCACTGGAATACCCCCTAAGCAGCTTGAGGAATGCACTCAGAAGCAAACTGGCTGGTGTGCCCTGATACTCAAGACAACAGAAACATTTGAGGAAAACTGATATGCCATGTACTGTATGTTATACTTAATGGAAAGGGGATCATAACTTGGGACCACCCCTATTGCTCAGGTAGTAAATTATCAGTATACAATATATGTGCATGTGCTGTGTGACCCTGTGCTTACATATCTCTTCAGACTGTGGATGTAAGCTGCTATGAACAGCAGAAACCAGTTAGCAGAGTGATGGTGAGAGCTCCATGACTGCATTAAAGTTTGATTCAGAATGTGCTAATTCTCCTGATCAGGGAAACCCTGGCCACCACCCAAAAAATTTTAAAATCTTAACAGATTTTGACAAAGACCACACGCATGATAATAAATACTCACAGACTTCATGTGTGGACGACGTCATGGCAGAACCGAACAAATTGCTTCAAGCCGGCATCACTGAGAAAGTGGATGCCTCACCATGGATTTCGAACATCACGTTGGCCAAAAAGATGACGGGCGGCATCAGGCCATGTATTGACCTCAGGATGGTCAATAAAGCCATTATCCCGGACAAATACCCGCTCCCCACGATGGAGGAACTCACCGCAACGTTCAGTGGCTCAAAGGTGTTCACAAAGCTAGATCTCCACCAGGGTTATCTGCAGGTGCCCCTTTACCCAGCCAGCAGGGACCTGACAGCATTCATGACCCACATGGGCGTTTTTAGGTACACCCGCTTGCCTTTTGGTCTGAGCTCAGCACCTAGCTGCTTTCAGAAGATTATGTCCACTATTCTGGCTGGCCTCAGGGGTGTAGTGGTGTACCTGGACGACATTGTGGTTTACGGCACGCCATGGGAAGTACACGACAGTCATTTGAGACGAGTGATGGAGGTCCTGCTGGAGCATGGAGTCATATTGAATGGGGAAAAGTGCATTTTTGCGGCGGATTCCATTGAATTTGTGGAATTCTGACTAGCGGCCAAGGGCCTGAGCCCCCTGCACTCAAAACTAACTAACTAACTAACTAACCTGCACTTATATAAGTGGAGGCAGTCCTGCGTCTCCCCGACCCCACGACACCCGCACAAATCTCTTCATTCCTGGGCATGGTAAACTTTTACGGGCATTTTATTCCCCATTATTCAGAGACTATTGATCCCTTCCGGGCCCTTCTGAAGCAGGACGTGCCATGGCAGTGGACCCCCGCCTGCTCAGCAGCAGTCACTAGGCTGAAGTCCCAACTCCCCTCCCCTCCAGTGTTGGCCCACTTTGATCCAAAATCGCCAACTATTGTGACTTGCAATGCATCTGGTTCAGCAGTGGGGGCGGTTATGTCTCAAGTGCAAGACGGTACTGAGCGCCCAGTGGCATTCGCGTTGAGGTCCCTTTCAGCAGCTGAACAGAAATATGCTGTGGGTGAGAGGGAGGTGCTCACTTGTGTCTGGGCATGTGAAAAGTGGCACATCCACCTCTACAGATGCCATTTCACTCTGCAAACGGACCATTGGGTGCTGATGACGTTGCTGGAGATGACAGGCTCGGGACACAGGCCCCTACGGATCCACAGGTAGACTGAGTGGCTGAGGGCCTACAACTTTACTACCTAGTTCACCCCTGGAAAAGAGAATGTAGTGGCGGATCTCCTGTCCTGTGCCACGACCAACACCGCTCAACCGGAGGACAACAACAACCCCACGGAGGCAGATCTAGTCAATGCGCTGCATGGACCCCTCCGGGACATGGTGTTCCTCCAGAAGCTCCAGGCGGAATCGGAACGGGACACCACATTGTCACAGCTATGCTCGGTCATCAATGAGGGTTGGCCCACAAAAGTACAGGGCGATCTGGTGCCTTTTCACCAGTTCAGAGATGAACTGAGTTGTTGGAATGGGGTATGTGTGGCAAATGGACACTGCACATTGATCTCGATATCTCTGAGATCACGAGTTCTGACAGTGCTCCATGAGGGTCACCTGGGTGTAGTCAGGGTGAAGCAGCATTGCAGGGATTCAGTTTGGTGGCCTGGTATCGATAAGGACATTGAAACTATGGTAAAGAACTGTGTTCCGTGCTTGGAGAGCGGAAAGACCGGCGGACCACCTCCCCCACCTCTGCGACCATTACCATACCCAGAGGGCCCTTGGAAGCACATCCAATTGGACATTTGCGGTGAACTACATACGGCACCCCCAAACAGCTGGTTTTTGATAGTGGTTTACGATCTGTTCTCTAAATGGCCGGAGGTGTTACCCACTAATTCGGTCACGACAGATGTGGTTACAGGTTTCCTCTCGTCACTATTCACCAGATGGGGGGTCCTGGATGCCATCACTACAGACAATGGCCCACAATTCATCTCTGGGGGGTTTGAGGAGTTTTGGGGTTAGGGGCATGGAACACATGAAAACCGTGTTCTACCACCCCCAAGCCAATGGGGGCGTGGAGCGTTTCAACAAGCCTATGAAAAATGATCTGAGAGCCCATTTGGCGGATGGCTTCACATTCCCTGATGCCCTCCTGACCACACTCCTCCACTACAGGGCAACAGCCCACTCCACGACAGGATGCTCCCCGGGGAAACTCATGCTGGGGCACAAATTCCACCTGCCTCTGGACAGACTGAGGCCCCCCACAACCCCCCCTCTGGGGAACACAGACCCTCCACAAGACTGGGTCATCGCCCAACAGTAGAAGATGAAATGACGTTTCGACAGGAAGCACAGGGTGAAGGCCCACGGACTCGATGTGTTGGACCGGGTCTGGATTAAGCATCCCAACCGCATGCATAAACTGCAGCCTTTCTGGATGGAGCCGCTACAGATCGTGAGGCGGCGGGGTCGGGACACGTTCGAGCTTTTGGACGGGTCACGGTGGCATTCCAGCTGACTCATGAAGTTGCTGCCTACACAGGGTCCGGGAGCTGTGGCAGAGCGAACTGATGAGGGTTGGATCTTATCTGATGGGGGTGTTGGGGACTCTCAGGTGTGGCCGACGGAGCCTGGAGCAGGTCCTCCTCTGGTGAGGCACTCAGCTAGGACGCATCAGAGGCCCAAATACCTTGATGACTTCGTATGTAAAGTAGCTTTAGCTGCTGGGAATGGGCAGCAGAATAATCTGCCCCACCACAGGAGGGTACCCTGGCAGTCTACCCAGGTGTCCATTTAGCTGGCTAGCCCTGTTGTTCTGTGTGTTTTAAAAACAAAACAAAATTGTCTATATTGCATGTGTTCTAAGGTTTTTTTCTTGCTAAATTTAAAGGTGTGTGTGTGTGTGTGTGGGGGGGGGGGTTCTGTATGTGTTCTGTATGGTGCTTTCACATTTTTGTAAGGGGGGGGTGTTGTACAGGGATTTAACCTTTGGGGATTGCTGTAGCCAACGCCAGGCAGCTGACATGGTGACATCAGGCAGGCTACGGCCAGTGTGTATATTGAGTGTGTGAATCCCAATAAAGTTCAGTTCGTTGCTCGGTTCAATATAGTTCAGGTCTCCCGTTATTAGGCCATAACAGAAACGTTCTGCTTTGGGGCTGTTTCTCTGCTAAGGATACAGGAAGACTTCACCACAGTGAGGGGCTGAGGAACAGGGCCATGTACCGTAGAATCTTGAATGAGAATCTTCTGGCCTCAGCCAGAACACTGATGATGGGTCATTGATGGGTCTTCCAGGATGACAATGACCCAAAACATATGACCAAGGCAACAAAGGAGTGGCTCAGAAAGAAGCAGATTAAGGTCCTGGAATGGCCTAGCCAGTCTTCAGACCTTAATCCCATAGAAAATCTGTGGAGGGAGTTGAAACTTCAAGTTGCCAAGAACTTGAGTTGCTCAGAACCTTCAGGATTTGGAGAGTATCTGTAAAGAGGAGTGGACCAAAATCCCTCCTGAGATGTGTGCAAACCTGGTGACCAACTTCAAGAAACGCCTGACCTCCGTGCTTGCCAACAAAGGTTTCTCCACCAAGTATTAAGTCATGTTTTGTTTGGGAATCAAATACTTATTTCCCTCGATCAAATGCAAATTCATTTATAGCCCGTATTTAATATTTTTTCTGGATTTTTTTTTTGTTGATCTTCTGTCTCTCTCTGTTAAAATAAACCATAAAAATTATGGACTGTTCATTTCTTTGTAAGGGGGTAAACTTACAAATTCAGCAGGGGATCAAATACTTATTTCCCCTCACTGTATACACAGACACACAGACAGACAGACAGACACACACACACGGTGGATTTTAAAAGCTTACACACCCCTGTTCTAATGCCAGGTTGTTCATTCATTCATTCATTCATTCATCTTCTTCCGCTTAATCCTTTTCGGGTCGCGGGGGGGCTGGAGCCTATCCCAGCATCTTTGGGCGAGAGGCAGGGTACACCCTGGACAGATCGCCAGTCCATCGCAGAGCCAACACAGAGAGACAGACAACCATTCACTCTCACAGTCATACCTAAGAACAATTTAGAATCCCCAGTTTTGATGCCAATTAACCTAACTTGCATGTTTTTGGCATGTGGGAGGAAACCGGAGAAATCCCGGAGTAAACCCAAGCAGACACAGGGAGAACATGCGAACTCCACACAGACCACTGTTGGTTGGGGGCTGGGATCGAACCCAGGATCCCCCGGCCAAGGGTGAGTTGCTGTGCTGCCGCAGTGCTAACCACTCCGCCACGTGCCGCCCGATTGTGATGTAATTGTTATTGTGATATATAGCCTGTACAACCCAACTGAAAAACAAACTGAAATCTTTTAATGGGAAAAATAAAAAAATAAAAAACTTACAGTAACCTGGTTGTATAAATACTGTATACACACCCTTAAACTAATACTTTGTTGGAGGTCTTTTGGCTTTTATTACAGCACTCAGTCTTTTTGGGTAGTAGTCTATCAGCGTGGCACATCTTGATGTGGCAATATTAGCCCACTCTTCTTTGCAAAAACGCTCCAAATCTGTCAGACTGCAAGGGCATCTCCTGCGCACAGCCCTTTTCAGATCACCCCGCAGATGTTCGATCGGATTTAGGTCTGGAATCTGGCTGGGCCATTCCAAAACCTTAATCTTCTTCTGGTGAAGCCATTCTTTCGTTGATTTGGATGTGTGCTTTGGGTCTTTGTCGTGCTGAAAAATGAAGTTCCTCTTCATCTTCAGCTTTCTAGCAGAAGCCTGAAGGTTCTGTACCAATACTGAATGGTATTTGGAACTGTTCATAATTCCCTCCACCTTGACTATGGCCCCAGTTCCAGCTGAAGAAAAACAGACCCAAAGCATGATGCTGCCAC
Source organism: Pholidichthys leucotaenia (assembly GCA_020510985.1). Lineage (NCBI taxonomy): Eukaryota > Metazoa > Chordata > Actinopteri > Cichliformes > Pholidichthyidae > Pholidichthys > Pholidichthys leucotaenia. The sequence continues at coordinate 214,311,112 of CM035849.1, read as the reverse complement.
CACCATACTTCACTGTAGGTATGATGTTCTTTTGGTGATGAGCAGTGTTGTGTTTGCTCCAAATATACTACCTTTTGGAATTATGGCCAAAAAGTTCAACCTTGGTTTCCTCGGACTTGATACATTTTCCCACATGCATTTGGAAGATTTCAAATGTGTTTTTGCAAAATGTAGCTGGGCCTGGATGTTTTTCTTCATAAGATAAGGCTTCCGTCTTGCCACCCTACCCCATAGCCCAGACATATGAAGAAGACGGGAGATTGTTGTCACCTCTGGCTTAAAGACCTTGGTGCGGTGGGGGAAAGGGGGGGGGCAGAAAACACATGACACAATTGTAACTGCAATATGTTAATTTTACACTATTTCTTTTTTAAAAATTTTGCACAGCAACATTGCATAATGGAACTTACCATTTGAAGTATTGTGTTACACCCAGGAGGGGCGAAGGGGAGGAAGGATGATTGAGCCAAGCTGTTTAGACTTTGCAGCGACCGTTTATTGACTTCTCAGCACACACGGCACGGCCCACAATTACACAGCACATAGTTAGACACCATCTTGTCTCATAACACTCTCGAACATTCTCTCATTCTCTGGAACACACACTACTCTTCTTCTATTGTGTTCTCACACTAAGCAGCATCTTGTCATTACTGAGCGCCACCTATGGCGTAGAAACGCTACTGCTTTCACTGACAGTTTATATCTAACAGTGCATATTCAGTCCTTTAATAACATTCCCCATAAATGTTCCCATTTACCATTAATCATTCAATTATAGTCTCTTAGGTACATTTATTAAGAATATTTATATTTGCCATTAGCATCTAATCCACACTGTTTTCTGAGGGTTTACTAAAGATTGTCCAAAATTGACGTTTTCCTACACTCACCCCTCAAAAAGTTAATGTCGTCCCGACATTACACCTTTCTTAAAAAACAATAGTTTTTTCCTCTTTTCTTCTGTCAGTTCACATTTGGTAATCATGTATTACATGTAAGTAGGGTATCACTATACAGGAGTCAGAGTTCATTAAAGTCTATAAAGATGCAACTGGTAATTGTCCATAGTACAGCATGTATCTCCTATTCCATGCAATACATTTGCAGAAGAGGTCTTTGTGCACGATAATCTTCAACCGCTCCATCCATCATGGTGGGTATCTGCATCTTTCCTGAGAGTAAGGGTACTCAATCTAGTCATAGCCTACCAAATAAACCTTGGTGTGGTGCCTGTGCCTTAGTAACACACTGCAAGTCTCTTTTTGTGTTTTTAAAATTTTTTGTTCTTTTTTCAATTTTTAATCAACCATCACAGTAACTACCAAGTTACTTTTCAAAATATTTATGCCTGAACAATGGTTATCTTTAGCTTCTACACCTTTGTTCTAGACAGATGAAATGCAATGAAGTGCAAGGTTGGCCTAACTTATCATAAGTCAATCTCAATGGCTGTTTTCTTATTCTTGAAGGATACGTTTTAGCAGGAATCTCGTCAGGTCCCTCCTGGTCACTGGAACTGGACTCCGACACCTCATCACTCTGGTCCTGGTCTGCCTCAGCTGGATCTGGAACCACCGGATCGTTGACCTCTGGTGCCAGCTGCACCTGCGTGACGTCATCTGGGTCCTGGTCCTCATCCTCCGGAGTAGAGTCACTGTGCGGGTAGAACTCCGGTGCATCGGCTCTCAGTGGACGCTGCTCTTGAGCCTTCCCAGCTAGTAATCCAATTATGGCATTCCAACCCTCTTCATCTTCGTCATCCGTGTCGTTTTGTCTGTCCACATGCCTTTGGCTTTTAGAGTCTCTTTCTATCATTTTCTTAGAGGCATGCTTCACTGTTTCCATGGGAAGAAAGTCACAAGGTAGCAAAAGGTTTCTGTGTATGACCCGAGTGCGTCCCTTGCCATTTTCAGGTCTGATTTCATATACTGGGCTGTCTGGGTACTTCTTTTGGGTCACGACATACACCTTGTCTTCCCAGTATGATCTTAATTTTCCTGGTCCACCTTTTTTGGTCAAGTTTCGAACCAATACTCTGGGAGTAACTCTCTGGTCTATATATATACATTTATAGTAATATGGACATATGTTTGCTAGATGTTGTTTTTTCTTGCCTTCTGATTGTTGCTCTGAGTGTTGCTGTCCCTGTGCTGTTGCAATCCTGGAATTTCCCCATTGTGGGACTAATAAAGGCTTATCTTATCTTATCTTAACTCAGCACCGTGAACCTTTTTATCATAACATGCTTTACTTCTCATCCCTTCTTTGTTTGCTGTTTTAGAAGCGAGTTTGTAAGCTTCAGTCATTGTAGCTCTCCACTTTTCAGCATAGTGCTGAGAAACACTCTGCTCTCTTGTTGTGAGGCCAAACATTAGATCAATAGGCAACTTTGGACTACGGCCAAACAACAGAAAATATGGTGCGTACCCCGTAGCTTCACTACGCGTACAATTATATGCATGAACCACTTTTGCCAGCGATGACTTCCAGTCTTCCTTAGCTGCTTCGGGCAAATTTCTGAGTATTGCCAACAGTGTACGATTGAATCGTTCCACCTGCTCATTCCATTGGGGATGGTAGGGCGTTGTTCGGGACCCCTGCACACCACTGTACTCTTGGAGTTTTGCAAAAAGTTTATTTTGGAACTCTCTTCCCTGATCATGATGGAGTCATGTGGGGAAGCCAAACTTGAGGGCAAAATCTCCAAAGATCTTCTCAGCAGCGGTGTGGGCAGCTTTGTTATGACATGGGTAAGCCTGGGCAAAACGCGTGAAATGGTCCATTACAACCAGGATATACTCATATCCTCCTTTGCACTTCTCCAAATGCAGGAAATCCACTGACACTAATTCAAATGGATATGTGGTGACAATGTTAGTCAGTGGTGCCCTTGTTATCTTATTGGGACGTTTGTTCTTTAAACAACTGCAAACTTTAGTGATGTAGTGCTCCACATCTCTTTGCATGTGAGCCCAATAAAAACGCTATCTTATCAAGTTCATCACTCTCTCTACCCCTAAATGGCCCATGTTTTCATGGAGCTCTTTGAACACGAGTTTGTGAAACTTCTGGGGTAGGAGTAGCTAGTCATGTGTTGCCGTTCTCCTGTAAAGCAGTCCATCATCTTCCAAGTACAGCTTGTGTTTCTGCCTGACTAAAGCTGCAATTTTACTGTTCTGCTGCTTTACACTCCTTGGCCATTGTTTTGACAACACATAGTGCAACACCTCTCCAATCACGGAGCCTTCTTCTTGAGCTCTTTTTAGATCAGTCTTTGATATTTCAGCTATAGAGCTGGCTTCTTGATCTGCTTCACTAATGAGAGTAGAAATGGTGACTGGGCAGAGCCATGGTTCATTTTCTTGTGACTTCACCTTGACTGCCTGTGCCACACAATTCATCACATCAGGATCAACATTCTGGGTGCATTTATTCATGTACTGCTCCATATCTAGAGGCATACGTGAAAGTCCGTCTGCATCTCTGTTTGCTTTTCCAGGGCGATACTTAATCACAAACTGGAAATCAGCTAGTTCTGCTACCCACCTCTGTGTGGTTGCATTTAACTTTGCGGTGGTGAGCACATACGTTAGGGGATTATTGTCTGTATAGACAGTGAATGGTGGAGAATAGTACAGATAATCCCGAAACCTCTCACAGATGGCCCACTTCATGGCAAGAAACTTCTCTGGATTTGACAGTGTCCCGGAGCCATATGCTATCACCACCAGTTTGTCTTGTTGTCGCTGGTATAACACCGCCCCAAGCCCCTCCTGTGAAGCGTCACAGTGCACAATGAAGGGTTCTTCAAAGTTCGGGTAACCTAACACTGGGGGTTGGGTAAGAAGGTCAACAAGCTGACAAACTACTGCTTGATGCTCTGGGCGCCACCTGATCACATGGGATGAGGGTAAGTGGCCACCATCGTTCTTTTTGACATGTTTCTTTGAGTTTTTCTTTGCTCTGTCTGTGTCATCGTTAGCCAGAAGACCGTAAAGAGGCTTTGCTATACGAGAGAAGTTTGGAATATAGCTGCGGTAATATGAAATAAACCCTAGCAATTTCCTTAACTCTCCCACAGTGGAAGGTTGCTGCTGTTTGAGTGTCTGCACTGGGGCAATGTCCGCAGGGTCCATGGTGTAGCCCTGTCCTGTTACCACTTTACCAAGAAAACGTACCTGTTGCTTGAATAACTCACATTTCCGGGGAGTCAACTTCACCCCATGGCTTTGATAGCGGTGCAGGGCGCTTCTCAGTTCTCGCAAGTGATCTTCAAAAGTCTGTGAATGAACAAGGTTATCATCGAGGTAAGGCAGACAAACATCATCTCTCAACCCCCACAAGCACTCCTCCATAGATCTTTGGAATGCTGCTGGTGCTGAGGACAAACCAAATGGAATTCTTACCCACTCGAACAAACCCCAGGGAGTGATAAATGCAGTGAGGGGTCTACTTGACTCTTCCAGGAAACCCTGATGATACGCCTTCCCTTGGTCGAGGACTGAAAACCACACACTCCCATTCAGACTGTTCAGCTTATCTTGTATGCGGGGAATTGGGTGTCTGTCTGGGATAGACTTCTTGTTCAACTCTCTAAAGTCGCAGCACAAACGCAGACCTCCATCTTCCTTTCGCACACAGACGATTGGACTGGAATACGATGACTTGGATTTGGTGATCCAGCCCCTGTTAAGCAGGTCTTCTAAATACTCCTTTACTTCTTTATGAAGTGGTTTGGGAACAGAAACATAAGTCTTTTTGACAGGATCGTGATCTTTGAGTCGGATCTTCAACTGTAAAGAGGGAATTGTCCCTACATCATACTCATCACGGGAAAACGCTTGCCGTTCCTCCCGTAGTAGCTGTTTTACTTGCTCTTGCTGTATGGGCGAGAGATGATCAAGGGGAACTGGAGGGTCCCACATGTCCATAGTCTCTTTGACAGCACAGTTCATCTTGGTCTCTTTGTTTCTTCCTGTTTCACTCGTCGTCGGGTCGACGGTCGCTTGGTTTACAGCAGGGGGTCTAATATCTGCCGGATAAGCAGTTTTAACTCTCTGCGTTTCCCCCAAAATGGTCTTAGCAGGCAGCTGGATATCACGGGATGTACTGTTTGTTATTGGTATTTTAAACATAGATCGCTTCCCTTTCCATAACTGCACCAACCCACTTTGCATCTGCAAACCCTCTGGTAACTGGGTGTACTGACTCGGCTCAAACAAGACGTCTTGTGTGTCTGGAAGTGAGCCTGCTCTGACAGAACCTTTGACTGTTTTGGTTTGGCCAGCAGGGATGGTAACCAACTCACTGCCAACTTTTACCATTCCTTCCCCCAGCCTATCCTCCTCACTTTGCATCACTTTCAAAAACACCTCTGTTTTCTTACAGTCAAAAGAGAAGGCTGCGCTAACAGCTTCACTGATGGCGCAAGGGGGTTTAATGCCCATCTTCAGGACATGGTCAATCACGTTGAACCCAATGATAGGCGGCTCTGCCACTCTGTCCTCCTTCACCACTAGCACAGGAACTAAGAGTTCCACCGGTGGGCGACTAACTATCGGCAGCTTAAATGTGACTTCGACCCACCCTGAGAATGGAATTGGTGTCTGGTTCACTGCCCTCCCACTCAGGATAATTGGACCCACCAACTCGGCTAAGTCTCTGACGGTGGTGTGTGGCAGGTGCTCCTGTCTCCAGGTCTCATTCATTAAACAAACCTGTGACCCTGTGTCCCACAATGCCTGTGTCTCCTTGTCATCGAGGAAGCAGGTGATGACACATTTTTTTCCAACCAAATTGAGTAACTGTAATTGGCGATTAGGGGACAGTAGATTAACACGGACCGTTTCTTCAGGAGGTACCTCGGCCTGAGCTACCAGCCTTGCTTCCAACCTCCGAATACTGTCAGTAACTAGCTCATACAGTTCTTGTGTGTTAGCTTGTTCTGATGTGGTTGCGACAGTATTGGCCACCGTGTCTACTTGCCCTGTTCCTCTTCCGAGTCTCCTCCCTATCCGACATTCCCTTGACATGTTGCCGCTGATTCCACATCTGAAGCAGTGGTCGCACTGATCGCCATTGCTGGTGGACTGACATCTCTTGCAGCCACGTGTCCTCCTGGCTCTTTGAGCATGAGGTGCTCTGGGAGACTCACGTATGGCCCTTTTGGTCTCCTCCATGTCACTCTTCAGCTGCGTGACTATGTCCAGGAGCTCAGATTCTGTACGGGTCACTGTGCTTTGGGATTTAAGGATTTTTCCTTTTGTCGATGGTAGGGGGCGCTCTTGGCCATCTACTTCTCTCTCGGTTGCATACTGACCCGTCAGATTTTCCACTCGGCATTCTCGAACCTTTAGTTCTTTTGTGTGCCTTTTAAATTTCTGGTGCCGTTCCCATTCAAGACTGGCTGCTGCATTCATCTTTGAAATCAGTAGCTCATCGGTGACGGCAGGATCCTCCAAATAATGCTCCAGTTGATATTTCACATCAACACTGATCAGTCCTGTTTCCACCGCCCTCAGAAACTTCCTCTGAATAAGATCAGAACTAAACTGTTCTTCAGTGCCAGGCTCTCTGGATGCTGCTAAAAGTCTTTCCTTTAGCTCAATGGCACGAAACAGGAAGTTCTGAGGTGACTCATTACTGTCTTGTGTGAGATTTATCAGACAATGATACAAGTCAGTGGAACTATCTTCTTTATAATGTCCTCGCAGGATTATGCGCAGCTGTGGCAGTGTGAGATCTGACTTAATCTCCAACATAGCGCACAAACTCAATCCAGGACTCACTGCTTTGACAACAGCCTCAATTATCTCAGCCTCACTGTGCTTTTTCTTTAAGCCCATATCAATCTGGTGAGTGAGATTGGAATAAGACAACTTGTCTTTTTGGCCCCTCTCCCCTATCTGCCCATTTATCTTAAACTCCCGTTTAATGATCATTTCTGGCGGTAGGGGCGCTGTGGGGACCGCGGGCTGTGTCACAAAATGGCGGCTCTGTGGTGGCGCGGCCCCGGGCCGTGCCACAAAATGGCGGCCCGGTGGCGGCGCGGCCTGATCATCCGTCGCTCTTATTATTTCCTCTTCAACCCTTTTAGCTGAATCAATGATGCTTTCATGCAGCGCGGCATACCGGCTCTGTAAACTGGCGAGTGCCTCCGCCTCGCGGCTCGTGCCGGCCGTTGTCGCTGCCTGCGTCAACGGTTCACTTAGCTTAGCTTTGTTAGCACATGCTATTAGCTTTAGCAGAAACTCGCGAACTACATCCTTCTCTTCGCGTTCAATGGCTTTCTCCACCTCCTCGATTAACAGTCGTATCAGCGTGTACTTCTTAGACAGTTCGGCTGGGCTTATCTTTGCAAATAAACAGACCTCATTTAGCTGTTGGGCCCGTAACGGCACCAAGGCCTCAGTTAGCTTAGCTTGTAGCTGCTCCAGCTCCATCGTTAGTAGCTGCTCCAGCTCCATTGTTACGGCCTCTCTTTTCCTTTTTTATTTGCACTGACTCACCGTCTTAGACACGACTGAACCATCCTCTGCTACCAAGTTTTGTTACACCCAGGAGGGGCAAAGGGGAGGAAGGATGATTGAGCCAAGCTGTTTAGACTTTGCAGCGACCGTTTATTGACTTCTCAGCACACACGGCACGGCCCACAATTACACAGCACATAGTTAGACACCGTCTTGTCTCATAACACTCTCGAACATTCTTTCATTCTCTGGAACACACACTACTCTTCTTCTATTGTGTTCTAACACTAAGCAGCATCTTGTCATTACTGAGCGCCACCTATGGCGTAGAAACGCTACTGCTTTCACTGACAGTTTATATCTAACAGTGCATATTCAGTCCTTTAATAACATTCCCCATAAATGTTCCCATTTACCATTAATCATTCAATTATAGTCTCAGGTACATTTATTAAGAATATTTATATTTGCCATTAGCATCTAATCCACACTGTTTTCTGAGGGTTTACTAAAGATTGTCCAAAATTGACGTTTTCCTACAATTGTACAACCAAGGCTTGAATGTTGGAACATTGGGCCAGTTGGGGTCCCACCCAGACGTCCTGTGTTTGGACTTTTCACCGGCATCATCCTTCTCTCATGCCTCTGCTCTTACCTCTCCTGGACCCTCTGCCTGAACACTTTCCTCTCCTTGGCTCCTCTCTTCTGTCTCATCTTTCCCTCTCTGAGCCCTGTCTAATTCAGGTTCTCTCTCTGTCTATGGTGGTATACAAACAGGTTAGAAAATACCAAGTGTCATGTTTTGCCCTGCGGGATTTTTTTCATGGTTTACATAAATAACAAACATGTATATTTTTTGTATTTTTATTCCAGTGTTTCTTTTTTTCCATTGACGAGTAGGAAAGGGAAGGAAAAAAAAACAAAACATTTATCATCACTTAATTCTATCATCACTCTATAAAAGCTAGAAATCTGTGTGTGTGTCTGTCTGTCTGTGTGTGTGTGTGTCTGTCACGTTCATAGGACATCATAGGACGGCCTTTGATCTCTGCCTGAACATCATAGGGCGTCCTATGAACTCAGGCATCATAGGACACATAGACAAATGTGTCATATAGACCATGAACTCAGGCATCATCACAATGCCTATATGACGGCACATAGACAAATGTGTCTTTATGATGTCATATACATCAAGGCCACGGCACATAGACAAATGTGCCTTTATGATGTCATATACAGTAAGCCTGCCTTCATGTCTTTATGATGTCATATACATCAAGGCTGCCTTCATGTCTTTATGATGTCATATAGAGTGAGTCCATGCCGGAAAGCCTCATTTTGCTCAGATCTATTTTCATGATCCTGTCCATGAACTAGAATTACGACGCACCTATCCCTCAACAAGTGGTCTCAACGAAGAAGAAGAAGAAGAAGAAGAAGAAGAAGAAGAAGACCCACCAGATGGAGAGCAATAGAATGACAACAACTGCTGCACGTCAGAAAAGATGCCATGAAGATGAAACAGCTGAGGTTCCAGCAGTACATCGCACCCTTCTGAGACAGGAAGACACCCTTCACCATCATAGGGTACGACAGACTTTAAAGCACATTTCTAGTACATCATAGGACAGCCTATGATCGCTGCCTCATCATAGTGCGTCCAATGAACTCAGGCATCATAGGACGACTCGTCATGCCTACATGATGGCAAATGTACAACCTTGATGAATGCCAGTCTACATTACAAATGTGTAAAATGCCAAGCAAAGCGCTGACTTTCTCCGGGTGCTCCGGTTTCTTGGTTTCTACGGGTATGCACGGGCCTTCCTGAACAGGGTCAAAAGCCACTTTTTCAGGATCGTGCCCATGAACTGGAATTACGATGCACCTATCCCTCAACCAGTGGTCTGAATGAAGAAGAAGAAGACCCACCAGATGGAGAGCAATAGAACGAGAACTGCTGCACGTCAGAAAGGATGCCGTGAACTTGAAACACCCCAGGTTCCACCAGCATGCCATGCAGGCATGACTGTGAACAACACAGCCGTCTGAGACAGGACGAGGCCCTTCAGTGGTCTGAACGAAGAAGAAGAAGACCCACCAGATGATGTCTATATGACGGCACATAGACAGAGCACATGACTTCCTACAAGACATACTGTATACTGTATATAGACACAGGTAAGCAACATAACACAGAACAGTGACAGGCAGGAGAAGAAGTAACAAGCAGGGGCAAACAGCCCCAGATGGCAGGGTGTATTTTGTGTGATTTTTATGTTTTGCTGCATACAAAAGCCGTCACATGTGATTGCCACTTAGTACTGTGTTGCTATACCAACTGTCCTGTAACTGGCAAGAATTCTGTTCCAATGCATCCCCTCTAAGGGCATGCACGGGTTTCTACGGACATGCACAGGTATGCACTATTAATCGTAATTTACTCATGCATACTTAAATTATATGATCAGAGGAAGTCACAGTAGCCAGAAATTCTACTCGTGTATAAGCAGTGCTATGAAATTAATAATTAAAAGTACACAATCAAAAATTTCTATTTGAGTTATGGGTACAAAGAGCACCTACTTAAAAACTTGAGTAATGACTTTAGTCTTGAAGATCTGAGGTTTTTCTCCAAAATTTACCACATTTCTTTTCAGTTTTCCACTTTTCTCTGTAAATTTATCTAAATTTGCAACCATTTTCCTCAAATTTGTAAATTCCTCTTGTAAAATTATGACTTTTCTTGTACATTTGAGACTATAAATTTGTGGATTATTTTATGGCTATTTTTTTAATCTTTTTTTAATCCAATCCAACTTTATTTATAAAGTTCTTTAAAAACAATGATAGCTGACACAAAGTGCTGTACATCAATGATAAATAAAATATGAAAACATAAAAACAATAAAATACAGCTAAAGTACAAAACAGCACAAACAAAACAATAGTCATACAATAGAGACAATAAGAACAAACAAAATCAATGTCTCAATCTGGGTCAAAAGCCAGAGAATAAAAATGGGTTTCAAGAGGAGTTTTAAAATTGGACAGTGAAGAGGCCTGTCTGATGGACAAAGGCAGATTATTATAAAATTACTGTTTTTTTAAAATAAATTTGAAACAGAATGTGCCAAAATTTTTACTTTTTTTCCACATACAATTTTTTTTTTTTTTTTTTTTTTATTTTGTGTACTTTTTTGATCCCCAGAGGGGAAATTGAGGGCATCCACCTGGATGGATGAAGCAGCCACGGTACGGCGCTATCCCTTAACCATTCACACACACATTCACACCTAGGGCCACTTTAGAGTCTCCAATTAACCTAACTTGCATGTTTTTGGTCTGTGGGAGGAAACCGGAGAAATCCAGTAAACCCACGCAGATACGGGGAGAACATGCAAACTCCACACAGATCACTGTTGGTCAGGGGCTGGGATCGAACCAGGGATCCCATGGCCAAGGGTAAGTTGCTGTGCTGCTGCAGTGCTAACCACTGCGCCACCGCACCACCCCAATTTAAACTTTTGACCATAATTTTGCAGAGCCAGAACAGAACAGTAATTTTAACTCTGAATTCAAAGAAATATAATTATTAAAATTGTTTTATTAAATTTATTTTATTATTTAAAGAAATAAAGTAAAGTAAATGTTGAGTATGGAAATTGGCCTTTGGGGTTTGCCGTAGCACTGTCGGGGTGGGGAACGGGATGATGTCAGGTGGGCTACGGCGGGGAGTATAAATAGTAATGTGCGCCAAATAAAGTTCAGTTGAATGTTCTCTAAGACGCTCTCCGCCTGCACTCATTTCCCGATATAACATTTGGCGACGAGTAAAATTATGGGCGCATCTGTCGTGGAGCCACCTCCATTCCTGCAGGACCAGGGTACGCCGGCTATCCCTTAGGCACACTGGAAGAACTTGTTTGAAGTTTATCTGACAGCAGCCAGACTTGACAGGGTTTCCGACGACAGGCGGAGGTGCCTGTTAATCCATCATTTAGGCGCAGAAGGGCAATGCCTGTTCCTCACGCTGTGTGGCGATGGCTCGCTGGAAGACTCTTTATTGAAGATGGACAATCTTTTTGGTGACAGTGCCACAGTCACTGAAAAGAGGCACAGGTTCTTCAGCCGAGTACAGTGAGCTGGTGAGTCCATTTTATTGTTTCTTATGGAACTGCGTTGTTTGGCGGGAGAGTGTGATTTTGGGCCGCTAACAGATGAGCTAGTTCGTGATAAGCTAGCGCACGGCATGGCTGGCCAGTGGCTAGGAGACACGCTGCGGGTGACTCGACAGCCTTTGTCTCTGGTTGAAGTGATAGACATGGTGAAGCTACAGGAGTCCGCGTCCCTGCGGGGACTGGGTGCCTTCACTGGCGGGGTACCGGAGGGCTGGGCCTCCACGCCACAGGCGTCGGCTAACTTGCTAACTAGGCCTCGGGGCTGCTCGAAGAAGAAGAAGAAGAAGAAGAGTAGGCGACTTGTGGCGCATGAGGGGGCCCGTGTCAGGTTCGTGGACCGAGTTGTTGAAGATCCGTGGGAGGCGGGCCGAGTGTCCGTGGCACACTGAGGAACAGGACGCCTGAAGTGGTATGTTGTGCAGCTGGATGGCGTTGAGGTGTCCCTCATGGTGGACTCGGGGGCTGGCAGGTCCATTTTGAGCCTGGCAACGTTGAAGAGGCTGTTCCCGAAAAAGGCTATTAAGGCGGGAGCAGTAAGAATGTTTGGTTATAGCCACGCCAAGATCGACATGGTTGGTACGGTGGAATTTGATGTATCGTGTGGGCCGAAGAGGGCGCCCGAGTTTGTTTTCCAGGTGGCGCGGCAGGGGTCGGACCTGCTCGGGATCGATTTTCTGGGACAATTGGGTTTTTCCATACGGGATCCTCGAGGTTCAGTGGTGCTAACAGCATTTACAGACTGGCAACTCCGTTGGCTGGCACTGTTCATGAGCTTTGGCTGGATCGGAACCTTTTGCCATCGCCCGTTGGTGAATGAGTTGGTGACGCCCAGGATCCAACCGCTATGACACCTACCCCTGGCGTTACGTGATGACGTGTCAGCGAGCCTGGTGGTAGCGAAAAAGAAGGACGGGGGGATCAGGCCGTGCATTGATCTACGTATGATAAACAAGGTGATCATCCCAGATAAATACCCCCTCCCGACCATGGAGGAGCTCACGGCGATGTTCAGCAGGTCCAAGGTGTTTACTAAGCTGGCTCTTCGACAGGGATATCTGCAGGTGCCACTACACCCAGATAGCAGAAACCTGACGGTGTTTGTGACCCACATGGGGGTCTTTAGGTATACCCGAATGCCGTTCGGGTTGAGTTTTACCCCCAGTTGTTTCCAAAAGCTTATGGCCACGATGCTGGTGGGTCTGAAAGGGTCATAGCCTACCTAGACGACATCGTGGTACATGGTGCGACAAATGAACTTCACAACGAGAGGCTGGAGAAGGTGTTCAAGCAGATGCAGGAACACGGGGTCACTCTTAACGGCGACAAATGCCTCTTTGCAGCGGAGGCAATTGAGTTTGTGGGGATCCGGCTGACGGGCGAGGGTTTGCAGCCATTGCATTCCAATGTGGAGGCAGTGCTCCGGATCCCAGAGCTTACTACACCTGCCCAGATTTCATCTTTCCTCGGCATGGTTAACTTCTATGGCCGGTTTATCCCACATTACTCAGAGATGACTGGACCCCTGAGGGCCCTGCTAAAGCAAGATGCGCCATGGGAGTGGACCCCAGCATGCTTAGCGGCGGTCTCAAAGTTGAAGCAGCAGTTCACCTCCCCACCGGTGCTGGCACATTTTGACCCCGGACTGGAGAAGGTGGTGACCTGTGACGCGTCTGGGATGGCGTTAGGCATGGTCATGTCCCAAATACAAGGTGGTATGGAAAGGTCAGTGGCGTTCGCATCTAGGTCCCTCTCGCCAGCGGAGCAGAAGTATGCAGTGGGCGAGAGGGAGGTGCTGGCCTGCGTCTGGGCGTGCAAGAGGTGGCACATATACCTCTACGGACAACGCTTCACCCTGAGAACTGACCATTGAGCGCTCATGACGCTGCTGGAGACGTCAGGATCGCGGCATAAGCTGTTGAGACAACATAGATGGTCGGAGCATTTGAGATCCTATGACTTCATCACTAAGTTCACTCCAGGCAGAGAGAACATAGTGGCGGACCTCCTCTCGCGGGCCGCTGTGGAGGCTTCACAAGTGGTCGACGATGACACTGGTGCTGCTGAAGAAGATCTGGTGAACGCCCTGTGCGGAACTCTCCAGGGTGTGGTCTCTCCACAGGACCTCAAAGATGAACCGGAATGGGACCCAGTTATAGTGCAGTTGTGCACAGTAATCACAGAGGGATGGCCAGCGAAGGTGCCGAGCGATCTGGCTCCTTTTCATCATTTCCGAGATGAGTTGAGTTGTTGGAATGAGGTTTGCGTGGCCAGGGACCAGTGCGTCTTGATTCCTGCTGCATTGAGGGCACGGGTCCAGAACATGCTGCCTGATGGCCATTTGGGAGTGCTGCGGGTGAAGCAGAGGAGTAGGAGGTCAGTCTGGTGGCCCGGCATTGATGGTGACATAGAGGCCATGGTTAAACACTGTGTGCCATGCTTGGAGAGTGGCAAGACGGGCAGACCTCCCCCACCACCGCTCCGACCTGTTGACTTTCCAGAAGGACCATGGAAGCATATTGAGCTGGACATTTGTGGCGAATTCCATGCAGCGTCATTCAACAGTCATTTCCTGGTGGTGGCGTATGATTTGTTTTCCAAGTGGCTGGAGGTGCTGCCCACCAGCTTGATGACGACAGAGGTGGTCACGGGATTCCTGACATCCTTGTTTGCTCAGTGGGGAATCCCGGATACCCTCACGACGGACAATGGGCCCCAGTTTGTTTCAGGGGCGTTGGAGGACTTTTTGACAGGCAAAGGGGTGAAACATATCAAGACAACATTCTATCACCCCCAAGCTAATGGAGGAGTTGAAAGATTTAACAAGACCCTGAAGAATGGACTGAGGGTTCATCTGGTGGACGGTTTCTTGTTCCTAGAGGCGCTCCAGAACATGCTGCTCCATTACAGAGCGTTGGTCCATGCAACGACGGGCTGTTCCCCGGCAAAGCTTATGCTGGGGCGGGAGCTGTCGCTGCCGGTTAATCGATTGGGACCTCCAGGAGCAGTTCCCCGGATGAGTAATATGACGCTGAGGAGCAGAGTTTCGGACCAGCAACGGAGGATGAAAGGACAGTTCGACAAGAAGCATCGGGCGAGGGACCACGGCCTGAAAGAAAGGGATCAGGAGTGGATTACGCACCCCATCAGGTCCCACAAGCTCCAGCCCTTGTGGACGGGACCGCGGGAGATCAAGAGTCGGTGGGGCCCAGACACATTTGAACTGGATGATGGGTCCAGGTGGCACGCCAGCAGGCTAAGGCGTGCGGTACCTGGCCAGAGTTTGGACACCGTGGGACAACTTGACAGGTCTTTGGATTGGCCAGCTACAGTATGCCAGGTGTGGACTCACAGGTGGTTCCGACGGTGCCTGGAGCAGAGTCCCCTAGGGGGGATGCCCAGCTAGAGTGCGTTGGAGGCCTGCCTATTTTGAGAACTATGTGGCAAGAACTGTTATGGATGACATCAGCTGGGCGTTTTAGTAGTACACCTGTTCACCCACTGATGGACTTGTTTATATGTACATATGGAAGACTTTGCTTTTACTTTGTTTACTGTGTTATAGTTCAATCTTGTGGGGGGGTGTTGTGTATAGAAATTGGCCTTTGGGCTTTGCTGTAGCACCATCGGGGTGGGGAACGGGATGATGTCAGGTGGGCTATGGCGGGGAGTATACAGTAAATACAGTAGTATTCTTTCATTCATTCATCTTCTTCCGCTTAATCCTTTTCGGGTCGTGGGGGGAGACGGGGGGCTGGAGCCTATCCCAGCATCTTTGGGCGAGAGGCAGGGTACACCCTGGGCAGATCACCAGTCCATCGCAGGGCCAACACAGAGAGACAGACAGCCATTCACTCTCACAGTCATACCTAAGGACAATTTAGATATCCCCAGTTTGATGCCAGTTAACCTAACTTGCATGTTTTTGGCATGTGAGAGGAAACTGGAGAAATCCTGGAGTAAACCCACGCAGACACGGGGAGAACATGCAAACTCCACACAGATCACTGTTGGTCGGGGGCTGGGATCGAACTCAGGGTCCCCCGGCCAAGGGTGAGTTGCTGTGCTACCGCAGTGCTAACCACTCCGCCACCGCCAAATAAAGTTCAGTTGAATGTTCTCTAAGACGCTCTCCACCTGCACTTATTTCCCGATATAACAGTAAATGATCAAAGATGCAATTATTTCTGTTATAATATTTCTATATATTTATAGTTTTTTAGAAATCTCCTCACCAACAAGACCACAGGAAAAATCTCCCTTATTTTGAAATCCAAATGTTGGCACGTTTAGTTTGTCTGAAGGCTGCTGATGGATTAAAGTCACTGACTTTGTGAATTTCGGCCGTCTTAGCTTGCTAAGTACATAATAATGAACATAAATTATTATTTAATATTGTAGTAGCTGGTGAAGTAAATCCTCAGCGATTCATCAGCCACTCTTGCCTTTTCCTGCAATGAAGCCTAACCAGACCTGTTAGCTAAGCGACTCCTCACCCCAGCGGCTTAAAACCACCATAAATGCCTCCACTGTTTACATACCTCTTGTACTTTTTTCCACTTTTAAAGTACTTTAATAAGCTCATGCTTCTCTTGGATAGCAACGCTACAGAGACAGTCTGCCTGCAGACTGAAATGGTCACACGAGCGCAGGGCGGCTGGGGTGCTTCTGCGAGGATGTCGGTCAAGTGCGTTGTCCATGTGCATGCTTACGGAGCATCATTCTTTCATATTTTTTTTCTTAAATTAATATATTATAGGCATGGCAACATAATTCCAAGTGTAACCCAGCTGAGAAAATGACCTTTTTTTTCTCAGATGTCAATTGTATTAATACAATTGTGTGATTTTATTTTGAAAACCGACTATCTTGGAGAAGAGGAAGTGCGATCCTCGTCATCCAACTTTTAAATTTCCGTTTCATGGTCACGTTGGGTGAGCTGGGTCTTTCCATTCGTTAAGAGCAATATTAGCCTCACCTTCCGAGCAAAGTGCTGAGGCGCTCTGCTGGAATTCAGTTTTTTCACGATATGAGCTCGGACGAGAGAGGTTGTGAAGTGGTCTGATTCACACAGATACCTCTTCTTGGTTAGTTTCATTCAGAAAGATGCTATAATGGATCTAAACACTCTCCAAACGCTAATTTGCAACCTTTATTATCCTAAGTTGACGGGAGCACGAGCGTGAGGGGCATTGTGGCTGTGTCCTTTGCTGTGTTCACACTGAGACCTCATCTTGGTGAGTCAGATACATGCTAACGTTAGCATTATGCTAATACTAATCGCGAGTGGATTTTTTTCTGTTTAAAAGCAATGGAAAAGGCTATTTTTGTGTCTGTATGGTTTTCCTAAATGTGATTTCAGTTCCCAACAGTATGCTGAAGTACTTTTAGTTCATATGCACTATTTCTGTCGAATGCAATGTGTAGTTTGATGCTAAAAGCACATGGTGTTGGTCTACTATGTAAATCCATAGGTTATGCTAAACCCAGTAGCTCAGACAGGGTTTTACTGATTTTAAAAGGGAATATTGGAAGTAATAGGACGGTATATTCCCTGGTTATGTGATAGATTAATTGTATTTCATTTCATGATTTACAAAGACAAGGTTGAAAGGGATTAATCATAATTTCATGGTTAAGTGATGTAGAGATAAACAGAGGAATTCATTTAATTACTCTAGCTGTAAACAATAATACCATTATTGTCGTGCAGGCTAGGTTTTTTTGGTTGCCGATCAAGAACCTTCTGGATCCTGGATTCTCTCCGAATGGAGATGGCGAGCCTGACCCAAGACTGAACCGAGATTGATCTGAGATCTAACCTAGATCTCGATTGAAGAGCACCCTTCCTCTCTCCAGTGCCCAGGATTTAAAGTGGTAACAACCCAAGTCGCCGCTTTAAAAGAGGAAAAGAAACTTGAGTCTGGAGATACGAGATATCTTGACTGGTCAAACGACTAACCCGAAAGGACAAACAAACACTGAGCTCAGTAGGACATCTTTGGGGTTTTATTTCATACCGGCCGTTGTATATTTGTATAGTGGTAAATTGTCTGTATATATTGCTCACTTTTTTCCCTATAAATAACAACCATTATTGCTCATTTCTTGCCTCCAGCTATTTCATTCCACACTCACTTTAATTCCCTATTGTAACCCTTACGAACCTTGACTAAATTATTTCCCTTACCTAATTAACATAAGGCAAGGGTTACACAAGGGTGGCGGGTCACCACACAGAAATGTTACCAGAGGAAACCCTGTGCACTAAACAGCCAGGACTTGCTAGAAATTCCTGCAGCTCATTCAATGTTGCAGTTGACCTTTTGACAGCCTCCCTGACCAGTTTTCTTCTTGTCTTTTCATCAATTTTGGAGAGACATCCAGTTCTTGGTAATGTCACTGTTGTGTCATATTTTCTCCACTTGATGATGACAGTCTTCACTGTCAATGTCAGAGGGATTTTAAATGGTGGCAGGTGTGTGCTGACTCCCATTTAACATGAGTTTGAATGTGATCGGCTAATTCTGAACACAGCCACATCCCCAGTTATAACAGGGTGTGCATACAGTATTTATGGAACCAGGTTATTGTAAGTGTTTTATATTTTATTTTTCCCCTTAAAAGATTTCTGTTTTTCAATTGGGTTGTACAGGTTATAGGTCACATTAATGGTGGAAAAAGTTTTTAAATGATTTATCTTGGTATCATTTTTTTACATCACAAAAACCTGGCATTTGAACAGGGGTGTGAAGACTTTTTATATCCATGAGTGATGCCTGCCTTTGATCATTGATGATGTCATAGCAAGTCCTATGATCTTTTAGCAAGTCCTATTATTGTGACAGACAGACAGACAGACAGACAGACAGACAGAGATTTCTTGAATTATATATAGAGTGATGGCTGTCACACTTAAATGTTTCAGATCATCAAACAAATTTAAATATTAGACAAAGATAACGCAAGTAAACACAGAATGCAGTTTTTAAGTGAAGGTGTTCATTATTAAGGGTAAAAAAAAATCCCAACCTACATGGCTCTGTGGGAAAAAGTGATTGCCCCCCCATTAAAACATAAATTAAGTGTGGTTTATCACATCTTTGAAAAGCTGAGTTAAAATTTTCCAGCCACACCCAGGCCTGATTACTGCCACACCTGTTCTCAGTCAAGAAATCACTTAAATCGGACCTACCTGACAAAGTGAAGTAGACTAAAAGGTCCTCAAAAGCTAGACATCATGCTGTGATCCAAAGAAATTCAGGAACAAAGGAGAAACAAAGTAACTGAGATCTATCAGTCTGGAAAAGGTTATAAATGTCATGAGCTGAGCACAGGAGGTTTCCGCCATGTTCAGTCTCATGGCTTTTTCTCTATATTTATATATTTGTTGTATTTTGTGCTTTTTTGGTTTCTGTTATTCTTGCGCTGTTTTCCATTTTCATGTTGATGTCTTAGTTTTGTTTTGCTCTTATTTTGTATTAATTTGTATTTAGATCTCAGTCTGCATTTGTTGGTATTTTATTCTTTATACCCTTACTGTTGTGTTCTCCCTCTGGGTTGACAGCTGTCAGTGGCATTTCCTGGTTTGTGCTCTGTGTGGGCGTAGCCCCTGTCAGCTGTCAGCTGGTCGCTCCCCTCTCATTGCTCCCAGCTGGTCCAATTATGAATCATTGTTTCCTTCTGCCCGCTCATGTAACCCACCCCTGTCAGTACTTGTGTGATTTGTTTCTAATCCTATTTAAGGGCAGTTATTTTCATTTCCCATCTCCAAAGTCTAGAGTTTCCTTTCTCTCATCCCCACCTGAATGCTGCCCTCATTCTGGTGCGCTAAATCTGTAAGTTACTCGTTTGTTTGAAATTTGTGTTGAGCACTGTTTGGACTTATGTTTTGTTGTTTTCAATAAACCTTTCAAACTCATAGTTCAGCGTGTGGGTCTCACCTCTCTGCCCCGTGGGGCAATTCATGACAATAAAGCCATTTTTAAAGCTTTGGGATTCCAGTGAACCACAGTGAGAGCTGTTATCCACAAATGGCGAAAACATGGAACAGTGGTGAACCTTCCCCAGAGTGGCCAGCTGACCAAAATTTCCCCAAGAACATTCAAAGAACTGCTGGCCTCACTTGCCTCAGTTAAGGTCAGTGTTCATGACAACATTATAAAAAAGAGATTGGGCAAAAATGGCCTGCATGGCAGAGTTCCAAGATGAAAACAACTGGTGAGCAACAGAAACATAAACGCTCGACTCACTTTCGCCAGAAAACATTTTGATGATCCCCAACACTTTTGGGAAAATCCTCTATGGACTGACAAGACAAAAGCTGAAACTTTTTGGAAGGTGTGTGTCCCATTACATCCGGCGTAAAAGTAACACAGCATTTCAGAAAAGGAACATCATACCAACAATAAAATATGGTGGTGGTAGTGTGATGGTCTGGGGCTGTTTTGCTGCTTCAGGACCTGGAAGACGTGCTGTGGTAAATAGAGCCATGAATTCTGCTGTTGACCAAAAAATCCTGAAGGAGAATGTCCGGCCATCTGTTCGTGACCTCAAGCTGAAGCACACTTGGGTTCTGTAGCAGGACAATGATCCAAAACACACTAGCAAGTCCACCTCTGAATGGCTTAAGAAAAACAAAATGAAGACTTTGTAGTGGCTTTGTCAAAGTCCTGACCTGAATCTGATTGAGATGCTGTGGCATGACCTTAAAAAGGTGGTTCATGCTTGAAAACCCTCCAATGTGGCTGAATTACAACAATTCTGCAAAGATGAGTGGGCCAAAATTCCTCCACAGTGCTGTAAAAGACTCATTGCCAGTTATTGCAAACGCTTGATTGCAGTTGTTGCTGCTCAGGGTGGCCCAACCAGTTATTAGGTTTAGGGAGCAATCACTTTTTCACACAGGGCCATGTAGGTTTGGATATTTTCCCCATTAATAATAAAAATCTTCATTTAAAAACTGCATTTTGTGTTTACTTGTGTTATCTTTTTCTAATATTTAAATTTATTTGATGATCCAAAACATTTAAATGTGACAAACATCCAAAAAAATGGGAAATCAGGAAGGGGGAAAACACTTTTTCACTCACTTCACTCAGGGTGACACAGACACAATCCCTCACACGCAGGGAAAACAACACTATCACAACCAGACTTTTAACACAGTATAACATGACAACAATAACACGCGGAACACAAGAATTATAACCACCTATGAATCCCCCAGTGGTGCAAAGCATGCTGGGAGAATTCCACGCCTCTTATCACAGCCCCAACATTACACTGTCCTCCCACCGGTTTCTGTCCCCAGAACAATAAGTCCAACTCAAAAGTCCAATACGAACCTGTCCAGGAATCAGGGCACCCGCCGTCATTGTCGGCTGGCATGCAGGGGCCTGTTAGTGTCCATTTGAACCTCAACCAGGGTCTCCGGTTGGGATGGGGCCTCTGGCTCAGCCACCTGTGGGGCAGCTGGCTGGTATGGGGCGAGGCGGTCGCGGTGAAGCACCACCACTCGGTTCCTCTTCTGTAACTTCACCCTGTACGCTATGTCCAACAGTCTCTGTAGGACCATGCACGGTCCCGACCAGTGGCTCGCCAGGTTTGGTGACAGTCCCTTCTTCCACTCCGGACAGAAAACCCTGGGTTCCACTCCAGACTTTGCACCCCAGGTGCAAAATCTCTGTCCTGGCAGTGGGAGTCATACGCTTGCTTCTGTTGACTCCCCGCCACTACCAGGGCCTCTCGAGCCAGTTCGTGCACCATGTGAAGATATTCTCTTAAGCAAAACAAATAATCCAACTCCGGTTTTCTTTTTCACCCCCACATGTGTCATGGGTGTCCCCACCTGATACGGATGGAATGGGGTATGGGTGCACTGAGTCGGTCCTTTCTGAGCCGTGCAGGTGTCACAGTGGTGGACAAGGAGATCCACGTTGTGATGACACCCCTGCCAGTAGAATTGGGCCTGGAGATGCTGCAGAGTCTTCGTGACCCTGAAGTGCCCTGCCCTCACTGACCTGTGGACCAACTAAAGCACCTTGGGGCGGTGCCGTCAGGGGACCAGCAGCTGCCAGATGTGACGCTGCCCAGCTGGAGATTGCCACCGCCAGTAGACAACACCCTCACGACAGCAGAGGTTGGACCACTGAGAATGCAGGCCTTGGTCTCTGGGACCAGCACAGGCAGAGCCTCCCAGGAAGGTTGGTCTGTGTCCAGCCACTGCCAGAACCGGGAGACGACAGGGACTCTATCCTGCTCGACCTGAAGCTGATGCGCGCCGAGGTTCTCTATGCTGTCATTGCTGGGGAGAGCTGCCCGATGATCTGAGGACAAGCTGTGAGCCGGTGCGCTATCCCCAGCCACAGCAGTCTGGAGAGCAGCTGTCCGTGAAACTGCTGGGTCACGATCCTCAGCCCACTGGCATCGCTGACAGGTCTTCACAGCACAGCGCTGCAGGGCAGGTGCGGGGCAGTGATGCATCATGTGGCCTGGCTCCCTGCAGCGGAAGCACCCCTCCTCGCATCACCATCGCACTCTCGTAAGCCATGCTGCTGCATCGGCCCCCAGACTGTCTTGATCGCGTCGCTGGTGGCTGGCTAGCTGTTCCCAGATGTGATCAGCGTGGATCAGCCTCCTGAACCACCTCCAAAGTGCCCCCTGTAGCACTGGCCAGCTGTGACATTCCTCAGGCTGGAGATTGGACAGCGTGCAGAGAGCTCTGCCCTCCAGAGCCAGTGCGACCTGCACACTTGTCTCTTCAGGTGTCCAGGTGTTGAACGTGGCGGCCAGTTCAACCTGGAAGAGATAGTCGTCAAGCAAGGTTTCGCCACCAAAGCAGGGAAGCTTGACTGGTTGGCAGGTTGGGGATGCTGGGGTTGGGACGGTCACCTCCATGCTGATCACTGCCCTCAGCTGCAGTGGGATTGCTGGCTTGTAGTTCTCCCGCTGGTTCTTCACTGCCTTTGGCTGAAGTGGGATTGCTGGCTCGTAGTTCCCCTGCTGGTGCTCCTGGTCATGCCTTGAAAAAGGTGGAGCACAGGATGCACTTGCTCTGACCGGTCCATTTCCCCATTCGTTGCGGCGAGCAGCTCTGGCGACTGGTGTGTATGCTCTGCCATTAGCTTCCATCTGAGCGATGAGCTGCTCAAGCCGTTGAATCTCTGCCTCGATTCTTGCTTCCATCTCTGAACATCCTACTTCTGACACCAGTGTGACATTTCACAGGTTCACACAATGATGAGAGAGGATTTGGAACATAGTAGGCATTTATTCTTCACTGCCGAATTACGCAGAACCGAGGGGGGGGGGGGGGGGTCATCCACACACACACTCACTTCACTCAGGGTGACACAGACACATAATCTCTCACACGCAGGGAAAACAACACTATCAGAACAAGACTTGTAACACAGTTATAACACGGCAACAATAACATGCAGAACAGAAGTATTAGACTAGGAGCATCTTGTCTCAGAGTGATGCTGAGAAACTGATCCACGCTTTTGTTAGCTCGAGATTAGATTATTGTAATTCTTTATTATCAGGCTGTCCTAAAACATCTTTAAAAAGTCTTCAGCTGATCCAAAATGCTGCAGCAAGAGTTTTAACAGGTACTAGAAAGAGAGATCATATCTCTCTGGTTCTGGCCTCCCTTCATTGGCTTCCCATAGAGTTTAGAATTAAGTTTAAAATCCTTCTTCTTACTTACAAAGCTCTGAACAATCAGGCTCCTTTTTATTTAAAAGATCTGATACTACCGTATCATCCTAACAGAGCACTACGCTCCCAAAATGCAGGATTACTTGTAATACCTAGAATCTCCAAAAGTACAATGGGAGGCAGAGCCTTCAGTTATCAAGCTCCTCTCCTGTGGAATCAGCTGCCAGTCTGGATTCGGGAGTCAGACTCGATCTCTGTTTTTAAGAATAGGGCTAAAACCTACCTTTTTGATATAGCCTACAATTAGGGAGGGATCATGTGTTTCTGAACCCTCCCTTAGTTATGCTGCTAATAGGTTTAGTCAGCCGGGGGACCTCCAGTAATGCACTGGGCCTCACTCCTTTTCTCACTCTCAATGAAATATTTTTTTTGCTGGTCATTACCATTTGTTTGTTCTCTCCCATAGATTGAGTCCCCATCGTGCTGTTTGCTCTCTACATGTCTGTTCTTTTCTTCTTCTCTATCCCCTCACCCCCTAGCCAGTCGCAGCAGATGACTGCCCCTCCCTGAGTGTGGTTCTGCTGGAGATTTCTTCCTGTTAAAAGGGAGTTTTTCCTCTCCACCGTCGCCAAGTGCTTGCTCACAGGGAATCGCCTGATTGCTGGGGTCTTTCTCCAACTGTGGGGGTTCCCCCTACAGTTGATAGTGCTATGAGATGACTGTTGTTGTGAAATGGCGCTATATAAATAAAGTTGAATTGAATTGAATTGAATTATTATAACCATCTATGAATCCCCTGCAGTGCAAAGCATGTCGGGAGAATTCCCCACCCCTTATCACAGCCCCAATGTTACAATATCTATCTATCTATCTATCTATCTTAGTGTTGTTGGGCGATTAAAACTTTTTTAATCGCGATTAATCTTTTGGAATGTTGAGTTAATCGTGATTAATAAAGTGTTAATCGCCTGTTTTTCCATACAGATACAGTGTACCTTAAATCGGTAATTTTTAAGTTTGTCATACTACTATGAACATGGGAGTGGACAAATATGCTTGCTGTCTTCACCTGCACATTTATAAAAGCTCTCAATATATCCAAAATGACAAAAACTATCCAGAATATTCTCCAGAAAATTAGTATTACTGCATGTGCAAACAACAGAATGCCAAGGGTCAATAATGTCACTGAACAACAACCAGCCAGGAGCCACAAAAGGAGCTTGCTCTTTCTCCCGTAGCAAACACCCACTGCTTTTAAGCAGAACCACACAAAACCTCGTGTGTCACAACAGACACAATTTCCCTGTTAGCAGAAAAATTGCAAACATAAACAAACAACTATCTCAACAGTGATGACACCCCACCATGCTGCAAAAACGGTGGGGGAATGAATGGACATTACAAACACAGCTTGAGAATTTTTTTAGACTGGTACTCATCAACAGTTGGACCCAAAGCTATGAGGATGAAAACAAGCAAATTTCTGTCCGTGTCAGCTGCTGGAGGTCAGCTATAACCTAGTATGTAGCTAGTAGCTACTAGCCAGCTAGCTAGCTTCCACAGAAGAACAACCCAACATCCAGGCAAAGTTTTGCAGGAGGCTGTAACAATTATACAGGTGACAGCGCCAACAGATAACATTGTAAACTTAAACATGACAGCACTTTGGGGATATTCATGGCTGTAATCCAGCTTGTTTGATTTCGCAATGTCTGCATGGCATGTAGTGTCTGTGGCCAGAACGGCTTTGGTGCTGAGAGCTGCTAGGCCAAAAAGTACTGTTTGTGCTTTCTGCCATTAATTGCCATTAACCGCGATCACAAAATTTGTCGCCATTAATAGGGGCAAAGCGTTAACGGGCAATTAACGCGATAACGCTAACACCACTAATAAATATATTGTGGTGACCCAGCACCATGCAGACTGATACTATTTCACGCTCAGCAGGGCTGAAGGAAACGGAGGACAATTTGCATATGGACAGAGAGCCCCTGGGGGCAATCAGAACAATGGACTGTTGTGTATACATCCCCTGGATGAGGGAGCGAATCAGGGTCGGGGAGTTTGGTGGAAATCAATGCAGACAGTGCCGATGATTTTCCTCGTTCAGGCTGCAACCTTCCAGCTCATCGCATCTCACCTGATCGTATTCCTCCACATTGGTGACCCCGACGTGTCATGGTGCGCCCCTCGCCTGATCTTTTCCCTCCACACTGGTGACCTCACGAGAGAGAATGACCGTCTGCTCCCTCTCACTGCGCTGTGGACTCCAGAGGACCAGCGAACGCCTGCAACCTCTTCATCCACATCCACGAGGATCAGCGGCAGCGCTGGGACCAACATGCACCATGAACGGCGACACGAGTGAACCAAAGGAAGCAGCCTGAATGGGGAAAGTCATCGGCGCCGTCTGCGTTGATTTCCACCAAGCTCCCTGACCCTGACTCACCTCACGACAGCGGACCTCCCGTGAACAGAAGCCCCGCATGCACACCGCAGGATTACGAGGACAGTGCAACTGCCAGCTATGTGGTCACTGCGCCAAGCGCGTGCCACGCACAGGGACAAACCGGCTTCACAGACTGATACAGCGTCCTCCGCCACTGCACATGCCTGAGAAACACGGCCAATCGCCATCCTCGGAACCTTCAGGGCTGCTCATGCACCTGAAGCAGATGTGTAGCCCGCACACAGGACTTTGTATGGGTTTCTCAGCCACGGCGCACTACGGGAGTCTAGCCGACTGCTGTCCCCAAGGGCTTTAGGGCTGCGTCCGCCCCTAAAGCCACACCGCCAAGTCCCTCACACAGCTGCAGTTGTTTCACAGCCGCTATGCATCCTCTGGGAATTTGGCCGTTCGCCTTCCCCACATCCTCGCTGGACCGAGCCGCGAGAAGAGTCAGAGACTTAATTTTTTTCACAGCCGCTGCGGATCACCGCCAGGTTGACCGGGAAAGTCCTTCACCATCGTGGATCCACACACAATTTTTGCGTGGCCCAGACACCTTTGACGTCCCGGGCCGGCACTCATTTACTCCCACCCCCTCCCCCTCCTCCTCCACAGCGCTCTTCCTGCACCTCACTCTCTAAAGCTGGCTGATCACCGGTTGGCTCAATTACGTACGACGTGCACCGGCCCCGTGCACTCATGATCCACGACTGTTCAACATGCTGGGATCCAGAGCGGAGCACACTGTCTTTTCCACCCCTTCCCCGTCCCCCCCATGGACTGGCATGCCCTCCGACACTCCTCTACAGCAGGACAGTTCTACCAGAGGTGGAGCCCAAACGACCGGGGGGGGGGGGGGGTGTCACAGCCCCTTCTGAGCGTTCTGGGGGGAGCCGTGTGGTGACCCAGCACCATGCAGACTGATACTATTTCACGCTCAGCAGGGCTGGAGGAAACGGAGGACAATTTGCATACGGACAGAGAGCCCCTGGGGGCAATCAGAACAATGGACTGTTGTGTATACATCTCCTGGATGAGGGAGCGGACATCCGGGTGCCAGTTGGTCACTCAAATGATCTGTATTGACTGATATGTATATCACTATGCTAATGTGCCATGCATTCTCTCTGTCTGTATAACATCTATAAAAGAGCTTGCAATACATGCCTCAGCAGCACAGTAGCGCACAGAGCTACAAAGTGCGTCTCATTATGTTTTTTGTTTTTTTTGTACTTATTTTGTACCCGTAGGTAGATTTGTTTTGCAGTCTGGTGACAAGCCACCAGCTGCCGGTCGCTGCGTGTGCAAGCGCCCCGTATCCCTAACCTGCATGTTTTTAGCATGTGCGTTGTGGGAAACCGGAGAAATCCCGGAGTAAACCCACGCAACACGGGGAGAACATGCAAACTCCACACAGATCGCTGTTGGCCGGGGGCAGGGATCGAACCCACGATCTCATGATCCCCGCGATCCCCCGACTGAGGGTAAAACTGTGCTGCCGCAGTGCTAACCACTGTGCCACCGTGCAACCCGTTGGACAAAAATAAAACTTTGCAACCTTCCAGCTCATCGCATCCCGCCTGACCTTATTCCTCCACAATATATATATATACTGCTCAAAAAAATTAAAGGAACTCTTTTTAATCTGAGTAAGATGGACTAGCCTGCCACAATTTCTTCACTTTAAGTTTTGGAGTGTTTTCATTTCCATCAAAAGACGTGGCATCTTTTCATTCTTAACACATTATCCAGTCCATATCAGTGTAGATATCCAGCTTATTTTTTCCCATTAAAATGTGATGTTTTCAAAGTGTCCCTTTAATTTTTTTGAGCAGTGTATACTGTATATATATATATATATATATATACACACACACTACTGTTCAAAAGTTTGGGGTCACTTAGAAATTTCCTTATTTTTGAAAGAAAAGCACTGTTTTTTTCAATGAAGATAACTTTAAACTAATCAGAAATACACTCTATACATTGCTAATGTGGTAAATGACTATTCTAGCTACAAATGTCTGGTTTTTGGCGCAATATCTACATAGGTGTATAGAGGCCCATTTCCAGCAACTATCACTCCAGTGTTCTAATGGTACAATGTGTTTGCTGATTGTGTCAGAATTCTCCAGATTACCTCAACTAATTAACAGCTAGAATGCCAAAGGTCTGCAATGCTGTAATTGCTGCAAATGGAGGATTCTTTGACGAAAGCAAAGTTTGAAGGAAAAAATTATTATTTCAAATACAAATCATTATTTCTAACCTTGTCAATGTCTTGACTATATTTTCTATTCATTTTACAACTCATGGTGGCAAATAAAAGTGTGACTTTTCATGGAAAACACAAAATTGTCTGGGTGACCCCAAACTTTTGAACGGTAGTGTTTATATATATATATATATATATATATATATATATATATATACACACACACACACACACACACACACACACACACACATATACAGTATATATATATATATATATATATATATATATATATATACACACACACACACTGTATATATATATATATATATATATATATATATATATATATATATATATATATATATATATATATATATATATATATATATATATATATATATATATATATACACACACACATACTGTATATATACTGTATATATATATATGTCTGCATTAAAAAAACAGAGTCCAAGATAAATCTTGCTCTCAGATCCGGGATTACTAACCTTCCATAGTTAATGGTCTAGCTCAGGGGTCACCAACTAAAAGTGCAAAAGGTCCGATAAATCAGTCCTCCTCCCTAGCTGAGGTCCAAGTTAGGTCTGGGGATCTTTAGGCACCTCACGATACAATTATGATTCAAGGTCTTTGATTTGATTCTAAAATGATACTCAATGTATTTTTGTTATTTTTTC
Source organism: Pholidichthys leucotaenia (assembly GCA_020510985.1). NCBI lineage: Eukaryota > Metazoa > Chordata > Actinopteri > Cichliformes > Pholidichthyidae > Pholidichthys > Pholidichthys leucotaenia. The sequence goes on along the minus strand of CM035849.1, from coordinate 214,282,427 downwards.
AGGATTTTTTTCCTCTCACTGTGTGACAATTTGGTACTTTTAAAGCCAAGTGCTTGCAATGACCCATGAATGAAATGGAAGACAAATGTAACAAGTCACATGTCAAATTTATCTGAAAATGTACTTTTAAGAACTGTCATCCTTTCATTTCAGAAAAGCACAGCTTTCTCCAGCAGGCCAATATCATTTGTTTTTACACATTATTTTATTAAGCAGATGTTTTAGCTGCTTTAAGTTCTGTGTTATTTTTAAACAAAAAAAAATCAAATAAATTATTTGCTCAACTTAAAAAACACATGTAATAACTTAATCATAATAATACAGGGGAACACTAAATGTGTTTTTGACTCCAAATAAATAGTTATAAAATTTGAAACTCTACCACTTAAATCCTAAAAATGGAAAGTTTTACAGGAGAACACAAACTAAATTACATACATTTAAAAAGATTAATACTGTATTTAAAAAACAAAATCTCACAAAAGTCCACCTCTATACTATATTTTCAATATTAAAAAAAGTTTCAAACTGTAAGCCTAAAGAAGGCACAGAAAATATAATTAATTCCACACCACAGAATTCTTTTTTAATGCCAACAATGTTTTATCTTATTAACCTTGTCTGGGTCTGTCTGGGTAACACTCTGTTAAAGGGAGAGAGGAGATGGATGTGTGTGGAAATTTTCATGTTCAGGAACTAGTGTTGGGAGTAACACGTCACTAAGTAACATGTTACTTAGTAACGTGCATTACAAGTAACGCGTTCGTGTAATTCAACTACTTTTACAGTAATGTGCTGTGTAGCGAAATTACCGTTTAAAAATTCAGTAATGTGTTACTGTTACTGAAGTTTGATCAGAAGTGTTACTCGTTACTTGTTTTATTAATATGGATAGATATTTTTAGCACAAATAAATGAATATACAAACTGACCCTACTGTAGCTGAGACGTAGCTTTCAGTCGACATGACCTGTTGCAGAGTCGGAGGAAAAGATGATGCAGAGAGCGGAGGAAAAGATGAAGCTGCTCTGTTTTTATGGAAATAGACAGATTATTTTTCTTTTGTCACAGTTAAGGACAAAAGCATATTGGTGGGTTGGAAAGCTAAGTGCCGGTTGAGACCTACTGCAATCTTCAGAAGTACTTGAAACAACAACAAAGCTCTGACAGAGTTAGTGCTAAGTAACGGTTAGCTATGCTAACAACATCGTGTTAGTGGATCTATGCTAACTGAACAGCCACGGCTGGATGTAAAGTGGAAATACTCATGTCTCAACAACCATCAAGCACAGATATACTGTACATCTGGCAGTTTGTGACCCATCAAGAATTAAACCGACTGATTGCCAGATACGTCATTACAGACTGAAGACGTTGTCATAAGCGTCCGCTTTACGCATGCACAAATGGAATAGACAAGCCCACTAGCAGGTGAAGAGAGTGTTTTAATAAGTAAGGAATCTAACATACAACAACTGTCCAACATAGGATTCCAAAAACAGTTCGCAGCACAGCAGGTTAACACAGCTCAGCTCAGGTTTGGACTTAGGGAAAAGCAGTTCACATAAGCCCCAGGGAAACACTGGCCGCTGGGGGAAACCAAGAAAAGTAAACCAGGAAGCAGGACTTACATGGAAGTGTTGGAGCGCAGCTGGGCTCTGGGACAAAACAACAGCAACCGTAGTCCAAAGGGAAAAGTCCAAACACAAGGAGCAGGCAGAGCAGAACATCTACTGTGTGCAGGGAGTAGACAATGCAATGCACCGGCGATACACAGAAGTATAGACATGGCTTAAGTACACCAGCCCTGACCATCACAATGATTGCCGGTGCAAGAAAGTGATTGTAGAGCGGATGGAAAGCAGGTGTGGATGATAGAGTGAGTAAGAGTGAGAGAGTGTGTGAATGTGTGAACCTGGCAGGGAAATGACAGATTGGAATCACCTGTCAGAAACTGACAGAAGAGGATTGGCATCAGGTGTGCTGGCAATGGGGTAGGTGTGTGCGTTGCTGGCTCCTGCTATATTTTTTTTCCTTACTTTTTAAACCCTATTTTGCTGTAAGCTGTTAATGTTTTGCCACCATCAGTGTGTGAATGGGTGGATTGCAGGATCTGTAAAGCGCTTTGGTCATCAAGAGATGAGAATAAAAGCGCTATATAAGTGAATGCCATTTACCATTTACCATTTTGGACATTTAATACGTGCAGAATCTGTTTTGAGTTGTGAAATATGTCCAAAACAAGAAAGCAGACTGAAAAGGAGGCAGCAGGGAACAATACTAACACCAGCTTAGCTGAGGATGCTAATATCAGCCTTAACCCTGCACTTGTTGCCTTGCTTGAGCAACACAGAATGTCCATCGCTGCTGACTTCAAAGCTTCATTTGAACTTATTAATGGTAAGCTGGACAAGATTCAAGCAGATGTGGCGAACCAGGAGCAACGCATTGGCGACCTTGAAAACAACGCGGAGGACGTCAGCCAGCGCCTAGCGGCGCTTGAAGCTACGTGTGAGTCAATGCAGGAGGAGAACAAACTTTTGAAAAACAAACTTTCTGACCTGGAGGGAAGAAGCAGGAGGCTGAATATTCGTCTGGTGGGTCTGCCGGAGTCCTTTGATGTGGGTCCACGGCCATCTGAATTTTTTTCTCGGCTGTTGGTGGACGTCTTTGGCACACAAACTTAGCCATCTCCCCCAGAGCTGGATAGAGCCCACCGCAGCCTCATGCCCAAGCCGAGTCCGAATGGGAAGCCGCGCGCTGTCATCATTTGTTTTCACCGGTTTCGGACCAAAGACTTGGTGATGAGAGAAGCGCGGAGACGCCGTGGGACTTTGGAATATCGTGGACATAAACTTCAGTTCTACGAGGATTATAACGCCGACGTTCAGAAGCAACGAGCCGAATATAAGGAGGTTATGTCCGAGTTGTACAAGAGGGGTTTTCGTCCTTCTCTTCTTTTCCCCGCCAGGCTCCGGATAACTCTTCCAGACGGCCAAAACCAGTGGCTGGCGTCCGTCTCAGAGGCCACCCGCTTCATGCAAACCAGGGAGAGAAACCAGCAATTTTCGCCTTGAACTGGACATTTCTGGGTTGACCAGCTGCCGCGCTGGACTGCTTGATTGTAACTTCACTGAAGCTGCACTGACTGGACATTGATGCATTTTTAGATGTTCAAAAACTAGGTAAAATTGGCTCCCTATACGTTGTTGTTTACTTAATTCTTTTTTAATTTAATTTTTTTTTTTTTTAGGGTAAACCGTTCATATTATGCAGGATTGAAGCCAGTTGTATGGGAGCATTCTGTTAGGATGAAAATAGAGCAGGAGATGGAGCGGTTGCTGTTTTTTTGCAACCGGCTGGAGTGTTGTTATAGGTTTGGTTGTTGGATTTTTTTATTTTTTTTTAATTTTTTTTTAATTTTTTTTGGTTTTGTTTTGTTTTTTGTTTTTTGTTATGGATTTATTTACACCCCCCTTACCCCCTCCTTTTTTTTTTTTTTTTTTTTTTTTTTACCCGTACCTCACTTTACTCTTCTTTGGGCTACACAACATAATATATAAATTTTACTCTTTGAATGAATAGTAATCTTACTTTGGTAAGCTGGAATGTGAAGGGGTTGAACCATCCAATTAAACGAAAGAGAGTCATGTCACGTCTAAAGCAGTTTAAGCCTGGGGTACTGTTTTTGCAGGAAACCCATTTGCAGGATTCCGACCACTTGCGTTTGTCAAAATGTTGGTCAGGACAATTTTTTCATTCAAATTTTAAAGCTAAGGCCAGGGGCGCTGCTATTCTTATTGATCGAAATATCCCATTTATTCCCTCTAATGTTGTATTAGATAAAAATGGACGATTTGTAATAGTATCAGGTAAACTTGGCAATAAACATGTCACCTTGGCTAATCTGTATGCACCGAATTTTGATGATGTGCACTTTTTTCGCAACCTTTTTTCGCAACTTCTAGATTTAAATACTCATTCTCTAATTCTTGGGGGTGACTTTAATTTGTATATGGATCCGATCTTAGATCGCTCATCCTCCAAACCTGCTAGTCTTAATAAATCTGCAACTTATGTTAAGTCTTTTCTTGAGGAATATAGCCTTACAGATCCTTGGCGTTTTTTACATCCTAACGGCAGGGACTATTCTTTTTTCTCTCACGTACACCATACTTATACCAGAATAGATTATTTTTTTGTTGACAATTTATTAATTAATAACCTTTGCTCTTGCAGTTATGATAGCATCTCGATTTCTGATCATGCCCCTCTTGTACTTAAAATGATCCTCCATGGATGTGACTCCATGAGAAAGCATTGGAGATTGGATCCATTATTACTTACAGATGAAAAATTGGTTGCGAATATTTCTTCTAAAATTAATTTTTTTTTGAAAGAAAATAAAACTCCTGGTATGCCAAATAAAACGATATGGGAGGCCATGAAGGCATTTCTTAGGGGGGAATTTATTTCATTGGCAGCATTTAAAAGACGATCCTTAATACAGGAACAGAAGGCTATTTTAGATCAAATCTTGGACATTGACAGACAATATGCTCAATCTCCATCATCCACTCTGTACAAGGAACGTATGACATTACAAACTAAACTTAATTTACTTTCTACTCGACAAATTGAAGGTTGTTTAATAAGGAACAAGAGTGAATTTTATGAACATGGCGAAAAAAACAGTAAACTTCTAGCTAATCAACTGCGTAGTATTAGAGCTAAGCAAATTATTACTGGAGTTAGGACAGATAAAGGAGAGCTGACATCTGACCAACAAGTGATTAATGATATTTTCAGGTCATTTTATTCCAAATTATATACCTCAGAATATACAACAAACTTAAAGGATTTGGAAATTTTTTTGATTCTATTGATATTCCTTCGATTTCTTCAGAATCTCGGCAAATTTTAGAAGCTCCCATCACAAAAGAAGAAATTCAGCTGGCAATATCATCCATGCAATCAGGAAAATCTCCAGGACCTGATGGGTTTTCCGCTGATTTTTTCAAAAAATTCTCTGATGACCTCGCCCCTTTCCTTTGTCAAGTTTTTACAGAGTCGCTTGACTCCGGTACACTTCCTCCTTCATGCTATCAGGCCTGTATCACTGTGTTGCTTAAAAAAGATAAGGATCCTGTTGATTGTGCTTCTTACAGGCCTATTTCCTTGTTAAATACCGATGTTAAAATTTTGTCAAAGTTGTTAGCTTCAAGGTTGGAAAAGATTCTTCCTTTTATAATTTCACAGGACCAAACCGGTTTCATTAAAAATCGCCATTCTTTTTTTAACTTGCGGCGGTTGTTTAATATTATTTATACTCCTCACCACAACATACCTGAATGTCTTATTAGTTTGGACGCTGAAAAGGCATTCGATAGGGTTGAGTGGGAGTATTTGTTTTTTACTTTGGAGAGGCTCGGTTTTGGTCCTTCCTTCTGTTCCTGGATTAAACTTCTCTATGCTAGTCCTTTAGCTTCAGTGTTAACTAATTGTCGCTATTCTGACTATTTTAGACTTTACCATGGTACGAGGCAAGGCTGTCCTTTGAGCCCGTTGCTCTTTGCCTTGGCAGTTGAGCCGTTAGCTATTGCAATCCGCGGGAGCCGGGACTTTCTAGGCATTCGTAGGGGTGGCATTGAGCATAGGGTTTCACTCTATGCTGACGATCTTTTACTATTTCTCTCCAACCCACTTACTTCATTACCCGCTATACTCAACATTTTGGATAGTTTTAGTAGGTTTTCTGGTTATAAAATTAATCTTAATAAGAGTGAACTGTTTCTGATTAATGAAAAGATTCAAGTTCAGGATTTTGAAAATTTTCCTTTCAAGGTTGTTATTGATCATTTTAATTATCTTGGGATATGTGTCACTAAACAATTTAATTACTTGTTTAAAAATAATTTTCTCCCCTTACTTGACCAGTGCAAGCTAATACTTTCCAAATGGTCCCCATTATCCTTGTCTTTAATTGGCAGAATCAATTCTGTAAAAATGATGTTACTTCCAAAGTTTTTATATTTGTTTCAATGTCTCCCCATTTTTATTCCTAAATCCTTTTTTAAGTCTTTGGACTCTCTGATTACCTCATTTATTTGGAATGGTAAACATCCGAGATTGAGGAAAGTTTTTCTTCAAAGACCCAAATCAGTGGGTGGCATGGCTCTGCCTAACTTTCAATATTACTACTGGGCAGCAAATATCAGGTGCATGTTATATTGGAAACATTTTTATCTGGAACCCAAATCACCCATTTGGATCCTTATGGAGTCACATGTGGACAATCAAACCTCCCTACCGGCAATTTTAGGTTCACCACTTCCCCTTGCTTTGTCTACACTGGGTAATAATAAAGTAGTTCGTCAGTCTCTTAGAATTTGGTCTCAATTCAGGAAAAACTTCGGTCTTCAGTTTTTCTCCATTAGAAGTCCTATTGCCGCAAATCATTTATTTACCCCATCAACTATTGATAGCGCATTTCATATATGGCACAGAAAAGGTTTAAAATCTTTTGCGGATTTATATTTTGATGGTCAATTTGCAAGTTTTTCTCAACTTTCCACTAAATTCGACATCACTTCTACACATTTTTTCCGCTTCCTCCAGGTCAGACATTATGTGCAAACCATGACAAAACAATTCCCTCAAAAACCTTCTGATAATCCTCTAGATGATTTTTTATTAGTTAAACCAACTTCTAAGGGGGTAATGTCAGTTTTATATAATTTAATTTCAAATTTACAATCTTCTTCTCTGGCCGCTATCAAATTGAATTGGGAACAAGATCTTAATTTTACTTTTACTGATGAACTGTGGGACTCTATTCTTGGCCAGGTTCACACTGTATCAATGTGTGCTCGTCACGCTCTTATTCAATTTAAGATTGTACACCGGATGCACCTGTCCAAGGTTAAGTTAGCACGTATTTACTCGGATATAGACCCAACTTGTGAAAAGTGTGGTAGCGCTCCTGGCACTTTGCTTCACATGTATTGGTCCTGCCCTGCATTGATGAATTTTTGGCATTCTGTTTTTATCACTATGTCTGAAGTCCTGCAATATCAAATTAAACCTGATCCATTATGTGCCATTTTTGGTGTGGCTCCAGAACTTGTCTTGCCAAATTCCAAATTAAAAGTATTAAAATTTTCATTATTATTGGCCAGACGTGCTGTATTACTGAAGTGGAAAGACTCTTCGCCCCCTTCACATTTACAGTGGATAAAAGATATAATGTCCTGTTTGGATTTAGAAAAAATCAGATATACAGTCTGTGGCTCTGAATACAAATTCTATAAATTATGGCGCCCGTTTCTTGATTTCTTTGAAAGACCCACGATTATAGTTTCTGAGTAGCTCATATCCCCTTTACCCCACCCCCACTTCACACACACAATTTTTCTTTGTATTTTTTTTAAATTATTGTTTATTTAAAGGTTTTTGTGCTTTAAAGCATTTACATTTGTTAGCTTTAAATTCTAGTTTTTCACTGTTTGGTTAAAACAAAAATGAAAATTTCTAATACTTTGTATTGTATTGATACTTCAATTAATAATTAATACTTTGTATTGTATTGATACTTCAATTAATAATAATAAAAAGACCTTTGAAAGAAAGAAAAGAAACTGACAGAAGAGAGGGGGAGTGGATGCCAGAGGCAGAAGGCTCAGATAATATATGGAAAGCCAAAGGTAGCATAAAACACAGATGATATAGAACAGGACCCCGCCATGAAGCCTGAGCTGGGGAAACCTCCAGCTCAGCTCATGACAGACGTAATAACAGTCACTTTCCATCAGACAGCTGAGACTGTGATCCACTGAAGTTAGAACACATTTACTTGCTACCTGGATAAAGATTATTCAAAAATGAATTTTGATCTCCAAAAGGAATTTGAGGGACTAGATCAGATTTAGAGACAGGCTGATGTTGTTGCCTGCAAAGCATTTCTGCTTGATGCACCTCCACCAGTCCCCAAACACCCAGCTGTTGGGCCTTCAGCTGAAAGCCATCTTTCACTGATGTTTCGCCCCTTAAATCTCAGAACATTTCCAGATGGTGAGGCAGCGTACAGGGACGTCTCCCTGCCACTCCCTGTGGCTGGGTATAGATATTCAGGCAACCTATGTGGCTTCTTTGGTCCCCCAACTTTTGTCATTTCTTCGTAGCCACAACCAGAAGCTCCCTTTCTCTGCTTCTTCAGCAAGTTCTTGGAGATCTTTATTAATCCTTGACGAACTATACCCAATGTCTCTCAGGAAACGCTTAACTGGGAGGCTGACAAAGTCACGACAGCCAGCCTCTACTGGGTAAATTGTTGCTCCCCAGCCATTCTCATAGCAGTTTGCCACTAGGTCGGCATATTGCAGTTTCTTCCTCTCACAGGCTTCCTCAACGTCATGTCTCTGTCACAGCAGATATTTGGACTGTGGATAATGAACATTTTCTTTGGCTCGCTGCACATCAGATTAAATCCATATCATAAAGGTAAGATAAACATGGACAGCTTTATGCAGTGTTGCCAACTGTCACTCCAAAATTATGTCCCACATTTTTGTTGTACTGTACAACTGTACAATGACAATAAAGCCTATTCTATTCTAAAAGTGAGGAAATTACTGGCAATTTCGTGTTGATTTTCTTCAGATTTTTCCCACAGTAAGAGCTCCCCAGGCAGGATAAAGCAGACTGAACATGTTCTAAAAGCTCTGTCTGAAACAGTCTGTTTTCAGCCTGACATTATTAAGCCCGTAATGTAATCAATTAATTAAATTATCTTGCTATGCGTGCAAGATGACTTAAGTATGCATTTAAAAGTAACGTGAAAGTTAGTTTTCCAAGTAACTAGTTACTTTAATCATGCAGTAATTGGTAAAGTAACTCTATTACTTTTGAAAAGAAGTAACTAGTAACTGTAATTAGTTACTATTTTTTAGTAACTTGCCCAACACTGTCAGTAACACACAGAGCAAACTATTGTTTTTACATGATATCAGAGGGTCGTGGAAATTACCTCCATAAACAACATTGTGCTGCCCCAGGAAGGTGTGGAGGAGCCGCGGCGACCTTCTACCAACAAACCCCCGGGTGGACCTGTACCATGGCAGGCAGCCAGAGTGGCGGTGGGCACAATATCACAGCAGCGTTTCATTCCGCGGATTACACCAGGAAGGAAGCCCACAGCGAACAATGATTTTACCTCCTGCTGTATCCCCGTAGAACGTCCAAGGGCCCACGCTATAAAATGTCCGGGCCGCTGCCACCGATTCAGCACTTGAGTTTCGTTTTTTCGTTAGGTTAAAACAAAACAGCATAATTTTTCCCCATATTATATTAAAAAGCTTCAGAGTCCAGACAGAGGACTCTCAAGGTCCAGATCCGGACCAGAGTCCACCAGTTGGTGACCCCTGGTCTAGCTCATACACAAATCATTAGACATTCTGTGAAACTGAACATTATGTCAATCAGGTTGAGCAAGTAGGTAAGTCTGTCCTGTATTTAAAAGCATGGAGGTAAATCATAAAACATGAGGTAAGGATGTGCTGTATTGTAGCCCACAGTCTTAAGAAATGTAGCAACAAGCTGAGCAGGACAGGCAGAATATGTTTTACTCAGCTGCTCAGGTCAGTTTGCCAGAAAGCCATCAGCCAGCAAGCAGTCAGGTTTAGCAATACTGTAGTAAAGTTAGCAGAGTTTAGATAGTGATGGTATTGGCAGCTGAAGCACAGAAAGAAAATTGTGGTTGCTTGTGTGCAACTGGCCCATGCTATTATCCCATGTATGCATTTGTTAAAGGGGGTCTTGCATGAATGTGAGTAACACTGAGAGCATCATCTTTTACTAACTTGAGTTTTTGTTGCAGCAGATGAACATATTAGAGTGTGATTCCATAGTCAAAACCTAAATGTGATCCATTCATTGTGAGTTTCTTTTTTTCTGTAAAATGCTTTCATACACTCATCTTTGGTAGAAGACCTTGTTTAGCAAATGGGACATGATTACATTATCAATGGAAAAACCTTGTAAGTTTTCCATTATTGATGCCAAAAAAAGAGTTAGACGAAGAAGTCTGACAGTAAATGAATACATATGCAAAGCAGAGAGATAAAAAGACAATTATGTTATTAGCAGCTGCTTAATTCCAGAAAACAATGAAAACATTAATTTTATTGTTGTCTTAAATTCAACAGCTAATACTACTGTATATCTAATTTTATTTTATGTCTGACATCTACTCTATCTCCAATATCAAATAAAGGAGCTCTCAACACAGGTGACTGGAAATAGAAAGGACATACACAAATCTACACTCTCAGAACATCACTTATTAAATGTCTAACTGGCTTCAACAGTTTATCTCTCCATTTGACCAAATCACACAGAAATCCCATTAATGTGTTTGCACATGTTGCCCTGTATATGTCATAATTGCCCCTTTAGGGCAGAAATAAGGCACCATTCACCTACTGTGAGTTTGCTCATTTAATAAAGAATAATAAAATGAACACAAATACTGGCCACAAAGGGCGATTACAAAAAGACGATCAACATGGACCACGAGGGGTGAATACAAAATACAATAAGGAAAAACCATGAAAGGCTACTTAGAATTAAAGTCACGAAGCAGAGAATAAAGCAGAGACTTAGACAGGAATCAGGCGTGGGGATTCCTGCCTACACAAGGTGACAGGGTGAGGTTGCAGCGAGGAATAAACCTCGCCAGCAAACTTAAATAATACAAGGGGGGAAACCAAAATGTGACTCAGGTGTGGATACACGAATGAGAACGTAATTAAGAACACTAAACAGCTGTGACAGGCCGTGAACAGACTTGACAGGCAGAAGTCATGTCACAACACTGTCAAAATAAAAGCACAAATAATAATGGCAGAAACCAGGACTAAATACATATACAGAAAAAGGATAACCAAAAGACCTGAGCATGGTACAGACCCGTGCTTGGCATCATGACAGTGCCCATCCCTTAAGGGGTGGATCCAAGACATTCTGCAGTAACATCAAAAGGAAAGAAAGTACCCCCCCCCCCCCCCCCCAACAGAAGTAACTTCAAAAATCAATGCCGGGAGGGTGGTGGGGGATCCAGGTCTGGAGGGAGAGACACGAAAACAAACACAACCCAAAATACACATGAGCCACACACTGACAAAACAAAGTACTAAGAAAGCTAAGCAATACAAGACAAATAAGGAACCTGTTCTGGTGGCTTTCCAGATTCCTGGCTCTACCCGACCATCAGGTGGAAAAAGTCAGGCGGCCTACCAGGTCTCCAGAGCCCCCAACCAGGATGAAAGAGTCCATCTGGTGGTATACCAGGATTTAGAAGCCACCCCAGTAAATGAGAGAATTCGGGCGATCTCCCCGCATCTCTGGGCCAACGGGTCGCAGTGCACCACACACCTCCACCTGAAGATGGCAGATGGAACCAGTGCTTACCGTGGCCCCCCAGACTCAGGAGATGGACACTCGATGAAGGTGATGGCAGTGGGAGAAACACAACAGGCCCGGATGTGGACCCAGGACCTGCCACAGCCTTGGGCATAGGCGTCACAACCTCAATGACCCCAGACTGGGGCGAAATAGCACCCGCAGTGGCCCCAGACTAAGGCATTGTGGTACCTTCAGTGGCCCCGGACTGAGGTGTTGCGGCACCTTCAGTGGCCCCGGACTGAGATGTTGCAGAACCCTCGATGGCCTTGAACTGAGGTGTTGTGGCACCCTTGGTGGCCCTGGGCTGGGACAGAGTGGCACCCTCAGTGGATCCGGACTGGGACAGAGCTGCACCCTCGGTGGACCCGGACTGGGACAGAGCTACACCCTTGGTGGACCAAGACTGAGACAGAGCTGCACCCTCAGTGGACCCGGACTGGGACAGAGCTGCACTCACGATGGTCCCTGGGATGAAGCATAGCACCCACAGTGGGCACACACTGGAGCGCTGCACCCACGTAGGATTCAAGCCGGAAAGCAACACCCACAGAGACCCAGACTGAGGAGGAACTGCACCCACGGAGGTCCCGGGCTGGGACGGAGCCTCCATGATGACCTCAGCCGGAGGAGCTGGACCCGCGAAGACCTCAGGCGGCGGACCCGAACCCACGGAGACTTCTGGCGTAGCTGGATGATTCTCGGTGACCCTGAGAGAAGACTCAGATAGAAGAGGAACAGGGTTAGGGTCACTGGCAGCAGTGGAACCCGGCGAAGTGAGCTCAGGTAGCTGCACCTGGCTCTCCCCCCCATAAGCCAGACAAGATCTCTCTAATACAGCAAAAACAAGGGAGAGTACTTTCCTGAGCTCAAGTTCCACCGCCGTCCAGGACTCCAAATGACGATGTCTTGGGCCCGGCCCTCTGGAGGTCTAGCTCGGACTCTGCTGCGGCGGCCTCAAGAGCAGGCATGATGGTCACTGCAGTCCTGGAACCCCCTGGTGATGTGACCCACTCAGGTGGCTCACCCGGTGTGGCAACAGGAGATCTGCTCTCAATTGGTGCTGAATCCTGCATAGTTGGAACCCGGGGATGCTTCCTTGTCAGTGCAGGCTCCGGATTCCAGGCAGCCCTCCTTCTCCATCTGGACCTTGGCTGCAGGGCTGGAACCAGGTTTCCCAGGACCGCAGACATCCCCTACATCCGGTGGCTTAACCCCGGAACCGGTGGACACTCAGGGGTCGTTGGAGGAGACACAGAAAGAGCAGGTGAGGTTCTTATGGCTACAGCAGGCAGTAAGGGCTCAGTGGACTGCATTAACTGAGCCCCACCCCCGGGATTCAGGCAAGATAATTCATGAAGTAATGTGGGAGAACAAAAAAACACTTACCTGTGTTCCTGGGACCCGATGTCTTCTGCTGCTGCCAGTTTGAAATCAGCCCCCTCCGTGACCATAGTTGTAGTGGGCCCCTCAGAAGAACGTTGAGGAGCCGCCCCTGCAGGCACGGTGGTGGGCGCAGCCAGGGAAGAGACAACTGGAATCTCAGCAGCAGGAGAAGACACTGTGGTGGAGAAGGGGACAGCAATGGCCCTAGAAGAGGAAACTGACAAGACAGCTGGCGAGGATAACCTAGAGGCAGAAGCTGTTGTGGTTCCTTCTTGGCACGGTGAAAAGGAAACCACTGGCTGATATACGGAGGAGTTCCTCAGACGGCCCATGGCTGGGTTATGGCGGGGGTTTTGCAGCATTTTCACCCTGTGACTCTCCTCCATCCGATTCGGTACAGCCGTATTACAGGGAGGAGTGGCGGTGGAGAAAAAGGATAATAACCAAAAGACCTGAGCACGGTACAGACCCGCGCTCGGCATCATGACAGTATACTGTATATGTTCATGTCCATGAGGTTGTGTGCCCCATACTTTCTCTTTAGACTTGCTTTTACAACTCCACACTTGAAAAAAGAGGAGAAAATAGAATAAAGAACAAGCATTTCCTAAGGGATTGAGATTCATGTCTGTGCTTGGGACTCATAATTTGAGAACTGGCAAAATTCAGAGATTGACTCATTTTGTGCAAAATGACTCATTTTGTGCAATGCTATCATGCTGAAAAACAACACTGAAGGGCAAGTACGTTTGTGTGCAACACTGAAAGTAAATACAACTGAAAAAGAAATGAATAATAGCTGTGACAGCAGTAACTGATTTTGAAATTAAAACCATAATTGTTTTGTCTTATATATCCTGTTGGAACTTTTTGAAAGAAGCAACCTTCCCTCTGCGCAGGCACGCATGCATGCACATAAGTCTTATTATGCTATATGGTTTATGTTTCCATCACTGGTCTTTAATTGAGACTGATTCCACCAATCTTGTGAGTTTAGTCATATAGTAAAAGCATTTCATCTTTTCTATGGTACTATATTCTCCCTCGTATTTTGATGCAAGAGCTCTATCTATCTATCTATCTATCTATCTATCTATCTAGGAGTTGTGGAAATTTTTTTCCCTTTTTTTTTCTTTTTTTATGAATGTCATGGTTGGGCATAAAAGGAACATCCCCAAAAAGCTCAGTCATTCACAAGCAAGGATGGGACGAGGTTCACCACTTTGTGGCAAAGTGGTTGCCCCCTTCCTGATTTGTCATTTTTTTTATACTGTATGTTTGTCACACTTAAATGCTTCAGATCGTCAAACAAATTTAAATTGTTCACCCCCTGCCGGTCCCCAGCCACCCCTGGCCCCACATCACCCTGGACTTTGAGACTGGCCTCCCACCGTCCAACCATTTCACCACGGTCCTCACCATTGTCGACCGATTCTCTAAAGCGGCACACTTCGTCCCTCTCCGGGGGCTGCCTACGGCACGAGAGACAGCGGACCTATTTGTGCAGCATGTCATATGCCTCCACGGGATCCCCACTGACGTCGTCTCAGATCGTGGGCCCCAATTCGTGTCCCACGTCTGGAGGGCGTTCTGTAATGCACTGGGGTCAACCGTGAGCCTGTCGTCCGGATACCACCCGCAGAGCAACGGGCAGTGCGAACGGGCTAATCAGGAGCTGGAGGCTGCTCTGCGCTGCGTAATTGCCTCCAGTCCATCTTCATGGAGCAGCCACCTGCCTTGGATCGAGTACGCCCATAATTCTATGGTTTCCTCGGCGATTGGCATGTCCCTCTTCAGGGCCTCCTTAGAATACGACCCCCACTGTTCCCAGAGGAGGAGAAGGAAGTGGTGGTGCCTTCTGTCCACACCCATGTGAGGCGCTGCAGCCGGCTCTGGACTGCCACCCGTAAAGATCTCCTTCGGACCACTGAACGTAGCACCAGGATGGCTAACCGCCGCAGGAGACCGGCTCCCCAATACAAGGTGGGTCAGTAGGTATGGCTGTTGACGCAAAATATTAACCTGAAAGCTGAGAGACGGAAGTTGGCCCAGCGCTTTATCGGGCCCTTCCCCATTATTCGTGTGGTTAACCCTGTGGCTGTATGCCTATCTCTGCCCCCCTCCCTCCGCATCTGTCCGACTTTCCATGTCTCGCAGGTGAAAAATGTCTGCTCCAGCCCTCTCTGCCCTCCTCCCAAGGCTCCACCTCCACCAGTGGTAATAGATGATGACCCGGCGTGGAGAGTCAATTCCATCCAGGACGTTTGCCGCCAGGGTTGCGGCCTGCAGTACTTGGTGGACTGGGAGGGGTATGGCCCCGAGTGGAGGTCCTGGGTATGTCTGTCATTCGTGCTCGACAAACAACTCATCAGGGACATCCACCGGACGCACCCGGGTAGGATGGGTCAGGTGCCAGGAGGCACCTCTAGAGGGGGGAGTACTGTCATGGTGCCCGCAGGGCCATCATCAACCTCAGCTGCACGCACACCTGCTGCCAATCATCAGCAGGCTTTAAAAGCCAGACCTGCCTGTGACTCGGCACGGAGCCGTCTGTCAAACTCTCTACAACACGCCTCTCGTCAACAGCCACGTCCTTGCTCATCGTCTGATCTCCAGACCAACGCTTTGCCACACGTAAGCAAACATTCCCCTGTGCACAGGTAGATCTCCCTGGCGGCGGATTCCTCTCTCCCCGGCGGCGGTTCAGCTCCACTCCTGCCACAGGGTTATGCGCACACTTCCCTGCACAAGAGCCAGACGCTGTCTCCCTGGCTGTCCCTCTCAAGGCCGACCTGAGCTCACCATCACCATCTGCAAAGTAAGCTGTCATTACTATCATGCTCTTTGCCCAGGGACTGAGCTAACATCTCTGCTTTATCTTTATAGGGTTGCCAGGCTGCACGGCGTCCTGCTCTTCCCCCAGCACGAGTCCTACACTGCACACACAGCGCACAGTACATACATGCACGCATACACGAGCACAGTTAGCAATAAAAGGATAATTGTTTATTTTATTTATTTACTTATTTGTTTGTTTATTTGTCAGGGACAGTGCAATAAACATAGACAAAAAAGAAAATCTGATGTGTTGCACAGAGAGTGTATAGCATTAAGCTAGTTTGCAACTCTTGTCCCTGGATGGGCTTAATGAGAAAATAAACAGAGAAAAAGAGAAAAAGATGAAGAAAAAAACAAAATGAAAACAGTATAAACAATATCCACATACATCAATGCAAACAAAATTATAAATACACAATATAAAAACCTCATTCACATTTGCCTGTTACAGTAAAATGCCTGTTACACATTTGCCTTCCCTTCTTCACTCACACCCTGCAGACAATCATTTCATACATGCGTACATTCTTGTTTACTTTCCAGCCAGTTTTTAACCTTTGTAGCAAATGTTTTAAAATCCGTTATTATTTTGATTTCATTTGGCATTGTGTTCCAGATATGACTTCCCTTTATAGAGAAAGCTGTTTGTCCAAATGTGGTTCTGCGGTGGGATATTTTACAGTTATTGTACTTCACTCGAGTCTGTCTTTTGTCCCCTGGGTCAGGTTTTACCTTCATAGCACTAATGTCCTGGTCACTTATTAAATTGGCCTTTGTCAAGCTTTAGAGGAATGACAGTTCCATTTACATGCAGTGGCACTGTCCACTTGTCCTGCTCGAATTTATTTACACTTACCGTATTTTTTGGACTATAAGGCGCACTTAAAATCCTTTAATTTTCTCAAAAATCGACAGTGCGCTTTATAATCCGGTGCGCCTTATGTATTAATTCTGGTTGTGCTTACTGACCTCAAACCGATTTTATGTGGTACACGGCGCTCAAAAATATGTCAAAAATGTTTTAGTACGACTTTGGTAAGTTACGAAGCCGAACCGCTTGAGGGATTTTTGGAGCATTACGGTAGTCAGGAGTCTTGCGGAGTAATATACGATATTCGATACCCAGAAGCCGATGGTGTATAGAACACGTATATTAGGATTTGTATGTGAAATTTCGGCATCGAAACTGCTCCCCAGTTTAGCTGTAAACGGGAGCAGTAAATACGGCTATAAATACATATTTACGGCTGTAAATACGGCTCGCTCTCCGGCAGAGAGCGAGCCGTATCGGTATCATACTCGGTATCGAGTACTGAGCGATATTCTGGCCAATATTCTGGCCTCTTCACTTCCGGCTTCTAGAGAGAGCAGACGCTTTTCCACTCCTCTCCTCTCCTCTACTATTCCCTGCTTGCGATGTGTGTCTTTCGCTCTTCTTCTGGCTGAATCTTAATCCAAATGGAAATTATGGATCTGGAAAAGCGGCTTATATGCGATTGCCACCACTTCAAAAGAAGATCGGGTCAAGGGGAACCCAAGGAAGACTCATGGCATTGGAATTCATGTGTCTGTGTGATTCGACTGAAGATTGAAATGATCACAGGATTTTCTGTTTGGCCCTGGAGTTCCTGATGTATCGAAATTATATTTGGGTGAGCTAATCAAATGCGGACCCCGGCGTAGCTCCCTCAACAAATTCAACAATTCGTCCAGCTGGGGGGAGCACTGACTGACAGCGGCAAATAGGATTAACATGGAATTTACCACCTGGCATGCATTGAAGAGAGAATGGACTGTCTTGGACATGTTTACCTATGTTTCGGTAGGTGGAAAACATCTGGGGATCGCTGAGTGCTCTCCAGAGAATGATTCTAAAGCATGACTCAAGCCTGTATGAAATTATGAAGCACAGAATCGAAGAGAGGAAAATTCTATTCTCTGAGTGCACTGTGCAGATTTGACCTTGTGTTTTGGTGCCCCTGTTTACATTCCTCCTCGATTGAGATAAGGCTGGAGAAGTAACCCAAACATTCGACAATTGCTGTTGTTCAGCTGACAGAGCTCCAAGGACAGCGTTATCATGTGTCTGGACTATAGAACACATGACTGAATAATATACTATATCCGTTGCCAGAGGGTGCCCTCTGCTGTTCACTAGCAATGACACACCTACATTACACTGCATTCAACATTACATGAATGACTGATACATGTAAACTGACACAAATATACATACACTGACTCTCTCAATTCTCTTGCTTTGTTTTGTGTGATCTATTGTCTGCTAATTGTGCATTTGAGAGTTTTTTTCTTGTAATCACAATTTTGGTCATAAAATGAGCCTTATTTTGATCAACAATGCTTTTTTCTCTCTGCCTATTGTGTTTGCCCTACCCTCCCCCCACCTCCCCCTCTTTACTGCCCCCCCCCCCCCACCCCCGTTATGACAGGCGCCTCGTCATGGCTGCCGCGTCATTGGGATGCGCCTTTCGTGCGCACCCAATGTCAAGTCAAATTCCTCGTATGTTTACTTGTACTTGTAAATGTGCTTGGCAATAAATCTGATTCTGATTCTGATTCTGAATATGGCGATGTAAACAGCCACGGACTAAAAATGTTCCGCCTGCTCATGGTCCCGTTTAGCTGTAAACGGGAGCAGTAAATACGGCTATAAATACGTATTTACAGCTGTAAATACGGCTCGCTCTCCGGCAGAGAGCGAGCCGTATCGGTATCGTACTCGGTATCGAGTACTGAGCGATATTCTGGCCAATATGGCGATGTAAACAGCCACGGACTAAAAACGTTCCGCCTGCTCATGGAGCAGGTCATTCATACTCACAGACAATCGCGCTATATGTGTCTATAATGATTACAGATAGGATTTTCTTTCCATGCACGCAAAAAATAAAAGAAAAATTCCCAGATTCGACTACCTTGTGGTAGTCGATACTACCTCGCGAGGTAGTCGATACCCAAAAGCCGATGGTGTATAGAACACGTATATTAGGATTTGTATGTGAAATTTCGGCATCGAAACTGCTCCCGAAATACAGCTGTAAATACGTTCTCTGCTGGAGAGCGAGCCGTATCGAGTGCCGAGCGATATTCTGGCCAATATGGCGATGTAAACAGCCACTGGACTAAAAACGTTCCGCCTGGTCATGGAGCAGGTCATTCAACACTCGCAGACAATCGCGCTATATGTGTCTATAATGACTATAGAAAGGATTTTTTTTCCATGCACGCAATTTTTTTTTTCCCGGCTCAGACTACCTCGTTTTAATGCGCCTTATAATCCGGTGCGCCTTATGTATGAAATTAGACCATCAAATAGACCATTCATTGATAGTGCGCCTTATAATCCGGTGCGCCTTATAGTCCCCAAAATACGGTAACTGTTCAACATTGTTAAGCATGGAGTCCTCTTTTGCCACCATGCCAAAAAAGAAAGTATCATAGAGAGCCGTTTCTTCGACTGTGTGCACACGTTCACCTCTGTTTTGTTTCTGTTTGTAGAAACATTGTTTAGCGTAGTGATTTTGTCCTTTACACTTGTTGCACACTTTGCTGTAAGCTGGACATTATTTTGGTGTATGTCGAGTATCACATCTTTTGCAGTTGAAAGTCTCTGAATCATTTGGCCTTTTAGCCTGCCTTTTTCTCTGGTTGTATTTCCCAGTAGACACTGTGGCAACTGCTGTATTATTTGTATCAATTTCCTTCACACCGTTTCAAAAAGTTTTGCCGCGCTGCAGGGCTAATTCACTGGTGTGGCATATGTTCACTGCTCCAGCTAAGATCAGTTCAGTCTCTCTTAGCAACCTCTCTCTCACTTTCTTGCCATTAATCCCATATACAATTTAATCACGGACCAATGAGTCTTGCAGAACACAAAAGTTGCACGTTTTAGATTTCAATTTTAAGTCCGTCAAAAATGCATCAAAGGTCTCACCAGGCTGCTGCATGCGTGAATGAAACACGTACCGTTCAAAGGTTTCATTTTTTTTTTTTTGGTGAGCAGTGCTCATCAAACTTTTGCACAACTGTGTCAAACTTGTCTTTATCTTCTTCATCAGTGTACACAAACGTGTTAAATACCTCCACAGCTTGAGGTCCTGTGACGGTTAGTAGCAGCGCAATCTTCCGTGCATCTGGTTTAGAATCCAGCCTGAGAGCCTGCAGGTACAACATGAAACGTTGCTTAAACGTCCTCCACTCACAGTCCACATTTCCAGTCCAACTCACAGCTTCTGGCAGTTTCACACTTTCCGTGATGTCTGTCTTCAGACCATTTCAGGTACCATGTGATGTTTCTTATCTTAATGAAGAATCTTGGGTTCTTTTTAAAAATTTTATTAGCTAACTGGAACAGAGGTAGCAAACACGGTACAGGTTCACACGAACACGCTGTCTGTTCCATCAACCAAACTTGCTGTTTCAACGGCATAGTAAGCATATCACATAAGGTAATGACTGCCCTCTACCTGGTGGAAGTAATAATGACTCCTATCACTACAGGTCGTTGATTTCACACACTGCCATGTCTCAGACCCAGCTGCTTACAAACTGGTTGTAAACTTCTAGACCAAGGGTGCCCAACCTGGGGCTCCTGGAACAGTCAGGTTTCTGTGGGAAATTTCCTCATTTCACTTCTTAATTGGTCCAAAGATTTGCAAATAATTTGCTGTTGTCGTGCATGGCTGCAAGGGTGCCTACAGAACACATGCGCAACAATGACAAATTATTTGCAAATCTTTGGACCAATTAATAAGTGAAATTAGAAAATTCCCCACAGAAACCTGAATGCTCCAGGATCCCCAGGTTGGGCACCCCTGTTCTAGACCTTTGTAGGATCTTAGGCTACGTTTACACTGCAGGTTTTAATGCTCAATTCCGATTTTTTTGCACAAACGTGACCCATATCTGATTTTTTAATGACAGTCTGAACAGCACACATCCAATTTTTTTCACACCAGACCCAGGCCACTTTCATATGTGGTTGATACGTATCGGATATTTTTCAAAGCCACCTCAGTCTGGACGGTCATATCGCATTTCATCTGACTTTTTCCTCATTGAAGTGAGACAGATGTTACAATTCTGTGGTGGACAATGCAGCAAGCATGGCAGACACAGCTGATTTGTGATCTCTTTAATTTATCTTCTTCCCTTTATCACTGGATTGTAATTTTGTCGGCTCTGACTGCACAACTTCAAAATTTTTGGGGGGAGGAGTTCAGGGCTGAAACTGTCTGACAAGCAAGCACACAGTAACGGCACATTTATTGGACGCTGCAAATTCCTTTTTCCCTGTAAACAGCACACTGTGGGTCCTGGCTGCTGTAATATCTAAAATGTAAAAATATCGACATGACTGTGGAGCAGAATGGCCAGATACGGGGATACAGGAGAGAGAAGTCTGGCTGCTTCTCCTTCCTGTGCAGAACCGGTGTTACGCAGGTACGAGCCGCACTGTTTATTAGGGACCGAGCAACTGATAATGTCAGTGGGTGAGAGCCTTATTGTAATCGCTAAGATTATTTATTATTAATCTTATTTTTACAGGTAATCCCATTGAGACACGGGGTCTCATTTTCAAGAGAGCTGTTTAATCAATCAGTTCTGTTAAAGCAGAGCTGATCACAGCAGTCATCTGGTGTGTAGAGGAATGAAGCTGGTCTCCTTTATTTTGTGCATAGTCATTTCTGAATGATTTTAACATTTTATTTTGCTGCGGTGCATCACGGTGAAGAAGTTTTGCCCCCTCAATCGTTCAGGGCTCATATTTACTTCCGTAAACACAATGCTGTGTCTGACGATACGTTTTCTGCGCATGCAGGTCTCTTCATAGCTGTAGACCATTCACACTGGAGTCTGATGGGGGTCACATTTAAATTATATTGTGAACGCCCACACAAAAAAAATCAGATCTCAGCAAAAAATTGAAGTTGAGCATTAAGACCTGCAGTGTGACCATAGCCTTATTTGTTTCAGAGTGTAAGTGTCATGAATCTGGGCATGATTTTGGGATCATGCCTACACTTTATTTTCATTCACCCTGTGGTTATTCATGATTATTATTTGCATCATGTGTCTCCTGAGTTCCCCCGGTTTGCTGTATTCATTCCCTGTTTGCCCTTGTTGTCATTTTGGTGGCCTTGTGTATACATTTCTCTCCGTATTGTCCCCAGCTCCTCATGTTTCCATACCCATAGCTATTTCCTCATGTGTGCTCTTGTTTAGCCCCTGACTGTTATCCCAGATGTTTCTCTTTGTTTCCCTACCTCAGCCCTAATTTGCTTATTGTGTTTATTTTTATTATCATTCATGTCCCGTAGGATTTGTCCCTGCTTGGTTTTCAGTTGATTATTATTACTAGTGCATACCTGTGCATGCCCGTACATACTTGTGCAGAAATCAAGTGTAAGCAAGTATTTCTGCATGCCTGTAGAAAGCAAGTGTAAGCAAACATTTCTGTATTCCTGCCTTTGATCTTTGACATGGTTACCGTGGCAACAGTAACCATGGTGATGCCTACCTTTGATCTTTGACATGGTTACCATGGCAACAGTAACTCTGGTGAAACCTGCCTTTGATCTTTGACATCACCACTCGCTCAGTGATGCCTGCCTTTGATCTTTGATGATGTCATAGTGAATCCTATAATCTTTAATGATGTCATAGCGAGTCCTATGATCGTGAGTGATGCCTGCCTTTGATCTTTGATGTTGTCATAGCAAGTCCTATGATCTTTGATGAGGTCATAGTGAGCCCTATGATCTTTGATGATGTCATAGTGAGTCCTATGTTGGTGAGTGATGCCTGCCTTTGATCTTTGCAAGCATTTCTGCATTTCTTTGACATGGTTACCATGGCAACAGTAACCCTGGTGAAACCTGCCTTTGATCTTTGACGTCACCACTTGTTTGGTGATTTTTGTATACTTTATTGATGCCTGCCTTTGATCTTTGATTATGTCATGGCGAGTCCTATGATTGTGAGTGATGCCTGCTTTTGATCTTTGTCATGGTTATCATGGCAACACAAAGTCCTATGATCGTGACACACAGACAACAGAGATTTCTTGAATTGTATATAGCGTGATTAGTAGTAGTATTATTGTCATAGGCTTGTCTCCCCGATCCTGTTTTCATGTTTCTGTCATCCCCTGTCTGTGATTGTTTATTCAGCCCTGCCTGTTCTGTTCTCCTCACCTGTAGCTACTTCTCTGCTGCCCTTGATTGTTCCCACCTGTCCTGTGTTCTGTGATTACTCCCCTGTCTGTATACAGTATGTTGGTGTTCAGTATCTGGTGTGGCATCGTTGATGTCCTTCTTCTTTTAGATTTGATTGGTGGTTGGCAACCAGCTTACAGGTGCATTGCCGCCACTGACTTCATTATCACCACTCTATATCTTTGTATAAGGGGACAATGACAGTAAGCACTGGTACAGTACAGTAATAATTTAAAGATGTCTGGATAGGTGATGCTAGCCCACTTCATGTCTTTTGATCAGTTTTGCTTTGAAATAAGATAGGGGGGCTGCTTCTTTGAGTTGTTTTGACTGTTTTGATCATTTGTGAGAAATGATCAGCTTTTCTCTCTCTCGAGCAAATTTGGTCTTTATGTTGTGTTAATGACAGGATGTGGTATGCTGTGTTCATAATGCCTCTGCAGGCTGGGTAACTGTTACCCTTCTAGCTGACTAAATCACAAACCTGTCCTTAGTCCATCTGCTTGGCTGAGTAATAGTCACAGTGAAGTAGTGATATGATATATTAATGAATTAACATTAGTCCTGTCAGAATAAATGTGTTAATTGCCACAACTGATTAATAACAAAACTAGAGGGCACTCAGAGAGCGCATGCCTCTGCCATGGCTCCATCCTTCCCTCCCTTTGCCCTCCCCTCCGTCCCTTTTCCGTCCATATTGCTATCCATCTGTACATTGCGAGGTAAGGTCTTGCTGGAGGTATACACTCACGGATCCTCCTGCATCTAATGAGTTCATCTTTTACCACCTCTGATTAACCCTTTGAGTGTGAGAATTTGGGTGCCCCTAGTGGCAGAGCGCGGCACTGCGCCTGCCTTTTCACTCTGACATGATTGCCTGCATTGGGAATTTGTACTGATTGTACTGATTTGCCAGTTTCAAAAGGTGGCAGACATCTGTTGGAGGACTCAGTGGATGACACGTAATACACCAAAGAAGAAGAACTCCTCATTTCCTTTTCCTGTTTGTAGCAGTCAGCCCAGAAAGCTAACATGGCCATGATCGTCATCGGCACTTTTTCGGCTTTGTACACAGAAAATAGCTGTGGGATACAAGTGAAATTTATGTGGGATAATCACAAGACTTTGTAGATGTGGTAGAGATTTTAAATTACCGGCAGAACGCAAAATATGGACCATGATGGGTAAAAATGCAGCGGCCTCGCCACCCAGCCAACCAGCCCCCCTTTGTCAAAAGTAAGTGAGAAATTTTTTTTTTTTTTTAAATGTACTGATTTCTTGTTCATATACTTTGAAGATAAGATGATGAGGTACTTCTGTACAAAAAACAGTGTC
Source organism: Pholidichthys leucotaenia (assembly GCA_020510985.1). Taxonomy (NCBI): domain Eukaryota; kingdom Metazoa; phylum Chordata; class Actinopteri; order Cichliformes; family Pholidichthyidae; genus Pholidichthys; species Pholidichthys leucotaenia. Next base: position 214,258,173 of record CM035849.1, on the reverse strand, counting down.
AAAAGACTGAACCATTTTTTTTGTGTAAATACGTCCAAAGTCCAGTTTTGACTGAGTTATGGAATTTAAAGAGGTGCAACGACATTATGCAAATTAGATGTGTAAATTTATTCCTATCTGAATCTTTGGATCATATTTTACATCTTTCTAATTGACAGTAAGCCATTATCTCTTACCACTTTCAAGTTATAGCCTTGGAAATCTGAACTATTTTATTAACTAAAAATATTTACCACTCTTGACCACTAGGGGTTATGTCACAGTTCGGCAACATACACACTCATAGGGTTAAAATGTCATCCAAATCCATCTAGGAGTTTTTGCATGATCCTGTTAACAGACAGAGAAACGGCACCAAAAACAATATGACTACATTATGTTACTACATTATAATAGCAAGACTGTCATCATTGTATTGACCATACTTTGAGGCTGGGCAATTCGACCTTAAATCAGCATCATGGTTGAGTGAATCTTTCAGGTTGGTTTTCTTTTTTTTTTCCTCCTCTCTTCTTCCTTACAGTTTACTGACAAGGTTCATAATTATTAAGTAATACTACACAACAGTGCAGTATCATAACACTGTGGTGTGTAGTAAACGAGCATAATAGAACAGGCCTATTGTGATTTCGCAAACAAAAAAATTGAACATTGTCCAGTGCTGAAGTTAGCATGTTTACATACTGTGTGGGTCACGTGGCTGGCAACGACATTCTTAGCTTGTCTGCTGGTACATGCCGCCAGAGTTACGTCCACATGCACGCCAAACCCCGTCTTAAACCACACACTTTGCTTGCTTTTTCTTGGTGTCTTCAGATGAAATAATGAAATAATGTCAATCATCACATATTATGTGGACGGAGACCACATTTCTTTTCGTTCCAAGCCGTTTCACTTTTTCCTCCAGTGTTTGGTGGTAAAAAGCACTAAGACTGCACTGTTTCTGGGGTGTGGAGGTGTGTGGCCACGCATGTAACTCCACGGACACGTCTTGAAGGGGAAGCACATGCAAAGCTCAATATTAATATATAAAATAGTTTTTAAAAATTCCTGAATCCAGATCATGGTCCGGATCACCACCAACGTCTAATCATCTGTTTCCCGTGCCATTACACACCTTTCCTGAAAATTTCATCAAAATCTGTTCTTAACTTTTGGACTAATATTGCTTACAGAAAGACAAACAAACTAGCAAACCAACAAACTAACGCCGGCATAAACATTAACTCCTCCCTTGGTGGAAGTAATAAAATGAGATAATCCTATGAGTGTGTATGTTGCGGAACTGCGACATTCCCCCTAGTGGTCAAGAGTGGTAAATATTTTTAGTCAAAATAGTTCAGATTTCCAAGGCTATAACTTGAAAGTGGTAAGAGGTAATGGCTTACTGTCAATTAGAAAGATGTAAAATATGATCCAAAGTTTCAGATAGGAATAAATTTACGCATCTAATTTGCATTATGTTGCGGCACCTCTTTAAATTCCATAACTCAGTCAAAACTGGACTTTGGACGTGTGACTTTGGACGTATTTACACAAAAAATGGTTCAGTCTTTTGACACCGTTTTTTATACAGAGGTACCTCATCATCTTATCAGTAGATTTAAAAAAAAACCCAGAAATTTCTCACTTACTTTTGACAAAGTCAGAGTGAGAAGACAGGCGCAGTGCCGCGCTCTGCCACTAGGGGCATGCAAATTCTCACACTCATAGGGTTAAGAATAATGGTGGTTAATCACAGGTGACCCATTTTAAGCCTCATCAGTCATAATGGGCATTCCTCCAGAGCACAGAATATAGGACCCAGATGCGAGCCTTCAAGTTTGCCAAGATTTATTAATGAAACACAAAATTAACCTCAGCTCGTGGGCTGAAAGACAATGACAAATGCTGGGTAGGGTAAACCACAGGCTAAGTAAAATACTTTGGCAAGATTGGACAGAACCTTCTGTTAAATGCTAACAAGGTGTAAGGACTCCTTAAATAGAGCAGGACTAATTACACTAAAAACAGCAGGGGACAGCTGGGGAAGCCCTTCTCTTCTGCTGGGAGTTACGCCTCCCTTCCTCGCATCGACCCTGCACCTGTTCATCTGGGAGCTTCGCCTCCCCAACACTACCGTAAGATTATTCCCACTGCAATCTTCACCTTCTACTCCTCCTTCTCTCCTCCTCTCTCCCCTGTGCACAGGTGGATCTCCATCTTGGTGGCAGACTCACCTCTGTTCCAGGCGGTGGACCAGATTCTCTCTCGAGCTAAAGGCCGCTTCCATCCCCCCCCTCAGTAAGTGCCTCCACTCATCGGACTCACTCTCCCTCTCATCCTTCAGCTGTGGCTGCACCTGCTCCTTCTCCCTCATCACAGACACTGCACCTCCTAAGCGGGACTCTGGCCACCTGGAGTGGATTGAGTTACTCTTTGGCGCTTCAATTACTCCTGAGCTCCGTAAGATTACTTACTATTCAGCTCATTTATCCTCAGCAGCTGAACTGCTATTAAGTCCCTCTCTCCTCTCTTCCCACAGGGTTGCCAGTTCCCTCCCGCTCTGCTCTCACCTCCATTCATTCACATCCACTCACTCACGCACTTATACACTTTATAAATAAAGATCATTGTGATCTATAATTGAGTCTGTGTCTGCATTTGGGTTTTTGTGCAACATGTCATTAATACTGCTAAACAGTACAAAGAAGGTAATCATAACGGAGAAATGCATGGCAAATTCTATGGAACATAAATAGGGACATGATAACACAACTGCCAAACTAAAGCTGAGGCAGGGAAAACAGAACTGACAATAATAATAAGCAAAAACACAGAAGACAGAAATTCACACAATAAATAAACTTAAGGCAAGGACATGGGTTGAACTCATGTCCCGATAATTACAGAAAATGCAAATATTAACACCAAATGACGACATGAGCACTGCCCATGCCAAACCCTTTCATTATCCCCCTCCTAGGGGGTTACAGACAACTCAATAACATCAAAAAATGACTCTCTCAGGTGGGTGGTGGGGGCCCAAGACCAGGTGGGCCAAAACACACTCACACCCCCCCCCCCCGAGTCCAAAACACAATCTGTGTTGCCAAACATAGTCCACGACCCCAAAAAACAAACCAAGGTTGGTCGGGTGGTCTATCCAAGTCCATGGACTGCCGGACCGGAGAATAAGGTGGGTCAGGGGGCCTACCCAAGTTCATGGGCCCCCAGCCTGGGGTACAAGATGGATTGGGCGGCCTGCCACTGTCCTTACGCCACCGGATCATGAGACAAGGTGGGTCAGGGGGCCTGTCAAAGTCCATGGACCCCAGTCCGAAGCACAAGAAGGATCGAATGGTCCGCCAAAGTCCCAAGGCCACCTGATCACAGATCAAGGTGGGTCAGAGGGTGCAGGAGCTTAGAGCTTGGCAAACTCAAATCAGGGAGCTTTTCACTCTGCAGCAGGTACCTGCAGTGCACTGACCTCAGAAGCAGACGACAGAGGCAAACTGACCTCAGCAGCAGATGATGGAGACACACCGGCCTCAGCATCAGATGACGGAGGTGCACCGGCCTCTAGATCCGGTGACTGAGGCACACCGGCCTCAGGACTTGTACCGAGCCGTCAACTGCAGCATTTCAACCGTGCGCAGTCTGCCACCTCCATAACCGTAGAGTGGCGCTGGGTTACCTCTTATGCTGTAGTTGGGGAAAATTTCCTCACCGTGGCCCAATTCAATAACAATCCCTCCACCCCCGTGTTGATCAGCAGCAGCACCTCTTCACCATCCAGCGTCACCTTGCAGAACTTGAACCCGCTGGTACTCGGGGACACCGCATGGACAGTTGTCGGGGCAGGTGAAGTTGTTTTTCTCCGTGGGCTCTGCAGCTCGGACGCACAACACACCATGGCATAATGGTTCAAGTGTCCACACATGCTACAGCGCGTCCCTCTAGCCAGCCATTCCCTAGCCTTGTATTGGTGCTTCGTGGACAAACAACCCATACACAAGGGTTTTTTCAGGGCAGACCTTCGGCTGATAGTGTTGGCTTCCGCGTTTTCATTGGTTCGCGCTATCCTCGCTGTCTGGGTCTTCTACTAATGCTGTGGCGGTAGGCCCCAGCTGCCGTTGTGTTGGCGCCACTGTAGCTTTGAAGGTAGCTTGTCTGCGGTCTCCACTTGGAGAGCTAGCTCAACAACCTTGGATAACGTTAGGTCACTCGGTGTCAAGAGTAGCCTAGCTCGTAAAGCATTGCTGGTTGTGTGCTCTGCCAGCTGGACATGTACCATTCCCTCTTCCAATGGCCTGAAACAACACTCGCTAGCCACCTGCCGCAGGTCGTCCACAAACTGGCGGACAGGCTCATTCACTCACTGGTGTCGGTGATGGAACTGAATCCTCTGGACAGTAATGTTGTCTGGGGTGTGGAAATAGTGCGCTAGCATCCCGACCACATCCTCATACAAGTCGGTAGCCCAGAGTGTATGTAGGATATGCTGGCCTTCAATCCCCAAATTATGCACCAGAAGCGCACGTGCCCTCAGTTTATCTAGCTTACCCAGGTTGAGTGCCACGATGTAGCCCTGAAAGGTGGCAAACCATCTTTGACAGGGTACAGCTGGCTTGCCCAGGAGCTCCAGGAAGGGCCGAAGCAGTGAAACACACGCCTCCATGTTCATTCTCGTCGCCAAAATGTTATGTCTGAAGATACCTTCTGAATGACGAGGCCAGGTGCACAGTTGAACTCAGCTTTATTGGGGTTGATCACACACAATACAGCCACCAGGCAGGGGCAAAGAGGCCGTAACATGGATGCCCCCTGGTATTTATGAGGCGGTGCAGTGGCGGAAGAGAAAGTGGCCGCCACTACGCTGCACTTCACAATAAAACATAAAATACAACATCACAGTGTTGGCCGCTTAAAATTTTTAATTGTGATTAATCGTTTGAAGCGATTAATAACGCAATTAATCACATTTTTCCATTCAAATACAGTGTACCTTAAGGTGGTCATTTTTCAAGTTTCTCATATTGTTATAAACATAGGAGTAGACAAATTTGCTGTCTTTCGTCACCTGCAGGTTTATTAAAGCTCTCACCATATTCAGAATGATAAAAACTATCCAGAATATTACTAACTAACTAACTGGGAGCAGCTCATGGCAACATGTGAAGTAGATGATTGTTGTAATTTTATAACTGCAACAATCACAAAGTCTATAGAAAAATTTTCAAAGCAAATTAAAAGTAGACAACAGAAGATTAGCCTACCATGGTTAAATAATGAAATAAGAAAACTTATGAAGAGGCGAGACTATGCACTGAAAACATCACTAACCTCCAAACTACAAAATGATCACCTTGTGTACAAAAGTTTAAGAAATAAAGTGGTACATGAGCTGCGAAAATCAAAAATATCTTATTACAATAAACTGATAGATCATGCAAAGGGTAACAACAGTTCCCTATGGAGGCATTTAAATAACTTAACTAATAAAAAAAACGATCAGAAGGGGGTAAAGGAACTTAGAATCAATGGCAAGACCGTCAGTGACAAGGCTACTTTGGCAAATGAATTTAATTCACACTTTGTGGGCTCTGTGGAAGACTTAACAAAAATTTTTGTGCTGCCAAATGTGCTCAACAACACAAATTCCATACTTCCAACAGATACTTTTCACATCGATGAGGTAAATGAGAAGTTAATTGCTGGTATTGTTAAAACACTGTCAAACTCAAAAACTAATGATATCTACAATATGAGCACCTCCTTTCTCAAAATGCACAGCAAAATATTAATCAAACCACTGACTCATCTTATTAATCTCTCCATTAGGTCTAGTACATTTCCATCTGGCTGGAAAAAAGCTGTCGTCATACCAGTTCATAAATCAGGCAGTAAAGACGATATATGCAATTACCGCCCAATCTCTATCTTACCAGTCCTATCTAAGGTTCTTGAAAAAGTTGTAGCTACACAGCTGATAGACTACTTACAAGACAGTCAACTTCTTCATCCACATCAATTTGGTTTTAGACCAGGATACTCAACAGAAACAGCAAATTGTTGCCTTATTGAAAACGTCAAACAGTCCTTGGACAGGGGTAATGTGGTAGGAGCTGTTTTTCTAGATCTCAAAAAGGCTTTCGATACTGTAAACCACAGTTTGCTTTTATCCAAAATGGTATCTTTTAACTTCTCCCCAAATACATTAGAATGGTTTGCATCTTATCTCCAGAATAGAGAACAGTGTGTAAAAGTTCACCAGGATAAATCCTCATTTTTAAACAACCGCATGGGTATCCCACAAGGGTCCATTCTTGGTCCTTTACTTTTCAGCATTTTTATTAATGACTTGCCGTTACACTGCTCAGCTGCAACATGCCAACTTTATGCAGATGATGCAGTTATTTACACAGCTGCCAAGACTCCAGCACAGGCTGCAGATGTACTGTCTACAAGTATGGTTGATGTCCAAGAGTGGCTCCTCAAGAACCATCTATTGCTGAACCTTCAGAAAACAGTCTCAATGTGCTTTTCAATCAAAAAATGTAACCTGCAACATTTTAAAGTTAATATACATGATCATGACATCAGTTTAGCTACAGAATTCAAATACCTTGGCATTGTACTAGATCCTCAACTCAAATTTAATCTTCATATAAAGAAAATTTCAAAAACAGTAAAAAAAAATCTGAACTGCTTTAAATTAATTAGATATTACATACCTTACGAAGCAGCTGCACTGTATATGCATTCTATGGTTTTTTCTCATATATCATACTGTTTGACAGTCTGGGCTCAAGCAGCCCCTTCCACAATAAGACATATAGGTTCATTATATAATCAAACCCTAAAAATCTTGGACAAAAAGCCCATTAGGTGGCATCACTGTAATGTTTTAAAAAACTACAACCTATTGAGTTTTGAGAGCTTCATTGACCTCTGTCTTCTGAAATTAACGTTCAAATGTTTCCATAAATCAGCACCCGAGCCACTTGCTGGTTTCGTCCAAAGACAGGACAGCAGCAGAGCCACCAGGAGTTCTGTTAACAATAACTGTAAAATATTCCACCGCAGAACCACATTTGGACAAACAGCTTTCTCTATAAAGGGCAGTCACATCTGGAACACAATGCCAAATGAAATTAAAATAATAACGGACTTTAAAACATTCACTAAAAATGTTAAAAACTGGCTGAAAAATAAACAAGAATGTACTCATGTATGAATTATTTGTCTGCAAAGTGAGAGTGAATGAAGGGAAGGAATAAATGTGTTTGTTTATAGTGAGTGACGGAGGGAGGAAGGCCTGAAATAGGCAAATGTGAGTTATGTTATATGTGTTAAATGTGAGTCAGGCTGTTATATTTGTGTGTTTATAATATTTTATAATATATGTGTATTTATAATATTTATGTTAAATGTGAGTCAGGCTGTTATATTTGTGTATTTATAATATTTATAATATTTATAATTGTGTATTTATAATTTTTCTGCATTGATGTATGTGGTTATTGTGTATATTTTTTATCTTGATTCTTTTTTCTAAAGCCCATCCAGGGACAAGAGTTGCAAATTAGCTAATAGCTATACACTCTATGTGCAACACATCAGATTGATTGTCTTTGATTAATTGTCTATGTTTATTGCACTGTCCCTGTCAAATAAACTAATCTACTACTAACTAACTAACTAACCTGCACTTATATAGCGCTTTTCTAGTCACAAAGACCACTCAAAGCGCTTTCATTAATACTAACCCTCTATTCTAAGGGCCTATAGGAAACAGATATCTAGGGACAATTTAGAACAGCCAATTAACCTAACATGCATGTTTTTGGCATGTGGGAGGAAACCGGAGAAATCCCGGAGTAAACCCACGCAACACGGGGAGAACATGCAAACTCCACACAGATCACTGTTGGTCGGGGGCTGGGATCGAACCCACGATCCCACGATCCCCACAATCCCCCGGCCAAGGGTAAACTGTGCTGCCGCAGTGCTAACCACTGCGCCACCGTGCAGCTCCAGAAAATCCTCAAAAGTGCTACTGCATGCACAACAACAGAATGGCAGTGCTCAATAATGTCACTGCAACATTTACAATACTGATATAACTCAGCAACCAACTCCACTCCCATAGCAAACATCCACCACTTTTAAGCTGCTGAACACAAAACAATGGACCTCGTGTGTTACAACAGACACAATTTCCCTTTCAGTAGAAAAATTGTAAACATAAACAAACAACTTTCTAACCACGATGACATCACCAACCACACCGCATTACCAACACAGCTTGAGAATTCGAGAATTAGAGAACAGCTTGAGAATTAGAATTTCTGACTGCTACTCATCTGCAGACAGCTGGACCTGAAGCTATCAGGATGAAACAGGCAGAGTGTCTGTTCGTGTTGGCTGCTAGAAGCCAGCTACATCTGTAGCACATAGCTATTTAAACTGCTGGCTGGCTAGCCAGCTTCCAAAGAAGAAGAACAACCGACATCCAGGCGAAGTTTTGGAGGAAGCTGTCACAATTATCCAGGTGAGAGCTCCAACAGATAACGTTGTAAATTTAAACATGACAGTGTTTTGGGGATTTCCACAGTTGTGATCCAGTTGTTTGACTTTGCAATGTCTGTATGGCACAGAGCAGCTTGGTACAGAGTGCAGCTAGGCCAAAAAAGTACTGTTAGCACTTTCTGCCATTAATTGTGGTTAACCTGTTATGTCGTAACTCGTAGACAATGACAAGGCCAGGAGTGGAGCTGAACACTACTTTATTATACCAACTGGGCTCTGTACACCTGACCACACGTGCAGCTGCTTGGCAGAGGAAAGGCGGAAGAGACCGCCCCTCTACCAGCAGCCCCTCTTACACCACCAGAGATGGCGAAACCGGAAACCGGGGCGGCCATCCCGTATTACACAAATAAAGCTCCAATGTGAACAATATGAAAATGGAACAAATACTACCCCCCCCCCCCCGTCCCAACAGAAAGACCAAAACACACACACACAATCAACCCACCCCAATTTGGAACCCGAATCATCCACTAAACATAAACAAACCAAAATCACCAAAAGGGGCCTTTAGCATTCACACCAAAAATTACTAAAATTAGGGGGGATGGGTAGACTGCCGTCCTACCCCCCACATGGTGAGGCGGGTTATTCTGCCGCCTATTCTAAATAAAAGTCTAGTAAAGAAAAAAAAGACTACTGCCGTGTCTCCTAATTAAATACAATACTAAAATAATCCCCAAACTATTAACACAGAACAAATGAACAATAATAACACACCCATGACTTGGTGAGGATGACCCATACCCCCCACCCCCCCAGACCTTCACCATCAGTCCCCCCCTTGCGACAGTCCGCTTCCCAGACCACTGCTGGTCGACTCTCCCTCGGAGTGTCTCCTCCTCCACAGCTCCAAGCGCTCCAACCGTCTGGAGACGTGGCCACTCGTCTTCTTTGGAGTACGCCATAACCTATTGGGATGGTGCCACGTGCCATCCGACAGCAGCAGGTATCGATTGTGCCACTCAACCATCACCTGCAGCCGACCCTGGTACCTCTCCATGTCCTGCTTCTGTCTCACCCGCCTGGACTTCGCCTCCACCTGAGCCCGAACCCAGTCTGCAACTCCAAGTGGGGCCTTGCACTGCCTGTGGTGTCTCCACCTGGCACCCACACTTCCAGTGCCACTCGGTCTTGCCCCGATAGCTTGTCGATCTGCTGCTGCCCCTGCCCCTGTTGTCCCGTGTTCACCAGTCCTCCACGTCCATACTCCTGGAACATCTGAGACCGTCATTTGGGCCGCGCTCATCACCGCAGGCCCTTTCCCATGCCGCTCGGCACCCACATCCAGGGCAGCTCGGACACTGGCACCGGAGTCCTCTTGTGGTGACCCTGAGCGCAATGCACCCTGTCCACTCTCTGGTGCGCCCAGCAACAGTTCATCCCACACTGCGTCGTCCCGGACCCTCAGAACCGGCCAGTCCCACAGTCTGCCACCTTTCGACTCCTCACCAGCGCCGCTCCAAATGGAAAATCCAAGGCCATAAAACAAGTTTCAACACATGATGTTAGAGCCGTAGGCTGTGATGATGAACTCTACAGCGGCCATCGTCGCTGACTTGTACCGAGCCGTTAATGTGATGGTACCCACTGTGGCCAACCGTTCGCCTCCATAGCCGAAAAGCGGTGCCATGAAACTTCTAATTCTATAGTGGGAAAAACACTGTCTTACTGTAGCCCAATTCAGCACGGAACTCTCCGCTCCCGTGTTGACCAACATCGGTACCGGAACTCCATCTAGAATTACCGTGCAGCGCGTGTGCCCATCGGTACTCAGGGACACCGGGTGAACCACCATTGGAGCGGGGGCAGTTGAGGTCCTGCTCGGGCTTCATTGTCCCACTGACTGGCACATCCTCATGAAATGGTGGAGGCGGCCGCAATTTCCACAGTGCTTTCCTCTTGCCGCACAGTCTCTGGCCTTGTGGTGGTGCTTCTTGGACCCACAGCCCATACTCTGGGGCAGACCTCATCCGTATAGTGTTGGCATTCTCGGCATCCTCTTCGACATTCCCATTGCTGTCCGAGTCCACTACCTGTGCGGCCATGGGGGTTCTTGAACCTCCCACCGAAAGGCGCTTGTTCAGCTCTCGAGTTAGTTTCTGTGCTGCTTCAAGCTATAGCGCTAACTCGACAGCCTTTGTAAGCAACAACTCCCCCGGGAGCGTGAGCAGCTTGGAGTGGACTGCGGCACAGTTGGTGTGTTCCGCCAAATGGTCACGCACCATTTCTTCCTCTAATGACCCAAATCGGCACTCAACGGCCAACTGTCTTAAGTCCAACACAAACTGTTGAATTGGTTCGCCTACCTGTTGGCGGCACTGTCTGAACTTAATCCGCCGAACAATGACGTTGTCCGGCGCTTTAAAATGGCGGGCCATTAACCCGACTACATCTTCATACGTGTCTGCATCTCCAAGCATGCCCAAAATCCTTTGTCCCTCCATTCCCAGGTTGTGTACCAATAATGCATGAGCTCACAGCTTCTCCATTCTTCCCAAGTCCAGCACCACCATGTACGTCTGGAAAGCCTCATACCAACGAGGCCATGGCACAGGCGGCTCCCCCGGGAGCTCCAGGAATGGACGAATCGGTGTTCCACATGCCTCCGTGTGTTAATCCCATCCTCGTTGCCAAATGTTATGTCGTAACTCATAGATAATGACAAGGCCAGGAGTGGAGCTGAAGACTACTTTGTTATACCAACTGGGCTCTGTACACCCGACCACACATGCAGCCGCTTGGCAGAGGAAAGGCAGAAGAGACCGCCCCTCTGTCAGCAGCGCCTCTTATACCGCCAGAAATGCCATCCCGTATTACACAAATAATGCTCCAATATAAACAATATGAACATGGAACAAATATTTAACATGACCGTGATCACATAATTTATCACCATTAATGGGGGTAACATTAACGGGTGATTAATATAATAATGCTGACACCACTACTATTTAGATATAGTCAGTGTAATAATAATACAGTCATGCCAGCAGGGTTGAGCAGTAACTTCTGTGACTAGTAGTTTTCTATTTAGTTTCACTGATCTCTTTAACTACATAGGTGACATTAAAATGAAGGTAAAATTATTTTAAATTGCAGTGTGCAATTTGGCCCAATAGAGCCAATAAAAGTATGCATATTAGAATGTTAAACTGCCCACAATTAACAGTTTTTTGTCTTGAACTACTTTCATCTCTTCTCTTCTAAATATGCAGCTGTATTTTGTAAATTTTGTATTTGTCATAAGTTTGTGACTATTCTTCTAAATTTGTGGCTTTTTACCTTGGTAGTTTTTTCCTCAAAAACATCATTTTTTAAAATGTAAATGTGTGATTTTTTTTTCACAATCATAATAACAAATTTGCTTCTTTTGTAATTTATGAGAATTCCCCCCCAAAAAAAATTTGTACCATTTTCCTCATAAATTTGGGATGTATTTATGGTAAAATTATTTCATATTTTTGCATCATTGTTCTTGCAATTTTTCCTCCCCATGCACGCACGCGCGCGCGCGCACACACACACACACACACACACACACACACACACACACACTGGACTATCTCCCTTGTTGAAACAACAAATCACCATCCGCCCTTAACCCCAAATCAGAGCAGCCCTTTAGAAAAGAGATCGATGATAGAATTACACTCCGTATACTGATGAAAAATCTGCATAGCCATTTCAAAGTGCTGTGGTGATGGCTACTCAACTGACTGAAACACAAAAGGCTAAATAAAAATGCTTGACACCAGGATATTAAAACTGTTGTTTTTATTTGGCACAACACAAAAGTGCTTTATGATAACACTGCCCATGACAAGTTTGGCTTCTATTATTTTCATCTTGTTCTTTACAAACTGAAATATTAATAGTGTTAAACTACAATAATTCCCATGTTCCCTCTCCTGCATTTTGTCTTACTTTTCTCCTTGTTCTGCTAGGGACTTTAGAATAGCCATAGTTTTCAAAAAAAAAAAAAAATACATGCAAATGAGTGAAAATACATGTGGTTTTGAATGAAATTAATGCATTTTCCTATTGTGGTAAAAAAAAAAACCAACAACTTCAAACAATTTCAATGCTGCTAAAAACAATAACAATAACAATTATGTTCATCACAGTGGTCTACATTGAAAGGACTTCAGATTGTACAGTATATCTTGTTTTAGCAATGAAACCGTAGTTGATTCACATGTAGAGAATTTCATGCAGTCGTATATACCACTAAATGGCCTAAAATAAATATGATGTTTTTCTAAGTACAAAAACAAAGTTTCACTATTTCATTTGAAATTAATAACTTATCCTTGCATTTTTATTGTTGTTATTGCAAACAAGACCCTCAGCTCATAATTTCACATTGTTTGGTCAGCTACAGACTTGGACAAAATTGTTGGTACCCCTCTGTTAATGAAAGAAAAACACACAATGGTCACAGAGATAACTTGAATCTGATAAAAGTGGTAATAAATAAAATTCTATGAAAATTAACCAATGGAAATCAAACAATGTGTTTGAATTGTGGTTCATCATAATTATTTTAAAAAACAAACTCATGAAACAGGCCTGGACAAAAATGATGGTATCCCTAGAAAAGACTGAAAATAATGTGACCATAGGGACATGTTCAACCAAGATGTGTCCTCTAATTAACATCACAGGTGTCTATAAACTTGTAATCAGTCAGTCGGCCTATTTAAAGGGTGACAAGTAGTCACTGTGCTGTTTGGTGGCATGGTGTGTACCACACTAAATATGGACCAGAGGAAGGAAAGGAGAGAGTTGTCTCACGAGATTAGAAAGAAAATTATAGACAAAAATGTTAAAGGTAAAGACTATAAGACCATCTCCAAGCAGCTTGATGTTCCTGTGACTACAGTTGTGCATATTATTCAGAAATTTAAGATCCACGGGACTGTAGCCAACCTCCCTGGACGTGGCCACAGGAGGAGACGGATAATACAAATGGTAACAAAAGAGCACAGAACAACCTCTAAACACATTCATGGTTATTACCACTTTTATCAGATTCAAGTTATTTCTGTGACCATTGTGGGTTTTTCTTTCATTAACAGAGGGGTACCAACAATTTTGTCCACGTCTGTATACAAGTCAGAACAGTCAAAAACACAACAAATACATTTTTTCCATTTTCATACAAAAATGAGAATGAAAATAAAGAATCTTTGGTAGCTAAGCAAAAATAGATAAATGTCTATATATAAAAAAATGCAATGAAATCCAAAGAAAAAATAGGAAAACAGTTACAGCGAAGGGCCAACAAGGCAGAGAAATCCAGCTTTGACTTAATAAGAAACTGTGTATAAAAAGAACACATTTTACATATTCAATATCACACGAAAGGTCATAAATTAGTGGAGACCATCAGAATGCATCAGTCTTTAGATGGCTCCATGACACCTTGATGCAATACAATGCAAACCACTGAGGTATTTCATCTTGATCACATCACAATATCACATGGAGCATTGCGAGAAAAACAAAAGTGCTTAAGAATTATAGTCATGTGAAAAAGTTAGTATATCTGCAGAAGTAAGATTTGAATTTTTCAGAACAGTGTCCATCAAGTGTGGTTGTACATCAAAAAATAACATTTATGGCCTTAATAACAATTATTAAGATCTTATAAAAAGAGATCTTATAAAAAATCAGTCAAAATCAAATTAATAAATCTAAAGAATGCCTTAAAGGCTTTGAGAAATATCGAATATCAGTACTTATCACTTGGACAGACTGAAAGCTATCATTCCACTGTATGGAAAACTCAACAAGTACAGTAAATTCAGGATTATTGTCTTTGCCTTGGACTAAAAGGATCCCAACATTTAATCACAAGACTTTTATAATGCTTTTGAAGTTGTCAAAATGCATTCATCTAAATATCGAAAGATGTTGTACTTGAATGGTTTCAACATCCCTAAAAGGCATTTGGCATCTAAAGTGAACCTGAAAGCAAAATTTGGAGTCCATGGCCAATTTGAATGATATGATCTGAACAGACTAAAAGCATGACAGACAAAAACCATATACAGTTATGTGAAAAAATTAGGACACCCTATACAAGCCTGTGTGTGTGTTTTTTTTTTTTTTTTTTACATATTTGGACATATGGATATTTAATATCAATGTTAAAAGTACTGGCAGATTCACATAATACAACTAAACAATTAAAAATGAATTAAAGACTTTTTTCAAATTTTCTGTAAAATGTAATTTTAAACAAATAGTGAGAAATAAATTAGGACATCCCCCATCTTTTTTAGGACACCCCCATATTCATTCCCACATACAATGGCTAAAATAAATTTTTAAAAAATGCAAATAAAAACAAAAACAAGGTTAAACATAAATACGTGAACATTTCTTAATAAAGAACTTAATATTTAAAGAGGTGTCCTAATTTTTTCACATGACTGTAGTTGTTTGCATAGAAACATTGGGCTATATTGCATTCTAGTCCACAGTCTATTGTCTAAGGCACAGAGTGCATTCATGGGCATGTCCAAGTCCATTTTGTTGTCACAACAGCAAGAAAATAGTCTGCTCTGTGTGAAAAGCACAAAGGAGCTGGTCTAATTATTCATCCGTGTGTTTTGGGTGTAACATGCAATAATCCAATCAGAAACTCTCCAGGCCTTCCCTTTAATACACAGGGGCGCATGATCTAAGATGAACTGTGATCAGGCTGCTTACCCAGGAAGGAGGATCTTTTTTGTGTTGGCCAAAAGGCATCCATGTGAGCAAAGAGAAAATGTGCATGATAGTAATGCTGCTTGACATTAAGACAGGTATTAATTACAGTTGATTCATAATCAGTTATTTTATGGAGGAGGATGCGGAGGATATGATTGGACAATTGGGCTTAAAAATCTAACTGAATTTAAATTTAGGTTTAATGTAGCACACACAGACTTACTTATTCCACTCTGTTGTGCAACACGCAGACATGAATGGATTTGAAACTCCTGTGCAAAGAGGAGGATACACTATATAATTTCATAAACCCACTTACCAGTTTTTCTCTGTGTGCAATGAAAACTCTGATTGTCTGACTGTTTCTTCAAATGATTTGTAATATATAACATGGTATATGTGGATAGTTTGGATTTGCTGTCCTCAGATTAATATCTTTAACAGAAAAAACAATGGCTGAGTGTGTATGTTTTCCATTAACTGGAACAGGACACAAGCGTGCATGAATGGACACAAGATCGAAGGAGATGACAATGAGGACACAGACATGATAGATTATGTATATGGACAGGATACTTTGTCACAGTAGAGAGGTTTGTAGTTTGAAATCTTCAGCTTGACAGTCCTATCCCACCACAGGTCTCAGACATCTCCTCCATTTACTGGATCCACACTGGTCACTGCAGCCACAAACCACAGGCCAGTGGTCTGTCCAGACCCGTCACAGAGGCTCCACCAGCTGATGCTCAGTGGAGAGCAGATCCTCCTTCCTTCACACCTCTCCTGAACATTAGTCTGTGGTGAAAAGTGAAACGGACACACTCCCTGTTTATTTCCCTAAAAAATAAATAGATGCCTAATAGGCTATATTCCTGCAAATTCATGATTAAAATGGAAATGTGAATGTCATAAAAACTATAGAGAGCCTAAGTCACGCCCCCTCTACTTCCTCATATTGGTCCTTAAATCAGGAAAAAATCTCCATTGAAGTGAATGGCAAGAGAAAAATTATCTTTTGATCCTGATTGGATTTTGCCACGAGTTACACATATGATGTTTGTCACTTTGAAAGACAATTTTCCACATAATTAAAGTTGTTCATTGTCATGTAATAAAAGAGTTATATTTAATTTTTGTGAAATGGCTTAGTGGACTACATACCCTTGTCTCTGACTATACATGTCACCAAACGCAATTACAGCAGTTCCCCTCTTGAAGCTCACCTCCTGTTTTTTGAAAGATGAAAGAAGAGGAGAAAAACCACACAAATGTATTGTATTTTGAGAGTGGGAGCTAATCCATGGGACTGTTAGTTACTTCTCCCTGGGTGCTCTTTGAAAGCGACGTAACTTGCATGAGTCTGTGTTTGTAGTCTTTCATTTTACGTATTTTCACAACCTTATACCTTAACAGTTAGACAACAACCTACACCGTTATTTATGTGGAAAAATTATCTTTTAAATTGACAAACATCATATGTATAACTCATGGCAAAATTTGATTGGGATCAAACGATAATTTTTATCTTGCCATTCACTTCAATGGAGATTTTTTTTTTTTTTTTTCCAATATAAGGTCCCATATGCGGAAATAGAGGGGGCATGACTTTGGCTCTCTATTCAGCATCTGATGGATTATAACTGTTACAATTCTGTCCATTAAAATAGTGAAAAATCCCAGTGCATGGTTTGAGTGTTTCTTTGTGTGCCCCTGTCAATATGGCAGGGGCACACAAAGATCCATGATTTTAAAACGTGCTGCTTAAATAGCATTGACAATGCACTACTGACTATTGACCTGCTTTGTGCTGATCAAAAGCTCATTGACATAAAATGTACCAAAACACCAATGCACTGACATTGTGCCAATGCAACACCTCTTTTAAATGAGTCTCCTCCTTGCAGCATAAAGCCAGTGCATAGTCTACAGGTTGATGGCACGACACAAAGCATGAAAAACAAATTATGTGCTGACAGAAACGAATAAAACTACAAGCATAAAATGAGAAGGTGCCAAGGCGCACTTTAGATCATCGTAATAGGGGCTTTGTTTCTGCACTACTCATAACAATAGTGTTAAGAGTAGGTTTGTTGCCAGAAGCACTGTTCATTAGGACATTACCAATTTTGTATATCAAAGAGAGCCTGGAGACAGTGAGGCCTGGGGGTTGAAGTTGAACCAGAAGTGGCCTTTTCAAAAGGTTCATGATTCTAAGGAAGTGTTCAGGGAAATGAGTCAAGTGGCCACATTTTAACCTGAAATATAGTGGGAGGATTTTAGACAGTGCATGTATATGGGGAAAAAAAACCCTCATATATCATGCAAATTTTAGTATTTATATAAAAGGAAAGTCAGAAGTTTCAGTAGGTTGATGTTGAGATGGAGAAATTGGAGGCTTGTCTTGCAAAATATTCACTAGATGCAAGGTATTTCAGTGATGCAATGCTAGCTTTAAGGCCAAAGAAATGATTGAAAAAGCTAGCCTAACTTCTCTTGAGATGCTTTTCCAGCTGTACCACCATCATCTGTAGGCACTGTTTTAAAAAAAGTATTTATGTCAAAAAGCCAACATTTTCACATGACTATAAACCTGTACCTGCTCCTATTCTACAGTACACACTGGACTTTTTTCAGCCCAAAATGGTAATACCTTCCGTGAAGCGCCACCTTATCACATTCCACATTAGGGACATTGAGATTTTTGTCTAACACTTACAGGCCACTCCACACAGAGCAGACATGTAGATATATTATTGTCAATATAGTATATGAAAAATAGAAAAGAGTAAGGGCACATGGAAGGCAGATATTCCCAGCCATTTGGATTACAGCTTGTCCATTGTGGCTGACTGGTGGTTATGATTCAACTTGGTAGAAGCTGTTGTTCAAGCCATTTTTGTGACAGACATCCATAATTCAAATATTTGAAAGAGGAGCAGAAAAAAGGAACTGTTTACTTTATTGTTTCTGTAAAATAAAACAATCACAGCAGCAATGATACTATCTCTTACTTATAAGACACTTTATGTCTACCAATCAATGATCAGTTTGAGATTCTTCAGTTTGTAAACCTTGACAAAAGTACTGAATTCATGTGATATGGGAATGAGGATGGACCTGCTGTACCTCTTGCCATTTGTTGTCATTCTTGAGTGGTGATACAATCTGGTTTCACAGTCATTATACATATAAATTGTTACTGAGTGATGTTAAAATACCTTTCCACATTGAAAATTTCTGCCCCTTCTAGCCAAACGCTTTTTCACTGTTGGCATCAGAAGCAAGGTTGTGTTATCTGATTTTCTTCTTTCTTCTTTCCTAGATTTGGAATTTACTGCCCTAAAACTTGAACAGATGAGTACAGGTAGTTTACATCATTCCTATATAACATGAGTGCAACAATAAAAATGAGCAGCTCTTCATTGTAAAGCCCTTATTGCTTTGGAAACTGATTTTTTTTTTTTTTAAGTTATTCCCAAAACAGATCAAAACACTGAAAAGATAAACCCATTCTGGAAATGTGGCTCTGTTTGGCATGGCCAATGGCAGCATGAAATTGGCTATTCTCTAGTTCATCACAGGTTTGTTGGTTAAACTATAGGGGGAAATTGCAGTATACTGTACATTGATCACCTCTATCATCACCTTTTTCTAATGTCAGAGCCATGCAATCTTCACAAAGTGTGAACACAATAGGATTCTCTTGGCTTCCCTTTTAGTGAATGGGCTAATGCATAGATTCTTTTTGTGTTGGTGGGGATGCAACGATTCTCTGAAGTTTCTGGTTACATTCCACACTGGTAAGGATAAGATAAAAATCCAGTTTCTCTAGCTAAATTGCTAATGGTAGACAAAGCTCAGTGAAAATGACAAGACTTAGAGGTAGCTAATATCACAAAACCTCACACTCTTGCTGCCAATTGCAATATACATATAATCTTGCCATTACTGAGTTATCTAAGTTAGCAAGGTTACAAAAGTTGAGTAATCATGGTAATGTAATTGGGTAATGTGTAACCTTACCATGATCATCATCAACAATGGTCATAGCCACTACCATTTCATGTTTTTTTTTTCTCATTCAAGTTTGAAAAAAGAAAAGAACTCTGGTTGGTTGCCAAGCGTTGTTTAAAATGCACCATTTTTACCTCCAGAGTTGCTCTGCTTCTAAAGAACCCCAAAATATTTGTCTTACTGATAGAAAAATTTATATTTTTGGTCATACAAGTCATACATCCAGCACCATATCATAGTGTGTTTCCTTCTTCCTTTTCCCACATTTGCTAATGAGCACTGCATACAAAGTCAACAGTACGACCCAGTAACTTGTATAGACCACTGCTCCTATAATAAGAACAATCTTTTCTGAATCAGGAAAAGGTTTTCTAGTCTGTTGTATTATTGTGTATATAATTCCAACAAAGAGAATGGTGAACCAGACCGATATTGGAATCAGACCGATGAAGTTTACGACAACTGTTTTCCTCCCAGAGGTCCCCCATCCAGACTTATTGATTGTTGCTATTGCAAACATTTTGGCTGGCAACAGGCTTGACATATATAGTACAGAATAAAAGGACATGAAGACCATTACAATGTTCCCTCTGAGGCAGCTGGCAAATGATGACTTGATCAGTGCCACAGCTTGTACAATGAGCAGGAACAACAAAATATTCCAAAGCCTTCCTTGGTAGAAGAGTTGGATTGCAGTGGCAATGAGGAAAAATGGGAAGAACCCAGTGATCACAGCCTCATAAGTCATCCACAAATGGTGCTTGTGGAACCACATGGAGTTGTAGAGCCATTCTCTAAAATATGACTTACTCCATCGAGTCTGTTGATTGAGCCACCGTAAATATGTAATTGGTGTCTCCGTAAGGCACTTGGAACGTGCAGTGTATTTGGTTGCATACCCAAGGCTGAGAACTCTGTTTGTGAGATGACGGTCATCCCCAAAACTGCAGTGGGATCCCATGAATGTTTGATTGTACCAGTCCTCAAGAAACTCATGCAGGAGGGAGTTGCGATACATTCCCAATGGGCCGCTGATGCACTGGACACAGCCAAAGTAGGACTGGCAAGCTCGCTCAATGTTGAATGCCATCCAGTAGCGTACACTGCTCAGGAAGGAGATCCATGACTCATACTTATTCAAGATCTACAGCAAGAGGGGAGAATAAGAGCTGTGTAAGAAGGAAAAAACTCAAGTTTCAAAAATGTGTCACACACTAACATTCTGCTATAATGACATGAGTTATGTGATTCTACCTGTACATCTCCTCCAACACCTCCCACCATAGGATCTTCTTCTAAAACTTTTACCATCTCTACTGATGATGCTGGGTCCAGCATGGTGTCAGAATCACATACCTAAGGAAAGCCCACATATTTAACAGTAATTCCATTGGATTTAACAAAAAAAAAAAAAAAAAAGCAATTGCTATGGGTTCTTTTCTTTGTAAGGCTTAATGGTATTCTACAACTGGCAGAATAAACAAGAGCTAACTTCAGTCCATTAGATATATTAATTACCTGAATTTAAAAGAAAAGAAATGACATACAATCCCCTGAAACAAAGATCAGAGTAACTTTTATCAACACCCACTTGTAATTCTGTTGCTCACTTAAAGCTCATTTGTATTCTTCTATAAATGGTAGTTTTTCCAAGAAAATCTTAAGCAAAATACATCTGTTAGAAGCAGATCTTGATTACATTAAAAAAAAAAAAAACATCCAACAATGTGTCTCCTATTCTTAAACGTTGAAAGGTACAGTCATGAGTGCTGGCAAGCACTTTTGAAGTTTTTGCTAAATAAGTGGTTTCTGGCAGATTGAAGCCAGCTGCAGGTGTGAGACGACTTCACAGCATATGATTTATGTCCTGAAAAGTCCCCTGTTTATTATGCAGACGCATTTAAGTCATTATAGCACAATTACTCAAATAAGATTTCTTTTCAGCCCCACACAATGTCCATAAAGGGCTTTACAACAGAAACAGCTGAACATAAAATAACTATGACTTGGTAATACTGATTGATACACTTGGGGTTTTGGCTGACAGACTGTAACTCGTGTAGCAGGTGGAATTTTTAAATTAGCTTTAATCTTCTGTATTTAAAATGAAACAACAAATATTTTGAATAATAAAACCAACTAAAAATGATGTGATGAATTATAGTGGCATAGGCACTGTCTGCATAGGAAGACTGGGCTTTGGCGATGTTCTAGATAGCACGGCACACAAAAATAAATCATACTGTAAAAAATATATAAAATACTGTTCAATATTTAGACTTGACTTTCAGGAGGAGATATGGAAAATTACTGAAGTGATCATCCCAGAACTCATAAGGCCATGCTTTCAGTCATTCTAAATGAGCGAAACTGTAGGTGTATTTAAGTGATAAGCAATAAGCTAAAGTAAAAAATTACCAGTATTATTAGTACTCACCACAAATATACACAGTATGTGAACTGGAGGTGGCAGTAGCAGTGGTTGATTGCTAGCGATACAGTAAAAGAGGAGGTCACATGCAACACATGACACAGGAAGTGACCAACAGAGGTAAGAACAGCCATGAGGTCATAGGGAGAGACACAGAGGTTATGGCGTCGACAAGCTGAATAGATGAGTAAAACTTTTAATTTTGTTTCATTGGAACTAAACAGTTTGGGAGCTAGCATGAAGTGGGATTGGAGGACTGTTTGGACTAACCGCTAGCTGAGCTGAACCACACTGTGAGGAGGTCAGAAGAACAACATGGAGGTCATACAAATGGTAAAGTTTGAAGACTGGCAGACAGAGTAGTAGGAGAAGCCTAAAACAACCAGGTATGTCCACATTACGCTATTTTTAACAGATAGCTAAAAACTTACCTCAATATACTGTATGTATGGCACCAGACTCTAGGCACCCCCTAGACTGATATGTGTGCAGTTCTCAAGAAGTAACTTCTGACTTAGGCCCCTTCATTCTGGATGAAGAATCCCACTACGCTCTCCATGATGTATATAATGTGGTGGGATCGTGGAAAAATTGGAAAACCTCCTTCATTATGAAGGCAGTCATGATGCTGTTACACATTTGTCCCTACTATTTTCTATTATTTTGTGTTCCCAAATTGCTCTCCATCAAACTCTGTCAGCAGTTCATTCCCTCGCGATCTAACTATGTGTGCCCATGATTGCACTGTGCTCTTGACACACTCTGGCTTGACACCCTCAGTGTCAGAACGCACTAGAATAGCATGCCACACCTGCACAACGCTCTTACCACCTTTATCAGTGTGGTCAGTCATGCTTCACATTTTTGGTGACCAAGCCACAGTGTGAGTGGGCCCCACGACTTTGCCACAATGCCACTATGATCATTAATCACCACTACCTCCCTACAGAACCGGAGTGGTGGCTCAGTTGGTAGAGCATCCGCCCCACACCCAGGAGGCAGGGGTTCAAATCCCGGCCGGGTCATACCAAAGACCATATAAAAATGGTACTTTCTGCCTTCTAGCGTGGTGCTCAGCATAATAGAATGGGGAAACAAAAGTTACACACAGAGCTACCAGAGGACTGACCCCCCCACTGTAGCTTTTACTACTTGCAGTAGCTGTGTGGCCTAGGGTCAGAGAAACGGAGATAGGCGCCGCCCCATACACCAATTGGTGTTCCACATGCTGTGGAAGGGAATTAACTATTAACTAACCTCCCTACAGAAGATTTTTGCAGGCTCAAAACTTTCCATGCTCTATCACGGTCTATCACATGTAATGAGGATCCCAGTACCTCCTTAATACACTCGAGAAGGCCTCGCCAAGACCCTACAAAAACCACCTGTATTCTGGCTGATTTCTTTGGTCATTGAGTGGTCTTCATCCAGTGTGAAAGAGGTTTATTTAAATTTACTTGCTTTGTAACTGAGAAAATAGGTGATATGCTGAAAAAATATTGTTTTAATGAATTATTAGTATTAAAATATGTCAAAATATTGTCTATAACACCCCCCCCCCCCAACCAGTCGTGGCAGATGACTGCCCCTCCCTGAGTCTGGTTCTGCCAGAGGTTTCTTCCTGTAAAGGAGTTTTTCCTTCCCACTGTCGTCTAGTGCTTGCTCATAGGATGATTGTTTGATCGTTGGGGTTTTTCTCTGAATTGCTTATCAGTTTTGCCGTATGTATCTAATGCCTTGAGATGACTTTTGTTGTGATTAGGCGCTTTACAAATAAAGTTGAACTGAAGTATGCTCATTAATTCTGAAGAATGACAAATCAAAATGAGAACTATCGTATAGATGACAATAGCTATTGTGAGCTAGTCTCCTGCTAATACTATCTACAGCTGAAACAAATAGCCCATGAAAGCAAGGGTTCACTTATGAATTCTCTGTCTCTCAATTTGATCAAGCTCACATTTTATAAAATATATAGCATTTATACTGTCAGAGTTGTTTACCTTCCCATTGTATTTTATTGCAAGCTAAACGTTAATTAGCAAACCAACATGTAACCTTCCACTGCCATAGTTTGGGGCTGTGAATGCCACTTATGCAGATGATGTAACACTCAGCCCCGTGAAACATAACACTAGGAAATCAGCTACTGTTACCCTTCTTGCTGCACTTCAGCACACATTGCACACAGCCACCATCTACCCAAAAGCAGCACAAAAGACTCTTTGTGGACCCCATATTTAGCATGGCATAGCCCCCCTTATCCCTGTCCAGTCAGCCCTCATTTCCCTTAACTCTGTCAGCAGCTTAGGGTTGGCTCATTTACACTTCCTTCAGTAGACTATAACTTACACTCTCTCCCTTTTTTACTATGTCCTCTTCACATATCATATGCCCTTGTCCTACCTTTGTGTTTGCATATACTGTATGTGTGTGGACAGGCATACAATATATTCCAGTCTCCTGACAAAAACAAATGACCCACATATGCTCAAAAATCTTTGACTTACCTGCACATAGTCCACGCTTCTCCCCAGTGCTTTGAAGGCTGTGTACATAACCTCTCTCTTCCCTCCCCACTTCTGCATGATGCACACACACTTGTTGTTCAGCACAACCCTGGAGACTTGCTGAAGGCTCTCTGCATAGCTCTCGTCCGTCTCCCCAGGATCTCTACTGTGAAAGTTACTCCGCCATACATATGTGGCCGATTTGTCCCATCCCATGACCTCTTTAAAAATATCCATCATGTAAGAATCATCCTCTGAGTTCCCATCGATCACCATGATCACTTTGATCCCTGGATAGGTGAGCCTCTTCACTGAGACCAGGCATTTTCTCAGGTAGTTTGGATCCTCTTGATAGGCAGCAATGCATAAAGCTAATGATTTATTCAGTTTGATGGGTGTCTCTAAGGAGCGCCGCATGTTTCGGTGTTCTAAGAGTGCAAAGAGGCTCTGGATGATGAGATGTACGACCAGTATGGCCCCATAGAGGCCAAAGGATAGGTGATTGCCAGCTGTGGTGAAGAACTGGTAACCCATTATGTAGGCTGTGGAGATGCCCACCAGGAGGGAAACGCCAAACATGGTGGTCCCAAATATCCTCAGGTAAGTAAGGACTCTTTGGCACTTCATCTGTGAATGAAAATAAATGTTGGGTTTAGTGGTGTTTTATGATGATGGAAGGATAGGCAAGTTTTTCATTATATTTTTAGGTCAAATAACTATTAGGAAGGAAGTGCCTTCAAAATAAAATAAAAATGTGCTGAGGAAAATAATTTAAGCTCACATCTTCAGAAGGTCAAGAATACGAAAAGTAAACTTATTTGTAACAGTTTGGTCATACTTTTTACTTACAAGCAAAAGTGTGCAGCTGCAACAAAAGCAGGAAGAAGGTAACAATTTTACGTTCTGTCGTTTCTCCCATTATTTCCCTTTACCTCTATCCCCTTCCCAAAATCCCACTGTAAATGTCAGACAGTCGTAAGGAGCCGATCGTTCCAACTCTGTTAGAGTGGTCAGCCACACATTACATGCTTTCTTGACCAAATTTGCCAACAAGTTGGTGGGAGACACCACATTGAAAATGATTAGGTTTGCTGAAGAATTGTGGCGGCAACTTTTATGACCTGTCATAATGTTACGGTCTGTTATGAGATAACCACAGAGGACCATCCCTCTGCTGTGAGCCTGGACTCAAGTCTTTTGCTTTATGAGTTCTGCTAAACAAAATCTTCTGCTCTGATGGCTGAAGTTTGTTTCCAGCCCTCATTACGCTGATACCGCCATCTGTTTGGCAGGCGAGTAGAGACCTACTCAGCGTGGCTTTGCTCTGCGGAAGCCAGAACAGACCACCCTGTGATGTCATCTGTTTGTATCTCCGTGGGAAGAACGAGAGGTTTTCATATTTCCTAGGCTGCACATGCATCTTTCTCATTTTGGTTTCATGTAATTACATACACTGCCAGTCAAAAGTTTTAGAACATCCTAATTTTTCCAGTGTTTTACTGAAATTCAAGCAGTTCAAATCCAGAGAATAGCTTGAAATGGTACAAAGGTAAGTGGTGAAATGCCAGAAGGTAAGTTTATCCAAAAATGAAAAATAATGTACATTTCAAAATTATACAAAAAGGCCTTTTTTCAGGGAACAAATAATAGATTAAAAACTTAAAGCTGTTCTGCAGCAGTGGAGGTTGATCAAGCCTTAAAAGTTGGTACTACCAATTCCTACAGGTGTCCCAACTTTTCTTGATTACTTACAACCCCCTCTGTTTGCATAAAAGTAGTATTGGAACACACTGTATAAATTTCATTAAAAGCTGGAAAAATTGGGGTGTTCTAAAACCTTTGACTGGTAGTGTAAATACAAAGTGGAGATATTAAGTAAAGAGACAGTGAGTGAAGAGAGAGACTACATTGAGTTGTTAAACATGTGCCCTTTAACATGTTGCTGAGGAAAGTAAAGTAACCTTCTAGCCAGACAAGGGAGCACCTCCTTGTGTGAAGTTATTTAACACTGTGAACTATACTTACACTCAATGGTTCTCATTTATTAAACTGCATAAGACAGAAAAGTGGTCGTACAATCATTTCAATGCACAGACTGGCCAGTCTCTTTACTCTCACAATTCTCCAAAATACTTGAAAAAATCTTCACTAAGAGACTGGATGATTTCATTGAAAAACACAACCTCCTTACAGACAGCCAGTATGGTTTTAGGGCAGATAAATCTACATCTTCAGCACTGATCAAACTTATAGAAGAAATTTCTAGTTGTATAGATAAAAAAAAGTTTGCTGTACGAGTATTTATAGATTTAAAGAAAGCTTTTGACACCACTGACCACAGAATACTACTAAGGAAACTGGAAAGGTATGGGATAAGAGGGGTCGGACTGAGTTGGGTGGAAAGTTATTTAAGTAACAGACAACAATTTGTACAAATTGGGCTGCACGGTGGCGCAGTGGTTTAGCACTGTGGCAGCACAGTTTTACCCTTGGCCGGGGGATCGCGGGGATCATGAGATCGTGGGTTCGATTCCAGCCCCCGACCAACAGTGAGCTGTGTGGAGTTTGCATGTTCTCCCCGTGTTGCGTGGGTTTACTCCGGGATTTCTCCGGTTTCCTCCCGCACACCAAAAAAAACCCCAAAAACATGTAGGTTTAGGGCGCTCGCGCACGCAGCGACCAGCAGCCGGTGGCTTGTCACCAGACTGCAAACCAAATCTACCTACGGGTACAAATAAGTAACAAAAAAAAAAAAAAAAAAAATTGGTGAGCACAAATCACCCTTCTTGGACATCACTTGGGGTGTGCCCCAGGGGTCAGTTTTGGGACCCAAACTCTTTATTTTGTATATAAATGACATATGCCAAGTATCAAAAATTCTGAAATTTATTTTGTTTGCGGATGATACAAATGTCCTTTGCACTGGTGAGAATTTGCAGCAGGTTTTAGAGGTGGTCACAACTGAAATGAAAAAGTTAACGCAGTGGTTCAACAAAAATAAATTATCTCTAAATCTAAAAAAACCAAAGATTATGTTGTTTGGAAATTATAAAATAAATCATGAAATAATGGTAACGATAGATGATACCAGAATAGAAACAGTACAGGAAAATAAGTTTCTGGGGGTGACGCTAGACAATAAAATCTGCTGGAAACCTCACATCAGTCACATCCGGGCCAAGTCGGCAAAATGTATAGGCATACTGGGGAAGACAAAACACATCTTGGACTATAAATCATTGGTCTTACTGTACAATTCACTGTTTCTACCTTATCTTAACTACTGTGTAGAAGTCTGGGGAAACACCTACAAGACCAACCTACAGTCAATATGCACATTACAAAAAAGAGCTATAAGGATAATAAATAATGTAGGATATAGAGACCATACCAATTCGTTGTTTTTAAAGTCACATGTCATAAAGTTCATGGATTTAGTTAAATTTAAGACAGCACAAGTAATGTACAGGGCAATTAATAATCAACTCCCAACTAATATACAAAAAATATTTTAAAAAAAGAGACAATGATCATAATTTGAGAGGAGACTTAAACTTTACAAAACCCAAGATACGAACAACCAAGAAAAGTCTGTGCATATCTGTCTGTGGGGTGGATTTGTGGAACAGTCTGGAGCCGGAACTGAAACTATGTACAAACAGAAATCAATTCAAAAAGAGGTATAAACATTATTTGCTGAAAGGATATATGTTAGAAGGGTAGTATTTATATGTATGATTCACTATTCTCACTCTGGGACATTATGGGACACTATGGAATGGTGGGTGGGACAGCACTGTGTATATCTGTGTTGTTTGAGGCTGGTTTTGATGTATGGACATCAATGTATGCTAGGATGGATGGGTGTTAATGTTGATATGTACAAAATACAGTTAATTGTTTACTTGGGGTCTTAAATGTGTTAATTTGTATATAATTCACATGGGTGTATTTATGGAAAAGAGGAGATGGAATTAATAAGTGTTCACTTCTTCCTTCTCCCTTTCAAACAGTGTATACTGTTACTTTATTGCATTTGTCATTTGTTTTGCTTTTGTTATACTTTTTTGTTCGAAATAAAGTATCTATCTAACTTTATTATTTTTCATTTCTCTTATAATAATGTCAATTTCTACTTCAGTAAAGTTTCTCTTTTTAAATAAATAGTAAATCCTGTGGGCAAGGCACGGGTTGTGGTAAAATCATTGCCATCCGCCAGATTTACCAATGACTGAACATCGTATGACAAGATTGAGCAGATAAGCAGTTTCATAAACACCATTTACCTTTTCATATAATCATATCTACACCCAAATGTGCCCCAATTTCTATGCACTTTTGATAAATGACAGCACTGATGCCATTTGGTACAGCATCATGCAAGTCATTAAGTCAAATAAAGCAAGAAATGTAAATCAAGACGAGCATCAGAAAATGTATACACAAAAACTGAGGGATGTTTGTGATTTGTCAGGAGCTCTTCACACCACACCTAAACACAGAAGACAGATGGGAGGGAGAGCGAGAGAGACAAAAACGAGAGAAACTTGAAGAAAAAAGAAATGGGCTGAAGAACCACATGGGGAGAAGAAAGTGGGTAAAAGCAGTGCAGTAAAAGCCAAGCAGATATCTTGAAAGACATGAATAAAAACAAAGTATAAGTCACTGTGAGAGCAACAAAGAGAAAAGCTGAGCTGAGAGAGAAGAATACACAGAACCACACCCCTTTGATTAGGCATAATGCCCTGTTCATTTGATCGCTGGAAGAGAAGGCTACAACCAGTGTAGCAGACCTCTGGCACGTGGCAGGGCTCTTA
This sequence comes from Pholidichthys leucotaenia, assembly GCA_020510985.1. Classification (NCBI taxonomy): domain Eukaryota; kingdom Metazoa; phylum Chordata; class Actinopteri; order Cichliformes; family Pholidichthyidae; genus Pholidichthys; species Pholidichthys leucotaenia. Next base: position 214,229,107 of record CM035849.1, on the reverse strand, counting down.
ACGTCAGCCCATCATTTACAAGACTCCTGACACACTCATACAGTGTACACAAACACACACGCACGCACACACACAAATGCACACATAAAAGCTTAATGCACCGATCCAGAGAGAAAGTGAGTCTTTGAAAGTGCATATTTTTAATTGTGTTAGACTGGACTGCTTTAGCTTTGGCACATGCGTGAGTGAACATGTGTGTATATAATGGTTTATAACTATATAAGGCAGTGCAGAATAAACTCCTTCCCCTTGCTTCCTTATGTCAACTTTGAATGAACTCAGCAACTGCTTAGAGGAAAGCATAAATATGCCATCAAAAGATTTAATATGTACCAAATGTTTAGGGCACCTCCTAGGCAGGGTAGTAGTATACCAGGTCTGACACAGACTGAAAAGATAACCTAGTCGAGTTTTCATTTCACCAGCTGGACTTTGGGAGAGGAGCTCAACTGGTGTGATGTGTTGTTCTTCACAGCAGCTCCTTTGGCCTTTTGTGTGTGTGACAGCACAAAGGCCAGCCAGTCAAATTAGCTCAGACCACAGAAAGATTAACTGCAGACTAAAAGTAAGTCAGCGGGCTCTTCAAAACGGCCCTAATCCCTCCTCTAATCAGAGCAGCATCTGTGACAGTGTCATCTGCACATGGATGGTGTGGATGATTTCACTTTCTTTGAGCGTCAGAACACAGTGTGTATCAGTGCAAGTTTGAGGTGTTACTGACACATGAAGATGATATCACCCCAGCGTTCTGTTTGTTGTTAGATCTTGGCGCATGAGGGATAGAACCCCCTCACCACATCCCCTCTGCGTGTGTGTGTGTAAGCTTATCCCTGTGGTAACCCTGTGTTGGAAGTCTTCACAGTCTCACTCTGACATCATCAAGAGTCCCTTGAGTGAAACTCCCACTTTCTGTCTTGGAGATAACATCACAGTGACGTTAAAGGCCAAGCAAAGATTATTATGCATTATCGCTTTCAAATTATTAAATTAACATTTTGAAGGCTATGATATTAATTCAAACCCATTTTATTGACTGGATGATGATCAGCTTTGCTTTCACCTTTTGCGCGGAGCATCTGGAAAGCAGATATTGCCTATGAGCGAGAACTGCACTCTGTTTGCTGAAGTTGAGGAAGGTAAAGCTGCTGCAGGGGTTGTATAAGTCCAAAGAAGAAAAGAACATTTCATTTGTGTCTTACAAGATATTCATTTATGTCTTACTCAAGATGCTACAGTTCTGGGAGCAGGTGTAAACTGCAAGTTATGCACCTGTGTTGATGCGACGCAACTGTGACATGTGTTCCTATTGTGTCGCTCTCCAGAGAAGGAGTGGTGCATGTCGATGACCCAGGCCATAAGAGCTGTGATTGGTCCGCTTTATCTCTTCCTGCAATTTTCCTGGTTCTCGTTGCTGCTCTGCTCTGCCTGTTCATGGAAGCACAACTTCCAAAGCGAGTCGGTTAAACAGCGGTCCAAATTCAAAAGAATATTGAGGAAGTAAGCACATATAGAACATTTTGTGGCTTGTCATAACCCCAGTAATTTACACAGATTGTCAAATAAGACTGCCTTCTATCATTTGCGTAATATTGCCAAGATTAGGAGCATCTTGTCTCAGAGTGATGCTGAGAAGCTGATCCACGCTTTTGTTAGCTCGAGATTAGATTATTGTAATTCTTTATTATCAGGTTGTCCTAAAACATCTTTAAAAAGTCTTCAGCTGATCCAAAATGCTGCAGCAAGAGTTTTAACAGGTACTAGAAAGAGAGATCATATCTCTCCGGTTCTGGCCTCCCTTCATTGGCTTCCCATAGAGTTTAGAATTAAGTTTAAAATCCTTCTTCTTACTTACAAAGCTCTAAACAATCAGGCTCCTTTTTATTTAAAAGATCTGATACTACCGTATCATCCTAACAGAGCACTACGCTCCCAAAATGCAGGTTTACTTGTAATACCTAGAATCTCCAAAAGTACAATGGGAGGCAGAGCCTTCAGTTATCAAGCTCCTCTCCTGTGGAATCAGCTGCCAATCTGGATTCGGGAGTCAGACTTGATCTCTGTTTTTAAGAATAGGGCTAAAACCTACCTTTTTGATATAGCCTACAATTAGGGAGGGATCATGTGTTTTCTGAACCCTCCCTTAGTTATGCTGCTAATAGGTTTAGTCAGCCTGGGGACCTCCAGTAATGCACTGGGCCTCACTCCTTTCCTCACTCTCTATGAAATATTTTTTTTTTGCTGGTCATTAACATTTGTTTGTTCTCTCCCATAGATTGAGTCCCCATCGTGCTGTTTGCTCTCTACATGTCTGTTCTTTTCTTCTTCTCTATCCCCTCACCCCCCAGCCAGTCGCAGCAGATGACTGCCCCTCCCTGAGCCTGGTTCTGCTGGAGGTTTCTTCCTGTTAAAAGGGAGTTTTTCCTCTCCACCGTCGCCAAGTGCTTGCTCACAGGGGATCGCCTGATTGCTGGGGTCTTTCTGCAACTGTGGGGGTCCTCCCTACAGTTGATAGTGCTATGAGATGACTGTTGTTGTGAAATGGCGCTATATAAATAAAGTTGAATTGAATTGAATTGAAATAGCAGCGGCGGTGGTCACACGCACAGTTTTCCCCGACTTCTTCTCTTTTTCTCTGTGCAGTGATCATATGAAAAGTTACTTTTTCTTAACATTGATTAGCTCCAACTCCATAACAATCTGCTCTTGTCCGCCTCTACTTCATAAACAAAAACACACAACGAACACAAATCCCTACACACATCGGCCAAAACCAGTTTTGGCAATGGAGCAATGCACTTCACCCAACACACAAGAAAAAAATTGCAGATCACTGCATCAGCGGCGGACGTCGGTAACAGCATTGACATGATGCAGGTGCACAAATCTCACTTTAGTCATTGTTAGGTGGTGAGGAAAAGAATTGTGCCCGCTACATTAACACTTGAAACACTTGGTGGTGGTGGTGGGTACCAATCAAGAAGAAAAATTAAATAATTTCCCGACAGGATCCTGTACATACCAGGGCACCCTGGCTGAAAAACACTGTGGTTAGTCATTCAATAGAATATAAAAGTAAATATCCAAGTAGCTCTGAGTAAGGTGAAGAACTCACCAATTGTAACATACATATACAGTGGGGCAAAAAGTATTTAGTCAGCCACCAATTGTGCAAGTTCTCCCACTTAAAAGATGAGAGAGGTCTCTAATTTTCATCATAGGTATACCTCAACTATGAGAGACAAAATGAGAAAAAAAATTCCAGAAAATCACATTGAAGGATTTTTAATGAATTAATTGGTAAATTCCTCGGTAAAATAAGTATTTGGTCAATAACAAAAGTTCATCTCAATACTTTGTTATATACCCTTTGTTGGCAATGACAGAGGTCAAACGTTTTCTGTAAGTCTTCACAAGGTTTTCACACACTGTTGCTGGTATTTTGGCCCATTCCTCCATGCAGATCTCCTCTAGAGCAGTGATGTTTTGGGGCTGTCGCTGGGCAACACGGACTTTAGACTCCCTCCAAAGATTTTCTATGGGGTTGAGATCTGGAGACTGGCTAGGCCACTCCAGGACCTTGAAATGCTTCTTACGAAGCCACTCCTTTGTTGCCCGGGCGGTGTGTTTGGGATCATTGTCATGCTGAAAGACCCAGCCATGTTTCATCTTCAATGCCCTTACTGATGGAAGGAGGTTTTCACTCAAAATCTCACGATACATGGCCCCATTCATTCTTTCCTTTCCACGGATCAGTCGTCCTGGTCCCTTTGCAGAAAAACAGCCCCAAAGCATGATGTTTCCACCCCCATGCTTCACAGTAGATATGGTGTTCTTTGGATGCAACTCAGCATTCTTTCTCCTCCAAACACGACAAGTTGAGTTTTTACCTAAAAGTTCTATTTTGGTTTCATCTGACCATATGACATTCTCCCAATCCTCTTCTGGATCATCCAGATGCTCTCTAGCAAACTTCAGACTGGCCTGGACATGTACTGGCTTAAGCAGGGGGACACGTCTGGCACTGCAGGATTTGAGTCCCTGGCGGCGTAGTGTGTTACTGATGGTAGCCTTTGTTACTTTGGTCCCAGCTCTCTGCAGGTCATTCACTAGGTCCCCCCGTGTGGTTCTGGGAGTTTTGCTCACCGTTCTCGTGATGATTTTGACCCCACGGGGTGAGATCTTGCATGGAGCCCCAGATCGAGGGAGATTATCAGTGGTCTTGTATGTCTTCCATTTTCTAATAATTGCTCCCACAGTTGATTTCTTCACACCAAGCTACTTACCTATTGTAGATTCAGTCTTCCCAGCCTGGTGCGGGTCTACAATTTTGTTTCTGGTGTCTGTTGACAGCTCTTTGGTCTTGGCCATAGTGGAGTTTGGAGTCTGACTGTTTGAGGTTGTGGACAGGTGTCTTTTATACTGATAACGAGTTCAAACAGGTGCCATTAATACAGGTAACGAGTGGAGGACAGAGGAGCCTCTTAAAGAAGAAGTTACAGGTCAGTGAGAGCCAGAAATCTTGCTTGTTTGTAGGTGACCAAATACTTATTTTACCGAGGAATTTACCAATTAATTCATTAAAAATCCTTCAATGTGATTTTCTGGATTTTTTTTTTCTCATTTTGTCTCTCATAGTTGAGGTATACCTCTGATGAAAATTGGAGACCTCTCTCATCTTTTAAGTGGGAGAACTTGCACAATTGGTGGCTGACTAAATACTTTTTTACCCCACTGTATGAAGATTGGGGCTGTTCCCCCAGTTGCCAGATGGGGGCCCTATAAAATCATAAATATATCAATTGAAAAAAAAGTTGCCAAATACTGATGTTGTGCAAAATGAAATAAAGAGGCACTTGGAAATGCACCAGTTGCTTGGTGTATTCGGCATTTGAGCTGAAACTCTCTGTGGTTCTGTCCAACGTATCCTTGGAGTGAAAGAGAGAGTGAGATTGTGAGAAAATATGAGAGAACGGATAAATGTACCATAGAAAAGATGAAATGCTGTCTATTTGACTAAACTCTTCTGAGAGTGGCGGAATCTGTCTCAGTTCAAGACCAGCGATGGAAACATAAAACATAACAAGCCTCATAAGACTGTAAAAGCGTTCCTTACATGTGTGTGTTGTTCCTGTGTGCTCGGGATGGAGCATAAATTTGACACAGAGCCAAAAAAAGACGGCTTGCTGCCCTGTCTGGAGCTGATATAAAGTTTACATCTTTATGCTAGTGTGACTCAGCAGTCACTGGCTGTAAGTGAAACAGTCACAAATCAGTGACTCAGGCAAAACAGAGGGCCACTAACAAATCAAACTTTAATGTTGGGAACCAGCTCACACCTGTGGCTGATATACACTCATTGTGGACACAGTTTAAGACTGAAAAATGATGTCACTGAAGGACTTGTAGGGTATGTTATTATCTTTATCTTGATTGACAGTGATACCATAAGAAAATTAGACAATGCTAAGAGAGATCATACTGTATCTGCACCAACACTTAACTGCTTAAGCAGTTAAGAAAATGAATGGATGGTTTAATATCTGGATCCACAACATATTCTAAACATTTGGAGTCTAGCTGCCCACTTCCATTTATGCTTTTTTCATCATGCCATCATTTTTAATTTGAAGCACTTTATAATGCAGCTAACAAATTGCAGGCAGGGTATAGGGTAAGAACTTACCCACTCACTTTTTTTCTTGTAGTCTACATACCCTACTTTTTACTCTGTCCTTTGAAGTATTTGCCCTGTTTTACCATGTTTTCGCAAGTACTCACCCCATAATTACCCCCTTTTTCTTGTTTTTACTGAGTTTTTTCCTATTTTATTTCAGTACTTACCATATTCTTCTCTGTTTTCACCCCGTTTTTGTAGTTTTTTTCCCAGTATTTTTTTTCCCTGTCTTTGTACACTTGTCCTGCTTTTATCCAAGTTTTTCAGGTACTTGCCTTGTTTTAAATCCTATTTTTAAGATAAGATAAGATAAGCCTTTATTAGTCCCACAATGGGGAAATTCCAGGATTACAACAGCACAGGGATAGCAACACTCAGAGCAATAATTCAGAAGATAAGATAATAAGAGCAGTGAATATACATTTAACAGTTTTAATCTATTTTTTTCACAGTTTTTTTTCAGTATTTACCCAATTTCCCATGCTTTTCCCTTGTTTTTCTTGTTTTACACTGTTTTTGTCTGCATTTACCCTGAACTTACTTTTTAATAAGTGGGATATAACCATAATTCTCTACAAAGCCATGACAATCTAAAAAAAAGTCTTAAAAAATCCTAGATCAACCCTTTTATTCAGAGCCACTTCAAAATATAAAGCCTGTATCTTACAGAGTGACAAATGCTGAGGAATGTTCATAAACGCTGCAATTGTTGGGGTTTCGTTGGTGTTCATGAAAGGCTGCACAAAAGTTTGGCAACAATTTTTTTTTACCACAGAAAAATTTTGAAGAAGAAGCCAACTTTTACTGTCATTCAGTCCATCATGTACAGTAGAACAGAATTATGTTTCTCCTATCTACAATGTTAATCACATCTAGAATCAGAGGGGCCACTGCCAAGCAAGGCACCGCCACAAACAACTTTTCCTTCCCCCATTGTATTATGCTGAGCACCAAGCTAGAAGGCAGGAAGCACCATTTTTATATGGTCTTTGGTATGACCCGGCCGGGACTTGAACCCCCAACCTCCCAGTTGTGGGGCAGATGCTTTATCAACTAGGCCTCCACGCCGAACATGTTTCTGTTCAAAATGTTCAAAATTTTTGACAATGTTCAAAAATTGCCAGAAAAACTGCCACTGTAAAAAAAAAAAAAAAAAAAAAAAGGCAAACTGCTGTACAGCCTTTTACGAGGCCTGACGAAACCCCAACAATGCAACGTTTGTGAACGTTCCTCAGCATTATCTGTTCTGTTGAGATACGCGCTTAATGTTTTTTTTCTGTGGCCCAAGCTCCCCTTTCCACTAAAACAACTAAAAAACAGACCCAAATCCCACTTTCATGAAAGCAGTCCATTATTGTGAGTTACTCTGTTAACAACCAGACAACCAGAACTGAAAATATAACCTCTGCAGCAGAGGTATAGACCTACCAATGTCAAGCATGCCTTTCAGTTCCCAGGCGCATGATATTGGCTAACAGTAAATTCACACATACAAAACTAGTGTTTTACAGAGTCTGTAACACTGAGTAATCTTATGTGTTCACAAAGTTGTCAGGGCTGGAAAAGGCCATGGTACATTTTAAATGTGTTAAGTGGGGAGATGGCCCTCATGACAGTCGTAGCATGATGCTGAGCAGAGGGGAGACAGAGAGAAAGAGGGGGAGAGTGCAGCTGGGAAAACCTGGAGAGTTGGCTGCTGTTTTAGTGCTGACCTACTCAATGAACTCAAGGCTGGCCTGCAGCTGGCCTGCTAATCCACATTTGCTCTCTTAACTCGTAGGTTGAAGAGTAATGAATTCAGAAGAAAATAATAGAAATGAACTTTAACCATGCTGCATTCCTTTTAGAAGCTGTGCTTCTCTGGACAGATTGCTTTAATATGAATGAAACTTTTTAAATGAGGCAAAAAGTCAGATTTGCAACGACACCGCTAGAAGGTCATTCCCTTTCTCCTCCTCTTCCCGCTCTCTCTCTCATAAATCCTAATGTGGTCAGAGTGCTGTTGTTATGGGAGTGTAGTCTTTATGAGAAACACAGCTAAACATGTGCACCACCCACTCGTCTACTATTTAAGGGATTTGAATCAGGTGGAGAATAATGTAAAAAAAATACAAGAGAGCCTCCGCCACACACCCTCTTCTGCGTTTTTATTTCCTCACCTTCTGCATATTGTGACGTATGCAAGGTTCACACAAGAAGAGGAGCAGATGGCTGCGACAAAACAGGCTTTATTGAAGACACACCACTCAACACAGACAGGAGGGGAGGTCATTCTCACCGACCTCTGTTTCAATAAGGGTTACACAGACACATAATCATTCCTGTTCTAATTCTACCTATAACACTGCTGGGTCATTATAACGCAGTTATAATGACCCAGCAGTGTAATGACACAGTAATAACAGTTTAACACACACAAAAATAACGTTCTCTGCTGGTAAAGCATGCTGGGAAAATCCCCGCTCCCCTTAACACAGCCCCAGTGTTACACTGCCCCCCCCCCCCGACTGGTTTCTGTCCCCAGAAAAATGAAAGTCCAACTCAAAAGTCCAACATGAATCAGTCCAGGTGTCGGGGCGGCCGCCGTTGCTGATGACCAGCACGTACAGGCCCGCCAGTGTCCATCTGTGTCTCGGTCGGAGTGTCTGGTCGGGGTGAAGGCTCCGGCTCGACCACCAGAGGGGTGGATGGCTGGGACGGGGCGAGACGGTCACGGTGGAGTACCACGACCCGGTCCTTTTCTTAAGCCTCACCCTGTACACCACATCTGACAGTCTCTGCAGAACCCCACACGGTCCTGACCAATGGCTCGCCAATTTCGGTGACCGTCCTCTTTTCCTCTCAGGGCAGAAAACCCAGACTTGATCTCCTGGTGCAAAGTCCCTCCCCTGGCAGCGGGAGTCATACGCATGCTTCTGCCGACTCCCCGCCACTGCCAGGGCCTCCCAGGCGGGCCGCTGGCCAGCGTCCGGCCACTGCCGAACCCGGGAAATGACCGGATCTCTGTCTTGCTTGCTCTGCAGCTGCTGCGCTTTGAGAGCCTCTGTAACGTCACCGCTGGGGGGAGCTGCCTGATTATTGGAGGGGAACTGTGTGCCGCTGTGTTATTCCTGCTCACAGGAGAGCAGCAGCCCATGGGACGGCCTGGTCTCGATCCTCTGCCCGCTGGCACTGATGACAGTCCAACAGCTCCCGCAGCTGGCGTGTCTGTCGCGATTCCAGCCCGCTGCAGCTCTGCTGGAACAATTCCTTGACCGCCTGCTGCATTTCTGCTGACACGTTGACCCCTCCCCTTGCTGTCCCTGTGTGTGCTCGTGCTCCCTCTGCTCGTGCTGGTGGTGCCGTTGTGCCCAGTCCTCGCGGTGGCACGCCTGGTCCGGTCCATCCTGGCGGTCCCTCGATCGCGCCGGCCTCTGGTTTCCTTCCCTGGGTCCCGCTGCAGAGCTTGATGTCCGGGTTCCCAGCTGGAGGGACGGTCTGGCGGAGTCAATCTTTGTGCTCCATGCTGCAAGCAGATCGAGTCCAATAATGCAGGGGTCTTGGATGTCAGCCAGCCAGAACGGGTGGTTTGTGTTCTGGCCGGCCACCCCCACCATGAGAACTCTTCGCCCTCCCAGTCTGGTGCGCTCACCGGTAGCTGTGGTGACGCAGCGCCCGGTGGGTTCCCACCCCTGCGGTGCTGTCTCGTCCATGCCTGGCAGCACACCGGGTCGGACCAAGGAGATGGTAGAACCGGTGTCGATCAGGGCCCGGATTGGCTTGTTGTCCAGGCTGCACTGTAGGTACAACCCTGGCAAGCGTCCTATTCGGCCCACACGCGGTGACAGCTCATCGGCTTGTTGTGAGGTGGGTGCAGGGCAGTACCGCGCGATGTGTCCTGGCTCCCCGCAGTGGAAGCACCCTTCCTCACGCCGCCGTGGCCATCTCCTCCGTGGGCGCGCTGCTGTGATCTGCCGTAACTCCTCCTTCTCCTCACTCTGAGCTGTGGCCTGAAAGGTTCTTTGTCTTGGTACCAATGTCTCGGCCGTACAATTTATCAGCGGCTCCACCCGCACTGCTTCTGCCACCGCAGTCTCCCAGTTGCTCGCAGCGTTAATCCGGACGTTGCTCTGGAGCTGGGCCGGGCGGAGACTCCGGATGAAGTTCTGGAGGGCGAGTTTCTCCACTACCTCTGGTTCGAAATCCGGGTAGCTGCGCCATGTCAGCAGCCGTATGTCCGCTGCGTAGGCTTCCAGGCTCTCCCGGCTGCCTCGCCGGCGGTTGGCCAGCTGTTGCTCTGCGTGTTCAGCGTTGGCCGATCTCCCAAACCACCTCTGGAGCGCTCCTTGTAGCGCTGGAAAGCTGTGGCATTCCTCGGGCTGGAGATCGGACAGCGTGCGGAGATTCCTTCCCTCCAGGGCCAGCGCGACCAGCACGGTGGTCTCTTCGGGCGGCCAGCCGTTCAGCGCAGCAGCCAGCTCGACCTGGACCAGGTACTTGTCCAGCAGGGTTTCACCGTTGAAGTGGGGAATCTTGGCCCGCTGCCGGATGGGTGGGACGGTGGCCTCTCAGTCGATCGCCGCTCCTGGTCGCAATGGAATCGCCGGCCCATCCTGCCCTGAAAAAGGCAGGGAGCCGGGCTGGTTTGCTCTGCTCCACCCGCCCTGCCTTGAGAAAGGCACGCTGGTCCCGTCGGGTCCGCTGCTCCGTTCATCCCGTCAAACAACTCTGGGGGTCGGTGTCTCAGCTCTGTCATCCATCCCCAGCTGAGTGATGAATCGCTCCAGCTGCTGGATCTCCGCTCGGATCCTGGCTTCCATCTGCTCCATGTCCCACTCCTGACAACAGTGTGACGTATGCGAGGTTCACACAAGAAGAGGAGCAGATGGCTGCAACAAAACAGGCTTTATTGAAGACACACCACTCAACACAGACAGGAGGGGAGGTCATTCTCACCGACCTCCGTTTCAATAAGGGTTACACAGACACATAATCATTCCTGTTCTAATTCTACCTATAACACTGCTGGGTTATTATAATGACACAGCAGTGTAATGACACAGTAATAACAGTTTAACACACACAAAAATAACGTCCTCTGCTGGTAAAGTATGCTGGGAAAATCCCCGCTCCCCTTAACACAGCCCCGACATTACAATATTATCAGTCAAGCTATTCCTGGTAAAATGCAAAGACAGGGATTCCGTAGTAATAGGCTGTTTTGCAAAACTCCGCCTCAGTTTCCAGAGAGGGATTGAGGGATGGCACATACCAAATGACAATGAAAGTAAAGGGAATTGGGGAACAACTGGGACAGTGGAACAACGGCAGTCTCCATAAAAGCTTTCAAAATTCAGATGTGAGAATCTGCTTGGAACTATGCTTGCAACTATGATTTTTAGTTGCTTTTCATCTTTATATGAATAGGCATGAATATGCATTAATATTCTCTTTGGTTTCTTCCGCTTGCGCATGCACTGTACATACTGTCTCTCTGTGTCATCCATCAACCAACACGCTATTTATCTGGCAACAGGCTCTTCAAAAATAAACCCTCCCCCAACATGATAGAAAACTGTATTTATAGCACTGCGTATCACCACAGCTAAAGGTAGCCGAGAGATAATAGAAGAAAAAACCCTCACAATCTTGTCAAATTATAGATAAATCTGAAGTAGAGTTACTGCAATTTAGATTTCAGATTTTCTTTCTTACATTACTAAAATATCTGCATGAGATGCACACCATGAAATATTGGGACTGCTGTTAAAATGAGTAGCATTCTACCTATTGGCACATAGCTTACTTTGCACAAATGCTGGGTTGCTAAATGGTGCTTCATAATTGCCCAATTTAAGCATTAGCGTTGGCATCAACCCTCCTTGTGATACCCTGTGTGACTCAGCATGAGGTAGTGGGAAGCCCTCACTGAGATCCAAGTTTTCACTTATACAGTACATGCTCTGAGGCTGCAACTATATCAATGGGAGCTGGGGGAGAAAAAAAAAACATGGTGGCATTCAGCACAGCCTACTATAGATGACGTTAGCGATGTTGTATAGGTGGTGTTGGGGAGGGATTGCCCCTTCAACTTCAGAAGCCACACCCAGCCAACCCCAAACCCCACAGCCTTATTCACTAAAGACCCTTGCTGAGAGAGACTATGGCACGTGAGACTTGTTGTGAGCCCAAGTCGAAGCCAGCAAAGGAAAAGCCTTCTTCTCTTCAGTAAACTGCTCTGCATGCTCTGCCCAGTATAAACTCATTTTTTTTTTTTGCGTCAGCAGATACAGTAGACAACTGCAACATTCATGGACCAGTTCACATCAGAGCACTAGACTGCCCTCCTGACTGCACACTACACTCAGCAGAGGAGCTCCCCAGAGGACTGGGATTAGGAACAGCATGTTGGCATTAGTTGGAACACATGTTGACAAAATTCAAAAGGTGAACACATGCGCTCATTATGCAGACAATCTGTGGTGTATGCCTGCATTTACTGTGAAAACTAAGGCATGACACTGATAAGAGTTCTATAAAGGGTGATATGGAGGAGGACAGGAGACGCAAAAGGATCCCGTTATTGATGAATCCAGTACACCTAAACATAGTGTCATGATTACACTTCACCAGAGTCCAGTCAGTGCAAAACAGAAAACCTCCTGCACGTGAAACTTCTCTACATCATGGACCAATGGCAGGAACGCTCTTCACAGATGGTCGTGTGGGTTTTACAGAAGGAGACACAAGTGGTATACGCAGGGTATATGCAGGGAGGTCATAGGGTAGGCGGATCGAGGAAGAGAGTAAACCACAGCAGTGCCCACGGTGCTGCACATGTGTATTTGCATTTGTTAGCGTGACTAATGTTGCATGAGTGAATGCAGTGGGGCTGCAGTGAGAACATGGTGGTGAATCAGCGCAGCAGCTCTCATGTGCTTTTGGTTATGATCTGTTGAATGCCTCCAAAATATGTTTTAGTCTACTACAACTAACCATTGAGCAAGTTAAGGAATTATCTGTTAAACAGAGAAAGGCTTTTAACATTTTCTCTACAGGCTCTTCAGCATTCAAACGAGCGCGCCACACCGAGAACCCCATTACCCGTCCCAGTCCATATCTGGCCTTCTCATTGGTTCACAAAACTGAATGAATGAATGACGTTGATTGCGATGTCATCAGTTTACTTTCCTCTAGGAGTGCAACATCCACTACACCAGTGTGACTCATGGAGGACTTAAACCCATGTTGAGATATATTCATTTGAAGCTAATTAAGAGGGAAGAAAATCAACTTATAACAAGTAATACACATTAAACACAACGCATGCATGTAATGACAGCCTGGCACCACTGCATTATTATTATTATTATTATTATTATTATATTATTCTAAGTGTTGAGATTTCAGATTCTTGCTGTACTGATGGGGGGAAAAAACCGTTTTGTGGTTGCAGGCATCTAAAGGAGCACTGGCCACCTACCTTGAAGCAGCCGCCGTCCTCTCCTCCGTGTGAAGGGATGCCTCTAACTCCGGTGACTCCGGTATCGATCCACGGCATAGAAAAGTAGAGAAAAAGGCTGAGCAGCAGCGACTCTCATGAGTCCCCACAAAAGGGTCCCCAATTAGGACCCAGAGTTAAAAAAAAAAAAAAAAAAAAAAAAAATCATCCGTAAGTGTGCTCAGTTTCCGGATTTTTCCCCCTACCTTCTCTAAAAACGTTGAGATGTTTGCCTGCAGTCCTTACATATAGACATGCATCTTTGGTTCAAAAATACAAACATCACGTCAGTCAACTTTGGCATAATGCATATAAAAAAACTATAAATAAAATGTGTAACATAAAACACTGATAAATATTCTCCTCCATCGACTCACAAAAGTTTCATTCATAGTTCAAAAGTTTAAAAAAAAAAGTTACAAAAAGCCATTCATTTGGGGCATCCTCAGTCATAAAAAAGTACTCAGCAAATAATGATCAAATATGAGTCAAATAGTAAATGTTTCTGCTGCTTTGGGGGGCATTTAGGTAAATAAAAATTTCCCCAAGCATCCAGGTTACACAGAGAAGTAGCAGAAGTGGCCCAAAGTCTCTGCGGCTGTTTCAGCTGTCTAATTCCTTCCAGACGGATGTGTGTGTGTGCGTGTGTGTGTGTGGAGCCTCCTTAATGGCTCCTGTGGCTCCCAAGCCCCTTTACCGGGCAACAACAGATTGGCGTGTTGTTTTAATAAGAAGGGGGGAGGGTTTTTTTTTTTTTTTGAGGGGGGGTGTAAGGAGGAGCGAGAGAGGAGAACTGAGAGAGAGAGAGAGAGAGAGAGAAAGGGAAAGGTCCAAATTCATTTAAACTGCCAAAGAAGTGATACAGAAAGTCAGTCCTGTGTGTGAATGTGGCCCAGTCCGAGATGCTTTCCTGTTTAGTCACTAATATGAGCTGCATAGACTGACTGAACTCAAAGTTTCATGCTGAGCTGCCCAGTCAGACGTGAGGGTGACATTAAGATGGGAGTCTGTGATGATCAGAAATAACAGAACAAAGAAGCTGAGCTCTACAAATAGAATGGATGGGCTCCTCTGTACTGCAGTTTGGATCATAAAGGATTTAATTTCATTGAATTACCACTGTGCACTTCTTATATTTGACCAGCAGGGAGGGCTGCTGTGCAATACAGAACCCAGAGCCACGGTCTGGAACTGCAGTAGTTTAAATCTGAAGGGATTATCCAGCCAAAATCAGGGCGGATGTTACTCCCACAGCTATACGTGCGTCAGCATCAGTCTGCATCATGGCAGACTTCATTTGAAACAATACAATTTTATGTTGTAATTTTCGACTGACGTCACATTTTTTTCCAGATAAATGGGGAGAATTATTTGTTTCTAGGAATTATGAATGCATCACTGTATTATCATAATTTAAATGGTGATCTGGGAATGCCTAGATTTTCAGGAAGTTGTGAAATTAATTGTGACGTTTAAAGGTAATTTATAGTAACCTGCAAACCCCAAATATTAATCTGAAAAACACATTTTAGTCAAACACAGTTTGGGTGCAGGATATGAGCATCATATTTTGGTGGCCTTTAATCAAAAAGCGTGATTCCCTAAGATCTTCCCTGAGTGTTAAGTCATTTATTCAATGCTGTTGTCATTTACTTTCAGGCCAAATAGGCATAACAAAAACATATTTTTTGCAATTTAATAAATAAATTATAAAATTTTAGGGTTGTATGTGTTAAGCTCCTGTCACACCTTGACAATTTAGGCAGCATTTGCCAAATGTATAAAAATTGGTCTAAAACGCTGGCATATGCCGAAATTTTCACTTTTGGGCGTATGCATCACATATCCATAATGAGTCTGATGTATACATATTAGTAACTTATATAGAATGTTTTGATAACTTAAAAATAACTTAAACCAACGAATGCTTGGCGTGTTGCCGGCGTTCACAATTTATGTGCAACAATAGTCTAACTTATGCATAACTTATGCATAGCACGGTCATACCAAACCGCTGTTGCCTCCCGATCCATGAATCCTAGGTGTGCGAGAGATCACCTCTGTTCAACCAAAATGATTCTCCCCTCCAAAGACCATCTCACAGCGACCTGGCAGATTTGACAGATCTGCCAGGTCGGTCCCCCCCCCCCCCAAAAAAAAATCACCTCTCTACATGTCTGTTCTTTTCATCTTCTCTATCCCCTCACCCCCCAGCCAGTCGCAGCAGATAACTGCCCCTCCCTGAGCCTGGTTCTGCTGGAGGTTTCTTCCTGTTAAAAGGGAGTTTTTCCTCTCCACCATCGCCAAGCGCTTGCTCACAGGGGATCGCCTGATTGCTGGGGTTTTTCTGCAACTGTGGGGGTTTCCCCTACCCCTTCCCCTACCCCTTCCCTTTCCCCTTCCTGGTACCTCCTGGCTTTGTGGGCTCCCTTAGATGGGGGGGCTGGCCCCCTGTGGGGCTCCTGTGCCGTCCTGTCACCTTCCTTGGGTGTGGGGGTTCCCGGGGTGGGGGTCGCTGGCAATGGGGTGGGGGTGGGCCCGCTGTGGGATTGTCTGGGGGGGCTTGTACTGAGAGCACGGGCCTGTCTCCGATCCGGATTGGGGGGGGGGGGGGCGCTGACCCTCCGGTGCCTGGGGCCTGGACCTGTTGTTGGCCCTGCTGGGGGACCAGGGGCTGGCCGGTCTGCGGACAGAGGTGCGGTGAGCCCATGGCTTGTGGCCCCGCCTCCCTTGGCCGTCCCTCCTGGGGTGGATGCCTGGCTGTCCTAGGGCTTGTTGGCCTCGGGACATTTGTGCTCTGTGGGGGTTGGTGGCGTTGTCTTGCTTGCTCGGGGTTTCTGGGGGAGGGTCAGAATTAGAATCAGAATCAGAATCAGAATCAGATTTATTGCCATTGTTCATGTAGTACACAAACTAGGAATTTGTCTCGATGCCATGCTGCAACATTAAAAACATGATGAGAAAAAGAGATAAACTAAAAAACTAAAGGACTGAAAACGTGCAATAAGTGTAGAAAAATAAGTAATAATGATAATAATAATAATAACAATACTAGTAATAATGAGTAGTACTAGTCAAGGCAGTTTTAAAAAATTAGCAAGTAGCAGATAATGTGAAGTACCACATAGTGCAGTCGATAATGCAACAGAAAACAGTGATGAATGACGTGAGTCTGGTTGAGCTGCTGTACATAGTGCACGAGAGTCAAAAAGTCACTTAATGTTCAGCAGTCTGATGGCAGAGGGGAAAAAGCTGTTCATGTGCCGGGAGGTTTTAGTCCGAATGGACCGAAGTCTTCTACCTGAGGGGAGGGGAGCAAACAGTACGTGACCAGGATGTGAAGGATCGGCTATGATCCGGCCAGCACGCCTCCGGGTCCTGTCAGGGTGTTGCTGTGACTGGCCACCCTCTTCATATGTTTCCTGGCAAACTACTCACATGCATGCACTTATTTTGCATGCGCTCTCATACACACACACATGCATGCACACACACATCTCCCCTTTAACAGGTGCAGATACCAGACTTGTGATTAGACCTTGTTAGTAGAAGAAACAGTCTGTCTTCTGTTTGTTTCAGTTGTGTTCGTCTGTTTGTCTTCTTTGTCTGTTCCTCTCCCTTTTCTTTCCTCCTCCCCACCCCTCCTTTCCCCATTCCCCCCGTCGGGTCCTTCATGGGTAAAACAATTTAAATAAAGTATTACAAGTTATTACAAGAGGAGTTCATAAATACTATACAGTACATATACTGTATATGTACTGTATAAAGCTCCTTTTGGCAAAGTAAATTTGGCACAGTAAGGGAAGCAGATTTCTGCTCTGCTTACCTAGCTGCTTGACAGGACAAGCAAAAAAAAAAAAAAAAAAAAAAAAAGAATGCAGTGTACCCTACCCATTTTGGGGTTCGCAGGGCTTGAGGGCATGCACTTTTCCATAGGACCTGGCCGGGCTCAGACAGAATGAACAGTCTCACAACCTAGAGGACAGATCATGGGATCGTGGTGCTACTGTATATGAAGTGGGGAACAGTCTGGGCTTCTCTGCTTAGCCTGCTGCCCCTGTGACCCAGCTCCCTGGATAAGTTTTAGAAGATAGATGGATGGGACATTTAATGACTATTATATGAGGTCCCCTTTGTGGATCTCCATCTTATTGAGGTGGAGGGGTTTGTGTGCCTTAATGATCCCAGGAACTATGTTGTCAGGGGCAACTTGCCCCTGGTAGGGTCTCCCAAGACAAATTGGCCATGGGTGAAGGGCCAGACCAAGAGGAGTCTAGTAGATCCCTTAAAAAAAGTTACATCTAAGACCCAGTGTACCTAAAGGAGCCACATGAGTCTGCCTACCACTGGGCTCACCACCTGCAGAAGGGATCATGCTGCTATGTGAACTGGGTGGCAGTCTGAGCTACTTTGTTTGGACTGCTGCCCTGTGACCTAGACCCCTGGATAAGCAGTGATGGATGGATGGATGGATGGATGGATGGATGGATGGATATTTTACAAGGTGTGTCTGAAAAGAAACAGGACTGGGGTCAAAAATTTATTTGAAATGTAAACTACAAATTATAAGTTTTCCCCTTCAAAATAATCCCCCTCGAGTCTAACTCATTTTCCCATCCTTCTCCACCATGCCGCCATGTACCCCTAGAAGGATTCTTCAGGGATTGTCAGCAGCTCCGTCGTCATGGCCCTCTTGATAGCTCTAGGACGCAGAGACGTGCCCGCCCGCGGTACACCGAAGTGCAACAGGTTAATCATCGCTATGTTCTTTAAGTGATAATAGGCTGACTTTGCTACTGTCTTAATGTGGCTGTTAAAATTCAGGTCTGAGTCCAGAATCAAATCCATATTTCTGGCTTGGCTGTTGGTTTTTAGCATCATTGATTGAAGCTGAGTGCAAACTTTGAGTCTTTCTTCTTCTTTGGAGTGGTGGCCTAGTTGATAAAGCATCTGCCCCACAACTGGGAGGTTGGGGGTTCAAGTACTGGCCAGGTCATACCAAAGACCATATAAAAATGGTACTTCCCACCTTCTAGCTTGGTGCTCAGCATAATAGAATGGGGGAAGGAAAAGTTGTTTGTAGTGGTGCCTTGCATGGCAGCGGGCCCTCTGATTCTACATGTGAATAACATTGTAGATAGGATAATCGTAATTTCGTTCTACTGTACATGATTGGCTGCATGGACTGAATGACAGTAAAGTTGGTTTCTTCGTCTTCTTTGGCTGCGAAAACTATTATTTCAGTTTTGTCTTTGTTTAACTGAAGAAAATTCTGGCACATCCACTCTTTAATCTGATCAATGCATTTGATCAGGGTTTTAATTGGACCATAGTCTCCTGGTGAGACGGTTATGTAGATTTATGTATCATCTGAATGAAAAGGCTTATTGTCAATACTACCATACGTGCAATACATACAGGAGAATTGAAATTTGACTTGACAATGGTCGCGCTTCTGTAAGCGCATCCCATAGCCGCGGCAGCCCGAAGGCGCCAGTCGAACAGGAGGGTAAAGAGGGCAAGGGTCAGGGTCAGGGAAAACACAATAGGCAGAGAGAAAAAAACATAGTTATCAGAATAACGCTCGTATGAGCTCACATAAGCTCATATAGCTCATATAAGCTCAAATGAGCCAGATTATGATCACACAGAAAAAAAACCCTCTATGCACAATTAGCAGACAATAGATCACACATTACAAAGACAGCAGAGAGAGACAGTGAGTGTATATGTACATCAGTGTAAATGAATCAGTCGTGTATGTTGAATGCAGCAGTGTGTAGTGTAGGTGTGTCATTGCTAGTGAACAGCAGAGGGCACCCTCTGGCAATGGATAGATATTATTCAGTCATGTGTTCTATAGTCCAGACACATGGTAACGCTGTCCTTGGAGCTCGGTCTGCTGAAACAACAGCAATTGTTGATTGTTTGGGTTAAGAGAGAGAGCCAGACTCCCTTCAGCCTTTTCTTCCCAGGACGAGTGAATGAAGTCTTCAAGGGCGCCGAATCAAGGTCGAAAGGCACAGTTCACTTAGAGTAAAAGAATTTCGTCTCTCAGCGATTGTGCATCACAATTTACAGGCTTTAAAGTCATTCTCTGGAAAGCACTCAGCGACTCCAGATGTTATCCACCTACCGAAACATAGGTAACATGTCCAAGAGAGTCCATTCTCTCTTCAATGTATGCCAGGTGGTAAATTCCATGTTAATCCCATTTGCCGCTATCCGTGCTCCCCCCAGCTGGAAATTGTTGGGGGAGCTACGCCGGGGTCCGCATTTTGATTAGCTCACCCAAATGTAATTTTGATACACCAGGAACTCCAGGGCCAAACAGAAAATCCTGTGATCATGCCAATCTTCAGTCGAATCACGCAGGTTCCAATTCTTGGGCTCCCCCCTGGCCCGGTTCTTGTTGAAAAGTGGTGACAATAGCATTAAGCCACAATCTAATTTCCATAGTTTCCATTTGGGTCGATTCAGCAGAAGTAGAGCGAGACACAGACAGGACATCGCAAGCAGGGAAACATTCAGGAGAAGGAAAGGAGAGGAGAGAGGGGAGAAAGCGTCTGCTCTCTCTAATTATGGTAATATATTTTGTTGTTTTTTTATGATTTGAGCAAGTGGGAGCATATAAATGTTGAAAAGCAAAGGTCCCAAAATGGAGTGTTGGGAAACTCCACAGGTTATTTTGTTCGCTCAGATTTGTAGTTGCCTATAGACGAAAATGTCATGGCGGCCTCTGGGCCATCATTAGCATCATTAACTCCAGCTGCGCACAGATCCACAGGGGTTAATCAGCAGCTGTTAAAAGCCAGCGTTGCTGACAGCCCGGCACGGAGTCGTCTGTCCTCCTCGTCAGAGAAAGAACCAGAACTCCGTTCTCTGGCCTCGTCAAGGTATTCTCTTGTCTCGTCAGAGTCTGTCTCGTCAAGAATTGTCTTGTCAAAAACTGCCTCGTCAGAAACTGTCTCGTCAGAACCTGTCTTGTCAGAAGCTGTCTTGTCGGAAGCTGTCTCGTCTGAAGCTGTCTCGTCAGAAGCTGTCTCGTCAGGAACTGTCTCGTCAGGAACTGCCTCGTCAGAATCTTCTCTGGCCTCGTCTAGAACGTCTCTCGCCTCGTCAAGGACTTCAGTTCTAAGTCAAGCACGTAAGAGAGCTGTTTGCTACTCTACTCCTAACCTCTACTCCTGTGCACAGGTGGACTCCCTTGGCGGCGGACCTGCGTCCCCAGCTGACGGGGTTACGCCAACTCGCTCACGTAGCGGCTCGCTACCACCACGACTACCGGTACGTCTGGCTCCACAAATTCCTGAATTATTACTGTATCAGTTACAGGAGTACTGGCCACCGTTACCGGTGGAGTTTGGGTCATCGTCATCTGTTGTGTCTTCGTCACCACGCTCTGTGGAATCACTCACCTCGTCATCGTCTGGATTGTCATGGTCACCACGCTCTGTGGAATCACCCGCCTTGTCATCGTCTGGATTATCATCGTCACCACGTTCTGTGGAATCACTCGTCTTGTCTTCAGCTGGTTTGTCATCGCCCCGGTCTGTGGTGTCACAGCCGGAGTCACTGGAAGGCCTGTCCTCGCCTCAGTCACAGGTGGAAGCCCCAGCTCGTTACCGGACGCCTTCACCTCCACGTTGCACGGCCGCTGGTTCTCAGCAGGACGTAACCTGCACTTCTCCCAAGTAAGCCTCACTACTGATAGCTTGTCATTAGCGTGGGACAAAAGTAATGGTCTGTGCTTATATGTTCCAGGGTTGCCGGGTCTCCATCCAGAGTGCTCAGTTCCAGTGACCAGGATACTATCCACACGCTCACACTTGCACTACACACCCTTTCACTCTAATAAAGATTATTGTTCACTAATTTGCCCGTGTCAGTGTCTGTCTCCTGGGTCCCGAAACATGTCAGAAAATAGTTCCTGTCTTTTAAATAGGACTCAGACCAGCTTTTTTTTAACAACTAGGCGGCACATGAACATGCACCAGCCTCCCCTCTCTCTTCATGTATGTGCCATTTAGTGTTGTTTTAAACTACGCCCAAGTGTATATTCATGTGTTTAATGTCCACATATGATGCTCTGCGCAAGCTACAGTTGCCACAACCTTCTGGAGATAAGGAATATGACCAGATATTATGTCTTGAACTGGAGTGCTACAGAGGAACTCTGTGTCCTAGGACATCTCCACCAGACTTCCACACCCCCAGACTCAACAGCTGCAGCTCATTTAAATGGAGATGCCATAGATGGTGTGAAAGAAAGCGGAAACAAGGTAAGCGTGGAGGAATCTGAGCTAAGCTAGTTGCTAGCCCACACAGACTCCCGATTCCAACCCTCATTCTGGCCAACATACGCTTACTAGACAACAAAATAGGCCACATACAGCTCCTGAGATCTACGCAACGTGATGCATGGAACTGCTGTGTTTTTAACTTTACGGAAACATGGCTAAATGACAATATCCCGGACTCTGCTATTCAGTTAGTGGGGCTAACATGCCTCTGTGCTGATCAGGTGTTCATGGAAGGAGGGAAAACCCTAGGAGGAGGTGTGTGTGTTTACATTAATGATACCTACTGCAGAGATGCAACTGTTGTGCATAAACACTGTTCTCCATTGCTGGAGTTTATGATCATCAAGTGCTGACCCTTCGACTTAGTGAGGGAACTTACATCCATCCTGCTGGTCGCCATGTATGTCCCCCCCACCGTCACCGGAGAGAGGAGAAAAGCACAAAATAAACTCTATCAAGCTATAAGTGAGACACAAACAGCACATCCAGATGGATTCCTCATCACAGCAAGAGACTTCAGCCATGCAGATTTAAAGGCCCTCCTACCAAAACTACACCAACATGTCAACTTTCCAACAAGAGGAGACAACTTGCTGGACTTGGTGTACACAACCCACAAGAAAGCATACAAGGCCTTCCCCCTTCCCCCACCTTGGTCTGATCACATCACCATCTTGCTAAGGCCTGCATACAAACCCAGAGTGAAAACCATCAGACCAACTAAAAAGCAGGCATGTGTGTGGCCAGAGGGGGCCTCTGATGCCCTGAAAGACTGCTTTCCCAGTCCCAGTCTGCTACAGACTGGGACAATTTCAAGCATGCAGCCACTCACAATGGACACAAACATAAAGGAATACACTGAGGTTGTTGTAGCATACATAGCTAAATGCATTGATGCTGTCACTCACTGCAAAACAATCACTATTCGTGCTAACCAGAAGCCATGGATGACAGCAGAGGTTCACAGGCTCCTGAGGGCTTGGGACACAGCCTTCAGGGCCGGTGACACCGCAGGACTAACAACAGTTAGGGCCAACCTGTCCTGTGGCATCAAGGAAGCAAAACGACAGCACAGCAAGAAAATATCTGGCCACTTCAGCAACACCAGAGATGCATAGTCTCTCTGGCATAAAATACAGGCCCTCACCAACTACAAACCTCCACTGCTTTACAACTTAAATGACTTCTTGGGTCGCTTTGAAACACAAAACAGCACATCAGCACAGAAGACCACTCCTCTCCCAGATGATCAGGCTATAAGTCTGGATCTGGCTAGTGTGAAGAGGATCCTCCCCAGGATCAACTCATGCAAGGCAGCTGGACCAGACAACATGCCAGGTCACACTCTAAAGGACTGTGTGGAGGAGCTCATGAATGTCCTGGCCGACATCTTCTACATCTCCCTGAGTCAAGCTGTTGACCCCAAGTGTTTCAAAACTGCTACCATAATACCAGTCCCAAAGAAGTCCGTCCCATCCAGCTACAAGGATTACCGGCCAGTAGCACTCACCTCCATCATAATGAAGTGCTTCGAGTGGCTGGCCATGCAGAACATCAAGTCCACCCTTCCTCCTTCCCACAACCCATCTCAGTTTGCATACAGATCAAACAGATCCACAGAAGATACCATGTCTGCTGCTCTCCATCCAGCCCTCACCCACCTGGACTCAAAAAGCTCCGATGTGCGAATGCTGTTCTTGGACTTCAGCATTCAACACAGTCATCCCCCAGCACCTAATACAAAAACTCAGACACTTGGAACTCGAGACCTCTCTCTGTAACTGGGTGCTTTAATTCTTCTTCTTTTAGGTTTGATTGACGGTTGGCAACCAGCTTACAGGTGCATTACCGCCATGTACTTCACTCTATATCAGGGGGGCAGCAAAACGTCCAAGACCATCACACTGAGCACAGGGGCCCCACAAGGGTGCGTGCCCACCCCGCTGCTCTTCACCCTGCGCCACCATGACTGCGTACCAGCCTACAGCACCAACCACATCATCAAATTTGTGGACGACATGACGGTGATGGGCCTCATCACAAACAATGAACAGGCCAACTACAGAAATGAGGTGAGCCAACTGGTCCAGTGGTGTAAAGACAATAATCTTTTCCTGAACGTGTGAAAAATCAATGAGATTGTGATCGACTTCAGGAGAGGATACACACAGCATCCCCCCTGATCATTGATGAAGCAGCTGTGGAGAGGATCTGATCACACCAGGACGGATCACACCATCTACTGGAGAGCGCTGGGACAGCATGGCTCCCACCCCCGAGTCCGAGGCGTCCACCTGTACCAGGCATTGAAGGGCAGGGTCCACCTGTGTCAGAATAGGGGAGGAAGAGAACTCAGACTTGAGTTTAACGAACACCGCTTCAGCCTCCTCCGTCCACCGGAAGGCCACCTTGGGGGATGTGAGACAAGTCAGAGGAAGAGCAACAATACTGTAATCTTTGACAAAGCAGTGGTAGAAGTTGGCGAACCCTAGGAATTGTTGGAGCTTCTTCCTGGAGGAAGGTGTGGGCCAATCTACCACCGCTCTTACTTTATTGGGATCAGGGATGATCTGATTATGGGAAATAATGAAGCCAAGAAACAACATCTTGGAGGCGTGGAATTCGCACTTCTCAGCCTTCATGAAGAGTTTGTTTTCCAAGAGCCTCTGCAGTACTCACCTCACGTGCACCCGATGCTCGTCTAAAGACCGAGAAAAAATCAGGATGTTATCTAGGTACACAAAGACGAACGAGTCTAAAAAATCCCGTAACACGTTGTTAATCAAGCGCTGGAAGATGGCAGGAGCGTTGGTCAACCCAAACGGCATCACCAAGTACTCAAAATGCCCGCTAGAGGTCCAAAAGCCAGTCTTCCATTTGTCACCCTCCTGAATCCGCACCAGATGATACGCATTGCGGAGGTCCAGTTTGGTGAACCAGGAGGCACCCTGGAGAGAGTCGAATGCCGTGTCCATCAGGGGAAGAGAATACTTGTCTTTGATGGTAATGTCATTAAGGGCACGGAAATCAATGCACTGCCTCAGAGAGCCATCCTTCTTTCCAACAAAAAAAACCCCAGCCCCACTGCCGAGGACGAAGGACAGATGATGCCAGAGCTGAGCGACTCCTTGATATAGGTTTCCATCGCTTCCCGCTCTGGAGCAGACAGGCTGTAAAGGTGGCTCGACGGTAGCGGGGCTCCAGCCTGAAGATTAATGGCACAGTCATATGGGCGGTGGGGGGGAAGGAATAGCGCTTGGGACTTACTAAACACGGCCCCCAGGTCATGATACTCCGGTGGAACCCTGGACAGATCGGGAGGGGGGGGGGGCGACGGGGGCAGTCAGGGGCACGGATGGCGAGCAAGCAACGGATTGCAGGCAGGCACTCAGACAAAAAGAGCTCCATGAAGCCACACTCCCAGAGCGCCAGTCAATGGTGGGGTTATGTAGCCGAAGCCAGGGGCAGCCCAGGATAACTGGAGAGGCTGAAACCAGTAGCACAAACAACCTGAGATCCTCCCGATGGTTCCCGGAAACGATGACTGACACCGGGGCGGTTTGTTTGGATACCACTGCCAGGGGGGCTTTCAACAGGGCAATGAGCTTGAGGGGGGTCTTCAGTGGTTGGCATGGAAGCCCCAGTCGGGTTGCCATTTCCCCCGAGATGAAGCTCTGCTCAGCCCCCGAGTCAATCAAGGCGTGTGTGGTTATTTCTGTCTGATTGTGTATGAACCTAATGGGCAGGAGGAATTTGGAGAGGGGATTTGACTGAGGCGAGTCTGTGAGTCCCCCTACTGCAACACACGGACTCCCTCTTTTGGCCAAATGGGGCAGGACACTACCGCTGTTTCTCCGCTAACAGTAGTTTTCTCTGCCCTACGACCATAGGCTCCGGGGCATCCGGGGAATCTAAGGGAGGCAGGGCCAATAGAGGGGACTGTAGAGAGTGGCGAAACTGGGCGCCCGAGCGACCAGAGGTGTTACACTCGGCTGCCCGCTCCCTCAGCCTGTTATCCAGGCTAATGGCTAAGGAAATTAGCTCAGTTAACCTATCGGGTTTCTCTAAGCGGGCTAGCTCGTCCCGCAGCCTAGGGCTAAGGCTCCTAATGAATATGCTACATAACGAGGTGTCCTCCCACCCCACTTCCGCAGCCACCACCCGGAAATTGACAGCATAGTCCGCTACGGACTTGCTACCCTGTCTTAGATTTAATAGCGGGGTGGTAAGCACACTGTCATGGTCGGAGTGGTCAAACACCTCGGTGAATTCACTGACAAACTGGTTGTAAGTTAAGTTAGCATAGCTCGCCCTAGCCATAACTGCATAAGCCCAGGCTAATGCTCGCATTTCCAGAAGGTTAGCTACGTAACCTACGCGGCTGTGATCTGTGGGGAAGTCACTGGGCACACGCTGGAACACTATCTCGCACTGGAGTAAAAACCCCCTAGCCTCCCCTAGCTTACAGCTAAAGCAAGTGGGAGTGGGAACTGGCGTTAGCCGAGACATGGAAGCCTGACTGGGTGGTGAGCTAGCGGGAGCAGAGGAGCTACTTGGAGCAGGTAGAAACGCCTGCGGCCCAGCTAGATGATCCAGCCAACTGTTAATTTGGACCATCTGTGAGAGGATAACCTGTTGCTGGTAAGCTAGCTGATCTACCCGAGTCTCTAGGTTGTTAACTCTGCCCCGCTGTCTGCTGGGTCACTTTGGCGGAGCCGTACTGACATGATTACCAGACCCAGAGAACACACACAGGGTCGGGAATAGCTACAATTATCTTTATTGTTTAGTGAAAGTGTGAGTGTGTGGGTGTGTGTATGTGTGTGTGAATGTCAGAGACAACGTCGCAGCTGGGGGTGAGCAGAGTGCCATACGTCCTGGCAACCCTATGGACAGAGTGGAGACAACAGATGTTAGTTAAGCCCTCCAGAGAGAACGTATGTACAGTAAATGACTGGGGCTTACTGTTTGCAGAGGTGGTGCTGAGCTCAGGTCGGCCCGTAGGCTACAGCCAGGAGGACAGTGCTTGCTGTCACGGTGCAGCTGGAGAGGTGAAGGACTCGGGGGATGAAGCGTGGCTTGGTCCGCCGCCAAGAGTGAGAGGATTCCGCCGCCATGGAACTCCGCCTGTGGACAGGGGACCAACGCAGAGAAAAGTGAGAGAATAATGGCTTACTTGTGATGGAAGAGAAGTTCCTTCCAGGAGGTAGACTTAGGAATGCCGGCAATGGCTAGACTATTCTTTGATGAAGGCGAAGACGAGAGCAGGACTCCAGCCCAAGGAGACAGATGGCGCCTCGCTGATCTGAAGGCAGCGCGGGTTAAGTAGCCCAAGGGTGATGGTGAGCAGGTGTGCGCGCAGCTGCGGGAGATAATGAAACAGAGCGAGCCATCACATACAACTGTTGAAAGACAGATTTTGCTATTATTTTACTAAGAAAGGGAAGGTTTCATATAGGCCTATAGCTATTCATGAGTGAGGTGTTGAGGTTGCTCTTTTATAGAAATGGCTTGATAACAGCTGTTTTTAAGCACTGAGGGAAGACACTTGAGAGTATCAAGGCATCAGGTAGTGGACTTCAGGTGGCATATATGTCATGCAAGTTTTTGTGACTGATTGGAAAAAAAATTACCATAGTGTTTATGTCTTCTCTACATGGACACAGAGGAAGCACATGTCCTGCATCTGGCATAGGAGCACTGACTGACTGGTTAATTTCAAATGGAGCCAGGCCAGGTGAATAGGGATGTTGCTCCAGCATGGCAATATTTTTCTCAGCCAGGAACTGCCGTGCATTGTCTTGGTAAAGCAGCCACGAGTTGTTTTGCCACAACTCTCCCCTCTTCTTGTGCGCTGAACAAAGCAAATGCCGCAGGATCTCTTCATAGACATGCTGGTTGATCAGCTGGCCCTGTGGCAAGAACTCACTGTGGACGATGCCCTTCACATCGGACAGCACACTAAGTCCTGTTACTTTTCTGACACACCTCATATTGTATGTTTTTTTTTAATTGATCGACAGTTGCCCCATCAGTGCTCCTTGCCAGGGAAAAACTGAAAAAGAACAGAGAGGTTGTGATATCTTGATGAATACAAATGTAATAAACATAATAAATACAAATGAGTAAATGAGCGGGAATGACAACATTTTCACCAGAATAAATCTGGTTCAGTGATGCCATGTTCCCACAGACTCCCTGTAGTCAAAACTCACATTATGGCTGAGAGTGTATACAAGGAAAAGTGATGAATATAAATGAGTGTTGCTCGAGAAAACCCCCATGGACATTATGCATGGTGGAGTAAAAACACACTTCCAAGTTCTGGCAGGCCTACTACTCCCTGTACCAGAGAGTGAGCGACATTATTGTCACAGGGACCATATATGGTTCAGGGCCAAATGAGTTCTCTACTCTTTGCTTTTGGACTTTTGTACAAGCTCATTCACTCAAGTGTTTATTTAAGCAAGGAAATACATAATGGCCTACAGACCCCTGGAAGTAGTAAAGAGATGGCACTGGCATCATGGGAAATTTGGAAATAAATGAGAACACCTCAGTGCCCAGTTGGGTTATGTCATAAGACAAACCATATACAGCAGACTTGTTTAAATAAATGATAAGTGACAATATTGTTAGTTGTCTTGTAAATTACATTTCTTCTTTTTTGAGCTGCTCCCTCTAGGGGTTGCCACAGACATCTGCCTCCATCTCACCCTATCCCTTGCATCTCTCTAACACCAACTCTCTCCATGTCCTCTTTCACTACACATTCCATGAATCTTCTGTTGTCTTCCTCTTTTCCTCCTGCCTGGCAGCTACATCTTCTCCTCTCCTTTGTCTAATATATCCATTTTCCCTCCTCTGCACATGTCCAAACCATCTCAGCCTTGCCTCTCTTACTGTCTCCAAACCGCTCAGCCTGAGCTTTCCTTCTGATATATTTATTTCTAATCCCGTCCCTCCTCATCACTCCCAATGAGAATCTTAGCATCTTCAACTCAGCCACCTCCATCTCGGCCTCCTGTATTTTTGTCAGTGTGACTGTCTCTAAACCATACATCATATAGCAGGTCTCACTACCATCTTGTAAATCTTTCATTCTAGCTGCTATCCTTCTGTCACAAATCTCCCCTGACACTCATCTCCACCCACTCCACCCTGCCTGCACTCTCTTCTTCACCTCTCTTGTGCATTTTTCATTGCACTGAATGGTTGACCCAATGGATTTAAACTCCTCTACTTTCACTACCTCTACTCCTTGCATCTTCACCATTTCACCTGCCCTCCTCTCATTCACATGCATGCATTATGCCTTGCTTCTATTGACTTTCATTCCTCTTCTCTCCAGAGCATACCTCTACCTCTGCAGGTTCTCTTCCACCTACTCTCTACAGAGCACAATGTCGTCTGCAAACATCATGGTCCATGGAGACTCCTGCCTGACCTCGTCTGTCAACCTGTCCATCACCATGGCAAACAAGAAGGAGCTCAGAGCCGATCCCTGATGTAACCCCACCCCCACCTTGAATCCATCTCTCACTCCTACAGCACACCTCACAACTGTATTGCTGTCCTCATACATGTCCTGCACCACCCTCACATACTTCTCTGCCACTCCTGACTTCCTCATACAATATTACACTTTCTCTGTTGACACCCCATCATATGCTTTCTCTTGGCCCACAAAGACACAGTACAACTCCTTCTGACCTTCTCTATACTATTCCATCAACACTCTTAAAGCAAACACTGCATCTGTTGCATCTCTTTCTTGGCATGAAACCCATTCTACTGCTTGCTGATTGTCACCTCTCCTCTTAACCTGGCTTCAACAACTCTTTCCCATATCTTCATAGTGTGGCTGGTGAACTTTATGCCTCCATAGTTATTACAGCTCTGAACATCACCATTGTTCTTGAAAATTGGGGCCAAAACACTTCTTATCCACTCCTGACGCATCCTCTCACTCTGCAAGATTGTGTTAAACAATCTGGTTAAAAAGTTCAGTGCTGTCTCTCCTATCTCACCAAAACATCTCCATACCTCCACAGGTAGTATGTCATCTGGACCAACTGCCTTTCCCCTCTTCCTCCTTTCCATAGCTGCACTCACTTCTGCCTTGCTAATCCTCAGAATTTCCTTGTTCACTATATTTCCTTCATCCATCCTCCTCTCTCTGATTTTCTTCATTTGTCAGTTCTTCAAAGTATCCCTTCCATCTTGTCAACACACTATTGTCACCCATTCCTGTCCTTAATCAGCCTAACTTTTTGCACACCTTTCCCAGCTTGATCTCTCTGTCTAGCCAATCGATACAAGTCCTTTTCTCCTTCCTTAGGGGCAGATTTACCTAGGCCGTGAAAATTAGCGAGTGCACAAATTAGACAGAGCGCCTAAGGGAGTGGCCAATTTTTGCCAGTGATCTACTAACAACATGCAAAATTATGAACACAGACGCATTCACTTCATTTCAATAATGCCCACCCATCCGCCAAGAGCACCGCAAAATTGCACACAGGCACATCTGATGAGGAAGTGAGTCATCAACACAGGCACAGCCAGTTCGGAAGAGCATTATATAGTTTTTTTTTAACCTTTTTTTAAAGCACAAACCCCAATAAAATAGTTTATTTTTGTTCATCATATACTAAAGTTTTGATTTTCATTTCACATGGCAGACTCCTTCATTTAATATGTATAAATTAAGGACTACTCATGAATAAATTGATTATTGACCAGCGTGTGTATTTTATTAACACAAGAACCATCAAGATAGTCTGATGGAGACTCTGGGGTTTTATTATGTGAATAATTTTGTTTTAACAAAATCTACAGGTCTCCCAGTCCATGGCTTTTCATAAATACTGTATGTGCATTTTAGCTTTTCTGAAGTCTGGAACATAATAAAATTAAACACATTATTCCTAGGACAGCCACATCACTGCTGTCACTGAATTACTACGATGTTGCAATGTCGAGGGACGTATATGGATCTGTGCTCCTTTTGTCCACTCCGGGTAGGAAGGGCTGTACTATTTTATGGATACAAATTCATTGTTAAGGAATGCTTTTTCATTTTATTTATTTGACCTTTATTTTACCAGGTAAAATATTTGAGAGCAATTCTCACCAGGGATGTCCTGGTGTGTCATCGTATGTACTTAATGTTTGCTTTTATTCTTGTTCTTAATCCTATTTGTGCAGACATTTTGCCCCAAGATGTAAAGTGTGTTATAAATGAAATAAATTATTATTATTATTATTAATATTATTATTATTATTATTCGGATATATATAAACAAATGAAATTTAAAAAAAATCCTCTGCCGGATGATGTCCAGTTCAGCACAGCACTGATCTCTGTGAGACTATTTCTGTTCATATTAATCTGTTCTGTCATGCCAAATCAAGTCACATGCAGGGAGAAGCTTCTCTTTCTCTGGCCATGTGCCCTCGGTTCTCGCTGGTGTCTCCTGGCACCAGTGATCGCTGTCATCAGGCGCAAATGAATTAAGACAAGCTTTTTTTGGACGCTAAATCCTGGCGCATTTAGCAGGATACTGACAACCGCAAACCTTAGTAAATCACCTTGCACCAGTCATTTAAATACTCCCCTTCCTCAAATTCACAAATACATATGCAATGTGGCCAGGCGCAAAATTAACATAGTCCACGCCTTTCCACCGCTAATTTTGCCCTGCGCCCTTTAGTAAATCTCAACAGTAGTTTTTTAAAGGCAAAACAGGGTTTTGTGATGGCGCAGCATGTTAGTAAATCTGCTCCTTAGTGTCCAGCCTCTCATACAACTCACTGGATGCCTTTTCCCTTGCTGCCTCTCTCTTTGCCATACACCTGGGGCCTCATGTACAAAGGGTACTTACGCACAAAAACATGGTGTATGTCCTTTTCCACGGAAAATTTCAGATGTATCAAGGATGAAATGACCGTGGAAATATGCGCAGCCCCACGCCAACTTCATGGCTGGCGTACGTATGTTTCCACTGTTATTGGTCCATTGGCGACACTTAGAGGTGATGTTGGCAGACTGAAAATCACATGAAAATGATTGTACACACCAAAAACACATGATGAACAAATATCCAAACGTACGCAATTAGATGAGTGGATATAAAAGCAAGCGCAAAGAAGTGCAGAAAATGCCTCTAACAACAGAGGATTAGAGGATATTGCAAATTGCGCAGTGAGAAGAGAAAGGGTATTTTAGAGACAGAAGATTTTCTGGCTCAGGATGATGACTGGCTTGTCAGCCGGTTTAGGTTTCCATGGGCAGTCCTTGTGGAATGTACCTGTGTGCCCCAAATATCACCCTGTCTTCAAGGCCTCATTACAACTCACTGATTTGAGTAAGTAACTTTCTTTTTGCTGATTAAACTACTGTTTGACAGCATTCTACCAAGTCCTCAACTACCTCTGTGTGTACAGTAGTTATGTCAATAAGCACATGAGTAAAGTTTGAAATGCAACAGTCTCACTGTCATGTGTCCGAGGCCCCTTGTTATCCTTGACTTCAGACACAGGTTACTGTTGTATTTTGTCTCCTTGTTTTGTCCACTGATTGTCTGGATTTATTCTGTGTTTTGTTTTGCCTCTCCCTCTTCCTCCAGGTGCTCCCCACTGGCTGCTCAGCCTGCTGCTGCAGTGTGCAGCCTGTAATCAGTACACCTGTTGCTGTCATGCACCTGTATTCACTCTGCACCATTAGTTGACTGTGTATTTATTTCCTATCTGTTCATTCACTCATTGTCATTGTTCTGTTCAGACTACTTCTTGTGTTTGG
Organism: Pholidichthys leucotaenia; assembly: GCA_020510985.1. Lineage (NCBI taxonomy): Eukaryota > Metazoa > Chordata > Actinopteri > Cichliformes > Pholidichthyidae > Pholidichthys > Pholidichthys leucotaenia. The sequence goes on along the minus strand of CM035849.1, from coordinate 214,196,849 downwards.
ACTAGTGATGGCCAAATGAGGCTTTGTGGAGGACTTGAGGCCTTTCATCAAAATGGTTCATATAGACAAGGTCTCATGTGGGACTTCATTTTCTCTACCAGGCTATCTAGTGGGCAAAATGTATACAACATGCTGATTTTTACAAGGGTATTGTTGGTTTAATGTGTATTTTTTTCAATTTCAATAAATGTGCTGTCTTTTAAGAAATATCAATGATCATAAGGCAGAAAAATAATAAAACTGAGGTGACTACAGTGAATGTGCTTGTGCTACTTATCCATTTTTGTTTAAGAAATAATAACTTTTCAACATTCATACTGTCTTTCTCAGTACATTCTTCTCTGTCCTTATTGTCATGCAGGGCACAATAGTGCCTCAGCATAATGATGTGTTACTGTTGTATCCAAGCTCTCTGAAACGCAACAGACACTTCACTGCACAAATAAAAATAAATTATTAGCATGACCCAGCTGGGACTTAAACCCTAGCTTTCCAGTTGCAGGGCAGACATTTTACCTCTAAGCTATTACTTAATCATGAGTAGTTGAGGCATTCTTGAACTCTTGAGCCTTTCATCAAAATGTTTCATATAGACAAGACCTCATGTGGAACTTCATTTGCTCTACTAGGCCATGTAGTCGACAAAGTATACAGCATGCAGATTTTTACAATGTGTATTTTTCAATTTAAATAAATGTGTTGTCTTTTAAGAAATATCAGTGATCATAAGGGAAAAAAGAAATAATAAAACTGGGGTGACTCCAGTGAATGTGTCTGTGTTACATTGTGTGCTTTCACTACTTATCTATTTTTATTAAGAAATAATAAATTTTCAACAGTCTTATACTGTCCCAGTATATTCAGCTCTGGCCTCATTCTCATGCAGGGCACAATAGCAATAGCGCCTCAGCATAATGATTCATAATAATGATCCAAGCTCTTTGAAACACAAGAGACACTTCACCTTGCAAATAAAAATGAAATTAAAAGAATGACACAGCTGGGATTCAAACCCAGGTCTCCCACTTGCAAAACAGATATAGTACCACTAAGTCATCACCTCCACTGCAATAAATAGCAACTATTTGTCAAAAAATCATCAATGGGAAAAACGAGCTCAAACTGTTCCCAAATGGGAGGAGTCTGTGTTTTTGGTGCTGGTGCCATCTGAAAATTGGCTGTGACAAATCCCTTACACAGTCAAACATGACAAAACAAAACGTGAGGGACGGGGAATGGCTTCCTGACCCAGTCACGTGGTCTGACGTCAACACATATGTCACAAGTCATGCCTCGCCAAATATTTCCTGGATAAGACCGGAGCTCCGGTGCCTGCCTTCCCATAACTAGTTTGGACTACTTTTCCCAGGACTAAGTTTGGTGTTGTTTTTTTCCTAGAGCCCTGCAGTGCTCCAATCCATCCATGTAAGTCCTCCATTCCCCAGTTCATGTTTCCTGTTTTCCTCCAGTGGTCAGTTTCACCCTGGGGCTGACATGAACTGCTTCCCTCATAGCCAAACCTGTCTCTGCTGAACAATGCTGTGTTGCTTATTATTTTTTGGACTGTTATGTTGGACACTTGTTGCTTTGACTCTTTATTTAATAAACACACTCCTCACCAGCAAGTGGGCTTGTCTCTCTCCATTTGTGCGTGCGTATAAGCGCACGTACATGACAGAATGCTTTGACCAGAAAAGTACCCAGCTGTGTAGTAGTGTGTTTCCTTTTTCCCTCTCACCTTTCCCTGTGTGTTTTCCTACCTGAGATCTACGTAACCATGGGACACCTTGAGTGGTTGGAGTGGCAGGCGATGTCCCTCCTGGAGGATCTTCTGGTACAGGCACGGGCTTCTCTCTCTCCGAGGACGGTTCGGGAGAGTCAGGACAATGCGGAGTGGGTAATGAAGATGTACTCAGGCCTATGGAGTCACTCGGAGGCTACGGACGTGTTCAGCTGCATAAGCTCCTTGCCAGTGGAGGGGGTTCGATGCCGGAGCCGGTTCTTATTAGGAAGAGGCATGTGCACCATAGGAAGCCTCCAGCTTCTCCTAGGACAGCTCAGCTTCCTCCTCCAGAGCCGTGGCCTGCTCCATTTGCGGAGGAGATGGAGGAACAGAGACAGGTGTTGCTGGGGGAGATGGACCTCCTCTTGGAAGTGAAGCCGTGGCTCCTCCCGGATTTGGCGTCAGAGTTAGAGGGGTATTCTCTGAGGGAACTGGAGCTCCAGCCTGAAGCCTAGCATTCTCCGACCCCGAAGCTTCCTCACCTGTATGACGAATCCAACCTCGAGATGATAGCGGACATCATCACCTCTCAGGAATTCAGGCAAGTGCTTGTTCAGTCACTCTTACTCTCACCTGAGACCGCTTGTCTGATTCCTGATGAACTGTTAGCTGTTGTCACCACACCTCCATCTGTCTCTCCCATCTTCCCTGAGTTCCCGCTGATCCCGGAGGGCGGTCTCCGGGTGATGGAGGAGTTTTCCCCGAGGGGGCCAGAGCTCGCGCTGAAACTCGAGCACACGCAGACTGTGGAATCACTTGTTCCTCCACTTTGTTGCCGTTCTTGAAGGTCTCGCCTGAAGAATTGTACCATCACCCAGCCAGCAATTCCTCTTTCACCTGAGGAGGGGAATACAGCAGCAGGGCCTCTATTTCCTGCTGCTGCCTTGCCTACAGCCACCTCCTCCATAGCCTTTACCTCCGCCAAGGTGGGTGGGGCAGTTTTTTCTCTGAACTCATCCACCTCTGTGCCTGTTTGGGGGGCTTCTCCGCTGCATATAGAGGAGTCCAGGCCCGTCATGGACACGAAGAAGGATGAGTGTAGTCCTGACGCTGCTGGAAACACCGAGAACCAAGAGAACAGGCAAGTTCCTTTTCATTTTGTTCCCATTATTGATGAACAATTTTGCCTGTTCCCTGGTCAGAAGACTCATGTCCTGCAGTCCCCTGAGTTCTCTGCACCAGCAGCAAGTGACAATCCCTCACCAGTCCTCTCCATGTCCTCTCTGTATGCGTGTGTGAGCTCGCCGGTCCATGAACCTAGCCACCAGACGGAGGAGATGCATAATCCTTGGGCCATTTCACTCAATCGTGTGTTCAGTTGAGTGTTCCACACTCTTCTGTATATAGTTCCATCTGTGAAGCTACTACCATACCTGTGTATATTGCGAGAATCATGGCTGTTTTTTATTTCAGTCATGTGTTTTAATCGTGTGTTCTCTCACTGTGGTTTTATCTACTCCTTCTCTCTTTATTGCACAGTAGCCTGGTGGAGCACCCACAATTTCATTGTACTGTACAACTGTACAATGACAATAAAGCCTATTCTATTCTATTCTATTCTATTCTATTCTATTCTATGTTCATCTCCCTGACTACACCGCTTTTTCTTTGCCAACCTCTTCCTTTGAATACTTTCCTGTACCTCCTCATTCCACCATCAAATCTCCTTGTCTTCTTTCCTCTGTCCAGTGGATACATCACATACCTTTGTATCTGTTTCCCGCAATTCTTTTGCTGAACTTTCCCAGTCATCTGGTAATTTTTCCTTATCAACCAGAGCCTGCATCAACTCCTTCCTGAACTCTGTGCAACCTTCTTCCTTCGTTGACTTCCCCCATTTAATCCTTGATTTTATTTAATTTTTAAAATTTAGACCTTGCACTCGCCTATCTCTTAGAGATTTCTCCTTCTGCATAAGATGTAGTCCACCTGTGCGCACCTTCCTCCACTCTTGTATGTCACCCTGTGTTCTTCTCACTTCGAGAAATATGTGTTCACTACATTCCATCCTTTTAGCAAAAGCCACAACCATCTGTCCTTCTACATTTCTTTCCTTAACACCATACCTACCCAGCACCTCCTCATCACCTCTGTTCCCTTCACCTACATGCCCATTAGTCTGCTTCAGTCACCACTCTCTCCCCCAGGGACACTCTTTATCACTTCATCCAACTTACTCCAGAATTTCACTTTCTCTTCTGACATCCAACTTGTGAGCCATATGCACTAATAACATTCAACATCACACTTTTGATTTCTGCGTTTAAAGTCATGATCCTGTCTGACTCCCTCTTCACCTCCTGGACACTCTTCACATGCTCTTCCTTCAAGAAATCCCCACACTGCATTTCTCTTTCCCTATCTACACCACAGTAGAACAGTTTAAATCCACCTCCAATGCGCCTAGCCTTGCTTCCCTTCCATCTGGTTTCTTGCACACATAGTGTGTCTACCTTCCTTTTCTCCATCATATCAGCAAACTCTATCCCTTTACCAGTCATAGTCCTTACATTTAAAGCCCCTACTCTCACCTCCACAATTTTGCTTTTCTTTTTCTCCCTCCAAACATGCCTTCCCCCTCTCCCCCTGTGTGATTTTCAGCCAACGGTAGCCCAATTTCCACTGGCACCCTGTCGGTTAACAGTACTGTCGGTGGTCATTGCTAACTTGGGGCTCAACTGATCTGGTATGTAAGTCTCGTTCATCATGATCTCAAAATTGATTTGCCAAAAATTTTATGGCGGATGCCTTTCTAGACACAACCCTCCCCATTTACCCGGGCTTGGGTTCAGCACTAGGAGTGCACTGGCTTGTGCACTCCTAGTGAATTACATATCCGAAATTTAAAAAAAAAAAAAAAAAAAAAAAATCTGTTGCATTTTTCATTACTACAACTTGAATGAAAAAAAAAAAACCCTGCTTTTACCAAAGCCCATCTATACATTTTTAGAGGTGTTAGTGTGTTAACCATGCTGACATTTCATAATGTGTGTTTTATGTCTTCCACTGTAAGACTCTACAAGCAGGAAACAGCAGTTGTGCTCTGGGGAATACAGTAAAGTTAGTAATTATCTTGGGGCTTACAGTTTGCTGTGGGCCCAAGTTTCACAAAGCCTGTCAAACTGTCAATCTATGGCTTGTTTTACTTTTGGCTCGCCTACTTTGTAACAGCATGATATTGAACACAAATCCCCCACGCAGACACATCCAGTTCTAATGGGAGTACAGCTTAAACAGTAGAGGGATGGAACGTGAGCTAAAAGAATAACAGAGCTGATTAAATTTTTGGACATGCCAAGAGAAATCTGGAGTGAGTGAGAACTGGAGGAGTGATGCTGTTCCCATTTGATCTGCTATCACTAATTGGGCTGTGGAAATAATCTAGATATATAATCAATTGCAATTGAGACTTCCAATAATTATGCGAACATGATAAATCCATTATTACACTGCATAACTTTTTAAAAGGGGTGCTCAAGTAAATTTTTTGCCTTATTAATTCAACACACTTTTTTTTTTAGTAGCAGACTGCTTAAGCCTCTCTACGTGGCTCTTCTTGAAGATGGTGATCCCACAAAAAGATGGAGCCATGTAACTGGCTTGGGCTGGGCCCAGTTGGGCTCACCACTCACAAACAAGTCCCTCCCTTCTGTCTGGCTACAGAGTGGGGGCCCAGAATCCCTTTTCCCAGTGAGATTTTCTGAGTCCTGGATTTCATCATAGAGGTAATTGTGAATCACTCTTTGTGTGGTTCAATCACACAATGCCAATTTGCCTTGGATGACCATAACAGGGGCAAAATATCCCCAACAACATCACTTCTGGGATCATACAAATCCCTCCACCATAAAAAGAGGGAGATTGCAGAAGCAGGTGGTAAAAATTAATTTTCTTCATAGGGCGACTGTGCTCACCTTTACAGTGATGAGCTCAGTTCAGCTCAGTCTTCAAAGAGAGGCTCAGAGTAGAGCTGTTGCTCCTCCACATTAAAAGGAACCACTTAAAGTTGCTAGGACATCTGTTCAGAAGCCCTAGGCATGTTCCACTAGAAAGAGGCTTCAGAGCAGAGTCAGGACACATGAAAAGATTAGGTCTTGCCGCTGACCTGGGATCACCTCAATGTACCCCAAGAGGACCTGGAGGAGGTGGATGGGGACAGGAAAGTCTGGACATCTCTGGATGCTGCCACGGTGACCTGGATAAGTGGGAGATGACAGATCGATGGACGGACGGACGGACGGACGAATGGATAAACACAGAAAACACAAAACTGTACCACTGCAAAAGGCTTGTTTTCTAAAATTTTTAATGTTAATATTGCTGCATTTGTCACTTATTTTGTATTTATTTTTATTTGTTGAGAAACAGTAGAACTGCACATTATGCTTAAATGGGTAGTTAGCAAGTACTTAATGGTCTGTGTTGGCGCTGTTGTTAACCAGCAGTGAGATACTAGTCGATGAGTATAACTCTTCAGTCGATCATTTCAGAATCTCTCTATTAATCAATTAATGTCGATGGAATCTGAAATGCATAAAACAAAATAACAAAATCACAACGTAAATAGTAGATCTACATATAAAATAAAGTAACACAGTTACCGTACAAATCGTAGTTCAATATGTCCCCTTCCAGTCTTTAGAAGTTAAAGACGGAATATCAAAATGAAAAGAGGAGTATGGAATATATAACTGCAATAAAGCTCAAATAAAATACAATGAGATTTCTCATGCACAGGTTAAAGTGAATGGGTGATACATGTAATTATATGCAATTGAGTCTGTAAAAGATCAGGGGTTATAAGTCATCTCAGAACAAAGCTGGTGGTTTTGATTGTTGCGTCGAGTGCTGTGTGGCAGAAGGGTATGAGTGGCGGTTGGGTGAGGTTTGGTTTGATGGAGGAGCCTGTTGTTCCTTCAGACATGGAGCGTTGTGAGGTATGAGGTTGCGAAAGGCCCAGGGGATTTTGTTTTTGGCCAGTGGTTTCTCAGGTGATGGCAGGGCAGCTGGTGCAGGCAATTCCTGGGCTGCAGTAGGGGGTTTTGCTGACAGAGCTGAGCCAGCCTGCGTTGGAAGCGGGATGGGTATAGTTGACTTGGACTCAGGTGACAGGGTAGCAGAGATATCAGTTGGTGCTGTGCTGGCTGCTCTGGTAGGAGGGTTAGGTTTTTGGCCTACATTGAATAAGGGCAGTGTTGGGCGGGGTGATGGGCCAGTTGCCATCAAGATGGGTGCTCGTTCGATAACCAGGATGTATTTTTGCAGAAACTTCCGGTTATGTAAAGTGACTCTTCCGGAGCCATCAATCCTCACGGCGTATTGATCAAACTGCCCTACTTCTACAACAATTCCAGTCTTGTCCCATTTTGTGGGGTTGGAACCAGCTTGATTCTGGATTCTGACACAGTCAGTAATGACCAGCGGGGGGAGAAGACGAATGTGTTTGGAGAGGTGCTCAAAGGCATGCATGTGTTGGTTACGTAAGGCTTCTTCTCTAGATATGAGTGTCCTGCGCCATGTGCTGTGTGGTTGATACTTTCCAGGATGAATTGGTATGTCGATTGGGTGTCCAGAAACATACATGGCAGGGGGAGAGGAGGGTGTTGTGATCAGGTGTGTTATGGTACTGGAGTATAGCATGTTGAAAGGCATCAGTGTCCAGTGAGCCCTCAGCTTCAGTGTTGTCAGCGAGGAGGATGGATAAGCAGGTACAGTGGTTTTGGAAAAGCCAAAACCTGATACCATCTTTGCTCCAATCCATTGCAAGGCAGGTTGGTTTACTTTTGTCATAGATCTCTACTGCTTTATGAATTTCACTGATGATGATGGATTTTGATTCCTCAAATAGGTGGTTAAGCTGGTCCGTCCACTGGAAAAGAGTGCCGGGTTTGAGGAGCATACGGAAGGGCTTCATGCGTTCAGTTGATGCGAAGGCGTACAACACTTGGTTGATGAGGCCATGCCAACTGCAAATGTCTGTAATGTCGCGAGGGGTGGGGAAGTTTTGGATCGCCTCAAGGTATTGGGAGCAGGGGCGTATGGTGGTTAGTGTGATCTCAAAGCCGGCAAATTCTATTGTTGTCTTGGTGAATGAAAATTTAGCAGGATTGAGAGTGATGCCATTGTTGCCGCACATGTCAAACCATTCAACTGCCTGAAAGAATGCTTCCTTAATAGTATCAGACTACATCAGGGTATCATCCACACACTGGGTTGTCCGTAGGATGTCAGAGATGATTTTGTCAAATCAATGACTGTAGCCATCCCCTGAGGCAATGTAGCCTTGGGGGGCAACACGGTAATGATAGCGGCCCCAAGGTGTGATAAGCGTGGTGAGGTGGTGATCATGTTCATGTAGGGCAATGCTGTAGTACCAATTCCATGCATCAAAACCTGTTTTGCAAGGGTATGGTGGGATTGCACGTGCTTGATGGAAGGGTGACTGTGTGTGATGGGTCTCTCAGAAAGCATGGCGATTTAGGGGTTGGAAGTCGGCTGTCCGCCTGGGCTTGGCAGATTTCTTGGGGCAGATCACCATCTTGTGGCCCCATGTGACTGGGGTGCTGACTGGCACTGGTTCAATGACCCCAAGCTGTACATCTTGGTCGAGGCCTGCCTTCACCTCATCTTGCCAGTGCACAGGGACAGGAATGGGGGTATGGGAGGTGACAAATTGAGCATTAGAGTCCACCATGATTCGTAGTGGGGGACCAACCATCATTGGTAATAGCTGGTACTCACATACGTTGAATGTGCTTGACTTGTAGTGTTCAAGCAGCCAGGTCTTCAGTTTCTTGCGGTTTTCCTCTGTAGCCGGGAATGAAAGAGATTTAGGTCTAGTGGGTGGTCACTGGCGTCGAGGGCATTCACAAGTGCATGTGGTGCAGCACACAATGCCAGAATTGTAGGGCCTGCCAGCCTCACTGTTGGTGGGGAAGCTGTTGGAGATCATGTGAATGGCAATACATGCTTGCTTTGACAGGAACAACCTATCAGATGAGTCAGTGAAATACATTAACTGACAGTTTTCCAGCATCTTTCCAGAGGGAGATGTACCAGAAATGCGTAAGACCAGAGCACCTACTATGTCAATGCTATGATTGTTTGCAGCAGTCATTTACATGTTGACTGGGATGAGGTGTCTTTTCTCCAGCCCCATTTTGGACAAGAGCTTTGTACCAGCTAGGCAAGAATGGCAGCCAGTGTCAGCCATGGCAGGGTAGGAGACTGGTAATTTCCTGCTACTGAATTCAGATAAGACTGAAGTCATTCTAGTTGGTCCAAAAAACCTTAGAAATACCTTTCCAAATCAAACTCTTAGTTTGGATGTGGTTACTTTTTCTCTTAATAGTTCTTTTGAGGAACCTTGGAGTTATTTTTGATCAAGATCTGTTCTTTAATTCACATATTAAACTTGTTTCTAGGACTGCCTTCTATCGTTTGCGTAATATTGCCAAGATTACTAGCATCTTGTCTCAGAGTGATGCTGAGAAACTAATCCATGCTTTTGTTAGCTCTAGATTAGATTATTGTAACTCTTCATTGTCAGGCTGTCCTAAAACATCTTTTAAAAAGTCTTCAGCTGATCCAAAAATGCTGCAGCAAGAGTTTGAACAGGTACTAGAAAGAGAGATCACATCTCTCTGGTTCTGGCCTCCCTTCATTGGCTTCCCATAGAATTTATCACTTTTGATTTTTTTCCCTTAATAATAAACACCTTCATTTAAAAACTGTCTTTTGTGTTTACTTGTGTTATCTTTGTCTAATATTTAAATTTGTTTGATGATTTGAAACATTTAAGTGTGACAAACATACCAAAAAATGAGAAATCAGGAAGGGGGCAAACACTTTTTCACACCACTGTATAAAACAAAGTAACACAATTACCATACTAGTCATTGTTCTATATCTAGCTCACTCTAGGTTGCTATTGCTTCTACATGAACATGGCCCAGTTGATGCAATGGTTATGTCCTTGTGTATACAACTAAATGTAAACTGAAAAAAAAATGCTTTGTTCTGAGGAATTGAGTTTAGTACAAGTCTGTAGTGGAATTTGACAGTGATCTGTAACTCTTCCTACACATTTTTGTGGTTAGAATCTTTTGTATAATAGTTTTCTCAAAAACAACTGCAGTAATAAACTGATTGTACTCGTGGTACGTTGATACTACACATACCACAAGCATCTGCACAATGCTTACGGTGCTATTTTGCTAGTAGTTAGTGAAATAGTGAGAAAACAACTTGATCAAATTTAATAGGGGTGGCCGTGGCGCAGGTGTAGTGTGACTGACTACTGACTGGAGGGTCATGGGTTCGATGTCTGCTGTCCGCTTGTCAAAGTGTCCTTGAGCAAGACACTGAACCCCCAGTTGCTCCTGGTGGCCCAGTTAGTGCCTGTATGTATGGCAGCTCTGCCACCAAAAGTGTGTGAATGGGTGGATTGCAGGATCTGTAAAGTGCTTTGATCATCCTAGATGAGAAGAAAAGTGCTATAGTGAATGCCATTTACCATTTTTAACATAAAATATAACTTCCCATTTACAAACGAGGCCAGTAAAGCTGTAGGGTGGCTCCATTTAAACTTTCTAAATCTACAAACAAAAGTGGCTGGTGGGTAGAAAAGCTAATATAAAGGACTGTTTGCTTTAGGCAGCTGCTGAACACCACTTCAAGCATCACCAAAATCCCTGTAAAGGAATCATAATCCAGAGCACCATAAACAATTCTAGTACATTGTTCCCACTCTCCACCCTTCAAAAGAAATTCAACGAAAGTCTGTCCATTATTTTCTGAGCAATCAACCAAAACCGATAAACCAGTGCAGGAAAACAAAACCATCTCAGAAGCCTGTTTTGCGCACAGTGTTTAATCCAGTGTCACAAGGTGGAAGTATTTTATTGATTTTTAGTTTTTATATAGGTTTAAACTTATTTGATATGTTTTAGATTTTTCCATGTTTTTGCCTTTTAATTTGTGTGCTTTTAATTTGAAATGCATTGCAGTGTTGTTTATCTCCACCATGTACTGTAGCTCCACAAATGGGTGATTCTACCCACCTGCACTGATTGGGCATTTCCAGCACCTTTGCCAATATAAAAGGTGCTGTGGCAGTCACAGAGAGATATTTCTGTCTGATGGGAGCATACTGCTACAGAGGCAAAATGTAAGGGTTCGCTATGTCAGCCAAATCCAGCCACAGAAGGAAAACATGCTTGAGAGAGAGGGAGATGAAAAGCTAATGACCACCAACACACCGACATCTTGGCAGAACCTCTCAACAGAGATCAAATGAAATTACTATAAGCATACTGCTGGTGAATGCCCTTCTTTCAGATAACTTACTGATGTTGCGTGTGAAGATGGTGGACCATGGAGTAGGTCCGGAGAGTGGATCCTTCCCTCAGCTGTTCTGAACAGTTTTTGTTGTTTTTAAGCCCACTTTTAGTTCTTTATGTTAGTTTTTAACTCTAGTACATTTTACCTTACTTTTTATTTTTAGGTCATAATTATTTGTAAATATTTTAGTACTTCCTGTGGGCATTTAGATATATTCTTATACCTTGAAATTTTATTCCTTTGATTCTTCTTGTCCCCTTCGGGATCCTCACCTTATCATGGTGAATGGGTTTGTGTGCCCTAATGATCCCAGGAACTATGTTGTCAGAGGCAACTTGCCACTGGAAGGGTCTTCCAAGGCAAACTGGAAGACTCTTCCAGTTTTTCTGGGTTACCTGCCAGTTATTTTATATGATGCAACCCGCTTGTGTAAAAGGTCGCAGATGCATACCTGTCACGTTTTTTTGTAAAAAAGTCCAAAGATAATCCCAGATGTACTAACCATTTCACATCACTAGATGGCAGACACGTATAGTTTAAATCCTAGCACCCCCCCCCACACACACACACTCTGGAGGACCGGACCCACATCCGCCAGAACCTCTTCAAACCGGATGTCACTTCCAGAGCACAGAAGAAGAGATGCTCAATTGTGCAACGTGTATTTCAACAGGGAGCAAGCATTTGCCCCAAATTTTGCCGACTATGATTCTACAAAGGATTATTTAGCTTCTGAGGATGATTCTGAAGGGTAATATTTACCTTCTGTGACAGTGCAAGATGGACCGGCACATGTATATCCTTTGTCTGCCGTCGTCAAAGCTGCATGTGACAGAGAGGGGAATACTGTCAGTTCGGCGGCGTTGCCTTACCAAAGTAGAGGTGGAATAATCAGAAGATAAATGTGAGGGTTTATGGACGTGGGACAGAAAGCGAAAATGACCGCCACAAGATGAAATAAGGGACCAGGATGAGCACACGGACGCTTGGCGACGCATGATGCGTGGTAGATCTGATATTTTTATCACTGTTTGTTTACATTCTACTGGTTTTCTGGTTCATATATTTTGAGGATTAGATAACAAACACCCAAAAACAAAACAAAAAAAATCCTCTATGTAGATATGTCCAAAGTCCAGTTTTACTGAAAGTTATGTAATCCAATACGACAGCCATTGCATTATACAAATTAGATGAGTAAATTTACTCCCATCTTAACGTTTGGATCATATTCTACATTTTACATTTCTGATATCTAAAGTGAATATTTTCTTCAAAAAATTCTTGGCCACTAGATGACGCATACAGAAGGTGTGTCAGGTCGACTTTCTAGACTAAAGGGTTAAGGGCCAGACCAGGAGCGGTACAATAGGTCCCCATGAAGAATTTAAACCAGTTTATTCATTCATGCAATTCAATCCATTGTACCCAACCCACTTTGGGATGACCAGGTCTCAAAGACAAAAAAAACCCCTGGTGACAGGGTTTCTGTCCAGAGGGTTCGGCTGGGCCCAGCTCGAGCAAGCCACATGGGTCCAAACACCACTGGACTCACCACCAGCAGGAGGGATCGTGGCGCTATGTTAACTGGGTGGTAGTCTGGCATTCTATGCTTAGATTCTTGTCCCCTTGACTCTATTTCCTGAATAAACAGTGAAAGATGGATGGATGGAGTCTTCTTGTGCCACTTAACCTGATCTTAAAGAACCTGCTTAGTTTGTTTTCAGCTACCTTCAGCTCTATGACACCAGCTACATTTACCAAGTACTTGAAATGTGCATTCATTTTCCTGGTTAAATGAATATTTATCTTTAATGCTTAACCCAATATGTAAAAATGTAGAGACAATCAAACAAGTAAAGATGTTTCAAAGATGTATTTTCTAAAATTCAAAACAGTAAATCCACATCAGTTTAGATGCTTGAAAAATAAAGCACGACACATGCAAAGTGTAATATGTGTTGGCTAGTTCCAGTGTTCGTCCGGCTTCATTGTGGTTACAGTTGCGCTATTTTACACTGAATTGTAGGATGAAGGGCTACTAGTGTGCAAAGGTGTTGGAAATGATGAGGTAAACTGTTGTCTCTTGCATTTTTTAAATACAATGGGGCAGATTTACTAAGACAGCGCAAATTAGCGAGTCCGCAAATGAGACAGAGCACCTAAGGGAGTGGCCAGTTTTTGTCAGTGATCTACTAATAACACACAAAATTACGAACACAGATGAAGCCACTTCATTCAAAAATGACCACCCATCCACAGGAGCACCGCAAAATTGTGCACAGGCACACCTGATGAGGAAGTGGGTCATCAATACAGGCACAGCTAGTTTGGAGGAGCATAGTATAGGAGTTTTTTTTTTTTTTAAGTTTTTTAAATGTTTGTTTAAGCGCAAACTCCAGTAAAATAGTTTATTTTTGTTCGTCATATACCAAAGTTTTGATTTTCATTTCACATGGCAGATTCCTTTGTTTAATATGTATAAATTTAGTGTTTGCATATAATTTTAAAAAGGACTACTCATGAATAAATTGATTATTTGGCCAACGTGTTTATTTTATTAACCCATGAACCATTATGGAATTTGTGCTCTTTTATCCACTCCAGTAGGAAGGCCTAGCCTGTTTTATGGATACAAATTCATTGTTTAGGAAAGCTTTTTAATGTCCTGGTATGTCATGGTATGTACTATCTCTTAATGTTTGCTTTTATTCTTGTTCTTAATCCTATTTGTGTAGCACTTTGAGATTTTGCTCCGAAATGTAAAGTGCATTATAAATGAAATAAATTATTATTATTATTATTATGAAATATTATATTAACTGAAATGGAAAAATTAACGCAGTGGTTCAACAAAAATAAATTATCTCTAAATCTAAAAAAACCCAAAGATTATGGTGTTTGGAAATTATAAAATAAATCATGAAATAATGGTAACGATAGATGATACCAGAATACAAACAGTACAGGAAAATAAGTTTCTGGGGGTGACGCTAGACAATAAAATCTGCTGGAAACCTCACATCAGTCACATCCAGGCTAAATTAGCAAAATGTATAGGCATACTGGGGAAGACAAGACACATCTTGGACTATAAATCATTAGTCTTATTGTACAATTCACTGTTTTTACCTTATCTTAACTACTGTGTAGAAGTCTGGGGAAACACCTACAAGACCAACCTACAAGCAATATGCACATCACAAAAAAGAGCTATAAGGATAATAAACAATGCAGGATATAGAGACCATACCAATTCGTTGTTCTTGAAGTCACATGTCATAAAGTTCATCGATTTAGTTAAATTTAAGACAGCACAAATAATGTACAGGGCAATTAACAATCAACTCCCAACTAATATACAAAAAATATTTAAAAAAAGAGACAATGATCATAATTTGAGAGGAGACTTAAACTTCACAAAACCCAAGATACGAACAGCCAAGAAAAGTATGTGCATATCTGTCTGTGGGGTGGATTTGTGGAACAGTCTGGAGCCGGACCTGAAACTATGTACAAACAGAAATCAATTTAAAAAGAGGTATAAGCACCATTTGTTGAAAGAATATATGTTAGAAGGGTAGAATTTATATGTACGATTCATTATGTTCACTCTGGGACATTATGGGACACTATGGAATGGTGGGTGGGACAGCACTGTGTGTATCTGTGTCGTTTGAGACTGGTTTTGATATATGGACTTCATTGTATGTTAGAATGGACAGGTGTTAATGTTGATCTGTAAAAAATACAGTAAATTGTTTACTTGGGGTCTTAAAGGTAGTAATTTGTATAAAATTCACATGGGTGTATCGATGGAAAAGAGGAGTTGGAATTAATAAGTGTTCACTTCTTCCTTCTCCCTTTTGAACAGTGTATACTGTAACTTTATTGCATTTGCTATTTGCTTGTTTTTTGTTATATTTTTTGTGTTCGAAATAAACTATCTATCTATCTATCTATCTATCTATCTATCTATCTATCTATCTATCTATCTATCTATTATTATTAGGCTACTATATATGAACAAATGAAATTTTTAAAAAAATCCTCTGCCGTCTGATGTCCAGTTCAGCACAGCACTGATCTCTATGAGACTGTTTCTGTTCATATTAATCTCTGTCATGCTAAATAAAGTTACATGTAGAGAGAATCTTCTGTCTCTTCGGTCACACACCCTCAATTCTCGCTGGTGTCTCGGCACCAACGATCGCTGTCATGTCAGGCCCACATGAATTAAGACATGCTTTTTTTGGGCATTAAATCCTGGTGCATTTAGCAGGATATTGACAACTGCAAACCTTAGAAAATCACCTTGCACCAGTCATTTAAATACTCTCCCCCCTCAAATTTGGGGTTTGACATGACAACTCCCACAAATACATATACAGTGAGGCCAGGTGCAAAATTAACATAGTCCACGCTTTTCCACCACTAATTTTGCCCTGCGTGTTTTGGGCGCATGCGCACGCAGCGACCAGCAGCTGGTGAAAAAAGTTTGACGTCTGTGTCTCTGTTTTTATGCACTTTAATGTCTTTTAATGAAATTCTCTGTGTTGTTTTTGTCCTTGAATGTTTGTGGACTATATAACGAAGAGCTCCCTGGTTCCATCAGTATGGATTTCCTCCTTATTTTTGCACTGTCGTTTCCTTCCTACCGGCTCTTTGTCGTGGAGGTAAGCGCAATCACGATCATGCTGGGAAGAATACAGTATTCCAGAGACACATTACTGCATTTAAACATGGCTAATGCAGCATCTGTGTTTGAGTCTGTGACGCAACTGCCGGACTTTATTTTAAGAGATTTTCATGGACACAGCGATGAAAAGAGAGACATGAAGAAGAAACGTGGAAAGCGTGGAGGCGTAAGATTAAATCTGAGGAGGCGTCAGCTTATCCGCATTCCTCTTCCTTCCATTATTATGGGGAACGTACAATCCCTGAGAAATAAAGTGGATGAAATTCAAGGGAATGTACGATATCAGAAGGACTTCAAGAACTGCTGTGTCATGGCTTACACGGAGACGTGGCTTATGGAGCATGACCGGGATGCGGACCTGTGGATTGATGGCTTTGGAGCCCCACTTCGCTCGGATCGGCAGGAAGAGGTAATGGGGAAACGTCAGGGGGGCGGCGTATGTTTATACATTAATAAACAGTACTGCACATCTGTCACGGTCAGAGAGAGCATCTGTACACCCGACGTGGAGCTTCTGTCCGTATTTTATCTATCCCGCGAGTTCCCCCAACTTTTTATAACGACTGTGTACATTCACCCGAGAGCGAATGCTGACTCCGCCTCCAACACCATCTTTGATGTGGTACAGCGGTTGCAGTCAATTTCCCCAGAGGCTCCAAACTTTATTCTTGGGGATTTTAACCATGTTTCTTTAAAGAAGACACTTAAAAACTTTTATCAGTATGTCTCCTGCCCAACCAGGCGAAAAAAGACATTGGACCTGTGCTATGGATCCATTGAGAGGGCCTATAAATCACTTCCCCTTCCTCCTTTAGGATCCTCAGATCACAACTGCGTACATTTGCTGCCCACATATAAAACTGCTCTCAGAAGAGACAAGGCGAAGACCAGAGACATAAACGTGTGGACAGAGGATTCAGTGCACTGCCTCCAGGAATGCTTTAACTGTATGGACTGGGAGGTGTTCACACTGTCCTGCGGGGATGATTTGGACTCTTTGGTGGACGTCACATGCTCATACATGACTTTCTGCAGAGATATGATCGTTCCACGTAAACGTGTCAAAATATATCCCAACAACAAGCCATGGGTTACAAAATCAGTTAAATCCTGCTTACAGAGAAAAGCACTTGCCTCTAAACAGGGGGCTGTTTCTGAGCTACAGGTTGCCACAAAAGAGATGAAGGCCGAAATTTTAACCCCTTGCACTCCGGTCAGTTTTCCTAAAAACGCCAAAAAAAGTGTGCCCAAAGTAAATCGAAAGCTGTTCTTCAACCCTTTGCAGCATCTTCATGGGGTTGGTCTCATTTAAAAGAAAACACTTTGAATTGTTTGGCAAAAAAAACATGATCTCTCTAAGTGCTCCAGCCACTGAGTTACAGTCATCTAAAAATACTGAACTTGAAGAAAATAAATTTGGCCTGGGTGTTATTTTGGATACAAATGCTTGCAAATAACACACAGCTTCAGATCCGGGCTGGAAAATGCAACAGAAACATAGAACCAAGTGTTATCCAGCTGAGGTCCAAATTTTGTAACAATACCACAAAAAATGAATATATTACACAACTTTGTTCTCAGGCTGTTCCCAGGCGTTTTGGAACTGTGCCAAATTGTGCCAAATGGCACAGTTTGGAAAAACGTCTGTAACTTTTGAATGATTCAACATAGAAGCTTCATCTTGGGCTCAAATGAAAGGTCACATTCAGGGCTGTGTCTGTGTGTGTGTGTGGGGGGGGTTGTCCCCCCACCCACCCTCGCTACAGAGGACGGATTTCCACCCTCGCTACATGACGGATTACACTCGGGTAAGGCATGTTTCCACAGCTGCGCTGTCACCCCCCCACCCCGCCGCTACAGAATAGCAGCGGCGGGGGGGGGGGGCGTTCATGGTCTGGAGGCGGCGAAGAACCGTGTAACGCGGCGCACGCACTTCGGACATCGTGCGCCGCACAGTTGTAGTTTACCGATCGGTCAAAAGTCATTTTTGATTACAATTTTCAGGGATAAAAAATAATTTGGCTTATAACACCTTACCTCTTCACAGCCACATTGTCCTGGCGAACTTCTCTTCCTCATTGTCAGACGAACGCGACGCTGGTTCTGGTCTTGCGACCCGGTCAAAACATAATTCCATGATTGCGGTTTTGGCAAATGATTTACAACCTTCGTCGTTGGCCTCCGTCGGTCTATGATGACCATATAAGAGAATCCTAAACACTCTGCTGGAATTTAAAAAAACAAAAAAAACAAACCACTGCCTGTGGCTGCTGAAGCAGTCTCTCTTCACCCAGCTTTAGACAAAACAGCTCAGCGAACTTCTGTGCTTCAATTGGCTCGCAGCCGTTGGGAGGCGGGTCCTTCTGGCTAGGTTTTCATTCATTGGTTCTTCAAGGTTTCAGAAACCCAATTCAAAGCTCTTATTAGTCGAATGAGAGGTCAATCAGATGAACTAATCTGTTCGCGGCTGTGTCTGCAGCGCCACACCACCTACATCACCACCATCAGGATCATGCGTCTGAGTCATGCGTCTGGCATCGTGCGCTCTTGTGCGCCCTCGTGCGCCCTAGGACGCAGAGACTTGCCCGTCCGCGGTACAAGGGAGCGCAAGAGGTTAAGAGCAAAACAGAATTATAAATCAGAGTTGGAAAGCAAGATGGCAACAAAGAAACTTGGTTCAGCCTGGGCCAGTATGAAAACTATTGCAGGCCTACAGAGCACAGTAATCATGTGTTTTTAGATGGTTTTAATTCAGACACAGAGCTGGCTAATGCTCTTAATTGTTTTTATGGTCGTTTTGATTCCTTTTGACTTTAGCGCAGAAACCCAAGATTTGAAACAGAAACTCAAAGACAATCAACCCTTTAATACTGAGGTGCAGGATATTAAAAGGCCGTTCTGTGCTGTAAAAGTGAACAAAAGTCAGGGCCCTGAAAACATATGTGGGCGATTGGTAAAGTCCTGTGCACATGAATTGAGTCCTGTATTTCACTACATTTTCAATAAGTCCTTACAGACACAACATGTGCCTAAGCTCTGGAAAGATGCCGTGGTTGTCCCTGCTCCAAAATCCAGCTGACCTAAAACGGTAAACGACTTTAGACCAGTTGCTCTGACTTCAATTTTAATGAAAATTTTTGAAAAACTGGTCAGATTTGAGGTCCTAAAGCAGACTGAGCATGCATTGGAACCTCTGCAGTTTGCCTATAGGCCTCACAGAGGAGTAGAGGATGCCACTGTCACTCTGTTTAACATGCTTTTAAAACATCTGGATTTTAATGGGACACACGCCAGGCTTTTATTTGTGGACTTTTCTTCCACCTTTAATACAATCCAACCTCATATTTTAGTTGAAAGGCTCCTGCAACAATTTGATTTGAGCAATAATCTGGTGGGTTGGATTCTGGATTTTTTAACCAACAGGACACAGAGAGTAAGGGTCAATGGTACATTGTCTGACCAAAAGTGCTCTTCTACTGGCTCTCCTCAGGGGTGTGTGTTGTCACCACTACTCTTCATCCTGTACACAAACATGTGTCAGAGCAGACGTGACAACAGACACATTATAAAGTATGCTGATGATTCAGTTGTTGTCAGTCTGCTCCAGGATGGTGAGAGTGGCCACGGCCCAGTAGTTGATGATTTTGTTCACTGGTGTGAAGATTCCAACCTGCAGCTGAATACGACAAAAACTAAAGAAAAGGTTATTGACTTTAGGAAGAAAACTCCCAGACACGAAGTCACTGTACTAAAAGGCCAGACCACTGAATGTGTACAATCCTACAAATATCTTGGGACGATTATTGATAGTAATTTAAACTTTGAAGAGAACTGTGAAAGGGTGTGCAAAAAGGGTCAGCAACATTTGTATTGTTTAAGGAAACTTGCACGCTTCCAAACTGACCAAACCATAATGATAATGTTTTATCGGGCTTTTATTGAATCTGTTTTGTCCTTTTCTTTAGTGTCATGGTTTGGTCAGATAAAACTGAAACAGAGGAAATCCTTGGATCAGGTAGTTAGATGGTCCAGTCGTTTGCTTGGTGAGTCACAGCTGAGTCTGACATCCCTGTACACCAGACAGGTACAGAGGATTGCTACCGCCATTTTAAATGATGACTCCCACCCTTTGCACTGACACTTTCAGCTTCTTCCCTCCAGACGGAGGTTTGCTGTCCCAAAAAGTAAAACCCAGCGCTACAAAAACAGCTTTGTTCCTGCTGCTGTCAAAGAGTTGAACAAGTTGTAACAATATATTGCACATAATTTAGTTACCTATTTATTAATTTCATTTTATATTTACTCATTTTTGTAGGTTCTTTATTTGGGTTCTAAATCTTTTATTGGGTTTTAGACTTTTGAGTTTTTAACCTCTTTGGCTAGTCTTTAACTTTTTAATATGACCCTTCTCTCTTATCTCTCTGTTTTTTCTCTCATCTCTTTGTCTTATGTCCTGATTGGTGGAGACTTGAGTATTTTTATCATGTTTATAGTCAGCTTCATGTGTGCCTGCGTTTGTGTTGATGTTGAATGCAATTGTGGTTTGTAAATATGGATGTCGCCTGACTGCAAAACAAATCTACCTACGGGTACAAATAAAGTAACCTGAACCTGTGTCATATTGATAGAATGGTCAGCTCACGTGCAGGGTGCTACACCAGAGAAAACTCACATGACACAGAGAAGCAGTGTTTAAACAATTTATTAATTTCAAGATATGGAGCACTGTTAAGGAAAACATCACTTGCCAGAGGAAGACTCAGCCTGTGGGGAGAGACGAGAGCTGATTAATAAGAGAAGGGAGGCAGGGAAGTGGAAAGACGAATCTGCCACTTACGTGAGTTGAGCAGAGAGCCCGACAGAGAGACCCAGCAGGAACAGACAAACCAGCAGGATGAAGCTGGCAGGGAGTAGGAAGGAGAAGGGGTTGGGTGGTGTCTGAGCGGGTGGAGACGGGTGGCTGAGGCGGGGTGAGAATGATGGAGCAGGTGAGCGCACAACGATCCCCGAAGGCACACCACACCGATGACAGCAACCTGGGAAGGAGAAAAAGGTGAGGAATAAGGCAAAAATCCTCTGAATACAATGTTAGTTCGCTTGTAGTACTGCAGGCAGTATACCCAACGAGCCAGCGCCGAAGCCTTTGCTTGATGGTCCTTTTAAGTGCTGGCTAGGCAGGAGCAGCAGGTGTGTCCACTCACGCAGGTGTAATGATTGCCTGCGGAGTCGGGGAATCTTTGACAGGAAGGAGGGGGCGTGTGCTCACCTGAACATGACACTGCGCCCTTTAGTAAATCTTGACAGTAGTTTTTTAATGCCAAAACAGGGTTCTGCGATGGCGCAGCATATTAGTAAATCTGCCTCTATATGTGTGTACATCCTTACACCCATGGCTTTGAAATGTCCAGAGGATCAGAGGCTACAAGTAACATTTCATCTCTACTACTCATTGCCCCAGTGAAGCACCATATGATTCAACCAACCCAGATACTATCACATTTAATTTGATAAATTATTTTAACCTTTTTAAATATTCTGACGTGATCTTTTGTCAGATTAAAAACCACACACTAATTCTACACTAAAATATTCATCTCGCTATCATATATTGCATGCTCCCACTTTTCAGTCGTTCCTCTGTTTTAACCCTTTGAGTGTGAGAATTTGCATGCCCCTAGTGGCAGAGCATGGCACTGCGCCTGCCTTCTCACTGACTTTGTCAAGAGTAAGTGAGAAATTTCTGTTTTTTTTTTTAAATGTACTGATTTCTTGTTCATATACTTTGAAGATAAGATGATGAGGTACCTCTCTACAAAAAACGGTGTCAAAAGACTGAACCATTTTTTGTGTAAATACGTCCAAAGTCCAGTTTTGACTGAGTTATGGAATTTAAAGTGGTGCTGTGACATTATGCAAATTAGATGTGCAGATTTATTCCTGTCTGAAACTTTGGATCATATTTTACATCTTTCTAATTGACAGTAAATCATTATCTCTTACCACTTTCAAGTTATAGCCTTGTAAATTTGAACTATTTTTTTGACAAAAAATATTTACCACTCTTGACCACTACGGGGTATGTCGCAGTTCTGCACCACACACACTCAAAGGGTTAAAATAAATGTCACTGGTCTCATAAAGTGTTTTATTTTTGAAATTGTGTTGATCCACTAGGATGATTTGTTGTGTATGCAGAGAATAACAGTTTGCACATTGCCTGAGCATAACAAATGACATCATTGAATTTATTGCTTAAGGCATAGTATATCAACGTGTTCACAAATCACAGCATAATAGTGTCTAAATGGTGGGTATCCAGGGAGGAGAGGGGTTTGATTGGGTGTAGCTGAATGTGGGGATCTTGTAAATCGAGGTTTAATGTCGTCAAACCACAAACGTAAATGAGAGGCGTGCCAGGGGTGTGGTTTCAGGGTGGGAAATGCAGTTTTTAGACAGCTTAATCAGAAAGCCACTAAAAAGGGGCAGCTGATTGGATGTCAACGTTAAATTTTGTGGCTGCTGCGATTATGTCGGGGACTGAAACTGGAGACACACACACACTAGGCTATCAAGTTGGGCTCTAGTCTTCTCTGACATAGTTACTCAGGAGTTCACATCCAATTGGTACCATGTGTCTTTGCTCTTAAGCTTGTTGCAACCTTTTCTCCATGATTTCCTGGAGGGCTGTATGATAAGCTGTGATTATTGTAAATTTCTGAAAATTTGGAAAATATTCTTTGCCCTCCTCTACAATTAGTCTTCAGGAAGCAATATTTTGGAAGAGCAAAGGTCAGACAGGGACCGTCTCATCCATTTGACTCTCACTTTGCACTTTGACAACAGCCAGGTCTGCTACCACTGGAGAGGCATTACGCCGCTATCTGTACCAGCTAAGACCCTTGCTGAGTTCTCCTGGGCAGAAGGGAACCAGGTATTAACACAAAGCAAAAATAAGATGAAGCAGGGTTCCGGAAAGGTAGAGGATGTATCAATCAAAAATTTGTTCTGAGGAATGCACAGAATGGAACTGCCACCACTGCATTAGCTTTATTAACCCCTTGCACTCTGGTCAATTTCCCTAAAAACGCCAAAAAATAACGTACTCAAAGTAAATCAAAAGCTGTTCTTCAACCCTTTGCAGCATCTTCATGGGGTTGGTCTCATTTAAAAGAAAACACTTTTAATTTTTTTTGGCAAAATGGTCATAATCTCTCTATGTGCTCCTGCCACTGAGTAACAGTCATCTAAACATACTGAACTTGAAGAAAATAAATTTCGCTTGGGTGTTTTTTTGGATACAAATGCTTGCAAATAATGCACAGCTGTCAGATCCGGGCTGGAAAATGCAACAGAAATGTAGAACCAAGTGTTATCCAGCTGAGGTCAAAATTTTGTAACAATACCACAAAAAATGAATATATTACACAGCTTTTTTCTTAGGTTGTTCCCAGGCGTTTTTGAACTGTGCCAAATTGTGCCAAATGGCACAGTTTGGAAAAACGTCTGTAACTTTTGAATGATTCAATATAGAAGCTTCATCTTGGGCTCTAATGAAAGGTGACACTCAGGGCTGTGTGTGTGTGTGTGGGGGGGGTGTTTATTCATTCATTCATGAATGAATGAACAAACAAGCCCCCACACACAAAGAAGCATGCCCCGTAAAAAATGTGTGGCTTTTATTTTACAAGAAAAAATAACCTACAGTGCACTAAAAATTATTCTAAAATATCTGTAATGTAGAAGATAACAACTCCCCCCCCCACCCCGCTACAGAGGATGGACATTGCCCATCGCCACATGATGGAACAGTCATGTGGTGATGTGGCAACCGCGGCGCACAGTCCCCGCGGTCTACTACGCACAGTTGTACTGAAATATCTGCAGTAGATCTGCAATCCGCTACAGAAGAGTACATGACGGGGGGGGGGGGGGGGGCGTTCGCAACATGACCGATCGGTCAAAAGTCATTTGGATTACAATTTTCAGGGATAAAGAATAATTTAGCTTATAACACTTACCTGTCCACAACAGCAGTGTCGCTGGCAAACTTCTCTTCCTCACTGTCAGACGAACATGACGCTGGTCCGCTTGTTATGGACTCGTGGTTCTGGTCACGTGACCCGGTCAAACCATAATTCCATTATTGCGGTTTTGCGCTTCCATGATTGCGGTTTTGGCGAACGATTTTTCAAAATAAATAAGAACAGTAGTAAGAAAAAAAGACTGGCGAACGCGTGTGTGTCACCCAGCGGCTCAGACAAAACAGATTTTATGCAAGGGACGCACGCTTTCGAACTTCTGTGCTTCAATTGGCTCGCTGTATTCGCAGCCGTTGGTAGGCAGGTCCTTCTTGCTAGGTTTTCAGTCATTGGTTCTTCAAGGTTTCAGAAACCCAATTCAAGGCTCTTATTAGTTGAATGAGAGGTCAATCACATCTAAACCAATCAAAGCACTCCTTTGGCTTTCTGTTCGCGGCTGTGTCTGTAGTGGAAGAACAGAAATGCAGGTTTTTTTTTTTTCAGTGCACCCTAGGACGCACAGTGTGCGTCCTATGGCGCCCTCGTGTGCTCTAGGACGCAGAGACGTGCCCGCCCGCGGTACACCGGAGTGCAAGAGGTTAATGTCTAGAAAGCCTTTTAAAGTTTCCATTCTCACACCTCATGGAAAATGTTGAGGCCTGATAACATCCCCATGAAGTTCATCACCTTAATATTTGAATCTACTTCAAATATAGGGTTATTCTTGATGAAAACATATCTGAGCCCTTCCCCATTGAGTCAGAAAAAGAGGAATCCGCTGGACTTCTGGTTAAAGGGTGTTGCTGTACTTTTTTGGTACAACACAACTTTGCCAGGCAGACAGAATTAAACATCAGTACTAGCAAGACATATTTTATGTGCATTACAAACATTTTTTACAGTTAATAGTGATGCTGTTGAGATCCATCCATCCGTCCGTCCGTCCGTCCATCCATCCATCCATCACCACTTTTCCGGAGATCCGGGTTGCTGAGGTAGCAGTCCAGTAGAGAAGCCCAGACTTCAGTCTCCCCACCTCCTCCAGCTCTTCAGAGGGGACACCAAGGCATTCCCAGGCCAGCTGGGAGACAGATGATGAGCAAATTCATCTACTGGAAAAGTCTTGTAGGCATCAGGAAAGCAGCCGGCAAGGGTCAAGGTACACCATGGAAAGGCTTCCAATTCTTTTAGTAGACTTTGGCTCATCTGGAAGTCCAAATAGTACAACCTATAAACAGAACCAGCTTATATAATGAGAATGTATGGTGTAGGGTCAGACTGGTGATATGTCACATCCAGCAACATGCCTAATCTAAATGTTGGAGAAGAAAATGTGGCATTTTTTTTGTTTTGTTTTGTTTTTTTGTTTTTTGCCTTGAAAGTCTCAAACGAAGAATTGGCAGAAAAACCAGTGTTGGGATCTAACAGATGTTTAAAAGTAATTAAGGAACACCTGGATTTTAGCTTCAAAGTTACAAAAAAATGCAGCCTTGTTCACTCCATTGGGCAGCAGTTCACTTTTGAATTTCACAACAAAAACAATCCAAAAATTCCATACAGTACCTTTTAAGATAGTTTGAGCATGTTCAAACAGAGTATCCCAAATCTAGCTCAAGGATGAACCTCAAAAGTTGAAAGGAAGGCCTAAAACCATGTGAAAGATGACATCTGAACTGAAGGAGATGAATATAGGCGAAGCTGCAAGATGGCAGTGGCAGGAGCCAGATTGTGATGGAAAGATGACTCAGTAAAATAAAATAAATGCATCTCACAGACAGATCATAAATAACCATATCTATAGGAGAATATATTCACAATAGAATAGTGCATTTTTAAGAAAATTATAACTGTGATCTTGGAAACCTATTTAGAAATTCAAATATTAGGATTATCCATCCATCTTCTTCCGCTTAATCCTTTTCGGGTCACGGGCGGGGGGGGGGGGGATCCCAGCATCTTTGGGCGAGAGGCAGAGTACACCCTGGACAGATCGCCAGTCCGTCGCCAGGCCAACACAGAGAAACAGACAACCATTCACTCTCACAGTCATGCCTAAGGACAATTTAGAATCCCCAGTTTGATGCCAATTAACCTAACTTGCATGTTTTTGGCATGTGGGAGGAAACCGGAGAAATCCCGGAGTAAACCCAGGCAGACACGGGGAGAAACTCCACACAGATCACTGTTGGTCGGGGGCTGGGATCGAACGCAGGATCCCTCGGCCAAGGGTGAGTTGCTGTGCTGCTGCAGTGTTAATCACTCCGCCACCACGCTGCCCATATTAGGATTAAACGATTTTAAATAAATATTCCAAAACATTTAAAGATAGTCTTTTTTCTTTCTTTTTACATTACCTAATTGTTTAGACTGGAGAAGTCTTATGTAAACTACAAAAAATTACAAAAGCAAATGGGAAGAAGTTTGTATCATTTATATATACCTCTTTCTTTACACATCACATTGTACATACAGCCTACCTATTTTAGTTGCAAATTTCCCATCTTCCCCCGGTGGCATGTCAGTACAGCAGCTGTTCTGCATCACTGATTACTTAATCAACCTATTCACCACCCTAGCATACACCTGCTCTTAGTGAGCATTTAATATTCACTCACAAACCTCTGTGTGTAGCCAAATTCTGCTGAGTAATATACTGATGTCACAAATGCCATGATGATCACATTTTCTAATGCAATAACACTGGTCAACACCAAATTTATTGTCTAAGTTTTTTTTTTAGCTGATTTAAGACAATTTTGATGTGCTGAATCCAAAAATCACATTGGTTTTGCTCAGTCAGGTCAACTTTTTGAACTATGGCCACATGTTTTTTACGTTTTTGTTTACATGTATGGGTATTTTTGCTTTATATGAAGCAAAATTCTTTTTTATTTCTTGAAATTCTCTGAATTTTGAACAATGATGATGTAACATTCAATTTACATGTACTTACCTTTATCAATGTCTACTATTCAATTTACAGTACAACTGTACAACTGCTGTACAAGTGCTTACAACTTAGCATAAAAACCTGACCTGATCGAGAGAAATGGATGTCATTTTCGGATTCAGTGGTGCAAAATTGTCTTAAATCAGTTGAAAAAACACAGACAACTTACAAAAAAATTATTTTTGTTATGTTGTGTAATCATTCGCACAGAGAATGTTATTGGCTATATCCCCTGGGTAAGAAGGGTCCAAACCTACATGACCCTGTGTGATAAAGCCCCCCCCATCCCCATCCTGTTAAAACATAAATTAACTGTGTTTTATCACATCTTTGGAAAGCTGAGTTCAATTTCTCTAGCCACACTCAGGCCTGATTACTGCCACACCTGTTCTCAATCAAGAAATCACTTAAATAGGACCTGCCTGACAAAGTGAAGTAGACCAAAAGATCCTCAAAAGCGAGACATCATGCTGCGATCTAAAGAAATTCAGGAACAAATGAAAAACAAAGTAATTGAGATCTATCAGTCTGGAAAAGGCAATAAAGCCATTTCTAAAGCTTTGGGACTCCAGCAAACCACAGTGAGAACCATTATCCACAAATGGAAAAAACATGGAACAGTGGCGAACCTTCCCAGGAGTGGCCGGCCAACCAAAATTACCCCAAAAGCGCAGCAACGACTCATCCAAGAGGTCACAAAAGACCCCACAACAACATCCAAAAAACTGTAGGCCTCACTCACCTCAGTTAAGGTCAGTGTTCATGACTCCACCATAAGAGAGACTGGGCAAAAATGGCCTGCATGGCAGAGTTCCAAGACGAAAACCACTGCTGAGCAAAAAGAACATAAAGGCCACTCTGTGGACTGACAAGACAAAAGTTGAACTTTTTTGAAGGTGTGTGTGCCCCATTACATCAGGTGTAAAAGTAACACAGCATTTCAGAAAAGAAGCATCATACCAACAGTAAAATATGGTGGTGGTAGTGTGATGGTCTGGGTCTGTTTTGCTGCTTCAGGACCTAGAAGACTTGCTGTGGTAAATAGAACCATGAATGCTGCTGTCTACCAAAAAATCCTAAAGGAGAATGTCTGGCCATCTGTTAGTGACCTCAAGCTGAAGCGCACTTGGGTTCCACAGCAGGACAATGATCCAAAACACACCAACAAGTCCACCTCTGAATGGGTTAAGAAAAACAAAATGAAGACTTTGGAGTGGCCTAGTCAAAGTCCTGACCTGAATCCGATTGAGATGCTGTGGCATGACCTTAAAAAGGCAGTTCATGCTTGAAAACCCTTCAATGTGGCAAAATTACAACAATTCTGCAAAGATAAGTGGGCCAAAATTACTCCACAGCGTTGTAAAACACTGATTGCCAGTTATCGCAAACGCTTGATTGCAGTTGTTGTTGCTAAGGGTGGCCCAACCAGTTATCAGATTTAGGAGGCAATCACTTTTTCACACAGGGCCATGTAGGTTTGGATTTTTTCCCCTTAATAATAAACACCTTCATTTGAAAACTGCATTTTGTGTTTACTTGTGTTATCTTTGTCTAATATTTGAATTTGTTTAATGATCTGAAACATTTAAGTGTGACAAACATACAACAAAAAGGGAGAAATCAGGAAGGGGGCAAACACTTTTTTACACCATGATAGATAGATAGATAGATAGATAGATAGATAGATAGATAGATAGATAGATAGATAGATAGATGTACTTTATTTATCCCAAACTGGGAAATTACAGAAATATACAGAATAATACAGAAAATACAGAAATTTATTTCCGGTTCCGGCGCCACACGAGTTGGCTGCCTTTTGCAACAGCGGCTCAATTCTGAGTCTTTTTATCTTCCTTCTTCTTTCTGATCTGGTGATGGCTTTCTGATCCGGCACACCTTTCACTCTATGTGTATCACGGACACACAGATCGCGCCCAGGGGTCTCCCGAGTCGGCGGACGGAGCCTCTGTTTACAGCGGGAGACGATGCAGCGGGGAGGAGCTAGCTAGCACTCGGCCGCCACCCGGTGCTAACAGAGAGGCTCGACATACCGGGAGAGCTGAAGCGGGAGCGATGCGGGTGCCGAGCTGGAGTTTGGGTGGCGTACAGGAAATATAAGACAGAATAATAAAGAGCGATGGCAAGAACCAAGCAGACCGCCCGTAAATCTACTGGAGGAAAAGCCCCCAGGAAGCAGCTGGCCACCAAGGCTGCTTGAAAAGGCGCTCCGGCCGCCGGCGGAGTGAGGAAGCCTCACCGTTGCAGGCCCAGTGCCGTGGCTCTGAGAGAGATCCGTCGCTGCCGGAGGTCCATGGAGCTGCTCATCCGTGGGCTGCCCTTCCAGTGCCTGGTGAGGGAGATCGCTCAGGACTTCAGGACCCACCTGCACTTCCAGAGCTCCGCCGTCATGGCTCTGCAGGAGGCCAGCGAGGCCTACCTGGTGGGTCTCTTCGAGGACACCAACCTGTGCGCCATCCACGCCAAGAGGGTTACCATCATGCCCAAAGACATCCAGCTGGCCCGCCGCACCCGCGGAGAGAGAGCTTAGACTTTCTACTGCACATCCACCAACCACAATGCTCCGCACTGTGTGTCTATATATATATATATATATATATATATATATATATAAATATGTACATATGTATACTAGCTGCTCTTGTTTTTTTCTTGCCTTCTGATTGTTGCTCTGAGTGTTGCTATACCTGTGCTGTTGCAATCCTGGAATTTCCCCATTGTGGGACTAATAAAGGCTTATCTTATCTTATATAAATATATACAATATGACTTTCTCTTGTCATGGGTTTTGGTTGCTTGTTTGTTTGGATCCATCTATTAACCTTAACCCTGCTTCATGCTACACCTTTGCTGTCCGCGTACATGTAACCGGAAACCTCGTGTGACGAAATTTACGTCACTGTCTCCACTCCGCTAGTGTCCAGAGTACTTGACCGCAGACGACCACGTGCAGCCCAAATTTTGTGACCACGCCGCCTGCCCACGACCTGAATGCGCTCAAAACCGCATGCGCAAGACTGAACGTCCCATTGACAAGGTGGCTATATCGACACAGCATTCATCAGTAGACGAAGAAGTCAACGAGGAGGCGGAAAACGAGAATAAAAACATATATGAATCATACATATATACTTTCTTTCACAGCAGCAGCAGCATCTTTGTGGAAAAGGAGTGAAAACTGGGAAGTCAAACAGCAGAAATGGACTCTATATTTGAAGAGAAACTTTGTGAAGAAGTCCACCGTTTCTTTGTTGGTGAAAATCCTGGCACATCAGTGCCGTAGCTCTACCTATCGGGCGGGAGTGAAACTACAAATGATGGTTGTGCACATGCGTCAACGACTTGGCCTGGGTAGATGAAAAAAGTGAGCACGAACAGTGCCGCATGCATGCCGGGCTCGTCCAAAGCGTACGTGGACCAAGGCGCACTAGAGGGGAAGTGCAGCATGAAGCAGGCTTTAGTCCTCTTTCTGTGTTGGTGAACAACTATAGCATAATTGTTTTTTCATTTTTAGTGGTCAGACAGTGACTTCAGTTTGTTGAGTTGAACACAAAGTACATCCAACTCTGACGGTGGCTTTCTCCTTGTGTGTTAAGGAGTTGCAGTGTAGCCACTGAGCCGTTTTATAGCTATAGTTTTCACTCACATGGGGTTTTGAGAAAATGTTGCAACACATCGGCGCTGCAGTGGCTGCAGACACTCAGTGTGGGGACTCCAGGAACTGTGATTGCTCAGCCTGGGCTTGTTGTGTTTTCACTTACAAGCTGCCAATAACCTTGGAGACTGCTGAGATATCTAGCCGAGCTGCCTCCACGGCAAACCTCCTCCACACCACAGCCACCACCGCAGTGAATGAAAGAACATACATACAGTTAGTGTTTCATAAGCACAACAAAAGCATGGTCACTTAAAATGCCCCCTAATAAGGCATTTTTTTTGTAGCTGATGAAGTGCAAGATTTCCTCGAGATTTCACAAGTGCTTCAGCAAAGCTTGCTTTTATCTGCAAAAATGTTTAGTTTGCCACATGTGGAATTGCTTCTGCCTTGCATTTCTCTGAATCCCTTTGGTGGTCCTGCAGGGATGGACACACACACACACACACACACACACACACACACACACACACACACACACACACACACACACATCCACAGATACACAACTTTAATCTCTTCCTCCACTCAGTCAGCAGAGGTGGAGCAGGGTCGGTAATGGATAGACGTAACCTTTGATCCCCAAGAGGAAAGCATCTTCGTCCTCCTCCCTCCGTCCTCTTGGTGCAGGCTCAGTTTTTCCACCACTGCGATGATGACCTGCTGAGCTGCTGTCGCCTGTGGATGGAACCTATACACTATGGTCAGACACACACCCATATGCACAGACTGAAGAAGAAAGGCTCGATATTGGGGGAAATTGAAGAAAGATGGAGACATTGATTGGCTGTGAGAGCAAGTGTGTTTGTATTTAGGGAGATTTTGATCAGTGAATTTCTGAGAGATTTTGTGTTGACAATGTAAATTAGGTTATAGATTGGGATTCCCCACCCACTGCAGACAGCACAATTTTTTAAATCATGCCACTCACTTTATTGTCCTCTCCATCTCATAAACTTTACCCTTTTTTCCTCAGATGTTTTTTTTTTTCTTTTCAATGTGTTTCTCTTTTGTTGTCCATACCGTTTCCACATCTCACCACTTCCTTTCTCTTACCCTCGTCCATCTGACGTTTCAACCGATGCATGAGGTCACACAGACCTCAGGGCCACAACCTGAGAGAATTACAGTTGACATGTATTCAATCATCATCTCCCCCTCACAGGACAATGGGCAGCATTTACCAACAGCTCCATATGTTTGCAACATGGCAGGTCAAAAAGAACTTGCTGTGTGAACATGTGTGCCAAGTTTATACTGTACTTTGTGACTGGAAGCAGCTTTGGGCTCAATGCAAATTTTATAATCATCAACTTCTTTTATGCGGGATATCACTTCTGCTCCAATCCCATAACATAAAGGGATTAAGAGGAAAGGAAAGAGGACATGTCAATTTGGTATTTCTGAAAATAACAAGGAAAATAACAAGGCCTGTTTGTGAAAGGGACAATGCAAAATATAACAAATATGATTCAAGAGAATTATTTATTAAATCATTAGTGAAATATCAGCAAGCACACAATCCGTGCCATCAAGCCTGATGGTTGAGTATGCCGTGATGAGCTTTTTGAGTGTTGCCATGTTGTATTTTTTGTGTAAAATACCGCATTACTTTTCCATTTGAGTCATTTATTGCTGTAACTTACAAACTGTGATCAATGCACACAATTTTTCATAGACCTCAAAAGTTCAATATTTTTCTCTCTACTTTAACAATGCATGCCAGGGGCATCTGGTGGCCTCATTATGTACAGCTCCAGAAAAAATTAAGACACCAGAGAGACCACTGCAAAATCATCACTTTATCTGGTTTTAATATGTATATGTATGTGTTTAAGTAAAATGAACAATTTTGTTTTATTGTCTAACCTACTGTTATTACATAAGATCAATTTTATTTTAAATTGATCTTATGTAATATTCAAATTTTTGAGAAACTGAATTTTGGGTTTTAATTAGGTGTAAACCATAATAATCAAAATTAAAAGAAATAAACACTTGAAATATATCACTCTGTGTGTAATGAATCTATAGAGAATGGGCATTGACGTCATGCCGCGCTGCATTCTGGGCCGTTGTAGCCATCGTCATGGTCTGGCTTCGTTTACTTGTAGTCTACTGCATCTGCTAACGGGGACAGACATACGTGCAATGGAGCAAAGCAAACAGAAAATTAAAATTCTTATTCAGAGAAACTGAATAAGGAAGCAAAGGAGTACTACTTCCAAAAAATTGAAGAAATAAACGGGATCGATCCGTCTGAGCACAAGAAATACACCACGGATCTCGATCAACTGCCTCACACTGTCAGATGTGTTTGCCTACCTGGTTTATGGGGTAAGCGCATAAACCCATGAGCAATTTAAGAACTATAAATCATTAGAGACTCATGTTCAGTTGACCAGTGGATGGGTCTAACTACCTCAGATCTTCCAGGTGAATGGCCAGAAAACCGTAGTTTGCACAAAGCTAAGAAATCATTGTTTCTACACAGTTTTCTGCACTAGCATGTGTCTCTGCAGCTACAGGCATTTCTAAGTCCCAGTGGTAAAATGCTGGATTTATGTTCAAATTTTTCATATGATACTTGATAAGTATATACACATTATTACCAACAGGACATTAAATACTAATCAAGTAATGTGATAAGCCTGACGCTCAGGCTGGCACACTGGAAAAAAAAAAATTACCAGTATAATTAGCCGCTATAAAATCATACTAAATCAGGACAGTGACGTTTTTGTAGTCACCTGAAAGAGGAGAAGCTGTTGAATCTAATGAAACCATTCTATGGACTTCAGTCTCCAGGTGATTTTAAATTCACGTGCAATGAAGGCAACAACGTGCGCTCTGGGAATTCCCAGCCAGCTTGTTAAAAGTTAGCAACAACTCCACGCGCATACAACTAATCTTTATATCTGGAGCCTATCCCAGCATTTTTGAGCGACTGGCACCTGGACAGATCACCAGTTCATCAATTTAGAATCCCCAGTTTATGCCAATTGACCTAACCTGCATGTCTTTGGCCTGTGGGAGGAAACCAGAGTACCCGGAGTAAATCCACACAGACATGGGGAGAACATGCAAACTCCACACAGAAGGGTCACCGATGGTCAGGGGGTGGGATCAAACCCGTGACCTTCTTGCTGTGCTGTCACAGTGCTAACCCCTGTGCCACCGAGCTGCCCTTTTTTCCTGCTATTCACACATTGATGGTGCCAGAGCTGGGCGCTGACCTGGCAAGGCGCTGGCCTGACCCACCAGGAGCAACTGGGGGTTCATTGTCTTGCTCAAGGACACTTTGACATGCAGACTGCAGAGAGAGTAGGAATCGAACCTCTGACCCTTTGATTAGTAGTCGGCCACACTACTCCTGCGCCACAGCAGCCCCCTCATACAAAGATGGTTTTTTATTCTGTGTTTTGTTTTCCCCCCCAATTTTGATCTGGAAATGACATCACTTGAAACAATCTCACCAATTCACATAAAAGTCCACTGAGATCAGATTTATTTTTTCCATCTCCTCAGCTGTTCCAAGGTGCAGTGAATATTCTAGAAGGGACCAACTGAATCTATTTAAATAAATGTCTATGGAACAAAAATGACAGAGCAACCTATTCTTTTGTTCTTGTTTTAATGTAAGCCATAATGTATTAAAATCGAGGTCACAGGTGTGTGCATGTGCGTGTGTGTGTGTGCGCGCGCGCGTGTGTGTGCTTTTGTATGAGGTAACACTGAAACCATCAGGAGCAACGGGGATTTCTTTGATGAGACCAGAAGTACAGACATGTAAGATGGGCTTTTTTCCAGTAATAAAAACAACCCTGTCTGTCTTCCCCTGAAGATGACGTACTCCATATACGTGTCACCTGCACCTGAAACATGAAACTGTGAAACAGCAACAAAGGAAAAGTTGTGATAGTAGAAACTGAAAACAATTCACCCAAATTCCAAGTCAAAATGTCATTATTTAGGTCATTTATTTACAGAAAATGACAACCGGCCAAAGCAACAACAAAAAAAGGATGTTGCTTGCAGATATGCTTTTTCATGTGCTTTTAGATCAAATAATGCAAAAAGTTCATGTTCATTCTTAAACACCACAGTACTTAAGTTTTTACTTGGAAAGAACTCAAATCTGTATTTGTGTAATAACTCTGATTTTTATTCACAGCATTCATGCATCTTACCATGCTTAGATGATCTCCTGATCAGTACCTGATGTGTCCTTATGTAGGAATTTAACAGATACTCAAATTGAATGCCTGCCATAGATGTAGAGATGCCGTTAAGGAAAGATTTTGCAGTGGTCTCTTAATTTTTTCTGGAGCTATATGTTCAATAGTCCCTTTTTTGATGGAAGGAGTCATATCATGGGATGCGTTGAGCGCTGGCATGAGGTGTATCCAGGTGGCAAGATAGCAAATTACTGACATATAGAACACTAATAGTTAAATACCTTTTTTTCCGAGGGGAAAGAATCTCATTGGTTCTGTTGCTAAAACACCGAGGCTGCATTTGATTGGTCAATGCATTCAGTCATTGGTGGTCTACTAGCAGATTTTAGATGCTGGACAAAGTGGCAGATTGCAAGTTAACGTTCTTTGATATCTTTAAAGCGGTAATTGATTGCACTTTTTTGTCCTACATTTTAACAGCTCATACATGTCTTAATGAAATGTTTGGGACATCTTTTGTTAAAATTTTCTTTAATTAGTATTTAATCATTGCAGTAATTTAAAAAAAAATTCCAGCCTTTCTGAGAACTGCTGGTTTATCTCTGTAAAATCTCAGCTCGCATTCAGCTCTGCCTTCCCTCTTACGTCACGTTTCCTAACATTAGCATAGCTGCCTAGACCTGTGCCAACTAATGTAAATTTGTCTCAAAGAATGAATGAAATAATTCATCACTGGTGGGCAGGGGTATGTGAATTCAGTGGTCAGTAGGATATGATCAATCGCTTGAACATTCGCAAATGAGTGGCTAAACTGGTAGTTTCAGCGAGTGGACTTGTGGCTGCCTTGGATCACACCTGAGAAAATAAAACTTTTACTCAGCTAAAATAATGTCCAGAACAAAGTGTTGTTAGATGAACAAGGATTACAGTGGGGGTGAATAGAATTTATAGAAAAAGTAGCAGCTGGCTGGATCCAAGGGGCCTGCTATCACCTCCTCCCTGCTAAGCGAGCTGTGTCTGGGTACAGTGGGAGGTTACAGTTTAATGTAAAATAATGTTGAAAACATAACAAAATAAACCAGA
This sequence comes from Pholidichthys leucotaenia, assembly GCA_020510985.1. Taxonomy (NCBI): domain Eukaryota; kingdom Metazoa; phylum Chordata; class Actinopteri; order Cichliformes; family Pholidichthyidae; genus Pholidichthys; species Pholidichthys leucotaenia. The sequence continues at coordinate 214,161,120 of CM035849.1, read as the reverse complement.
ATGACGTGAGATATACTACCAGCTGTGGATTAGTGAACCAGGTGGAAATAGGGATGTCTATTAGGGTGAATAAAATTTGAAGAAATTAAGAATGTAAACCACCTTTGGTGGCAAGCTTCCTAGCACCAGTGGCCCCGGTTACATGGTCAAAATAAACCGATTATTGGGAATAAACCGATAACCGTCAATAATCAGTTTTGCCATTTTTACATGCACTGAATGAACGGATTATTAGAGGGTAAACCACTTGAGTTAATGACCCTGGTTAGATGGCCTCTATAGGATTATTCTGTTTACATGGCCAGTTAAGTAATCAGACAACTCCAGGAATCCAGTCATAACTGGTTTATTTGTGTACGTGTACATGTAACATGGTCACTGTTAGCTCAGAAGCGAACACCTTTGGCTGTCTGTCCATCTACGTGACATATATACGGTATATATATACAGTATATATACAGTGGGGCATATACATACTGTATATATAAAGGCCGTGTTTCTTTTTTTTGTTTTGTTTTGTTTTTTGTAAGAAGTGAGTGTTTTGATAATTTTTTGATAATCAAGTGACCATCAGATGCATTTCAAAAGGTTAAAACTGACATGATTTCAGAAACGCCCAGAAGCAGACACCAGCTCAACAACAATAACAATCTTTATTGAGTGAAAGTGAAGGAGTGTGTGTGCGTATGGTGTTGTGTGTATGTGGTGTAGTGGGAGCAGGAGCGTGAACAGCAGGATGGCTCTGGCAACCCTGCAATGACAGTAGAGACAGAGGGATTAGACTCAGGCTGGCAGGTAATGATATTAACAGAGATCTTACAGTCTTACGGCAGCAAAGAGTTAATCTGACTCTCAGGAGATGACTGTCCAACACCGGCCCAGTGTCCCACTGTGGTGCCATGGTGCAGGTGCAGAATATTTACAGTGCAGCTTAGGGTGAAGAAAACGTGTTGTGCGCTCCAGCTCACCAGTCTGCGAGATGGGAAGACGCTGTCCACAGACGAGGTCTGGTCCGCTGCCAGGAGGAAGAAGAGGTCTGCCTGGAGGGTGGTCCACCTGTGCGCAGGGTACAGTGGGAGAGTAGGCAGGTGCAGAGAATCACTCTGGAAAAGCTTACGTTATGTTGGAGACGCAGGTGCGCCCGCAGCTGTGAAAGATAATTAGGGCAAAGGGTACACACAGCATGGATCACCACAGTACCCCCCCAACCTACGGGATGCCTCTCGGCGGCCGTTCTAACCTGTCCGGGTGCATCCGGTGGAGCTCCCTGATGAGCTGAGGGTCCAACATGAACGAGGGACGCACCCAGGATCGAGCATCAGGTCCATACCCTTCCCAGTCCACCAGATATTGCAGACTACGCCCCCTGCGGTGGACATCCAGGATGCAGTTGACCTGATGCGCTGGTCCATCATCGATCATCATGGGCGGGGGTGGAGATCTGGGTGGGGGGCACAGTGGGCTGGACTCGAACGGCTTGACCTGAGAGACATGGAATGTAGGACAGATGAGCATAGAGGGAGGGAGAGCCAGGCGCACAGCAACAGGGGTTGATGATGTCTGTTATAGTATAAGGCCCAATGAAACGCTGTGACAACTTCTTGGTCTCGCCCTTCAGGTTACTATTCTTAGTGGAAAGCCTTACCTGCTGCCACACTCGGTAGGAGGGAGCCTGGGTCCTGTGGCGGTTGACGATCACAGTATTGCAGGGCCACAGCGCATCACAGAGCAGCCTTGGTGGACTTCCAGAGTCACAGACAACGCCTGATGTGAGCCTGGACCGAAGGAATGGTGATCTCCTCCTCCTCCTCCGAGAACAGCGGGGGATTGTAACCTAGCGAAACCTCAAAAGGAGAGAGACTAGTGACAGAAGAGACAGCAGTATTATGCGCATACTCAACCCGAGGTAGATACATGCTCCAGGACACTGGGTTGGAGGCCGTGATGCACCTCAGGGCAGCCTCCAACTCCTGATTAGTACGTTCGCATTGGCTATTACTTTGAGGATGATATCCTGAAGACAAGTTCACCGTAGCCCCCATAGCCTTGCAGAAGGACCACCAGACTTGAGAGACGAATTGAGGCCCACGAGCTGACACAATGTTCGTCCGGATGCCATGAAGCCAGACCACGTGCATGACTAACAGAGCCGCCATCTCCTTGGCCACTGGCAGCTTCTGCAAGGGAATAAAGTAAACCAAGAACCTGTCCACAATAGTAAGGATAACAGTGTGGCCTGCAGAGGAGGGCAGACAGGTCACAAAATCCAGTGCGACATGGGACCAGGGTCGGCTGGGGATGGGGAGAGGATGCAACAGGCCTGCCAGTGGAGAAGAGGATGACTTGCAGGTTGCACATTGGGGACAGGCACGGATGAATTTGCCCACATCCTTCTGCAGAGAGGGCCACCAGAAGGACCTTTGCAATTGGGCCACAGTGCGTGCTACCCCAGAATGGCACATAACCTTAGAGGAGTGCAGCCAGTCAATCACCTTCCCCCGAACAGCAGAGGGCACGTACATCCATCCCGCTGGCCCTCCACCTAGGTTGGGCTCCGTCTCCTGCGCTCTCCTAACCCTCTCCTTTATGTCCCAGGATAGCATGCCCATGATGCAGGAAGGAGGAACAATAGGGTGAGGTGTCGTCTCAGCAGCTTCTGGGGAAAACTGTCTAGAGAGCACATCAGGCTTAGTATTTTTCGAACCCGGGTGGTAGGTGATGGTGAAGTTCAATCTCCCGAAGAACAGGGACCAGCGGGCTTGTCTGGCGTTCAACCGTTTGGCAGTCTGAAGGTACTCCAGGCTCTTATGATCAGTCCAAACGATGAATGGCAGTGAAGCGCCCTCTAACCAGTGACGCCACTCCTCCAAGGCCAGTTTGACGGCTAGCAGCTCCCTGTCCCCCATGTCATAGTTTCTCTCAGCAGGAGACAGCCGGCGGGAGAAGAAAGCGCAGGGGTGGACCTTGTTGTCAATGGGGGAGCGCTGGGACAACACCGCTCCCACTCCAAAATCCGAGGTGTCCACTTCCACCAAGCACTGCAGAGAGGGGTCAACCTGGGCCAAGGATTGGGGGGAGGGGGGACTTATTCTTAAGCTTAGAAAATGCCGCCTCTGCCTCCTCAGTCCAGCGGAACAACACCTTCGTGGAAGTCAGGCAAGTGAGGGGTAAGGCAATAATGCTGTAATCTTTGACAAAACAGCAGTAGAAGTTAGCAAAACCCCAAAACTGTTGAAGCTGTTTATGGGAAGAGGGAACAGGCCACTCGACCACTGCCTTTACCTTCTCTGGGTCCGCAATGATCTTCTTATGCAAGATGATAAATCCCAGGAAAGTGGTGGATGAGACATGGAATTCGCACTTTTCAGCTTTGACAAAGAGCTGATTTTCCAGTAGGCACTGCAGGATCCATCTGACATGAATGCGATGTTCCTCCAAAGAATGAGAGAAAATGAGGATATTATAAAGATAAACAAACACAAATAAATCCAGAAAATCGTTCAGAACATCATTAATAAGCCACTGGAAAACAGCTGGAGCATTGGTTAAGGCATAACTAAATACTCAAAATGGCCACTAGGGGTGCGAAAACCAGTCTTCCATTCATCCCCCTCCTTGATTCGGACCAGGTGATAAGCGTTCCGCAGATCTAATTTGATGAACACCCTGGCTCCCCCAAAATGACAGGGGAAGGAGTGGAGGACAGTACAAAAAACCTCATGTAGTCACAATGATTACCTGAAATCACTGGGTGTTCTCTCCCTTCTCTGGAAGAGATTTCCACTTCTCGGTACCTCAACAGAGCTACTGCCATTATTACCTCCGCCAGGCCGAAAAGGCCAGGAGGAGGTAATGTTTTTGCCGGCGTTTGTCTGTGTGTTTGTCTGTTTGTCTGTCTGTCTGTCTGTCTGTTTGTCTATTGGTTAGCAAGATAACTCAAAAACTTTGGGACGGATTTCCATGAAACTTTCAGGCGTTGTTGGAAATGGTACAAGCAAGAACTGATTACATTTTGGGGATGATCCGCATCACCGTCTGGATACAGGAATTTTTTAAAGCATTTTTTAACACTGACATACGGCCATTTTCAACATGTGCGCAGGCGCAATGGAGGGCGCTGGTCGCCGTGTCTGACCAACACAAACCCGTTTTTCAACGTTTTACGCACAAAAGCACGCGGAAAACACTGGTGGCCTGGGCCCGCCAGCGTGCCTGTGTTTGCGCGCAGCTGTAAAACCTGACACGGGCAGCTGTCCGCCGTTGGATTATTTGGCAGAAATTTCCCAGCCAGCCATAGGTGCTGCGCATTTGGCCGAAATTCCCCGGCCAGCCATAGGCGCTGCGCATTTGGCAGAAATTCACCGGCCAGCCATAGGCGCTGCGCAAAAACGAGCTCTCAGCCGGGGAAGCTTCTAAATTCTGTTTTGCTGCGGAGCGCAACCCCAATAATATAATATAAAACCCACGGCAACCTGTCTACCCAATCTGCATCCGTCAGTGGAGGAGATGCACACAACAGCAACACTTCAGTTTATTACCTCCGCCAAGGAGGCAATGCTTTTACTACTGAACCACTAATCCTATCACCATCACATTGATTGTCATTGATTAATTGTCTATGTTTATTGCACTGTCCCTGTCAAATAAACAAATAATCATTGTGAATCCAATTGCTAGTCATATGTTTTCATGGTCAAGGAATCTGAAAACGTACACACAAACACTGTATGGGGGGAACTGTTGCGCTTGGCGGAGGTCTGCGCTCTCCGAGTGCTTTTCTAGTTAAAGACTGCACTCATCCAGGCCATGATTTCTTTCACTTGCTCCCCTCAGCAAAGCGGTACAGATCCCATAAAACCTGGACTACCAGGTTTAATCATAGTTTTTTCCCAGCAGCAGTACGTATTTTGAATGGATTTATTTAACACGTACAGACTGCTGATGTTATTTTATGTTATTTTGTGGCAATAACCTTGTGTGTATAAGCTGGTCTTATTTATTTATCGCTCAGTATGTTTTTATTATTGCTATGTACATATTGTATTCAACTTTTTACCTCCGCCAGGAGGTTATGTTTTTGCCGGGGTTTGTCTGTCTGTCTGTCTGTTTGTCTGTTGGTTAGCAAGATAACTCAAAAGGTTTTGGACGGATTTCGATGAAACTTTCAGGCATTGTTGGAAATGGTACAAGGAAGAACTGATTAAATTTTGGGGATGATCCGGATCACCGTCCACAACAAAACCGCCATTACGCAAAATGCCATTTTCGTGAATAACTACTCGACCACTAATCCTATCATTGTCAATCCAATTGCTAGTCATATGTTTTCATGGTCAAAGAATCTGAAAACGTACGCACAAACACTGTATGGGGGGAACTTTGGCGCTTGGCGGAGGTCTGCGCTCTCCGAGTGCTTTTCTAGTTAGGTATTATTGTTTTAAGCATTATTTATTGTTGTAATTATGAGAATGTTAAATGTATGAGTGAACTGTGAGTGTGATAGTTTGTTTTCGGGAGCGGTATCTCAATTTCATTGCATTGTTTTTTTTAGCAATGGAATGACAATAAAGGCACTTTGACTTTGACTTTGACTTTGAAACCAGCACAGAGATGGGAGCAGTCTGCTTATTGACAATGGCGAGGGGCATCTTGGAGAGGGCGATCAACTTGAGAGGCCTCTCCAGGTTGTAGCAGGGAAGCCCCAGCTGGGTTGCCAGACCCTCTGAAATAAAGCTTTGCTCTGCACCAGAGTCAATGAGAGCATGTGAGGATATTTCCGTGTGTGCATATTGAAAACGAATAGGTAACATAAGACATGTAAGGGTTTTAATGCTACCACCGTCCATTAGTCACCCTACTGTGACTAACGGACTCCCCCTTTTACCCAATTAGGACATGACGCAACCTCATGCTCAGCGCTGCCACAATATAGACAAAGTCCCAGGTCATGGCGGCATTGTTGTTCCGCCGGGGGCATTTTAGACTGGCCAATAAGCATGGGTTCATCTTCCCCAGGGGACTCAGAGGGAGGGAGGGCCTTAAGGGTAGACTGCGGGGAGCGGCGAGGTTGAGTGCCCGAGCGACGCTCACTAGCCCATTCCCTTAACCTGTTGTCGATAGAAATGAGATGAGATGAGATGAGATGAGATGAGATTCAACTTTATTGTCATTACACATGTATGAATACAAGGTAACGAAACGTGACAATACAAGGTAACGAAACGTGACAATACAAATAGCTAGTGCTATGAGCTCATTAAGCTTAGCGGGTCTTTCCACCCAGGCCAATTCATCCCTCAAGCTAGGGCTAAGGCTCTGAACAAAAATACTACACAATGAGGCATCCTCCCACCAAATCTCAGCAGCTACTACCCAAAAATCTACCGAGTAATCAGCCACCTGTGGTGATGTGAAAGTGACGAGGCAGAGTTCTCTCTCAAGTCAGCTTTATTCACAACACCATCATCTCAAAGCAGAAAAAGAGATCCACACAGTAAACTCTCGTCCTTAAATATCAGGACTTTTACACTTCACAGGTCACATGTCTCACAAACCACCTTGCATTATAAAGAAAGTCACAATGCATTTTCTCTCCATGATATCACTTCCACTGTCTCCAATGCATCCCCTTTTTAATCCTTTAATTAAACCCCCCACAGTCTCAAGCCTTGCATACCAAAGCTATGATTCTTGCAGCTTCCTGTAATCACTAAGGGAGCTGCCCTGCCTTTGTACTGGCCTAAAATGTGAGTCACAAAACAGGTCCTGTATGTGTGTCCACCACACAAAGCCCCCCAAGCATTTTAGAATAAACAGAACAACAAGAGAATAACCACATGCATGCCATGATAATATCAATACACATCAGTCCACATGTCGTATAGGCGTCAGCCTCCTGCCGTATCTGCTGTAGCTGGGATTCAATGTCTCTGTGGCACTGTCCTGGGGGTTTGCCGTCTGGGGGTGGAAACCTTTTGTCAGCACCTGTGGGTGTTCTGGGGAAACATTACTCTGCGAAGCCCCCCGCGGTGGTCTACCTCGCTGCGGGGCCCTCGCCAACAGCACCTGCTCATCTGCCACCACAAAAGCGGGTTTGAGTCTGTTTATGCCAATTTTCTCTTTCCTACCCCCCAAATCTAGCAAAAACTGCTTGTCCCCTGTTTCTAGCACTCTGAATGGTCCGTCATAAGGCGGTCGCAGCGGGGTTCGATGCGCATCATGTCTAACAAAAACAAACTCTGCGTACTTCAAAGTTTTGGGCACAAAAACGCACAGAAAACTGTGGTGCGCGGGGCCGGGCAGCATGTTTGATTCTATGTTGCTCTGCAACAGCTGAGACGGGGAGGCGTCTGGCGCAGGGTTATCTGGGAGAAACTCCCCATACAGCCGGAGTGGCTGCGCAAACACGAGCTCCGCTGGGGAGGCTTCTAAGTCCTCTTTAGGTGCAGAACGCAACCCCAATAACACCCACGGTAACTTGTCAACCCAATTTGCATCCGTCAGTGACGCCCTGAGAGCCGCTTTCAATGACCTATGAAAACATTCACATAACCCGTTAGCCTGCGGATTGTACGCGGTTGTGCGGTGAATTGTGACACCTAGGCTGCGGGCCATTGTCGACCAAAGCTCGGACACAAATTGAGGGCCTCTGTCGGACGTAATGTACGACGGGACACCGAAGCGCGCCACCCAAGCTGTTAAAAACGCGCGCGCCACCTCCTCGGCTGTGGTTGATGCCAGCGGGACCACTTCAGGCCAGCACGTGGTGCGGTCCACCATTGTCAGAAGGTGTGTGCACCCTTGAGACAGCGGGATGGGGCCCACGAGGTCCATATGAGCGTAATTGAATCTCTTGGCCGGAATGTGAAACGGCTCCAAAGGAGCCCTCGTGTGCCTGTGTACTTTGGCTCGTTGACACGCCGTGCAGGCTGCTGCCCACTCCTTAACCTGTTTGCGGAGGCTCGGCCAGACAAATTTCTCTCCTACCATTTTGACCGACGCGCACACTCCAAGGTGCGCCAAGGAATGAACTGAGTCAAAAACGTGGTGGCGCCACGCGGCCGGTACTACTGGACGCGGCCGTCCCGTGGAGACATCGCAGATTGGGGGGGCATACCGTCTTGCAGCACCCTGTTCTCCAGCCTTAACCCTGTTGGTCCAGACTGAAGCGCGCACACATCCGCGTCACCAACCTGCTCCGCGGCCATGGCTGCATAATCTACCCCTACGCTGACTGGGGCCGCCACGGCGCGCGAGAGGCAATCTGCCACTACATTGAGTTTGCCCGCCACATGCTGAATATCAGTGGTAAACTCTGATATCGCAGCCAGCTGTCTCTGCTGCCGGCCTGACCACAGTTCAGAAACCTTGGCCATCGTGAATGTTAGCGGTTTGTGGTCAGCGAACGAGGTGAAAGAGCGTCCTTCTAGCCAGAACTGAAAGTGGCGGATGGCCAAATGGAGAGCCAGCAGCTCCCTGTTGAACGCGCTGTATTTACGCTCGCTATCGCGCAAGGTCCTGCTGAAAAATACGAGGGGCTGCCAAACCCTGGCTACATGTTGTTCCACGACCGCCCCTATGGCCACCTCTGATGCGTCAGTGGTGAGCGCTATGCGGGCCGTTGGGTCTGGGTGTGCCAACAACGCAGCCTTTGCCAAGGCTGCTTTCACCTCCGAGAACGCTTGGTCCTGCTCCGGGGGCCACTCGATCTTATCCGCGGGTTTCTTTTTTTTGAGCACGGCGTACAGCAGCTGCATGAGTTGCGCCGCGCGGGGGAGAAAAAGGTTATAAAAATTCACCATTCCCAAAAACTCCTGTAACGCCCTGACCGTCTGCGGCCGGGGAAAATCTGCTACCGCGCGCACTTTGTCAGGAAGCGGAACTGCTCCTTCGGGGGAGACGCGGTGTCCCAAAAAATCGATCTGTGCCACCCCGAACTGACACTTCGCCGGGTTGATTATTAACCCGTGATCTCCCAACCTTCGGAAAACTGTGGCCAGGTGTTTTTCGTGTTCAACTTCGGACTCGCTGGCTACTAAAATATCGTCCAAGTAAACGAACATGAAAGGGAGATCGCGAAGCACCACGTCCATCATGCGTTGGAACGTCTGCGCAGCCCCTTTAAGTCCGAATGGCATGCGTAAAAACTTGAATAGGCCAAACGGAGTTATTACCGCTGTTTTGGGTATGTCCTCAGCGTGCACTGGGACCTGGTGGTAACCGCGGACCAAGTCTATTTTAGAAAAAACGTGCGCCCCCGCCAAATGAACGGAAAAATCTTGGATATGAGGGATTGGGTAGCGGTCGTGCGCTGTAGCGTTGTTTAACCAGCGGAAATCCCTGCAAGGTCGCCATGCTCCGTCAGCTTTTGGGTTTGAACGTCGGATAATGCCCAACCTCTCCAGGTTGGCAAACTCCTCGCACGCTATGGCCAGTTTAACTGCGTCCAAGCGCCGAGCTTTTGCAAAAACGGGCGGTCAGGTAGTGGTAATAAAATGCTCCACCCCGTATTTAGCGACTGTTGCCGAAAATGTGGGGACCGTGAGTGCTGGGAACTGAGTGAGCAGTGTGTGGAACTTACCGCTTGCAGCTGTGACGTTGGCTTGTGCTGTTGGCGGGGTCACTCGCGCTGTACAGGGGATAGAATTAAAAGAAAGTGCATTAACCAGGCGCCTGTTAGCGAGATCAACCAACAAACCATGTGAGCACAAAAAATCAGCCCCCAACATATTGAAATTTACTGCTGCTACAACAAAAGTCCACTCAAATGCACGGCCGTGTAGAGACAGAAGCAGAGTCTTCTCACCAAAGGTCTTAATCTCCGAGCCGTTCGCTGCCGTCACCCGGGGACCTCCGGAACCAGCTAGTCTGTCCGCATAGGAAGGTGTGATGAAACTCAACTGGGAGCCTGTGTCGATGAGGAACTGCCTCCCGGATCGTGTGTCCGACAAGTAGAGCATCTTGTTCTCTTCCCCGAGGGCCGCGGCTGCTACCGACCCCCGGTCTTGGCGTTTCCCGAACGCCTGAACTGGCACGGTGGTACACATTTGCATGCCCTCTCTGCAAAATGGCGATGATAGAAACAAAGGACGTCCGATCCACGTTCTCTGGCCCCTGCCGCCGCCGTCGTTGGTGAGTCTGGCCCCACTGCCTCTGGCCCCCTGTCGTCTCCGGTCGTTGTGCCGAGTTCCGCTGCCGCAGCCATGGCTGCGCGCCGCTTGGTGGCGTTGACAATCCGCTGCGCCTCTCTGCCCAGCGCATGGTAGTCCCGTTGGACCAACAGTGGCGAACTGGCCAGGGTCGCTCTTGCTGCTGACGGTAGAGTCCTGAGGAAAAGGTGGGTGAAAATGAAGTGATCGTTGTCAGAGTCTTTCAACCTCAACAACTTCTCCATCAGGTTCGCGGGCATGTCATTTTCAAATCCTGTCAGCGCCAGGAGCCTCTCTGCTCGCTCCTCCGCCGAGGGGGTGAATTGCTAGATGAGTGCAGCCTTCAGCGTGCCGTATTTGTCGCTGTCCAGTGGCTGGTCGATCAGGCTCTCCACATGCTGGGCCGTGTTGTTGTCCAGCTTTGCGACTACGTGGTAGAATTTTGTGGCGTTTACTGATATCCCCCGGAAGTTGAACTGCGCCTCAACCGCGTTGAACCAGGAGCGCGGATTGTTCTGCCAGAAGTCCGGTAGCTGGACTGTGGTGGCATTCGCTTGGCTGGGGGCTCCTGACGAGGCTGGCCCGGGGGAATTCTCCTCTTGCATGATACGTCTCGGGTCACCAGTGTGGTGATATGAAAATGACGAGGCAGAGTTCTCTCTCAAGTCAGCTTTATTCACAACACCATCATCTCAAAGCAGAAAAAGAGCTCCACACAGTAAACTCTCGTCCTTAAATATCAGGACTCTTACACTTCACAGGTCACATGTCTCACAAACCACCTTGGATTATAAAGAAAGTCACAATGCATTTTCTCTCCATGATATCACTTCCACTGTCTCCAATGCATCCCCTTTTTAATCCTTTAATTAAACCCCCCACAGTCTCAAGCCTTGCATACCAAAGCTATGATTCTTGCAGCTTCCTGTAATCACTAAGGGAGCTGCCCTGCCTTTGTTCTGACCTAAAATGTGAGTCACAAAACAGGTCCTGTATGTGTGTCCACCACACACCAATTTAACCCCCTGTCTCAAATTAAGGAGGCAAGAGGTGAGAACACTATCCCTATCTGAGTGGTCAAAAACTTCAGAAAACTCAGCCACAAATTGGTCATATGTGTAGCTAGCGTAATCGGGTCAGGTCATAATGGTGGTAGCCCACGCCAATGCCCATCCCTCCAACAAATACACCATATAACTGATTTGGCTATGATGAGTGGGAAAATCCCCTGGCACACACTAAAAAACCAAGCTGCACTGTAACAAGAAACCCCGTGCCTCCCCTAACTTACCACTAAAACAGGTGGGAGTGGGGACGGGAGTTAATTGGACATGAGGAGGTGGAGACTGAGAGGAGTTGGTCGACCTGGCCAGATCCCGGGAAGCAGGTAGAGGAGGCTGCAGCGGGGAGAGCTGGTCTAGTCGTGACTTTATGTGAGTGAGTTGGGTTAAGATCACCTGTTGCTAGATGTTAACAAACCTTCCACTAGAAAGAATAACATACATACTGAAATCAAAGGAAATTGTGTTTGAGAATATAGGGAGACCTTTCATTGATTATGTAAAGAATTTAAACATAACTTTTGAAGAAGAAGGTGAATGATGTGTGTGGACCTTGTAAATTCCAAACTGGTGAATGTATAATATGTATACTTATGTAATGGATTGCCTAGACTAAACAGAGGAGCATTGTTGAAGACCTGTTCTTGTTAGTGGTTGTCGGTGTTTTTAGTACTTTTTTTTAAAAAATTACTTTAGTGTTAGTGTTTGATTGTTTGTGTTATGTTTGTAAAAAAAAAAAGGTTCAATAAAAAATATTGTGGGAAAAAATAAAAAGGGAAGATCACCTGTTTCTCGTGTGTTAATTGATTCAAACAAGCTTCCATGGTGTTAAGTTTGCATGCCAGCTCACTGTCTGCTGGGGTTTCTTGACAGAGACGTACTGACATGATTTCAGAAACACCCAGAAGCAGACACTGGCTCAACAACGATAATGATCTTTACTGAGTGAAAGTAAAGGAGTGTGTGTGCGTATGGTGTTCTGTGTATGTGTTGTGGTGGGAGCAGGAGCGTGAACAGCAGGACGGATCTGGCAACCCTGCAATGACAGTAGCAACAGAGGGATTAGACTCAGGCTGGCAGGTAATGATGTTAACAGAGATCTTACAGTCTCAAGGCAGCAAAGAGTTAATCTGACTCTGAGGAGATGACTGAAAGATAATTAGGGCAAAGGGTACACACAGCCTGGATCACCACAAAAACATCCAAACACACCATTTTTCAGTCAATGACCCCTTTAAAACAAACCAGTGAAAAGCGTTTTTAAGAATATTTGAGATGAAAAATAAGAGTTGCAGTTAATTAATCTGTGGTTATTTAACATCAACAACTGCTGGCTTAAATGCACAACATAGCATCACTGCAGCCAGCATATTTCACATGCCAGACTTAATTTGCATAAAGGTAAAGAATCCAACTTTATGCAAATAAGTATGCACCACTCAACCCACAGCAGCCTGAATTACCCCACACTGCAGCCAAATGCCTTGGAGTGTGTTTCACCAAGACAATGACTAGGAAGTGGAGAAAGGAGGGATCCAGTGGGCACATACCATAATGGTTATAACACGTCTCACAAAAGCATGGTGCCTGATTGCAGTGATCTCTGGATTCCCAGCCAGAGAGATATTTCCTTCATTTCCTTCATGTCTTTTGCCTGCTCTTCTCTCCATTTCTCTTAACTTTTTCTGTCCAATAAAGGTAAAAATAAACAGAACAATAGAGCTATAGTTGCTATAATTATACAATAGACAAACTGTTACTCCTCATCACAACTAAATATGAAGTCAAAGACATGTTTTCGTGACAGACAACATTTTCTTGGCTTATACTACCGAGGTGACAGCCTGAGTAATAGTCTTCAGTGTTTTCAAGATGAGATGGAAGTGAAGATACAAATTGATGAATTGCTCCATTTATAATTTCAGAAGAAATGTGTAATTGAAGCACCCCATCCCGTCTTCTGAGGAACATCCATCATCTTCAGCAAATTTATAAATCCTTCTAGATATGCCAAAAATCATGAACTTCTGTTGAACTAATATTATACATCATGTCATGGACTGGTTAGATTTATATATACAAAAATGTGCAACAGATCAGATACCACAGAGTTTAAAGACATTAAATGACTTGGTGTTTAACATGGAGTATGTTGCTTCTTACTGCTGTAAATCACTTCTGTGGTTCTAAATACTCTCTGTGAACACAGATTTTTTTTTTTTTTCAGGTCTCAGTGAAATTGATCCCACTCTTCTACAAACCACTTTGAAACCCATTCTCACTGAGTCTGATCAGACATGTGGGTCTTGCTACTGCTCTGTTTCCACAAATTTGCATGTAAAAAGATGCTTATATGAAACACTTATAGAGTAGCATGAGGGAAATACATGGGGGAGAAAGTTCTTAAGAAAGATTTTTTTTTTCAGTGTGTACATAATAGAGACATGTATTCAGAGTACAGTGTTAAAACATGCTAACGTATAATAATTTTGACCTTTCTCATCTGTTCTAAGCCATTGGGCTTTATTGCAATGAAATAAACTGTTTGAATTCTCTTATTTAAGTGACCACTGATGTGTCTTGTTTAAAGATTTCCTCTCTTCTAAAAATGTAATACAGTATGTTTCCAGTTTGCATACTGTCATGTTTAGGACATGAAATACATTAAAAAGAGGAAAAACTGTTAAAGTGAAGACCCTAATGTATGGTAATGAACCATAATGATGTGTTCATTCTTCATTAGTTCAAAAGTCTTCATTTTTGAGGAAAAACCAAACACCTGGATTTATTTGCACTCACTTCCCCTCTGACAGTAACAAACCAACACAAAGTCATGTTATCGCACAGATCTGACTGACCTATGTGAAGCAGGAAGTGTGCAGGTCATTTTTTACTGCCACTGCTATCCTTTCCTACCACTTCAAAGGGCTGCTATTATTAGAGTAATGGTTTTACTCAGGGGACTCACTGGCTTTTATCTTAGAACTAAATGGTGGCCGTAAGTTAGCTTTTTTAAAAACTGTGACTGGAGAACAAGGAAGACAGTTGCACCAAAATTATTCACTGATATACTGTGCAAGACAAAAATGTGAGGACTTTATCTGAGAATCAGTTGTCTTTCAATTGTGTTTAGTTGACTTAATTGTGCTTACATGGGTTGCAAAACTTTTGCACCTGAGATAGTTTTTTTCTCTGTGAAAAGTGCTCAGAATTCTCCGTCAGTCAGTTCCTTGCTTTGAACAGACATAAAAACCTTTATAGTTTAAGTTGACAAATAGATGAACTAACGTTGTTATTAATCTGACTCTCCTCAGTAAAGACCCCATTACTCATCAGTCATCTGTTGGCTTTCAGTTCAGTGAGCTGAAGATGGCAGGAAAACACTTCCAGACATCATCATCATCATAGCAGTCTGTCGGGGGCGACAATGACTGTTTCATTTAGGTCTGATCAGATTCCTCCACGCAGCTCTGTCCTTCGCCTTCCGCTGCCAGGAACTCCTGACCTTGTTAACCCAGGCAGCGTCCAAGCCGGTATGAGTTGCTCTCTGACTGACCATTTCACAAAACTGCTTGCAAAGTATTTGACTACCGCTAGCTTTTGCTGGACTAGCGGCACATTCTTGGCAGATAGGGGTATTATCAGTGGCAAGGACAGGCCAAGACAAACTGACTCCAGATTGTGTTGCAGTGACTGACCAGATGATAGGTTTGTTTATCTCTGCTCTTTGTGTAGTGCATATCACAATGCACCGACTGGCAAAAGTCCACCACAGACCTTGCAACAGATGTGCTTATCTGCCAGGATGTCCAGTCTCACCTCGTGTAACTGGGGGTGGTCCACTGCAGACCTGTGACAGATATTGTTTTTCGTTCTGCCAGGATGCCCAGTTTCACCCTCCATGCCCTCAGAAGGGCAGGGTTGCCAGTTGAGTCGCCGAGGGCCCGACCCATGAGACAGGTAGTACTGGTTTTAATGGTTACTTCCAGACACTGCAGGGGAAAAGCATTCATTGTCTGGTAAATGAGTCTGACAGCATTTTCTCAGTGAGATTACAAGTTGATATTAAAGGTAAACAGCCCTACATGTGTGCTGCTTCCCACAGTGGAGCAACAAAGGATGCAGCAAATATTCATTAAAAATTATGGGTGGAGACCTAATTGTGAATGTTGATGGCATAAAGACCACAGTCTTTCATGTGTACCAATGGTACAGTGATGATTATGTTGTTAGCCTCCTCTATACACATATGGGATGAGAGGTATTTTGCTGTTAAACATGATTTTATTTGGTATCTGATGGTTTAAATTATTTAATTAATCAATGTTTTGTAAACTGACAAGATTTGGTGGAATTCATGTGTGGAGTTGGTTGTTTTTGTTCTTAGCTATGACTTGAGCATAACACACTACTGAAGGCTGAAGCTGTCCTGTGCATCTTGTTACCCAGGACCAGATTAAGGAGAGTGGATGCCCTTGGGCTAGGCAGCAATACATGCATACACAGAATATGGTAGAGGACTCCAACAAAGTTTGAAATTTGATACAAGTGGGTCAAATAAAGGATGGACTAGTATTGCGTATTGGTCCGTTAAGTATCAGGCTTTATTACTTCTTGAACTCTCAAACTGATATTGGACAACACACCATACTGGCGTTACAGAGGATTGTTACAGAGTGTGTTACAGAGGACCTCCGTGGCCTGGGTATTCTCCACCAGTCCTCCACACCCTCGGACTCGACTGCCGTGTCTCATCCCAAATAGAGACGCTGTAGATGGTGTGAGCGGAGACAAAAGAGAGGTAAACGTGGAGGTATCCGAACGAAGCTAACCGCAAGCCCACACAGACTCTTGATCCCTTCACTCATTTTGGCCAATGTGTTGTGTTGTTCTGAGGACATATTATGGTGTGACACGGGTGGTGGCTCCACCTTTCCTGTTCCGCCACCACCTGGAGTATAAGAGGGCTGTGCAGAAGAGGGTGGTGTCTTTGACCTCACCTCTGCCTGACAGGAGTGTCTGTACTGTACAGTGAGTCCATAATAAAGTCATGTTCAGTTCCACCCTCAGCCTCATCATTGATCCTCGGTTACCGACATAACACAACGTATGCTCACTAGACAATAAAACAGACCACATACAGCTCCTGAGCTCTACACAACGTGATGCACAGAACTGCTGTGTTTTTATCTTTATGGAAACGTTGTTAAATGACAATATACCAGACTCTGCCATTCAGCTAGCTGGGCTAACATGCTATCATAGTGACAGAATGCTCACGGAAGGAGGGAAAACCCTGGGTGGAGGCATGTGTGTTTACATCAGTGATGCTTGGTGCAGAAATACAACTGTCATACACAAGCACTCTTCTCCGTTAGTGGAGTTTGTGATCCTCAAATGCTGAACCTTTTACATGCCAAGACAATTTTCATCTGTCCTACTTGCCGCCGTGTATACCCCACCCACCGGCACCAGTGAGAGGAGTAAAGCACTGAAAGAGGACACTGCAGGACTAACAACAGCTAGGGCCAACCTGTCCCGTGGTATCAAGGAGGCAAAACGACAGTACAGCAAGAAAATATCCGGACCCTTCAGCAACACCAGACATGCACCTCTGCAGGATCAACCCACGCAAGGCAGCTGGCCTAGACAACATACTGGGTCATGTCCTGAAGGACTGTGCAGAGGAGCTTAAGAATGTCCTGGCCGACATCTTCAACATCTGCCTGTCTCAAGCTGTGGTCCCCATATGTTTCAAGACAGCAACCATAATACCAGTCCCAAAGAAGCCTGTCCCTTCCAGTTACAATGATTACCGGCCCGTAGCGCTGACCCCCATTATAATGAAGTGCTTTGAGCGGTTAGTCATGCAGAATATCAAGTCCATCCTGCCTCCCTCCCACGACCCATCCCAGTTTGAATACAGGTCAAATAGATCCACAGAAGATGCCATGTCTGCTGCTCTTAATCCACCTGGACTCAAAAAACTCCTACGTGCGAATGCTGTTCTTGGACTTCAGTTCAGCATTCAACACAATCATTCCCCAGCACTTGATACAAAAACTCAGACACTTGGGACTCAAAACATCTCTCTGTAACTGGGTGCTGGACTTTCTCACAGGGAGACCACAGAATGTGCAGGTTGGCAGCAACACCTCCCAGACCATCACACTGAGCACAGAAGCCCCACAAGGGTGCGTGCT
The DNA here is from genome assembly GCA_020510985.1 of Pholidichthys leucotaenia. Taxonomy (NCBI): domain Eukaryota; kingdom Metazoa; phylum Chordata; class Actinopteri; order Cichliformes; family Pholidichthyidae; genus Pholidichthys; species Pholidichthys leucotaenia. The sequence goes on along the minus strand of CM035849.1, from coordinate 214,143,708 downwards.
CAGCTCGCTGCTCTTTACCATGCTGACCCATGACTGCGTACCAGCCTACAACACCAACCACATCATCAAATTTGTGGACGACACAATGGTGGTGGGCCTCATCACCAACAACGAGGAGGCCAACTACAGAAATGAGGTGAGCCAACTGTTCCAGTGGTGCAAAGACGATAACATCTTCCTGAACGTGGAAAAAACCAAGGAGATTGTGGTTGACTTCAGGAGGGGTCACACACAGCAACCCCCTCTGATCATCGATGGTGCAGCTGTGGAGAGGGTGAGCAGCACCAAGTTCCTTGGGGTGCACATCTCTGAGGACCTCTCCTGGTCCAACAACACCACATCACTGGCCAAGAAGGCCCAGACTCACCTCCATTTCCTCTGCAAACTGAGGAGAACACAAGTCCCACCCCCCATCATGTGTTCTTTCTACCGGGGCACCATTGAGAGCATCCTCACCAGCTGCATCACGGTGTGGTATGGAAGCTGCACCGCCTCCTGCGAGAAGACACTACAACACACAGTGAAAGCAGCCAGTAAGATCATTGGTGCCCCTCTGCCCCCCCCCTCCCTCAGATTATGGGGGGGGGGGATTCTGATTCACCCGCTTCACCTGCAGAGCCATCAGCATCACAGGCGACACTTCACACCCCTCACACTCCCTCTTCACCCCCCTGCCCTCGGGGAAAAGGTACTGAAGCCTCCGGGCCCACTCCACAAGACTGCTTAACTGCTTTGTTCATCAGGCCATCAGGACCCTGAACTCTGTGCACTTCCTCCCTCCCAGACGGTAACGCGATCATCAGCACAATAACTACCTCAGCTGTTGCCACAGAAAGAAAGACTGGCACACCAACAGCAATACTTTTGCTGCTGTATGTTTTGCTGCTGTATGTCTCTGCACATTGACCACAGCCATTTGCACAAATGCCATATCTGCTGCCGTCTGTCTGTCACTGCAGTACTGATCATGTGCAGTCCTATCTGTTACTATCTGCACCTACACTACCACATTGAACTGCAACTACAGGTATTCATCTCTAGTTGTCTGTATATAGGATTGCTGGGTGTTATCATCATTAATTGTTTATCTCTATTTGCACTATGGGAGGTCTGGGTCTTTCTTGTCGCCATTTGCACTATGGGTTGCATTACTGTACATAGACTGCTGTTGTTGTTTTCTTTTTTCCAGCCTTATTCCTTTTCCTTTCAAATTATGCACACCAAAGAAGACAGAGAGAAACACCATTTCAATTCTCCTGTATGTCCTGCACGTATAGTAGTATTGACAATAAAATCTTTGAATCTTGAATACTGCTACCACGTTGAAACACATCGTGAAGACAGCTATGGACAACATAATTTTAGAACAATTTGGTGAGTACTCCTTTATACCTCTTAAGAAATGTGAGAAGCTAGGAAGTTATTGATGATAACAAACAAAAAGCAAGGCATATGCAAAGTGGAAAAGCCTAATCCCTTGGGGCCATGGGCCACTGCCCTGGTAAGCTCTTGCTAAAGACTGTCCTTCTTCTTAAAGCTTGTACATACTCTGCAAGAAGAGAGAAATTTGTTCTTTTTCTTGAGGTGGCAAGAACAAGAGCAAAGTTCTTTCTGGACAGGACATTTCATCCTTCACAAGAAATTCAAGTGCAGAACTCCTGGGAAATTCACATTTTTGACCAGTCACACAATAGTTCTTGGGCACCACCCAAGAAAAAAGTTCTGCCACGATGATGTGTCAAGAATAAGCTGCAAGAACTCCCAAACCAGGGCTGCAAGAACAAAATGACATCATTTTGTTCTTGCAGCCCTGGGAGAGAGAACAAGTTTCTCTGTTCTTGTGGAGTACAGTGCAACCGAAAAGTGTTCACAGCACTTCACTTTTTCCACATTTTGTTATGTTACAGTGTTATTCCAAAAGGGATTAAATTTGTTTTTTCCCAAAAAATTCTACACAATTCCCAATAATGATAACGTAAAAAAAGTTTTGGGTTTTTTTTAGATTTTTGCAAATTTATTAAAAATAAAAAGCTAAGAAATCACATGTACGTAAGTATTCACAGCCTTTGCTCAATACTTTGTTGATGCATCTTTGGCAGCAATTACAGCCTCAAGTCTTTTTGAATATAATGCCACAAGCTTGACACACCTATCTTTGGGCAAATTCACCCATTCCTCTTTGCAGCACCTCTCAAGCTCCATCAGGTTGGATGGGAAGCATTGGTGCACAGCCATTTTCAGATCTGTCCAGAGATGTTCAATTGAATTCAAGTCTGGACTCTGGCTGGGCCAGTCAAGGACATTGACAGAGTTGTCCTGAAGCCACTCCTTTGATATCTTGGCTGTGTGCTTAGGGTTGTTGTCCTGCTGAAAGATGAACCATCGCCCCAGTCTGAGGTCAAGAGTGCTCTGGAGCAGGTTTTCATCCAGGATGTCTCTGTACATTGCTGCATTCATCTTTCCCTCTGTCACGATCGATAGCTGAGTGGTCAAGGCACCAGAGAAAGAGCGGAGGCTTCCAAAGTTTGCAACCAGCAATTTCTGTTTATTCCAATAATCGAAACGGTGGTGGCATCAGCCATCACTTCTGGAGTGGTTTGCTGGGGCAGTGGCATTACAGCAGCTGATAGGAAGAGACTGAACAAACTGATCAAGAAAGCTAGCTCTGTCCTGGGGCAGCGCCCTGACCCAGTGGAGGAGATAGGAGAGAGAAGGATAAGATAAGATAAGATAAGATAAGATAAGCCTTTATTAGTCCCACAACGGGGAAATTCCAGGATTGCAACAGCACAGGGATAGCAACACTCAGAGCAACAATCAGAAGGCAAGAAAAAAAAAAAACAAGCAAGCAAGAGCAGCTAATATACATATGTACATATTACTATAAAATATATATATACACACACACAGACACACAGTGCAGAGCATTGTAGCTGGATGGAATAAATATATGAATATATAAACACACAGTGCAGAGCATTGTAGCTAGATGGAATAAATATGTAAATATATAAACACCCACAGTACGGAGCATTGCAGCTAGGTGGAATAAATATGTAAGTATATAAACACACACAGTGCGGAGCATTGTAGCTAGATGGAATAAATATATAGATATATAAAAACACAGTGCGGAGCATTGTAGCTATCCATCCATCCATCCATCTTCTACCGCTTTTCCGGAGGTCCGGGTCGCGGAGGCAGCAGTTCAAGCAGAGAAGCCCAGACTTCCCTCTCCCCAGCCACCTGCTCCAGCTCTTCAGAGGGGATACCAAGGCGTTCCCAGACTAGCTGGGAGACATAGTCTCTCCACCGAGTCCTGGGTCTGCCCCGGGGTCTCCTCCCAGTGGGACGTGCCTGAAACACCTCAAGTGGGAGGCGTCCAGGAGGCATCCTAATCAGATGCCCATACCACCTCAACTGACTCCTTTCAATGTGGAGGAGCAGCGGTTCTACTCTGAGCCTCTCCCGGATGACTGAGCTCCTCACCCTATCTCTGAGGGTGAGTCCAGCAATCCTACGGAGAAAGCTCATTTCAGCCGCTTGTATCCGCGATCTCGTTCTTTCGGTCATTACCCAAAGCTCGTGACCATAGGTGAGAGTAGGAACGTAGATTGACTGGTAAATCGACAGCTTTGCCTTAGAACTAAGCTCCCTCTTCACCACAACAGACCGGTACAACGTCCGCATCACTGCAGATGCTGCTCCAATCCGTCTGTCGATCTCTCGCTCCATTTTCCCCTCACTCGTGAACAAGACCCCAAGATACTTAAACTCCTCCACTTGGGGCAGGAGCCTGTCCCCAACCCGGAGAGGACAATCCACCTTTTTCCGGCTGAGGACCATGGACTCGGACTTGGAGGTGCTGATTCTCATCCCAGCCGCTTCACACTCAGCGGCAAACCGTCCCAGCAAGAGCTGTAGGTCATTGCTGGATGAAGCCAACAGGACAACATCATCTGCAAACAACAGAGATGAGATCCTGTGGTCACCAAGCATGACACCCTCCATTCCCTGGCTGCGCCTAGAAATCCTGTCCATAAAAATTATGAACAGGACCGGTGACAAAGGGCAGCCCTGGCGGAGTCCAACTCTCACTGGGAATGACTCCGACCGAGTGTTGGCAATGCGAACTAAACTCTCACAACGGTCGTACAGAGACCGAATAGCTCGTAACAACAAGCCCGATACCCCATACTCCCGAAGCACCCCCCACAAAAATCCACGAGGGACGCGGTCAAATGCCTTCTCCAAGTCCACAAAACACATGTAAACTGGTTGGGCAAACTCCCACGAACCCTCAAGAATTCTCGAGAGGGTAAAGAGCTGATCCGATGTGCCACGGCCAGGACGAAAACCACATTGCTCCTCCTGAATCCGAGGTTCGACCAACGGCCGGACTCTCCTCTCCAGTACCTTGGCATAGACCTTCCCAGGGAGGCTGAGGAGTGTGATCCCTCTAAAGTTGGAGCACACCCTCCGGTCCCCTTTTTTGAAGAGAGGAACCACCACCCCGGTTTGCCATGCCAAAGGCACTGCCCCCGACCTCCACGCAATGTTGCAGAGGCGTGTCAACCATGACAACCCAACAACATCCAGGGCCTTGAGGTACTCGGGGCGAATCTCGTCCACCCCCGGGGCCCGGCCACCAAGGAGATTTTTAACCACCTTGGCGACCTCAGCCCCTGTGATAGGCGAGTCATCCCCCTCGTCCCCAAACCCTGCTTCCTCTGTGGAAGGCGTATCAGTGGGATTGAGGAGATCCTCGAAGTATTCCTTCCACCGCCCGACGATATCCCCAGTTGAAGTCAACAGTGTCCCATCCGCACCATACACAGTGTGGACGGGGAGCTGCTTTCCCCTCCTGAGCCGCCGAACAGTTTGCCAGAATCTCTTTGAAGCCGACCGAAAGTCTTGTTCCATGGCCTCACCGAACTCCTCCCATACCCGGGTTTTTGCTTCAGCAACCACCCGAGCTGCACTCCGCTTGGCCTGCCGGTACACCTCAGCTGCTTCGGGAGTCCCACAAGCCAACCAAGCTTGATAGGACTCCTTCTTCAGCTTAATGGCCCCCCTCACCACTGGTGTCCACCACTTGGTTCGGGGGTTGCCACCACGAGATGCACCGACCACCTTGCGGCCGCAGCTCTGGGCTGCCGCTTCAACAACAGAGGTGGAGAACATGGCCCATTCAGACTCCATGTCTCCAGACTCCCTCGGAATGTGGTTGAAGTTCTTCCGGAGGTGGGAGTTGAAGACCTCCCGGACAGGGGCCTCAGCCAGACGCTCCCAGCACACCCTCACTATACGTTTGGGTCTACCAGGTCTGAATGGCTTCCTCCCCTGCCATCGGATCCAACTCACCACCAGGTGGTGATCAGTTGACAGCTCTGCACCTCTCTTTACTCGGGTGTCCAAGACATACGGTCGCAGGTCTGATGATACGATAACAAAATCGATCATCGACCTGCGGCCTAGGGTGTCCTGGTGCCAGGTGCACATATGGACACCCTTATGCTTGAACATGGTGTTCGTTATAGACAGACTGTGGTTAGCACAGAAGTCCAATAACTGAACACCACTCGGGTTCAGATCGGGCAGGCCGTTCCTCCCAATCACCCCCCTCCAGGTTTCACTGTCGTTGCCCACGTGCGCATTGAAGTCCCCCAGTAGGACAATGGAGTCTCCAGGAGGAGCACCCTCCAGCACCCCAGTCACAGACTCCAAAAAGGGTGGGTACTCTGAAACATCATTTGGTGCATAGGCACAAATGATGGTCAGGACCCGTTTCCCAACCCGAAGGCGCAGGGAAGCAACCCTTTCGTCCACCGGGGAAAACTCCAATATAGAGGCAGCAAGGTGGGGCGATACAAGAATACCTACCCCTGCTCGTCGCCTCTCGCCCGGGGCAACTCCAGAAAAGGCCAAGCTCCAGCCCCTCTCCAGGAGACTGGTTCCGGAACCGGAGCTGTGTGTTGAGGTGAGGCCGACTATATCTAGCCGGTATCGCTCAATCTCGTACACCAGCTCAGGCTCCTTCCCCACCAGAGAGGTGACATTCCACGTACCAAAAGCCAGTTTAGAAAGCTTGGGATCAGTCCGCCAAGGTCTCCGCCTTTGACTGCCACCTAATCCACATAGCACCGGACTTCCATGATCCCTCCTGCAGGTGGTGAACCTACTGGAGGGCGGACCCATGTAACTCCTTCGGGCTGAGCCCGGCCGGGTCCCATGGGTGGAAACCCGGCCACCAGACGCTAGCCTTCGAGCCCCTCCCCCAGGCCTGGCTCCAGGGTGGGGCCCCGGTAACCCCATACCGGGCGGGGTACACTGAATCCTTGATATACAATTTATCATGAGAGTCTGTTGGATCGTTCTTCGTCTGGCCCTTCACCCAGGACCAGTTTGTCTTGGGAGACCCTATCAGAGGCAAATTGCCCCGGACAACATAGCTCCTGGGATCACTGGGGCACGCAAACCCCCCCACCACGATAAGGTGACGATCCATGAGGGGGCATTGTAGCTAGATGGAATAAATATATAGATATATAAATATGAACACACCCAGTGCTGAGCATTGTAGCTAGATGGAATAAATATGTAAATATATGGATGGTGGCTAAACTGTCATCTCTGCTGGAGTCCGAGTCCCACCCTATGCAGGACATACTGAACGCACTGAGGAGCTCATTTAGCAGCAGAGTACATCATCCTAGGTGCGCAACCGAGAGATTTCGCAGGTCCTTCCTACCTATGGCTGTCAGACTGTATAACCTAAGCAGGGCTGCTTGCAGAGATAGCAAAAAAACGTGACGACCTAATAGTATTGAATGCAAAAGACGCAATAGACTTACACAATGGTCCCCTCCAGTATATACAACTAGGACAATATTGGTCGCTATGGAGGGTGACAATATGTATGGGTACATATTCATACTATGTAGGATAACTAAGTAGACGGTTATGCTGTTTATTCCATCTTGCTACAATGCTCCGCACTTTGTATATATATTTATATATTTATGTGTATGTATGTATGTATATCCACTGCTCTTATTTATATCTTCCGTATCTTCTTAATTATTGCTCTGAGTGTTGCTATCCCTGTGCTGTTGCAATCCTGGAATTTCCCCATTGTGGGACTAATAAAGGCTTATCTTATCTTATCTTATCTTAATCTTCACAGGCAATAACTCCAATGCACATCTGACACCCCACAATATTTACAGAATAAATAACACCATAAATACACCATAAATAATACAATAAATAATTTAAACCCCTATTTACATATTAAATCTATCTATCTATCTATCTATCTATCTATCTATCTATCTATCTATCTATCTATCTATCTATCTATCTATCTATCTATCTATCTATCTATCTATCTAAATACCCCCTTTACTCCACCATCCTATACTACCTCCTGCTGGTATCCTTTAAAGGCCCTCAAACCCCTGAGGAGTCTTTTGCCCGGATACCACCAGGAAGCATACTGGCAAAGGTACGTGGTTCCAAGATTAATCAATTGCTTCACCCAGTTAACATAATTAAGATTAACAATTATCTCACAAAAGAATTCAATTCAGTCAAAACACATTCTACAATTACATGTGCATTTAACAATCCAACACATGTTAACATTTGCAAATATAAAACCTTTTACTCATATAATATTCAATTACCAGACCATACAGTGGTGACGCTCCGTTGTCACACCCTCTATCCTGAGTAGTCTCCCAGTTCCTGCTGCTGAAAAACATCCCCACAGCATGATGCTGCCACCACCTTGCTTCACTGTAGGGATAGTATTGGCCTGGTGATGAGCGGTGCCTGGCTTCCTCCAAACATGACGCCTGGCATTCATGCCAAAGAGTTCAATCTTTGTCTCATCAGACCAGAGAATTTTGTTTCTCGTGATCTGAGAGTCCTTCAGGTGCTTTTTGGCAAACTCCAGGTGGGCTGCCATGTGCCTTTTACTAAGGAGTGGCTTCCATCTGGCCACTCTACCATACAGGCCTGATTGGTGGATTGCTGCAGAGATGGTTGTCCTTCTGGAAGGTTCTCCTCTCTCCACAGAAGAACGCTGGAGCTCTGACAGAGTGACCATTGGGTTCTTGGTCACCTCCCTGACTAAGGCCCTTCTCCCCCAATCACTCAGTTTAGATGGTCAGCCAGCTCTAGGAAGAGTCCTGGTGGTTCCGAGCTTCTCCCATTTACGGATGATGGCGGCTACTGTGTTCATTGGGACCTTCAAAGCAGCAGAAATTTTTCTGTACCCTTCCCCAGATTTGTGCCTTGAGACAATCCTGTCTCGGAGGTCTACAGACAATTCCTTTGACTTCATGCTTGGTTTGTGCTCTCACATGCACTATCAACTGTGGGACCTTATATAGACAGGTGTGTGCCTTTCCAAATCATGTCCAATCAACTGAGTTTACCACATGTGGACTCCAATTAAGCTGTAGAAACATCTCAAGGATGATCAGTGGAAACAGGATGCACCTGAGCTCAGTTCTGAGCTTCATGGCAAAGGTTGTGAATACTTATGTACATGTGATTTCTTAGTTGTTTATTTTTAATAAATTTGCAAAAATCTAAAAAAACCCAAACTTTTTTCACATTGTCATTATGGGGGATTGTGTGTAGAATTTTGAGGAAAAAATGAATTAAATCCCTTTTGGAATAAGCCTGTAACATAACAAAATGTGGAAAAAGTGAAGCGCTGTGAATACTTTTCGGATGCACTGTATGTATAGACTTTTACACATACCCCAACATGAAGTTAAAGGCAGCACAGACATGATTTCTTCCAGCATCCCTAGTGTTTAAAGAGGTACTAGCACAAAATCAAATAGGTCTAAAACCTCCCAAACACTGACACCTCTCAGGACTGTTACATTGAGCCTATCCCGTGAATGATGTTTTCTTGTCTTTTTTCATGATTGACGTAGCAGCTCCTGTTTCCTCCATTTCAATGCACAGGTTCTGCTCAGCTCTCAGCTCTTTCTATCCCTAACCTATCCCAGTGTCTTTTGGGCGAGAGGCAGGGTACACCCTGGACACATCGCCAGTCCATTGCAGATTTTTAACACTTTTTCTGACCCTTTTTTTAAAATTTAAATACATTATTTTGACTATTGCTCCAAAACAGACATTTTTTTTAGGAAAGGAGAAAAACCCTGTATTCTCTGAATAATTTAGCACTTACCAAATTTTTTCATGACTTTTCTAATGCTTATCATTGGTTTGACATTAATAAAAAGCATCCAAAGACACGAAGGTTGGCCACTAGAATGTTTATACAAAAACTAAAAAAGACCAGATATGGAGATATGAGGTTTCCTCCTGACATGGGCCATTTAAAGTTGAAGTACAGACATATAGACAGAATAAGCAGACCTTTTTCCGTACTTACTTATTTACTTACTACTCCTGCGGGGTGAGGGCTGGGTGGCCTTCACCATGCATAGCGCCAATCAGGTTAACCAGTGCATGGTAACATTGCCGGTTTTGGGCCAGCTCTTCTGCATCATCAACAGCGACTCTGAGCTGTTGGAGGTCTCTCTCCACCACATCGACCCATGTGGTGAGTGGCTTGCCCCGAGGTCTTTTCCACCCTGAGGCCCTGGGTTGAACATGAGGATGGCTTTTGTCAGGTGTTCTGGTGGGAGGTGGAGGACATGGCCAAAACAGCGGATACGTCACTGAGTAATAAAGTGGGATGCTGCAGGCTAATGTGTGCGGGCTCAGAGCGCGTCATTAGAAGAGCGCTGGGGCCACCTGATGTTCTTGATGGTTCTGAGGCTATCAAACCCTTCCACTCTCGAGGCCAGAGTCTTATTCAGTGGCCACGTCCCTGACCCATAGAGTAGAATGGAGAGGACTGACGCATTGTATATGCGGAGCTTCGTCTTTTGGGAGATTGAACAATGGTGTCATAGAGGTTTCCATAGTGCCTGCAGGGCTGATGCAGCGAGGCCATGTCTGCGGTTGATCTCTGGTTTCATGTCCCCATTGTTGATCACTGTGGAGCCCAGATACACAAAGGAATTGACAAACTCAGCGGCATCATTCCAGAGCTGTAACGGGGGTGGGTCTGGTCCGTCGCTGACATGCATTAGCTTAGTCTTCGTCCAGCTCACCTGAAGGCCCAGCTTTGCTGCCTCTTCATGGTAGACAACAAGGGCATCTGCCAGCTCACTATAGAACGGGCTGAACAGGATGGTATCGTCAGCATGTTCAAGGTCAGCCAGATGGTAGTTGCCAAACTACATGCCAGGGACCTGGTCGCAGACCTTGGTCATCAGATAGTCTATGACACAACTGAAGAGATCAGGAGTGGCCATACAACCCTGTCGGACCCCACTGTTGATGGGAAACCAGCAGGACTCCTTTCCGTTCACATGGAGACAGCTCTCCAAGCTGCTGTAGAGCTGCTTAAACAGGGCTACGATCTAAGGTGGGGCTCTGAGGGTCTGCAGGATACTCCAAAGAGAAGCATGGTCCACAGTGTCGAAGGCAGCCTTAAGATATATAAAGGCTATATAGAGATGGCAGTCCTTGCAATATTCATAGGCCCTCTCTATTAATAGGTGAACAGCAGCGATATGGTCTGAGATCGAACGGTTGAGCATGAAGCCTGCCTGCTGAGGGCGACGGCCGCTTCTGATGGCTGGAAGAGCATGACTGAGGAGGATCTTGGTGAAGAGCTTATCAAGAATGAACAAAAGGGTGATGCCTCTGTGATTGCTGCAGACGAGTTTGTCGCCCTTTCTCTTCTAGAAGGGGAGGATGATGCCCCTGGTCCAGTCACTGGGGAGCTGCTCTGTCACCCAAACATGATTGATGATGTGGGTGAGCCACTGGATTGTGCAATTTCAGCCCATCTTCAGCATTTTGGTGGTTATAGCACAAATTCTAGGGGCTTTCCTGTTGTTTATCTTGGTCAGGGCAGCCGCGACTTCTTTGGGGGTGACTAGATTGGTCCTTCCTTCCGGCGGTCGAGGCAGTCTGTCTCAGTGTTAATGAGTTTGTCATTGATGTCCTTCACCTGGGCTGTCTTGGTGTGTGTGCCATTGCGTACTTGATGGAGCATATTGAACATGCGGCTCATGTTGTTATTTCTGGCCGCTGACTCCAGGTGCTCAGCTTCTTCTGACCAGTACCTCTCTTTGTCCTCTCCAATGGCCATTTTGCGTAGATGGTTTAATATGCGGTACTCCATCAGGTCACTTCGGAGGCGGGCCTCTCGGCAATGGTCGATGATGTCCAGGGTTTGCCAAGCAATTGAAGGTTGTTTTGGGGAAGACTAAATGTCCCAGGGCATTGCGGGCAGACTGGATAATGTTTTTCTTGAAAATCTCCCAGTCGCCCACATTGTCTGTGGCCAGGGCACTGAAGCGGTTGTTGATAGCGCATCGAAATTCAGTGGTGATGTTTGGATCGTGGAGCTGGGAGGAGTCCAGGCAGGACTCGTACTTGGCAGAAGGATTGGCCCATACTTCAGCTTTAACTGCGTGACCAGCAGGCGATAGTCAGTGTTAAAAAGCTCTGCTCCTCTGAACACACGGCAGTTTGTCACAAATGACTTCCAGCGGCGGGACATGATAATGTATTCGAAGGCCTTTCGGGTTCTGCCATCCGGGCTGTACCAAGTCCAGTGACAGATGAGTTTCCGAGGAAACCAGGTGTTAGCTATACAGAGATTGTGGGAGTGACAGAGCAGAAGGAGATGGTTACCATTGTTGTTTGTTGATGGGTCGGCAAAGGTGGTGCCAACAGGTGGGCCAGGAGGCTGGGCTGGGAGCAGATCTCTGGAGGAGAGGGTAGTGTTGGCATTGATAAGAATGATGGTGATGTCGTGCGGTGGAACCTGTCCAACAACCTGATGAAGCTGGTCAAAGAAAGCATCCTTCTCTTCCTTATCTGCAACATCGGTGGGGCATAGGTGACAATAACTATTATCTTTCAGTGCTGATGAAGAAAGTGGGCCGAAAGTAATCTGTCGCTCACCGGTATCCAGCTGATGAGTGACCTGCGGATGGGCTTTTGCATGGCAAGTGTCACACCACAGAGGCCTGTCCGCTTCTCAGGCCTGCTCCAGATGAAACAGTAATTGCCTACAAGGGTTTCACCGCTGCTTTGCCACCGTGATTTGCAAAGACCTGCCAAGGTAATGTTGTAGCGGCCGAGCTCTCGGGAGAGCAGTGTGACTGCTCCGGTGCAAAGGAGTGTCTGGACATTCCACATGGCAACACGGGTGGTGTAGCGAAGGTCAATCCGTACTTGTTGGCAAATGTGCAGTCCGGTTTCTTCTGATTGGTTTCATAACAAAGTAGGTTTCTCCTGGGTGGGTTGTTAGTCCTCCGCAGGACAGTCAGATGATGGGGCTGAAATCTAATGGCATGCCAACACACCGTGGGTCACCGTTTGTCTGGAACCTCCCCGAGAGACCGGCCCGCCAAGGGTCACTCTACCTGGAGCAAGCTCCAGATGGTGACGCTCTTTGGATCATTGGAACACACAAGCTCCCTCACCATGATAAGGCCAGACCCAGTTGTTGCATACAGTGATATGCAAAAATTTGGCGATCCCACATATTTTTTAAATAAAAATATGTAATCAGTCTTAGGACATGGTATTACCAGCAAACCTTAATCTCTAGTTACATTTTATTTGATAAATTGAAAAAAGTAAATAAATACACAATTGTGGATTTACAAAAGTTTGTGTGCCTTACACACTCAATTAAGCAAACAAAATTAAAAAAAAAAATCACCAAAATATATTTGCTGAGGGTGCCCAGATTTTTTCATGCAACTATAACAGTTTTAAATAATTTCCTTCACATTTTACAGCTAATTCAAAACAGATGGGGAGATAGAAAGTCTTTTTGTTGTAAAGGCCAAAAAAGAGGACGAGATTAATCTGACAAGTCACTGTGCTGAAAGGTATGGAAATCTGATATGATTTTGTTTAAAACAACTATAATTCATGAAAGGAAGCCAGAAAGTTTCAGTAGCTCTATTTAAACACATTTACACATATGACACTTGATACCAAAGTTTAGTTTCTTTCATGTCTGCTGGCTTCTTGTGGAGGAGGGCTTTAGTGCAACTTTGCTGGACTCAAGCACAGAATATAATTTGATATGGCCACTATCTAAAAACAAGCACATAACTAAAATGCTTTACAAACTCAGAGTACATAGAAAGATATACAGTGGGGCAAAAAAGTATTTAGTCAGCCACCAATTGTGCAAGATCTCCCACTTAAAAGATAAGAGAGGTCTCCAATTTTCATCATAGGTATACCTCAACTATGAGAGACAAAATGAGAAAAAAAAATCCAGAAAATCACATTGAAGGATTTTTAATGAATTAATTGGTAAATTCCCCGGTAAAATAAGTATTTGGTCAATAACAAAAGTTCATCTCAATACTTTGTTATATACCCTTTGTTGGCAATGACAGAGGTCAAACGTTTTCTGTAAGTCTTCACAAGGTTTTCACACAACCCATTCCTCCATGCAGATCTCCTCTAGAGCAGTGATGTTTTGGAGCTGTCACTGGGCAACACGGACTTTCAACTCCCTCCAAAGATTTTCTATGGGGTTGAGATCTGGAGACTGGCTAGGCCACTCCAGGACCTTGAAATGCTTCTTACGAAGCCACTCCTTCGTTGCCTGGGCGGTGTGTTTGGGATCATTGTCATGCTGAAAGATCCAGCCACGTTTCATCTTCAATGCCCTTGCTGATGGAAGGAGGTTTTCACTCAAAATCTCACGATACATGGCCCCATTCATTCTTTCCTTTACATGGATCAGTCGTCCTGGTCCCTTTGCAGAAAAACAGCCCCAAAGCATGATGTTTCCACCCCCATGCTTCACAGTAGGTATGGTGTTCTTTGGATGCAACTCAGCATTCTTTCTCCTCCAAACACGACAAGTTGAGTTTTTAACCAAAAAGTTCTATTTTGGTTTCATCTGACCGTATGACATTCTCCCAATTCTCTTCTGAATCATCCAAATGCTCTCTAGCAAACTTCAGATGGGCCTGGACATGTACTGGCTTAAGCAGGGGGACACGTCTGGCACTGCAGGATTTGAGTCCCTGGCGGCGTAGTGTGTTACTGATGGTAGCCTTTGTTACTTTGGTCCCAGCTCTCTGCAGGTCATTCACTAGGTCCCCCCATGCGGTTCTGGAATTTTTGCTCACCGTTCTCGTGATAATTTTGACCCCACGGGGTGAGATCTTGCGTGGAGCCCCAGATCGAGGGAGATTATCAGTGGTCTTGTATGTCTTCCATTTTCTAATAATTGCTCCCACAGTTGATTTCTTCACACCAAGCTGCTTACCTATTGCAGATTCAGTCTTCCCAGCCTGGTGCAGTTCTCCAATTTTGTTTCTGGTGTCCTTTGACAGCTCTTTGGTCTTGGCCATAGTGGAGTTTGGAGTCTGACTGTTTGAGGTTGTGGACAGGTGTCTTTTATACTGATAACGAGTTCAAACAGGTGCCATTAATACAGGTAATGAGTGGAGGACAGAGGAGCCTCTTAAAGAAGAAGTTACAGGTCTGTGAGAGCCAGAAATTTTGCTTGTTTGTAGGTGACCAAATACTTATTTTACCGAGGAATTTACCAATTAATTCATTAAAAATCCTTCAATGTGATTTTCTGGATTTTTTTTTTTCTCATTTTGTCTCTCATAGTTGAGGTATACCTTTGATGAAAATTGAAGACCTCTCTCATCTTTTAAGTGGGAGAACTTGTACAATTGGTGGCTGACTAAATACTTTTTTGCCCCACTGTATGTGGCATAAAAGTCAGAATACACTGAACAACTGTCTCTCTCTGAGATTAAGCATGTGTCCATGTGACGTGGTATGGGGTCATCCTATCGTGGCGCAGGAGACAGAGTGGGTCGTCCAATAACTGGATGGATGGTGGTTCGAATTTCACCTTCCCCAGCCATCCTGCTGTTGTGTCCTTGGACAAGACACTTTACCCACCTTGCCTCCAGTGTCTGTGACACTGGTGTATGAATGATCAGTGGTGGCTGGAGAAGCTGCTGGTGCAGATTAGCAGCCCTACCCCAACTACAGCGGTAGCTTATCACTACCAGTGTCTCTCCGTGGTGTGAATGAATAATGGACTCACTGTGCAGTGCTTTTGGTATCATCAAAGGTGCTATATAAATGCAATCTCTTATTAAGTGTTTAAGAATATTCCTGCCTGCATGGGATTAATATAACAGAAATTCTGCTAATTGAATCCCAAACCTTCCACCCTCAGTTACGTGATGACTGATCTGTTTTATATGTCGTTGGTCCTTTGAGTTCATGGTCATTTATTCATACGTACATTTCATATATTGTATTTTTATTTTTAATAATTTGATTTCCATATAGTTAATTCCATCAAAAGTTTTTTCTGTGTAAAGTTTTGGAATTTTTCTCTGAAAATTTACTGGGTTTTGTTTCTCTCAAAATTTTTAAGATTTTGGTCTAAAATTTGCAGATTTTGCCATAAATTTGAAAATTGTTTCAATGAAAATGTTAAGACTTTTTTTTAATATAAATTTTGGACAACTTCTCAGAAATAACATTTTTTCTTGTAAATTTGCAGTTTTCCCACCTCACAAATTTGTACATTTTCTCCCCTAAAATTAGCATTTTTTTTCATAAATTTTAGACTTTTCCCCCCTTCATAAATTTAAAAAATTTTTCTCTAAAATTACCAGATTTTGTCATACATTCTAGACTTATTACCACAAAAAATCAAGACTTTTTTCTTGTTAATTCATTAATTTTTCTAAATAAATTTATGTTTTTCTGTAAAATTTGAAGATTATTTCCATGAAAGTTTGACACTTTTTTCTTAGAAAGTTGACCCCTTTTCTTGTAAATTAACTACTTTTTCTCCAAAATTTGCAAGGCCTTAAAAAAATTGCAAATTGTCATACACTTGAGACTTGTTTAGACAAAAATAGAGAGCTTTTTCTATGTATTTTTTCTTTTTTTACTTTATTTGATTTTTTGGGGTAAATTTGTATGTTTTTTGTATTAAATTAGCAGGTTTTGTCATAAATTTGAGACCTTTTCACCCTTTTTTAAGGACACACTGGACAGAAGACGTAAAAATGGCTCCACAGGTTGCAGACTCCTGTAACATAACCACTGCAACCATAATACTGCAAAACTTCAACTCCCATGAGGTCCTATTTCCAAAGTTTTCTCAATACATTTTCATGCTTCTATAACAAGAAATCCCAATCATTATAATTTGACTTACAATAATCAAATATCTAGATAGCACATGTTTGATGAGAGAGATATCACCCATTAAAGTATGGTATCAAAACATCCTGCTTTCTGACCTCTCTGCAGACCTTTCCTCGTGCTTATTGTTTTTTATGTGAACAGAGAGGTAGACGTGTCAGAACTCGACCCCTGCCAGCTCATGTTCAGAGGAAGTTTGGGTCAAATCCTCCTTTCTTTACATCACATCACCTTCTGGTGTGAGCCAGAAGACCTCATGCAGAAACGTATACGCACACACATTCTTGCAAACACAGGCCACCTAAGTGGTATCCATGCTGTCCTGAAGTTGATTTGTTAACTTGGAGGCCATAATTATCTATATAGCACATTTTTACATAAACCAGATCCCTGGGTTTCTTGAGACTTTGACATGATCAGTGGGCAGGAATAATTACCTATGTGAGTTCAAACCTAAGGGGTCAAAGTGCAGAATGTTAGGTCTGGGGTTACAACTGACTCTCCAGGTCTATGGTGACAGAAGCAGCAGGAAGTATGTTGCCTTGTATGAAAAAGCTGCAAAACTAAGAGGTCAAAAACCTTTATTAACATTTTTTCTTGATAAAAATG
Organism: Pholidichthys leucotaenia; assembly: GCA_020510985.1. NCBI lineage: Eukaryota > Metazoa > Chordata > Actinopteri > Cichliformes > Pholidichthyidae > Pholidichthys > Pholidichthys leucotaenia. Next base: position 214,126,815 of record CM035849.1, on the reverse strand, counting down.
TCAATGAATGGTAATGATTGATTACTATTTATTTAATATGTACAAAATGACATGCAACTCTAGATCAGTCTTGTATCAACAGGCCTGGAAAATTACTCTTTTTCTTGGAATTTTATTGCTGTGCCTTAATTTTTTTTTGTTTATTGTATTTTTCTTAGAAATGCTTTAAATCAGCCATCAGTCTGGTCTTTCACAGCTGCAAGTCATGAAGTCATCCATGGCTGTTTTCTCCTGCTTCCGTTAGTCACAATTTCTCCCAGCGCAGAGATTAAGAATCTCTGGGGATGTGCCGATGTAAAAATGGAGGAGTGAAGTGTAACATGATGACTTTTATCATCTGGCTTTTCATAAGGACTCCTGGAAGCTCCTGTCTTTTCTCAGTGAAATTGTCACTCAACACTTAAAAGCTCTGTGATCTACTGTAGTTTGATTTGTTTAAACATGACACCAATGTTTCAGCATTCCTTATTCGTTTGTAAAACTGAATGAGAATTGGAGATGAGAAAAACATTTACAGCAGCTGATTTGAATTTAAAAAACAAACAAACAAAAAATCAAATAATTACCTCCACTGAGGAAATAATGTTTTCCTGTCTGTCTCTCTGACTTTTAGCAAGATCACACAAACACAACAAGACAGACTTTGATGAAATTTTCACACGGTGGCCCTTAGGCTACAGATGAACCCATTCAAGTTGGGAGGTGAATCGGGTCAGGATGTGGATTCTGGATCACTTTTTCACTTTTTTTAGAAGTGCAAGATAGGGTCTTGGTGGAGGTATGTGCTCTCTGGGTGCCCTCTAGTTTATTTTGTATTTTGGTTTTCTACATAGTGTATGTGTGTAGAGTTGTGCTCCATCAGCAGAGGTGGGTAGAGTAGCCAGAAATGGTACTCGAGTAAAAGTAGTATGATATTAATTAGTCAAGTACAAAAGTAGTCATCAAATACTGTACATCTAACAATGAGTAAAGACTTTACTCTTGACAATTTATATAACTTTTAAGTACAGTTTTGTTTTGTTTTTCCCCCCAAAATGCTCTCAATTAAGAGTAAAAGTGTGGTGTGTGTGTGTGTGTGTGTGTGTGTGTGTGTATGTGTGTGTGTGTGTGGGGGGGCAGGGTGCAAAATTTATAGAAAATAACGGCCAAAACTGGCTGGATGAACAGTTAAGCTAATGCCAAGTGGCCTGTTTGTCACCTCCTCAAAGCTAAGACGAGGTCCTAATGCAATTATAGACTGATGATGCCGATCGCTTAGCCAAGCTAATGCTAATAGCTCACTGTAGCATCACGGTGAATATATAACAAAATAAGCCAGAATTACAAGAGATACATATATCATTGACTATGGATTAGTGAACCAGATGGACACAGGGATGTCTATTAGGGTGACTGAAATTTAAAGAAATTAACAAAACAAGCCATGCTTGGTAAGAAGGCTTTTTGTACCAATGGTCTTAAGCTAACACCTTTGCTCCCCATCCATCAACATGACAGACAGACTGGTCAACAATATACGTTGTTTGTGTTTCTCATGGTCGCAACACCTGAACCAAATGGTGGATGCCAGAGTTGAGGGGGGTCACCAAGCTGAAGGAGTCCTACCGAGCTTGGCTGGCTTGTGGGAGTCCTGAAGCAGCTGAGTTGTACTGGCAGGCCAAGCAGAGTGCAGCTTGAGCAGTTGCTGAGGCTAAAACTTGGGTGTAGGAGGAGTTCGATGAGGCCATGGAACAAGACTTTCAGTCAGCCTCGAAAAGATTCCGGCATACTTGTGTTTTGTGAACTTGGAGAAAACATTCAACCGCATCTCTCGTGGTTTCTTGTGAGGGGTGCTATGGGAGTATGGGGCATCAGCTCGTTGCGACGAGCTATCCAGTCTCTATACGACTGTTGTGACAGTTTGGTTCATATTGCTAACAATCAATCAAACTCATTCCCAGTGAGAGCTGGACTTCGTCAGGGGTGCCCTTTGTTACCAATCCTGTTCATAATACTTATGGGCAGGATTTCTAGGTGCAGCCAAGAGAATGGACAGTGTCATGTTTGGTGACCACAGGATTACATCTCTGCTGTTTGCAGATGTTGTCCTGTTGGCTTCATCAAGCAATGACCTACACATCTTACTGGGAAGGTTTGCTATTGAGTTTAAAGTGGCGCTCAGCTGGAAAAAAGGGTGGATTGTCGTCTCCAGGTTGGGGACAAGCTCCTGTCCCAAGTGGAGGAGTTCAAGTATCGCAGGGTCTTATTCACGAGCGACAGGAAAATGCATTTGCAGTGATGTGGACATTGTACCAGTCTGTTGTGGTGAAGAGGGAGCTGAGCTCTAAAGCAAAGCTGATGATTTACCACTTGTTATGTCTGAAAATGAGTGACCACGGAGGCGGTGGCTGAACTGAATGATGGTTTTATTAACAGCAAAGTGGTAGCACATAGCACATACAGAATATAGCTATATGCTAACTAAAAAGGAATACAGGTTGATGTAGTGGCTACAGGCAGAGCGCCAAAGAGGATGACTCCTGCCAACAGTCCTCTTAAGTAAGCACAGCGTGATTACATCACCCCGCCTGCATCCTCATGTCTGTGCTGCCTATTGTTATTATGTCAATATCTAACACTTACCTCCCCGTTGAAAATGCCAAAAGCATTATGAACATTCCACATCACAGCAGCTCTCTTTATTTTAAAAAAAAGCAAGGGAAAACAGAACTAACTAACTAACTAACTAACCTGCACTAACTAACTAACCTGCAACTAACCCTCTATTCTAAGGGCCTATAGGAAACAGATATCTAGGGACAATTTAGAACAGCCAATTAACCTAACATGCATGTTTTTGGCATGTGGGAGGAAACCGGAGAAATCCCGGAGTAAACCCACGCAACACGGGAAGAACATGCAAACTCCACACAGATCACTGTTGGTCGGGGGCTGGGATCGAACCCACGATCCCACGATCCCCACAATCCCCCGGCCAAGGGTAAACTGTGCTGCCGCAGTGCTAACCACTGCGCCACCATGCAGCCCATAAAATAATGCACGGTGCAGCCCCCTACCTAGTGCCCCAGAACCTGGGGCACTAGGTAGACCACCAGTTAACCCTGCACGACTGGGTGGATTATTGTGCCACCGTGAATCAGTCGTGCTCAACTAAACACATTAAAATAGAGTCACTGTTGTGGTTTGAGTTCGGGGGGCCTCTGGCGAGCCCGCAGTAGGTGTGACCTTGGAGACGGTGGCTGCAGCAGGCCTGGATGCCATCTCGAATCATTGGTAATCTGGAAAGTGGCTGGCCCCAGCCGCTAAGTGATCTGCATCGGCACGGACAGGAACATCTGCAGGTCGTCTGGGCATTCCGATCAGCTGACCCAAACCTAATTGAGCACTGCGAGCGGCGATCTGTTCGGCTGCACTCGGTGCTGCTGCTCTCTCATCCCTGATGCTGGTTGCTGCTGTGGCGGCGTGACTCTCACGCTGTTGGCAGGACGTGCCCCCGGTTGGCGTTGTCCTGCTGGATCCTTCTAGGCCACGAACTCTCTATCCCGCAGCTCTGCGGCAGCTCCTTGCTGCTGATGCCAGGCATGGATAATGGATGAGTATGGTTTCTGCCCTTTTTCCTCGCTGCCCTCTCCTTGTGGTTTCAAGCTTGTAGCAGCTGTATCCCCCTCCGGTTGTGTTGCACTCCCAACATCAACATTCCAACAGAGCCCAAGGTTGCCACAGGTGGTAAAACCCAGTTTATAAAACAGGTCACAACCCAGGACATTATCACCGTGTGTAGCCACCTGGAAAACAAACACCGGAAGGACTCTTGACCTGTAGCGAACCACCAGCAATACGGTCCCTACTAGGCTGATGTGTGTGTGCCCATAGTCATATAACCCCCGGATTCTTCTCAATAGGACTGTTAGGGAAAAATCTCTTAACAGTATAACCCAGTTTAGCACTGACCTCACAGCAGTGGTATCCAGCAGTAAGGGCAAGTTGACGGCGTCCAGCTCCACCATGTACCACATGTACACCGAGTCTCCGGAGTTCACAGCGTGGATGGTGGTCACTGGTGGGTCTTTTTGGCTGGGTGGCTGGTCTGATGTTCGTCATGGCGATGGGCACACCTTGGTGAAGGGATTAAGCTTGCCGCAGTGTCTGGATCGCTGTCCCCCGGCGGGGCAGGATCATGCTTGCTCTCGGTACCTTGGGGAGCTGCAGTTACCACCCGAATGGTGTCCCATGATGTTCCGTTGCCCCGTAATATTCCCCTTGGCATCCTCCAAGCGAGTTGCAGTGTTAATGGGAACTTCTGCTGGGGTAACTGCATAAGCCAGCGAGATTCGTTGTTGTGGCTCACCTAGTTGTGATGTTAGCTTATCGGCAGCCTCCAACTGGAACGTCAACTCCACCGGTTTTGCCAATGGCAGGTCATCGGGTACCCTGATTAGCTTCACCTGCAGCTGCAGGTTGCTGTTGTGCTCCACCAGCCGGTCCCGCATGATTTCCTCCTCCAGTTGCTCAAACCTGCACCTGCTTGCCAGACGGTGGAGTCCGGCTCATCACTCTCCAACCGGGGTGCCAGACACACGTCCATCCTCAGGGAAAATGTTGAATTTTCCCCCAGAAAACCCATTTTTCTCCTTGTTGCTATTGTAATGTCTGTAAATGAGTGACCACGGAGGCGGTGGCTGAACTGAATGATGATTTTATTAACAGTAAAGTGGTAGCACATGGCACATACAGAATATAGCTATATTCTTCTTCTTCTTCTTCTTTTAGATTTGATTGGCGGTTGGCAATCAGCTTACAAGTGCATTACCGCCACTGACCTGACTATCATCACTCTATATCTATGTATAAGGAGTTGTGGAAAACTCCGTATGTGTGAAAAAATTATCTGTCCTTGGACTATATAGCTATATACTAACTAAAAAGGATTACAGGCTGGTGTAGTGGCTAGAGGCGGAGCGCCAAAGAGGACAACTCCCTCCAACAGTCCCCTTAAGTAAGCACAGCATGATGACATCACCCTGCCTGAGTCCTCACATCCTTGCTGCCTATTGTTAATATGTCAATATCTAACGCCACTCAATCTACGTTTCTACCCTCACCTATGGTCATCAACTTTGGGTAATGATTGAAAGAATGAGATCATGGATTCAAGTAGCTGAAATGAGTTCTCTCTGTAGGATTGCTGGACTCACCCTTAGAGACAGTGAGGATCTCAGTCATCTAGGAGAGGCTCAGTGTAGAGCCGCTGCTCTTCCACATCAAAGGAGGCAGTTGAGGTGGTTTGGGCATCTAATTATGGTGCCTGCTGGACGCCTCCCTTTTGAGGTGTTTCAGGCACGTCCCACTGGGAGGAGAACCCAGGGCAGACCCAGAACACAGTTGAGAGACAATGGGCCATATTACAAGAACGCGGTCAGTTGTCAGTGATGCAGAGCACATTTATTCGTTTATTTATTGTCCATATCACAACAGCATGCGGAACAAACTTTCTGCTGGTGCATGGTGTGAAGAGGCCAGTCTAATTATGATTAGACTAGCCTCTGCAGTCTAATTATAGTCTAGTCTGCAGTTAAAACACACCTCTGCATAATTATGCAGAGGTGTGTTTTGGATAATCCAATCCAAAGCACTCCTGCCCATCCCTTTAATGCAAAGAGACACATTATCTAAAATGAACTCTGATCATGACAGTTTTGTGCTGGCCAAAGCCCGTGCATGTGAGCCAAAATGCATACGATAGTAATGCTGCTTGGTAATAAGAAAGACATCAATCACAGTTGATGCCCAGTTAGTTATATTAGAAAGAACAAACGTGGAAGAAAGCTGAGCTGAAAAATCAGCTGAATGGTTTAATGTAGTGCACATGGATGCCACACACAGACATGAATGGGTTTGAAACATCAGGAAAAGAGGATGATGCCTGTGCAAACTTTCATTAACGATGGCATGAAAGATGCTCCCAGTGCGTGGGGAGATGGAATGCTTCCTCTCCTGTTGCTTTCGCCAACCGAGGGTCTCCCCTGTCTTATGCGGGGGTCTGCCGAGATTTGAGGCTCTGTCCCAGTCCCTCCCAGGTGGGAGGGGAGAAGCAGATCTGGCACGGCTTCCTGTCCGCCATCGACCCCCGCCACGAAGTGAGCCGGCACTCAGCGGCCTCTGCTGGGGGCTGACGGGTGACAGTCAGGGACCTTGCTGGGGGAAAACTGCAACCCTTGGCATGGTGCAGGCAGCCTCAGCCAGACTGGAAACCTGGGGGCGTGCGGCCGAGGCATATATGGATGCATCTCCTGTCTCTCTGGGGAGTTACAGTGAAAAGTAAAATGCTGTACACTCCTTGTTCATTCATTTATTACACTAAAAATAAATGCATTAAAGCCTAATAGGCCCATGATGAAAATGAAAATGTGAATGGAATAAAAATCTTCAGACTGACTGTCATGAATTGCCCCTCGGAGCAGAGAGGAGAGACCCATGCACAGGACTGCAGTTGTAAAATTTATTAAACAAAACACAAAGAATAAAACAGTGCTCAAACCCACAAAACAAACAATATACAAAATAAACTTACAGATACTGCAACAGAACAAGGGCTGGGTTCTGGTGGAGATGGGAGAAGGAAATCTAAGACTCTGGCAAAGGAAAATGAAAATAACAGCCCTTAAATAGGGTCACAACCATTAACACAAAGAGTAACCAGTGTGAATCACATGAGCGGCCTGGGGAGAAAAAGACAATCAGCTGTGAGTCATGAGGAGAGGAAGTGGGGCTGACAGTTTGACAGGAGCACTGCCCACTACCTGGCAGTGCCTCTGACAACAGCCACCCTCGAGAGAGAGAACAAAAAGACACTGGCAAAAAAAAAAAAAAATGGAGACAAGTAAACTCAAAAGTATAAATAACAAAACTACACTGAATGAAAAACAGGAAAATAAATCATACAAAGAAACAACACTGAATATATGAAAACAAACTAGAAATAACATCACAGGCAAAGAACTGCAGAATACATTATACAAATAAGAAAAAACAAAAAGAAAAGAAACAAAGCACGGTGAAATCCCCCTGTGCTCAGATCGTGACACTGACATGCCTTTCCCCATCTGTTGCACATCACACTGGAATGCACACATGGTCCGTGTTCCTTCATTCATTCCCCTAAAAAAATTCTACAATAATGCCTAATCTATACAGTAGACTCCAATGATAAGTCCACAAATAAAATGACAGTGTGGATGGAATAAAAAAAACTAGTGTGTGATCATCATATAATTAAAATGACGGGTGATTATATTATGACTGTTACAACTTTATTAAAATAAGATCTCAGTGCATGCCATTTCCTCGTGAGCTCTGGAGCTGCATGATGTCAAAACACACCACTAAAATAGCATTAAACAATGCACTTCTGATGATAGACCTCCATTTTTCTGATCAAAAGCGAATTGTCATGACATGCACTAAAAATGCGCATTAGATTGCATGCTGCCACACCTCTTTGAAATGAGCCTCCACCTCACAGCGCATAGCGGGCACATTGTCTACTGATAATTAGATGTTGTGACGCAAAGTGTAAAAACCAGACAATGCACTGACAGAAACTAACAAAAACTCTGGCGCATGGTGAAAAGGCTGGTGGAAAAGTCCGCAGATGATTGTCAGTATGGGGCCTTATGTCTCCCAACTAGCATGTGAATGCCTTGGTCTCCACTCTGAAGAGCCAGAGGAGGTGGCTGGCAAGAAGAAAATCTTGGCTTCTCTTCTTCTCCCTGGAAAAGTGGTACAAAATGGATGGATGGATGGAGTGAGTGTTTTGATATTTTTTTTGATAATGTTGACAAATTTCAGAAGGTTAAAACCTATAAAACACAATTTTTCAGTCAATGATCCCTTTAAGTGTAGTCTGTCTATCAGCACAGAAACAACTGTCAGGCTTACATTTGCTACTTATCGATGAATCCCTTTACCTGCTTTTACACTTGACATGGAATCCTATAAGTTATAGGTCCAGTCCTTCCACACTGTTGTTATTCTTTAGGGGCCTGCTAAGTTAGTGATAAGTGACAAGAGACCATCCATCCTGTAAGACCTGAAGTATATAGCTAAAAATGGAGTTCTATTTAAGAAAACCTTTTGTTCATGTTCGCATTAAAACCCCTGCAGCTGTATTCTGTCCAAACCTTTCGAGAAAAATCTTTTCAATCTTCTTTTTCTTTTCTCTTTGCTCTCCCAGCAGCTGGGTGGAGATAAAGCAGTGAGAACACAGAATATGTTGCTGACATGCAGGTATTTCATCCAGAGGTCAACGTGGACAAGCTGCAGCTGTCCAGAGTGAGATGAGCTGGTGCCTGCCTGGACCGCTAATCCTGCCACCCAACCCCCCACCCTCCCACCCCTCCAACCCAATGACCGACCTATTGATCCTTAATGCTGTAGCTCTGAAACCTCTTGGGTCTCTTTCATGGCCACCTGATCTTTGACATTAATTTACTTTGACCAAAAAAGAAAGTGAAACAGATAATCACAGTGAAAATAAATTAAATGGATAATTTTCTTTCATAGGAGTCCATTCTGATATGCTGTTGGCCTTTTGATGCCTTGCCCCCAATTACCAGGTTTATGTTTAAAAACATATCACCTAGTTATCTCCACATAATTGTCTTTTTTTAACATCAAAACATGATAGCAAACAAAACAAAGAAGCTAAGTGTAAACAAACTTTAGCATTTTCAATAGCCTCAGTCCATTTGAATAGTTATGATTTTTTTTTGTATTTAGTGCCACTTTGCCATAAGAAGCAACCCTGTTGGTTGTTTAATGAGAGATAATAACAGAAATCTCATGCTACTGCTCTGAATGTATTTAACATGCTCTTCAAACATCGATTTGTCAGGTTAAAGTTTAAAGTAAATGAACTACAAGCACCACTGAGGAAGAGGTTGTTGTGGTGTGAGCTTACACCGACGTAGTTATAATAGGAGTAACTTTTAGGGCATGGGAGTACCTATTAGTGCTGAGAATATGGATTGCTGCTAATTTTGGCAAAATAATTCAATCACATTACATATGAACCAGCTGTCCTTCCCATTGAAGTAGGATTCTTCACTTTTGCTGGACATAAGGTTGGAGAATAATTAGTTTAAGCTGAAATTCAACATATTGTTTTTAGCTTATCTGCAAGGTTTGGGAAGGGATCGGGTTTATCTTTTTCTCATCAAACACAAACTTACCCATTTAGTTTATACTTTATACATCTGATACTATAAAACAGGACACTAGAATGTTATCTAATCCTCAACTTCATAAAGAGTACAGACCCAGCTGATGTTCATGAATGTATTCCTATACATGGACTCTAAACAACGTCAAAATACAATATAAGTCCATATGGGGTGTAAATATTGATTTGATGCTACAGATGACTGCACTCTGGTCAGATTTGGTTTGGGCAATTATGGTTAAATGGAGGTTTAACACACACTTTCTGGGCAGTAAAGTGAATTCTGTCAGTGACTGATAAAAAGCAGATTGGACACTTACTGTCAACATGCAAGGACTGATGCCAGAGACAAATGTTTGGGGGCGTTGCCGGGACTTCAGGTGCTTCAGATGTACTTGAAAATGTAAGCTTTTTTCCAGTCATTTTGAGCTGATGTGCACATCTTAAACAACAGCCAAGACATTTCTGTCCAATGTAATTAAAATTGATTGGAAGAAATCATATCAGCAAGCATGTCAAAACTGATCTTTTGTGTGCAAACATGGCCAATGGAGGAACCAGACAGCTAGTTTGATGAACTGAGCCCCACGGGAGAAATGTCAATTTACTAAGGCTACCAGTGTAGCTAGTACAGTGCATCCAGAAAGTATGAACAGCACGTCACTTTTTCTACATTTTATGTTACAGTCTTATTCCAAAATGGATTAAATTCCATTTTTTACTCAAAGTTCTACACACATATATCTCATAATGACAACGTAAAAAAAGTTTTGTTTTTTTTTAGATTTTTGCAAATTTATTTAAAATAAAAAAAACTAAGAAATCACATGTACATAAGTATTCACAGCCTTTGCCATGAAGCTCAAAATTGAGCTCAGGTGCATCCTGTTTCCACTGATCATCCTTGAGATGTTTCTACAGCTTAATTGGAGTCCACCTGTGATAGGTTCAGTTGATTGGACATGATTTGGAAAGGCACACACCTGTCTATATAAGGTCCCACAGTTGATAGTGCATGTGAGAGCACAAACCAAGCATGAAGTCAAAGGAATTGTCTGTAGACTTCCGAGACAGGATTGTCTCGAGGAACAAATCTGGGGAAGGGTACAGAAAAAATTTCTGCTGCTTTGAAGGTCCCAATGAGCACAGTGGCCTCCATCATCCATAAATGGAAGAATTTCTGCACCACCAGGACTCTTCCTAGAGCTGGCCGGCTGTCTAAACTGAGCAATCGGGGGAGAAGGGCCTTAGTCAGGGAGGTGACCAAGAACCCGATGATCACTCTGTCAGAGCTCCAGCGTTCCACTGGTGAGAGAGGAGAATCTTCCAGAAGGACAACCATCTCTGCAGCAATCCACCAATCAGGCCTGTATGGTAGAATGGCCAGACAGAAGCCTTAGTTGCCAGATGGAAGCCACTCCTTAGTAAAAGGAACATGGCAGCCCCCTGGAGTTTGCCAAAAGACACCTGAAGGACTCTCAGATCATGACAAACAAAATTCTCTAGTCTGAGACAAAGATTGAACTCTTTGGTGTGAATGCCAGGCACCACGTTTGGAGGAAACCAGGCACCGCTCATCACCAAGCCAATACCATCCCTACAGTGAAGCATGGTGGTGGCAGCATCATGCTGTGGGGCTATTTTTCAGCGACAGGAACTGGGAGACTAGTCAGGATAGAGGGAAAGATGAATGTAGCAATGTAGAGACATCCTGGATGAAAACCTGTTCCAGAGTGCTCTTGACCTCAGACTAGGGCGACGGTTCATCTTTCAGCAGGACAACGACCATAAGCACACAGCCAAGATATCAAAGCAGTGACTTCAGGACAACTCTGTGAATGTCCTTGAGTGGCCCAGCTAGAGCCCAGTCTTGAATCCAATTGAACATCTCTGGAGAAATCTTAAATTGCTGTGCACCAACGCTTCCCATCCAACCTGATGGAGCTTGAGAGGTGCTGCAAAGAGGAATGGGCCAAACTGCCCAAAGACAGGTGTGCTTAAGCTTGTAGCATCATGTTCAAAAAGACTTGAGGCTGTAATAGGCTGTAAAAGGTGCATCAGCAAAGTATTGAGCAAAGGCTGTGAATACTTACATACATGTGATTTCTTAGTTTTTTATTACCTCCGCCAAGGAGGTAATGTTTTTACCAGGGTTTGTCTGTTTGTCTGTCTGGCTGGCTGTTACCAACATAACTCAAAAACTTTTGAACGGATTTTGATGAAATTTTCAGGAAAGATGTGTAATGGCACGGGGAACAGATGATTAGATTTTGGTGATGCTCTGAGAGTGCATACCTCCACCAGGGGCTTTGTTTGTATTTGTGCAGCAGGATTACACAAAAACTACTGGATGAATTTGGATGAAATTTTCACCAGAGGTGGTTCTTGGACTACAGAGGAACCCATTACATTTTGGTGATGATCTGGGAATGTATACCTCAGCCAAGGCTCTTCTCACAGTGTGTCAGCCACAATACTCCAAAACTAATGGACAGACTTTGATGCAATTTTCACCACGAGTGGCTCTAGGCCTATACACAAACCCATTACATTTTGGAGGTGATCCATGCGAGACTGAAGGAGCCTTGGTGGAGGTATGCGCTCTCTGAGTGCTTTTCTAGTTTTTAATAAATTTGCAAAAATCTCAAAAAAACTTTTTTCACCTTGTAATTATGGGGTATTGTGTGTACAATTTTGAGGAAAAAATGAATTTAATCCATTTTGGAAAAAGACTGTAACATAAAATGTGGAAAAAGTGAAGAGCTGTGAATACTTTCCGGATCCACTGTAGATGTCTAGGAAAAGGTTTTTGATCACCAGCCACTGTTTAGAGGTGTGGATTCTTAAAAACAAAAACGTTAATTTAGCTTATTGTGATTTTGACAAATACCAGCCCTGTTTGGCTCCTTCCCAGGACTGTTTATCTTTATGAGGCAACAGCATCCTTCTGTCATGGCTAGCTGACAGCTCACGTGAATGATACAAGCGCAAGACGGAACCACACACGGGGGAGAGCGTTCAATAATTTATTAAATGTAGAAAACAGCGCTACGTTAGAGAAACAGCCACTCGCCAGAAGATTCAATCCACCTGCGGAGAGAAAAGCGAGAGCTGTCAGCGGAGAAGCAGAGAAAGGGAAATGGGCGAGCCAAATTGCCACTTACTCTGGACTCCGAGGGAGGACCGGCAGGACTCCAGCGGGGGATAGATGAACCAGTAGGGAAGGGGGAATGAGCTTGGAGTGCCTGACCCGGGTGAAGATCTGTTGCTGGGTGATGAGGGGGCAGGAGAGTGCACGCAGTCCCGAGACACATCCGCACGATGGCAGCAACCTGAGACAACACAAGAGAGCACAGTTTAGACGACGTGTCTAAAGCTAGCATAAACGACCTGCTTGCCTGAATTTAGGGCAGTATACCCAGACGAGCCAACGTTGACTGCCCGGTGGAGGCCTCCTTAAGTACACTGGCTGATGAGTGGGCGCAAGTGTGCCTTCTGCCTCGGGTGCAGTGATGAATTGATGAACGTGCGGCAGGAGGGGAGGGGCGCGCTCTTGCTGCCCATGACACCTTCAACATAATTGGCCAAAAGACCATAACCAAGTACTCTGGTGCCTCAAAGGAACTAAAAATTGAAAGCAAAATGTGAGCAAAAATTAAACTCATCTAAAAATGAAAAAAGACAAGTAAAAAGGGTGCAAAGATTGGACCTCTACCTGTTCTAACATTATCTAAATTAGATATTGCGAGATGCACGTCATTGTTAATCCAACCAAGGCATTTAAAACTAGAAAAGCACCCATAGAGCACATACCTCCACCAAGGCTCCTTCCGTTTCTCATGGATCACCTCCAAAATGTAATGGGTTTGTGTGTAGGCCTAGAGCCACTTGTGTTGAAAATGGCATCAAAGTCTGTCCATCAGTTTTGGAGTATTGTTGCTAACGCACTGTGAGAAGATAAGAGCCTTGGCTAAGGTATGCGTTCTCAGATCATCACCAAAATATAATGGATTCCTCTCTAACCCAAGAAACACCTCTGGTGAAAATTTCATCCAAATCCATCCAGTAGTTTTTGTGTAATCCTGCTGCACAAATACAAACAAAGCCCTTGGTGGAGGTATGCACTCTCAGATCATCACCAAAATCTAATCATCTGTTCCCCGTGCCATTACACACCTTTTCTGAAAATTTCATCAAAATCTGTTCATAACTTTTTGAGTTATGTTGGAAACAGACAGACAGACAGACAGACAAACGCCGGTAAAAACATAACCTCCTTGGCGGAGGAAATTATTTATCACCATTGGAAAAAATTAACAGCCAATAGAATATTACAGTAGAGTCCTGAGTGACACTCTGCTGCTTTTCCCTCAGCATGACAGACTGACAAACATATCTCAACTAACATGGCTGCCCCTACAAACCTGGCATTCTGCAGTGCCGTACTCCTTCAAACAATGCTGATGTGGTTATTATTTGCATTACTTTTTGTGGTTAAATTGACACTCCTGCAAAAATCAATTTTTTTCTGTTGTTAACATGTCTGTAACATGTTTTTTGTGACTTACAAGACATATCAAGAGCAAAATGTCACCAGTCCCAAGTCTGTGTTTTTTCATTCATTCATTCATCTTCTTCCGCTTAATCCTTTTCGGGTTGCAGGGGGGCTGGAGCCTATCCCAGCATCTTTGGGTGAGAGGCAGGGTCCACCCTGGACGGATCGCCAGTCCATCTGCTCTGAATTTCCAGATTGGTAACGCCCCCTTCAAATGGGAGAGTTTGGACAGAGTGTTTCTAGCTACGCAAGTATTCCTGCTTAGCCTGGTTGGTTATAACACTAACCAATCAGACGGATACGCTCTGCTACCTCGGGGGAAGAGGGAGGAGCCAAGGAGCAGCAGGATTGAGGCAGAGGGGGTTGAAGGCAAATGTTTTAAATAGTGGAGCAGTGGAGGAGGAGGCGACCAATCACATGCAGGGGTAGCAGCAGAGGGAGACAAAGGAGAGAGGCAGAAAGAGGGGAGAGGCGGGAGACCTAATTTGAATGTGGCTGTACAGCCACGTTCAAATCGAGCTACTCTCAGCTCACTTCACTGGCAGATGGGGTGCCACCCAGGTCTCGCCGAGCTGTGGAATGTGAGCCATCCACTGGGCCACTTTTGGTAAGCAGAACTCACGCCGGCTCCCCGCAGTCACCAGCAGAAGGGGCGCTGTGCTCAGCGAGACTGCTTTCAAAAAAATGTTTTGCTTTGTGGAGTGTGTGAAATCACAGGCAGATTCATTTCAAAATGATTTATTTCACACTCACATCTCACGAGCACAGAACAGTCTGAACTTTTTACCAGAGACTCTCCTCTTAAGTTTCACGGCTTACATCACACACAACAGGACATTTGCATCACACTGCATTCAACCCCCTACATCCTTGACTCGTCTGGATGGGGAAGCCGGGGAAGCTTCTAGAACCTCTTTCGGCGCGGAGCGCAACCCCAATAAAACCCACGGCAGCCTGTCTACCCAATTTGCATCCGTCAATGAGGCCCTGAGTGCTGCTTTCAGTGATCTATGAAAACGCTCGCATAACCCATTGGCCTGTGGGTTGTAAGCGGTTGTGCGGTGAATTGTAACACCCAGGCTGCGGGCCATCGCAGACCAGAGTTCGGAAACAAATTGAGGGCCCCTGTCAGACGTAATGTCCGACGGGACTCCAAAACGCGCCACCCATGCTGTTAAAAAAGCGCGCGCTACATCTGCGGACGTGGTTGCTGCCAGCGGAACTGCTTCTGGCCAGCGTGTGGTGCGGTCCACCATTGTCAGGAAGTGCGTGCACCCCTGTGATGGCGGGAGGGGGCCCACGAGGTCCACGTGAACATGGTCGAACCTCTTAGCCGGAATACGAAATGGCTCCAAGGGAGCCTTCGTGTGTCTGTGTACCTTGGCTCGTTGGCACGCCACGCAGGCTGCAGCCCACTCTTTCACTTGTTTGCGTAGGCTCGGCCACACAAACTTCTCTCCCACCATTTTGACCGATGCGCGCACTCCTGGGTGCACCAGAGTATGAACCAACTCAAACACGTGGCGGTGCCACGCGGCCGGGACCACGGGATGCGGGCGCCCCATGGAGACATCGCAGATTAGGGGGGGGGCATGCCATCTTGCAGCACCCTGCTCTCCAGCCTTAACCCTGTTGGTCCAGACTGGAGCGCGCGCACGGCTGCATCGCTAATCTGCTCCACGGCCATGGCTGCGTAATCTATCCCCACGCAGACCGGGGCCACCACGGCGCGCGAGAGGCAGTCCGCCACTACATTCAGTTTACCCGACACATGCTGAATATCGGTAGTAAACTCTGAGATCGCGGCCAGCTGTCTCTGCTGATGGCCCGACCACGGTTCTGAAACCTTGGCCATCGCGAATGTTAGCGGCTTGTGGTCCACGAACGCGGTGAAACTGCGCCCTTCCAGCCAGAACTGGAAGTGGCGGATGGCCAGGTGGAGAGACAGCAACTCTCTGTCGAACGCGCTGTATTTACGTTCACTGTCGCGCAAAGTTCTGCTGAAAAAGGCGAGCGGCTGCCAAGCCCCGGCGACACGCTGCTCCACGACAGCCCCTATGGCCACGTCTGAAGCGTCGGTGGTGAGCGCTATGCGGGCCATCGGGTCTGGATGTGCCAGCAGTGTGGCGTTTGCCAGGGCTGTTTTAACTTCCGAGAACGCCCGCTCTCGCTCCGGGGTCCATTCGACCCTATCCGTGGGTTTCTGTTTTTTGAGCGCGGCATACAATGGTTGCATGAGCTGTGCCGCGCAGGGAAGGAAACGGTTATAAAAGTTCACCATTCCCAAAAATTCTTGTAGTGCTCTGACCGTTTGAGGCCGGGGAAAATCCGCCACGGAGCGCACTTTGTCGGGCAGCGCGATCGCTCCTTCTGGAGAGACGCGGTGCCCCAAAAAATCAATCTCCGTTATGCCGAACTGGCATTTCACCGGGTTGATTATTAACCCGTGCTCCTCCAACCTCCGGAAAACCGTTGTGAGGTGGGTTTCGTGTTCGTCTTCGGACGCGCTGGCTACCAGGATATCATCCAGGTAGACGAACACGAACGGGAGATCACGCAGCACTGCATCCATCATGCGCTGGAACGTCTGTGCCGCTCCTTTTAACCCGAATGGCATGCAAAGGAACTCGAATAGACCAAACGGAGTTATTACCGCTGTTTTGGGTACATCCTCAGCACGCACTGGGACTTGGTGGTAACCGCGGACCGGGTCTATTTTGGAAAAAATGCGTGCCCCAGCGAGGTGAACGGAAAAATCCTGTATGTGGGGAATCGGGTAGCGGTCGTGCGCCGTGGCGTTGTTCAACCTGCGGAAATCACCGCACGGTCACCACGATCACTCAGCCTTAGGGACCATGTGTAGCGGGGAAGCCCATGGGCTGTTCGAGTGCCTGATGATGCCCAACCTTTTCAGGTTGGCGAACTCCTTGCGCGCTATGGCCAGCTTAGCTGCGTCCAAGCGCCGAGGTCTTGCAAAAACGGGCGGTCCAGTGGTGGTGATAAAGTGCTCCACACCGTGTTTAGCGATGGCCGCGGAAAACGTCGGGAACGTGAGTGCTGGGAACTGAGTGAGCAGTGTGTGGAACTTACAGCCTGCTGCTGTGAAGTTGGCTTGTGCTGTTGGCCGGATCACTCGAGCTATACAGGGAAGAGAATCGAAGGACAGTGCATTAACCAGGCGCCTGTTAGCAACATCAACCAATAAACCATGTGCACACAGAAACTCAGCCCCCAGTATATGGTAATTAAGTGCTGCTATGACAAAAGTCCACTCATATGTACGGCCGTGTAGAGACAAGAGCATAGTCCTCTCACCAAAGGTCTTAATATCCGAGCAGTTTGCTGCCACTATCTCGGGACCGCTAGATCCTGCCAGCCGGTCAGCGTAGGTCGGCCGGATGAAGCTCCTCTGGGCTCCGGTGTCCACGAGGAAATGCCTCCCTGAGCATGCGTCCGTTAGGTAGAGCAGCTTGTTCCTTTCACCGAGGGTCGCTGCTGCTACCGACCCTCGGCCTTGGCGTTTTCCCGAGTGCTGGAATTGGCACGGTGGCGTACATCTGCGTGCGTTCTCTCCGAAGCGACGGTGGTAGGAACAGAGCGCATCCCTCTGGTGCTCCCTGGTCCCCGCTGCTGCTACCGTCGGTGGCTCCTCGCCTCCTCTGGTCGTTTTGCTGGGCTCCGCCACTGCTGCATTGACTGTGGTCACCCTGGTGGTAATGATGATCCGGTCTGCCTCCTGGGCTAGTGCACGGTAGTCTCGCGCGGCCAGCCATGGCGAATTGGCCAGAAGCGCTCTCGCTACTGTCGGAAGGTTCCGGAGGAAGAGGTGGGCAAACAGAAAGTGGTCGTCGTCCGTGCTCATTAACAGCATCTTCTCCATCAGGTCTACGGCCGAACCCTCTCCTAGCTTGGTCCGCGTCAGGAGCCTCTCCGCTCTCTCACAGTCCGAGAGCATGTAGCGCTGGATGAGCGCAGCTTTGAGCGCCTCGTATCTGTTGCTGGCTGGAGGCTGATCGAGCAGGCTTGCTACCTGTTGAGCTGCGCGGGCGTCGAGTGCTGCGACCACATGGTAGAATCTGGTGTCATCTGCCATTACCCCCCAGAGGGCGAACTGGGCCTCGGTGATGTGGAACCAAGAGCGCAGGTTGTGTTGCCAGAAATCCGGTAGCTTGACTGAAACTGCACACGCGTGGCTGGAGGTTCCAGTCCGGGCTGTCTGTGGGATGGCTGCCGCCTCGCTGTAGCTTCCTGACCGGGCCGGCTCCGGGGATCTTGCCTCGTGTTCCATAATACGTCTTGGGTCACTAGTGTGGAGTGTGTGAAATCACAGGCAGATTCATTTCAAAATGATTTATTTCACACTCACATCTCACGAGCACAGAACAGTCTAAACTTTTTACCAGAGACTCTCCTCTTAAGTTTCACGGCTTACATCACACACAACAGGACATTTGCATCACACTGCATTCAACCCCCTACATCCTTGACTCCTTCCCGCTCTCTCACCAGGAGACTCCTGCTCTTTTGTCTCCATGCTTATTCACTGTCTCTTGTCTGCCAGGAGACTCCTGCTCCTTTGTCTCCCATGCTTATTCACTGTCCCTTGTCTGAGATGCTAGAAATCTGACTCTGCCAAGGTGCTACAGCTTTTTATTTTTGAAGATAGGCAAAACTTTAACATCTGGAAGCGTCATGAACAGACCAGCAGCCCACTCACCAGGGGTCACGGTGAATCACCTGCAAGCCCTGCAGGTTGGGGTAGACAGATAAAGCTCATCAAACTGCACTTTTGTAGCTGAAAATACTTCTTGAAAACTGGCTGAAGTTCATTGACTAGATAGTGATAGTCTTCGTGCAGTTTGCAGCTAGGAAGCATGAGAACGCATGCATAGGTGTACATGTAGTTTTAGGGGGATGAAGGCTTCTGTTTTGCATAGCAATGTTCGGGTCAGAGGAGAGCCCTCCCCTCTCCTCTGAGAGACAGGCTTTGCAGCATCAGCTACTGGTGGCTGGGGGTATGGGTGGAGCTAATTAGAATATTCATAGTTCAGTGCATACTTACCGGGATTTCTTCGGTTTCCTCCCACAGGCCAAAAACATGCAGGTTAGGTTAATTGGAGACTCTAAAGTGGCCCTAGGTGTGAATGTGTGTGTGAATGGTTAAGGGATAGCGCCATACCGTGGCTGCTTCATCCATCCAGGTGGATGCCCGCAATTTCCCCTCTGGGGATCAATAAAGTATACAAAATCAAAAAAAAAAATACTTAAGTAGGTTGCAAGAGCTAAAAGTGCTTTCCAAGCAATTCTAAGGCAATGAAAGTTTTTGTGGGTAAAAAGCCACAATATACTATTTTGGGCAATACATATTTGTTTTTGAGGTGGTTTTAGAGCTGCCGGAGTGCATCTTTAAGCACTGTTGAAATAGATCAAACATTTTCTACAGCAGAGAGGAATTATTGCACAATCAGTAGAATACACCAAGTGCCCATAACATAATCAGCAGGTTCAGGTTCAGGTTCAGGTTACTTTATTTGTACCCATAGGTAGATTTGTTTTGCAGTTGGTGACATCCATATTTACAAGCCACTAATTACATTCAACACAGACACAAACACAGGCACACATCTTACAAAATAGGTAAATATAAAATATGTACAATATAATTTTTATAGCTTGTTCAACTCTTTGACAGCAGCAGGGACAAAGCTGTTTTTGTAGCGCTGGGTTCTACTTTTTGGGACAGCAAACCTCCGTCTGGAGGGAAGAAGCTGAAAGTTGCAGTGCAAAGGGTGGGAGTCATCATTTAAAATCGAGTCGGCCATCCTCTGTACTTGTCTGGTGTACAGGGATGTCAGGCTCAGCTGTGACTCACCAAGCAAACGACTGGACCATCTGACTACCTGATCCAAGGATTTCCTCTGTTTCAGTTTTATCTGACCAAACCATGACATTAAAGAAAAGGATAAAACAGATTCAATAAAAGCCCGATAGAACATAGTCATTATGGTTCGGTCAATTTGGAAGCGTGCAAGTTTCCTCAAACAATGCAAATTTTGCTGACCCTTTTTGCACACCCTTTCACAGTTCACCTCAAAGTTCAATCCACTATCAATAATCGTCCCAAGATATTTGTACGATTGTACACATTCGGTGGTCTGGCCTTTTAGTATGGTGACTTTGTGCCTGGGAGTTTTCCTCCTAAAGTCAAGCATTTATGCTTTCCAGAAACTAAAGGTGTGTTCAGACAAAACGCGAATAAATTTACTCGCATGACCAGAATACATGTTAACTAGTGCGAATTTAGTTGCGCAACTAAATTTACTCGTGAAATTTTTTTTAAATATATGGGCGGGGGGGGGGGGGGGTTCTGAAAAGTTCATAGTGGTGAAATTTGACCTTATGTGGTTTATTTTTCAACCACAGGGATCCAAGCACTGCAACACAGATGGAAGAAGTGTGTGGACCGAAGGGAAGACTACGGTGAAAAATAAACCACATTTGGTCAAATTTCACCACTATGAACTTTTCAGTGCACCCCCTCCTCCCATATAAAATACATTGAATTAACATGTCTCAGGCGAGACTTCCGGTTATGGCGGCCACATAGGAAGACGTGTTTCACACTGCTCTGCTCTTAAAAATAAAAATTTTACTAAAACTTTCTTAATTGGAACAAAAACCCATCCCAGCGTTTTGGCGCGGATATGGTAAAGACCAAGGTTAGAAAATTAGGTGGAGGAAAAGGTAACTCGACAAAACAACCCAAGCTAACAGATTTTCACGTTCGAGGCGAAACAGAGAAAACTCCAGAGGCAATGGCGGAGGAGGGAGCCAGCGGCGGAGCGGGAACAGTTGAAGAGGGGACAAACGTAGTGCTCACTGCCATTAGCTCCATGAGAACTGAGTTTTCGTCTAAATTCGATGGGATTATAGCAGCGATAGAAGGTATGAGAAAGGAAATAAATGACTGCATGGAGCGAGTGTCACAGGTGGAGCTCCGAATATCTAGCGCTGAAGATGACGTCACCAGCCTGCAAATTAAACTGCAAACACTGGAATTAAAATGCAAAAGTCTGAAGGATAACGTCTTAGACTTGGAATCCCCCTCGCGATGGAATAATTTGAGGCTGGTGGGCCTCCGGAGGGAATGGAGGGACGGGACCCGTGTTCCTTTTTGGAAAAGTGGATTCCAGAAGCACTGAATAACGCAGATCTGCAGTCATCGGTCGTTTTAGAGAGAGCTCACCGAATCGGCCCACCGAGAGATAATAAGACACCACCGAGGACGCTGATTATGAAGTTCCTCAACTACAGAGACAAGATGACAGTCACCAATGCGGCGCGAGCTAAAGGGGAAATTAAATACCAGGACCAACAGGTGCGGTTTTACCCGGACTTGGCTACAGGAATTCAACAATTGAGGAAACAGTTCAACCCCGCCCGCAAAGAGCTGCGCAACCTAGGGATTCGTCATGGAGTAATTTATCTGGCAAGACTGCTGGTCACATATAAGGGGAGAACCCACACCTTCAAGACCCCTCAAGAGGCACAGGAGCTCATCAAGCAAATCCAAAAGGAGACTGGCGGGAGCTAAGCATGAACATGACAAAGGTAGAACATTTAAGCATATGTACAGGCATCTGATTGATCTGAAACATATAACATGTCTACAAAATACAGACTGTATTTAAAAAAAAAGCTATGATATACATTGTTGCTATAAAACTTTGAAGTTATGTTGAAAAAGCTACAGAAGAGAGTTAATGTCATAAGAATAGTAATAGAGTCAGGGTGATTGAGAGGAGAAAGAGAGAGGGGTTTGACTGATCCTCGCAGGCATGGAACAGTCACTAGCTACAACGGGAGACAGAATATTTTGGGGGGATTACCACAAATGTGGGGAAAGGGAATCTGTTTTTGTTTAGTTTGTAGGATGAATGTTCTATCATCCATGTTTTTGCTCCTCTGTAAGAGTATGCTCATATTGCATGGTAATGTCAAACTCCTTATTGATCATAGATCAAAGCGTTAATCTTAATTTAACTTCATGGAATTGCAGAGGTCTACAAAATCTTAAAAAAACTTAAACAAGTCATGAATAAAATAAAAGACATAGATTCAAAAATTATATTTTTACAAGAAACTCATCTATTAGAGGAGGATGTAAAAAGAATTAGGAGAAGATGGCAAGGTAACGTGTTCACCTCATCATTTTCATCCCGAGCTAGGGGAGTTATGATTTTCATACATAAAACAGTCCCATTTCAAATGAAAAATATAATTAGAGACAAATTTGGAAGATATCTAATCATCCAAGGATCTTTGTTATTAGAAATATAAAATCTGGTGAACTTAAACGGCCCCAATATTGATGATCAAAACTTCTTTGTTAATTTATTTCTCACTTTATCATCACTTACAGGGAAACATATAATAGCAGGGAATTTTAATTGTACATTGAATCCCAGTATAGATAGATCAACAGGACTGGACTGTATGCACAATGGATGTAGGATGACCATTAATCATTTTATGAAAGAATTGAGATTGCTAGATATATGGAGAGAAATGAAACCACAAGTCAAAGCCTATTCTTGCTATTCTAATACCTATAAGACATTCTCTCGTATTGACTGCTTTTTGATCTCTACAGAATTAAGGTCCAAGATTCAAAATTGTTTCTATGATAACATTGTGATCTCTGATCATGCACCCTGCTGTCTAGTATATGTAGATAAGAAATTGACAAAGGACCCAGTTAGGTGGCATTTTCAACATAAATGGCTTCAGGATGAGGAATTTGTTAAGTACATACAAAAAGAGATAGCTGAGTTCTTTGATATCAATACTACACAAACAACGGCATGTATAAAGTGGGAGGCTTCCAAAGCTTTTATTAGGGGGCATATTATTAGTTATACAGGTTCAAAATCTAAGTAGACCCGAGAGGAGAGAGTCCAATTGGAACGTAAAATAAAAATTCTTCAAGAAAAGGTGTATGCAGGAAGTAACCCACAGTTAGAGAATGAATTACTGATTTTGAGAGCTGAATACGACAAAAAATCAGCAAATAGAGCTGCCTCGAGTCTTCTAAGATTGAAGCAAACTTTTTATGAACAAGGTGAAAAATGAGGAAAATTATTGGCATGGCAGATTAAACAATTAGAATCTAAAGCACCAATTACTAGTATTATAAGTAATGGACAGGTAGTTATAGATCCTTTAGAAATTAATAGTGCCTTTAGAGATTATTATGAAAAACTATATGATACAAAAAATGAAACTGACTTAACAAAATTAAATGGGTTTTTGGGTGGATTATCTATACCATGTATTCCAAATGAAAACAGGGAGATACTGGAGTCTAAAATTAGTCAAGAAGAAGTTGGGCATGCCATTGATAATATGAAATCAGGAAAAAGAGCAGGACCAGATTGTCTTCCAGTTGACCTCTATAAAAAAATTAAGAATAAATTAATAAAACCACTTTTGGAAATGGTTTTAGAAGCATTTCAAAATGGTAATTTACCACCATACATGAATAATGCCTTAATTATACTGTTGCCAAAACCAGGTAAACCCCCTACTAAATGTGAAAACATGAGACCAATAAGCCTATTAAATGCTGATCTTAAAATAATCCATAAAATTTTAGCAAAACGACTACAAGAAATATTACCAAATATTATTAACCAAGATCAGAATGGCTTTATAATGGGAAGACAAGGCTTCCATAATGTAAGAAGACTATTTAATATTATTTATTCCAATAAAGAACCATCGGATACCGCTCTCCTATCATTGGACGCCGAAAAGGCCTTTGATAGGGTCGAATGGCCCTATCTTTTTGAAGTCCTACAAAGGTTTGGACTTGGAAATAATTTCATAAAATGGGTCCAGATAATATATAATAATGCTACAGCAGAAATCCTAACAAACAGCAATATCTCAAAATCAATAAAAATCAATAGAGGATGTCGACAAGGCTGTCCACTTTCACCATTACTGTTTACTATGGCAATTGAACCTTTAGCGATGGCAGTACATTTACATCCACAAATATATGGAATTAAAGTAGGACCAACAGAACATAAAATCTCCCTGTATGCCGATGACATAATTTTGTTTATGTCGAATTTTAAAAAATCAATTCCGACCTTGTTAAATTAAATAAAGAACTTTGGGGATATATCAGGATATAAAATAAACAAAACAAAATCTTCAATATTAATGTTAAATGAGACCCAGAGAAATCATCCATCTTCTGAGGTAAACCAATTCAATGTTGTAGATCAGTTTAAATATTTAGGAATTCAAATTTTGCCTAAGCTAGAATCAGTCGCCAATGCCAGCTATGAAGCCTTAATGACAGATATTAATGAGTTACTTCAGAGATGGATGTCACTACCAATGTCGATGGTCGGGAGAATTAATATACTTAAAAGTAATATCTTACCAAAAATACTTTATTTATTTCAAAACATTCCTTTACCACCACCTTCAGATCTATTCTCAAGAATTAAAAAAAAGTTAGTGCAATTTATATGGAACAATAGGAAGGCTAGATTATGTTTGTCCTTACTATACTTACCATTTGATCGTGGAGGTCTGAAATGTCCAAACTTTATGTTGTATTACTGGTCAGCACAACTGAGGTCTATGACATATTATTTTTCATCAAATGATCCTCCTCACTGGACTGAAATGGAATCATACAATTTACCTTTACCTCTTCCCCTATTCATACACTCAGACTTGGCTAAAAAATTACAGAAACAAGTTAAAAATCCAATTGTAAAGCATATGATCAAAATATGGTTTGAAACCAAAAAATATTTAAAAGAACTACACTCACTGTCACAATTTAGCCCAATATGGGGTAATCAATATTTTACACCAGGGAGAGCGGATACTGTATTTAAAGTATGGAATTTAAAAGGGGTTCAGAAGATTCAAGACTTATATTTGTCACGTTCAGATAACATAATGTCTTTTGAAGAACTGAGGATTAAATTCAATCTTAATAGAACACACTTTTTTAAATATCTCCAGCTTAGAAATTTTATTCGATCAAATCAAAATAATGCTCTCACCCGACCTACTTATTCATCTTTGGAAAAAATTTTGATGAAAGATAGTAAGAGAAAGGGTATTATTTCAGAGTTTTATAACTCATTGACACTATTCTCAAGTGAAAACTCACAGAAAAGACTGAATTACTGGAAAGAAGACCTGCAAATTGAAATTTCAGAGGAACAATGGGAAATGGCTTGTGCAGGAGCCCAAACCAAATCAATAAATGTGCGTCTTAAACTGATACATTTTAAATGGTTAATGCGGATGTATGTTACACCAGTGGAATTAAATAGATATAACAAAAACATACCAGATACATGCACAAAATGTATGAAAAGTAAAGGAACCTTATTTCACTGTTTATGGGAATGTAGAAAAATCAGAATGTTTTGGGAAGAGGTGAGGGTAACAATTGAAAAAATAATTTCAAAACAATTCACATTGAACCCTAAACTGTTTTTGTTGGGTCTGTATCCAGAAAAACATAACTTTAATAAGAGTGAAAAAGCATTCATAGACCTCGGTTTGCTTAATGCCAAAAAATGTATTGCACTACTGTGGAAAAAGACTCATAGACCAGATGTGACTCAGTGATTAAGACAGATGTTAACAAACCTTCCCCTAGAAAGAATAACCTATATACTGAAATCAAAGGAAAATGTGTTTGAGAATATATGGAGACCTTTCATTGATTATGTAAAGAAATTAAACATAACTTCTGAAGAAGAAGGTGAATGATATGTGTGGACCTTGCAAATTCCAAGCTGGTGAATGTATATTATGTATTCTTATGTAATAGATTGCCTAGACTAAACAGAGGAGCATTGTTGTTGACCTGTTGTTGTTAATGGCTGTTGTTGTTTTTATTACACATTTTTTTTTGTTATTGTTTTTTTAAATTTTTATATTACTTTTGTGTTAGTGTCTGACTGTTTGTGCCATGTTTGTAAAAAAAAAAAAAGGTTCAATAAAAAATATTGTGGAAAAAAAAAAAACATGTCTCAGGCTGTCTACATATCTGGGTACTTGCATGGGAATGTGCCCACCGCAGCAGTGTGGAGGTTAGAAAAACCGGCAGTTTACCATTGAAACAATATGGCATATCAATATTATGATGAGCTTTCACTGCAAGATCGGATCAGATATGATCAAAAAATTTAAATTTGTGATCTCAGAAATTGTCCCTACTGTCTACCAGCCAGTATGTGGAAGAATGATCCAACGGAGTGGCCAGAAACAACATTTACTGATATTTGTAACTACCGGACACACGCACCAGCTTTGCTGTGCATTGGTGGAACACTCAAATAACGGAAAATAAATTCTCCCTGCTGGCAAAATCCCCAAAAAGCCGTCATGTTTAGGTTTGCAAAATTTATCCACTGGAGCTCATAGCTGGGAAAATATTACTTGCCTCCACAAAGACAAACAGCCTCCTGTCTCCCGTAGCCCTCCTTAATCCCGACACTTCATTTCAGCTCTTCAGAACTCCATTTGTCAACAGGTGACTGTCAGTCTCATTTTTAAGCAGTTTAAATGCAGTGTTGATACATGGGGATACATGGGCAGTGCGGTGGCGCAG
This sequence comes from Pholidichthys leucotaenia, assembly GCA_020510985.1. NCBI lineage: Eukaryota > Metazoa > Chordata > Actinopteri > Cichliformes > Pholidichthyidae > Pholidichthys > Pholidichthys leucotaenia. The sequence goes on along the minus strand of CM035849.1, from coordinate 214,100,382 downwards.
TGGTTAGCACTGTGGCAGCACAGCAACTCATCTTTGACCATGGGATCCTGGGTTCGATCCCAACCCGACCAACAGTGATCTGTGTGGAGTTTGCATGTTCTCCCTGTGTCTGTGTGGGTTTACGCCGGGATTTCTCCAGTTTCCTCCCACAGGCCAAAAACACGCAGGTTAGGTTAACTGGAGACTCTACAGTGGCCCTAGGTGTGAATGGTGAAGGGATAGCGCCGTACTGTGGCTGCTTCATCCATCCAGGTGGATGCCCTAAATTTCCCCTCTGGGGATCAATAAAGTACACAAAAAAACATAAGAGTCTATGTTTTTGGTAAACAGACATACCTGTTATAAAGTGGTCAGAACAGACGAAGACTTGGGTCACATCATCCCTCAGCCTCCACATCCCATTATGAAAAGGCATTCTCCTTCAGCAGACATTAGCCCATAATATCCTCTTTCGGTAATCTCTGCTGGCCGATGGGAATATAAAAAAACTTGTGTTTCTGATTGCCATCACCATCTTATGAAAGATAGTGATGGCTACATGAGCCAATAGTGCACCATTTTGGCATTTTCTTTCTTTAAATTTAGCTAACATTTCCATTCAAATACATTGAGAATGTCGTTTGTTTATACTGTGGTCTGCCACTAGGGCTATGTTCACGCAATCGGTGACGTAATTGTAGACAACCCTATTCTGGTTGTGCAAATAAATTTACTCATGTTTGGTCTGAACACACCTTTAGGCGACAACGTAAACAGAAGTGGGGTAGCCAGTCTGGCTACTTGGCTCAGCTAAGAGGCCTTCAAACAGACCAACACTGTCCAGCCTTTTTGTCGCAAATGTTCAATCCCTTGGAAAAAAGACTGATGAACTAAAACTGGATATACAACACGATCAACCATAGGAGACAGCTCTGTGATGATCATCATTAAGCTGGCTGCATCCAAAGATCATAGATGCTGCGGTTGAGCTAGTGTGCTGCTAACTACACCGAAGTGTACGACAGAGGACTCTGGTAAGAGCTATGGAAGCAGAATTTGCATATATGTGAATAAGGGCTTGTTTACAAACTCTGTGGCCATTGATAAGTACTGCTTACCGGACTGCTCACCGGACCTGTAGCTGCTGGCAGTTTCTATCTGCTACGGGAGTTTTCTGTTGTTGTGGTAACAGCGGTCCAGATGCTAATGCTAACTTGCCATCTGGCTATGTGCTAGCAGCCATTGACAAACAGCAGACTCGGTTTTGATCAACATATTAAGCGCACAACACAAGGAAATAACACACAGGACTGTGTATATTCTAATATTACTAATGCATACCTGTGCATGTCCGTGCATGCCTGTAGAAACCAAGTATAAGGAAGTATTTCTGCATGCCTGTAGAAAGCAAGTGTAAGCAAGCATTTCTGCATTCCTGCCTTTGATCTTTGGCATGGTTACCATGGCAACAGTAACCATGGTGATGCCTGCTTTTGATCTTTGACATGGTTACCATGGCAACAGTAATCCTGGTGAAACCTGCCTTCGATCTTTGACGTCATCACTCGTTCAGTGATGCCTGCCTTTGATCTTTGATGATGTCATAGTGAGTCCTATGATCTTAGTGAGTCCTATGATCGTAACACACAGACTGACAGACTGAGATTTCTTGAATTATATATAGAGTGATAAAGGGATACAGAGCCTCTCTCCCCTCACACATTTGTCTAAAAATACATAACACATATGAGGGGGGCGCTGAAAAGTTCATTCATTCATTCATTCATTCATTCATTCATCTTCTTCCGCTTAATCCTTTTTGGGTTGCGGGGGGGCCGGAGCCTATCCCAGCGTCTTTTGGGCGAGAGGCAGGGTACGCCCTGGACAGATCGCCAATCCATTGCAGGGCCAACACAGAGAGACAGACAGTGGTCAAATTTGACCAAATGTGGTTTATTTTTCAATCGCAGGGATCCAAGCGCTGCAACACCAATGGAAGGTGTGTGGACCGAAGGGGAAACTATGTTGAAAAATAAACCACATTTGGCCAAATTTGATCACTATAAACCTTTCGGCCTATGAACTTTTCAGCCCCCCTCGTATTTATTTTCTATTAAGTTGAGGTAGTTGTCTTATTTTCCTTGGGGAACATGTCTTTATATGACAGTTAATCATCACTGTAAGACAAAGGAGATGTAAATAGGTGGGGAAAAAAATATGTGCATACATCGGTATCACAAAAACTAGTTTAAACTATCAGCATATCGGCTATCGGAAAAAATTCTACTGTTGTGCATCCCTCGTTATTACCATATAACAAGTAACTGATCAGGATTATAGAATAGAATAGCATAGAATAGAATAAAATAGGCTTTACTGTCATTGTACAGTTGTACAGTACAATGAAATTGTGGGTGCTCCACCGGGCTACTGCACAGTTAAGCATGAGAGAAAGATATATATAAATAAAACAGAGTTACAGAACACATGATTGAACACACCACTGAATAAAATAGCCCAAGATTATGGGATATACATAGGTATCGTAGTGGTTTCACGGATGGATCAATGTACTTGAAAGTGCGGAGTGCAAAGACAGGCGTGATTATTATGATAATTGAAAAGGTCCTCAGTTCTGTGCATGTGAACATTTGGAGGGAGAGGGTGGGGCCTCTAACTATTTATAGTTCGGATGGCCCAGGGGAAGAAACTGTTTGCCAGTCTAGAGGTGTGGGACTTGATTGATCTGAACCATTGTCCAGAGGGAAGCAGGTAAAGTAAGTGGTGGGTGGGATGTGATGGGTCACCTGTGAAGGCCTTGGTTTTTCTGAGACAGAAGGATCTGGAGATGTCCTCCAGGGAGGGCAGAGAGCCACTCTAAATCCAACTTCAGATGTCCATTTATCATATGTACACTATCATTGAGCCTGGTTACATGATCACAATAATCCGAAAGCTGGGAATAAACAGATAATTCTAATAATCAGATTTGATGTGTTTACATGCACTGAATAAACAGATTATTGGACAGTAAACTACTTGAGTTAATGTGATTTCTCATAACCTGATAATGGCTTTTATGTTTTATGTTTACATGACTACTTGAATAATCATTTAACTCTAGAATTGCAATCATAATCAGTTTATTTGTGTGCATTTAAATGTGGCCAATGACAATATAAGAATTTTTTTCTGCCATTGATTCCTTTTCTCTCCTAAAATCCCAATGACTCTGCATGTTTGTTTTTTTTTTTTTTTTTTTTAAAGTTACAGATGTAACATCAGTAAGATAATTGGACCATTGTATGCTATTATCAATGAGGCAACATGTTTCCAGGCACAGTCTAAAAACCACCATCCTGCACACAGATACAGGAATCGGTTAGCTCAGTGGCATCATAAAGCTGTCAACATGTCCAGACTACAGTTGCCTTTTGTAATACTGATTCACACAAGGGAACTTGTGTATTTTATTAGTGACTAAAACAAACCAGATCAACAGAATCTCAAGTTAGCTGTGGCCCATCAGTTATTCCCTTATTCTTCCTCTGATTTCCCAGCACTAAACCTTAAGCATTAACAGATGATCCCAATTGCTCCCCCCCCCTCTCTTTCTCTCCTTGACTTTCACACTTCCCTTCTTGTGTTTCCCCTTCCTGTCACTCTGGCCACCTTCCCTTTCATCCACTATCACTCTTCTGGCTGATGCTAGGGATACCTCCAATCCCAAACAAGGCAGACTTAAAACAAACCCCATCTTGTCACTGTAAAAATAAACTACTTCCCTAGTTTTCGCACTCTCCTTGACTGCCCCACACCCCCATTCTAGCTTGCTCTCTCCTGTTTAACCACAGTGAAAACAATCTGTTCTGTCTTTATTTGTTTTGCAAAGGAAAACCTGACCACCACAGAGTTCCTCCGGACCATCCGAACCTAAACTTGCCTAATTTCACTGTTAGAACAACTTAATATGACACTTTTCAATACTAATTAAAGGCATACAGTATGCACATTAGGGGAGCCAATCAGAGGTTAATATCCTGTGACATTAAAGTCTACAATTTCAATTTGGAGCTCATGTTTACTTGATAAAATACCATAAGGTTAGTTGCTAATGTTGAACCATCATATGGCAAAACAGTTTTCTTCTTCTGCTGCTAAAGTGGTAACATATTTCTGATTCTATACAGGGTCCATTTATTAAAGAAAATGCATGCACATTTTTGGCCAAACATGTGAGGTTGTTTCAGCAAGTTTTAATGATTCGAGAGTCCCAGGACTCTCAGCAGTTGCTGTCATTGCACAAGCCAAATTTTTCCTGTCCAACTATAATTAATGACTTCTACCACCAAAGTATTTACATGAGCACTGAATAATACGATGGGATAAGGTGTCCTGTTTACATACTATGCATTAGATTCTAGTTCCAGCACTGGCAGACAACAGTGAGGCGGGCTTTCAGTGCAATAACACTGTGCACATGTGCATAAGGGCAAAATGAGAATGCCAACGATTACAAATTTCAATATTTCAGATATTTGACAGCTACTAGAAGGCACCTGTGCAAGTGTAATTACCAAAAAATATACTTCTTAATACATGAAAGATTAATTGGGAGTTATATTAGATATTTGAATCCATCTAACATGATGGAAACACACAGACATATGCACCATTAAACAACTATGTATGTAGAGCAAGAGGGCATCTGATTCAGAAAGTTGATGTGTAATCCTTGGCCAGATGTGGATACAAACTATCCCCCCAAGCACAAATTGGTTGAAAAAATATTGAAAAGACATCTGGATAAAATGTCTAGATTTGGTTGATAAATGAAAGATGAAAAGCCATCTTTCCAAGGTCGTTGAAAAGATGTCTTCATACAGAGGTCTCTGTATGGTCTAAATGTGGTTGAAAAGTGAAAGATGAAAAGCCACCTTTTTCAGGTTGTTGAAAAAAAAAAAAACACCATCATAGAGACATCTTCAATCACACCATCATTCATTCATCTTCCTAACCCTTTTTGGGTTGTGGGAGCTGTGTAACACACGCTACTTGCTGTCCTTTAATAAAGCCATGGTTCAGCACAGCCACCGCTGTCCCTCATTCTCAGACACAAAAGGAGCCTATCCCAGCAGCTACGAGGCTGAGTACAACATGGACAGTTCACCAGTCCATCACAGCACCTGGTGTTCTCAAGCAGTCTCCCATCCAAGCCAGACCCTGCTTAGCTTCCAAGATCAGATGAGATCGGGGTGTCTGTGGGTGCACACATCAATAAAGAGACAAAACACAAAGGGGAATTTGCAAAAGACACTTGTATTCAAACAGTGCTTAGTAAGTATACAGTGCAATAGCAACTGGTTTCAAATTGTTCCAAATATTATTTAACAACCACTATGCCCAATTTTAAACTTAAAAAAAACCTGTTAAAATATGCATTTTACAAAGCACTGTGAACAATGAGTGCCAGCGGTTGTAAAGGTGTACTTGACTTTTGAGAGATAGACCCCCACCAATGTCACCAAATGTTAAACACTAATTTGAGGACAAATTTGGACCAAATACTGTGGTCTAAACAGCTTAGTTATTGGGCTATTTTTGCTTGTTTGTTTGTTATTATGGTAAGGCACAGCCCAATTTTCAATGTTTATTTTTGGGCTAAATTAAGGCTTGGACCAATGGACCTGATTTAGTTCAAAACAAAACATCTAAATTACAACTTGTACTGGGGGGTAGTTACTAGGTGTAGTAATCACCAGAGGCTCCATGAAAGGATATTATCACAATCTTGCGGTATGCAAGTATTGCAATATTGCGATTTCCCACCCCAATATTTGTCTTGTTCAACTTCAGGATAGATCTCTGGAATCACTACCTTGCTGTGCTGACCTAACCAAACAATGAACATTTAGCACCATGTGGTGGACTGAAAAGTCAGATGGTTTTTATTACTCTGGTACCTAAACAGGTAAATTTGTGTTTGCAGCATTTATCAATAATTTTTAATAAAGTATCACGATACTAGTGTTTCTGAATCCATACAGCATCACCACCACAAAGTATCGTGGTACTAGGATGTATTGTTTTTATTCCCTACCCCTGCTAGTTCCAGTTGATCAAGTACATTTACTCAAGTAACTTTTTCCAAAAAAAGTACTTACCTAAGAAGTTTTATTTCAGGATACTTTTTACTCTTACTTGGGAATATTTTTGAGGGGGAAAAAACAACTTTTTTCAAGAATACTGTCATGAATCGCCCCTGCAGGGTAGAGAGGTAGACCCAAGCACTGGACTACAGTTTGTGGTATTTATTAACCTTTTGAGTGTGTCTGTCGCCGAATTGCGACATAACCCCTAGTGGTAAAGAGTGGTAAATACTTTTTGTCAATAAAATAGTTCAGATTTCCAAGGCTATAACTTGAAAGTGGTAAGAGATAATGGCTTACTGTCAATTAGAAAGATGTAAAATATTATCCAAAGTTTCAGATGGGAAAAAATTTATGCATCTAATTTGCATAATGTTGCGGCACCTCTTTAAATTCCATAACTCAGTCAAAACTGGACTTTGGACATATTTAAACAAAGAATGGCTCAGTCTTTTGACATTGTTTTTTTTGTACAGAGGTACCTCATCATCTTATCTTCAAAGTATTTGAACAAGAAATCAGTACAAAATAAAAACAAAACAAAACAAAAAAACCAGAAAATTCTCACTTACTTTTGACAAAGGGGGGCTGGCTGGCTGGCTGGCATGGTTGCTGTGTTTATATTTTGCGTTCTATCGGTCATTTAAAGTCTGTATCACATCTACAAAGTCTTATGATTATCCCACATAAATTTTGCTTGTATCCCTCGGCTATTTTCCGCGTACAAAGCTGAAAAAGTGACGGTGACCGATCGTGGCCATATTAGCTTTCTGGGCTAAATGCTACAAACAGGAAAAGGAAATGAGGAGTTCTTCTTCTTTGGTGTATTATGTGTCATCCACTGAGTCCTCCAACGGATGTCTGCCACCTTCTGAAACTGACAAATCAGTACAATTCAGTACAAATCTCCAATGCAGGCACCAATGCAGGCGATCATGTGAGAGTGACACGCCAGGCACAGTGCCGCACTCTGCCACTAGGGGCATGCAAAATTCTCACACTCAAAGGGTTAAGAAAACACAAATTCAAACAGTGCACAAACATAAACTTACAATGAGACGAAAAATGGGTAGAGAGCAGAATGTTGTTAGAACCGGGAATGGGTTCTAATGGAGTAGGAAGTAACGTTGATGAGACTGACAAGGGGTGAATGAAATAAGGCAGGAAATCAATCATAACAAATGACACCAGGTGTGAATCACATGAGCGGGCAGGAGGTGACAGTGATTACAAACCAAGATCAGCTGTGAGTAATGAGAGGGGAGGAGATGGGACTGACAGCTTGACAGGAGCACTGCCCACTACAGAGCAAAACCCGGAAGTGTCACTGACAGCTGCAGCCCCGGAGAGAGAGACACACAAAAGTACAAATATAAAGCGAGAACTAAAATGACAACAAATAAAGGCTGAGGGATAAATACAAACAAATGCCAAATAAATAAGTAACAAGACTGTGATGAACATAAACAGGAGAATGAGTAGAATTAAGAAACAATACAAGATATATGAAAACCAACGAAGGATAAAATGACAGGAACCTAAGACCTCAAAATGCAACAAATATACAAATATGGAAAAAAGGCCATGAGACTGAGCACGGCAGAATCCCCTGTGCTCAGATCATGACAAATACATATATGGTTTTACTCTCTCAGTAACTTCATTTCACAGATTTGAAAATCAGTCAGAAATGTACTTGCTTTGAATGTAATGATTTATTCTCATCAGAAATGGCTGCATCTTTAGTAAATTTGATAACTTGTTAATATTGTTTCATTGAGATCAGTGTTGATATTATTTCACTTGTATTCTTACTCATTTTCAAAAGGATATAAAAAAATAGGTTATGACTGTATCATCAGTGATACAGTTACAAGTTTATGAGGACAAAAATTAAAATAAACATGTCAAATGTGTTAGGGGAAACCTTGCAAGTTTATGAAAATAAAGTCTTCAGTGTAGAAGAAAACAACACATATGTCAGACAAACATTGCAAATTGATGAGTAAAAGCCACAAATTTATGTGGGAAAAAAAAATCCTTAAAATTTACAAGGAAAAACTTGCACATTCTTAAGAAAAATGTCCTCATAAATGAATGAGAAAAAGTCACAAATTTAAGAAGAAACCTCTCAAATCTGCAACTGTGGTTACTCTTCAAGTACTCTAACTTTTTCAGTAGATTCTTACTCTTAGACAAGTGTTTTTTCCATCTACTCTTACATGTACTTCAGTATTTAATACCATAAAGTAACACTATTTTTTTAACTTTAGTACAATTTCTGCCTATTCTATCCATATCTGTCCTTTGACATCCTCTTTCTAAACAACATAAAAAGCATGTGTAATACCAGTGGCGATTCCGCATGACGACTTCAATCTCTGACTGCAAACAGCTCAAGCCCTGGTCCTGTGCTACCTCTTGAATATGATTTATAATGCCAAAATAGCAAAGGCAGGACAAAATTTTTTGTGGCAGCTGTATAAAGTGAAGTTTGTTTTTGCTCTTCTTTGGTTGCTGGCTCAGTAAATGTTTGTTAGCAATAAAACTTGGCTCGTTGTTTTCTACGGAGTCTCCAGTTTCAGATGTTGTGTTTGTATGGGCAAGTCACTATGCCATTGCAAACTATGTGGGCATGCACGTTACTGTAATTTTTGTGCTTTTAAGATGTAATGCTTCATATTGTGATTGTGTTTTGTATAGATTAAAGTTGTTGTTTTAACTTTATTGACGAGGCTCTCCCTTGTTCTGTGAATGTGTAACATGATGACTATTGATGCAAGGTTGCAGTAACGTGAGTCCCTGGTAATGTTTGGGGTTGAGTGTGTGTGTGTGTGTGTGGGGGGGGGGGTATGGGGTGGAGTGGGGGGGTGCCTACCTTTATCTTGACTCGGGCACCAAAATGACTAGGGCTGTCCCTGGGCTCATTGTTCGGCAAGAAAGAGGTCACAATGTCCCATTTATTTCATGTGTTAGAACAGATTATTAATGATTTATCAAGTGTTTACTACCAAATTAATACATTACTTCTAAATCATTTATAAAATTTTTACTGGGGTAGTCTCATTGTAAATTGGTACCACAAAAAGTAAATTATTTTAACTTGGTGGCGATCTGTCCAGGGTGTACCCTGCCTCTCACCCAAAGATGCTGGGATAGGCTCCAGCCCCCCCGCGACCCGAAAAGGATTAAGCGGAAGAAGATGGATGGATGGATGGATGGATGTTGTACATTCGAGGTGGTTTGGGCATCTGATTAGGATGCCTCCTGGACACCTCCCGCTTGAGGTGTTTCGGGCACATCCCATTGGGAGGAGACTCCGGGTCAGACCCAGGACTCGCTGGACAGTCTATGTCTCCCAGCTGGTCTGGGAATACCTTGGTATCCTCTCTGAAGAGCTGGAGCAGGTGGCTGGGGAGAGGGAAGTCTGGGCTTCTCTGCTTAAACTGCTGCCTCCGCGACCTGGACCTCCAGAAAAGTGGTAGAAGATAGATGGATGGCTGGATGGATGTTGTACATTTAAGTACAACATGGTCAAATGACATAGAACAATGAAAATCAATGCATTTTTGATGGCAATATAACCATCGCCTTTGCAATATAACCCCCCCCCCAAAAAAAAAAAAAAAAAAAAACGCTAGTGGGGTGTAGTATGTCTGTCATTGGCTGGGGAAAAAAGCATAGCAAAATATCCCACCCACCCAAAACGAAATTATCTAAAATAAACACAGTGTCACAATTCGTCACAGTGTCTGAATTAATGGAGTGAAGGAATGTTAAAAGTGTGTCTGTTGTCAGGCAGAGATTGGATTGGACCTTTTCATTCTTTTCAGTCAGTATTTAATGTACAACGGCACTAGACAGCATTCCAGCATATTGTTTCGTTGTTTATGTCTCCTACTCTGAGACAATACAGCATATTTGTCTGAAATTAATGTCTGTCTTCATTCAGTGCTACTTACCCCCCATGCACAGTCAACAAATGTTTGACACCATGTCCCTGCACCATGTCCCTGCATCATGCGGGCTGATTGCAGGTTGAAAGATGTTTTCTTTGTGCTGTCAGCAGCAGAAGATAAACAACGCAATACGCACCACAAATGTCACTACACGTGCCGACAGTTCTTTTCCCAGCATCAAATTCTCCATGTTTTATTTATTAATTCTCTCATGCTATATACAGCATCTAACTCCCTTGTTCTTTTCCCCATTCTCACTTCTTTTGTTGTTTTTCAACACCACTCATCCCTTCATTCTCTCCCTGTCTCCACAGCAGACCCAGATTAAATTTGTCTTACTTCCATACTTGCCCCCCCTCCAACCTCCCCACCTCAACTTCCATATTTGTTTCTCAGTGCCTCCTGATCCCTCACTCTCTTTTGCCAACTCTATTCCACTCTACTCCACTCTACACCATTATATCATCATCACGTTGTACATTCAACATGGCACATTGTTCAGCAGCGGAGCTTGAATTGTGTAAGGAACAGACAATCTTTTGTCTTTGTAAAATCACTACCAGGCTGTTTCCCCTTGGTTGGCTAAGCCTGTGTTTGGGTGATAAACAGCACAGTCAACTATCGTCTCTCTTTCCCAGAATCCCATTTACTTTGTGTTGGTTGTTGCTCACCCTGAGTGCGTCATTAATCACTTTTTGAGGGTTCCTTCTTTGAAGGCACCACACTGACTTGTTTCTGTTAATTTTTTTTAGCTTTATTTTCTCTGAAATATGTCTTTGTCATTTGCTTTCTTAGCTGTTCAGAATAAAAGGATATATTGTCAGTGTTCCTCTCGGTGTACATAGCTCTATCATATTGCCATTTTCTCTGGCATCTTGCATTTTTTCCCATAAGTATGGACTGACTATGCTGCAGACATCATTCATCAAGCCAGTATGTGCTACAGTGTGCTGTGAAAGGTTTCCACTGTTTTCAGGCCACTCAAGTCAAGTAAATATAAGGCATACAGTAGGGGTCATCAACTACATTTGCCCACGGGCCAGAATTTTTCTCGACAGACACTGTAAGGGCCAGCTGCTCCTGCAAAATAAAATAAATGTAATATTCTTCCTAAGTAATATATTATTATTTAATGTATTGATTTTCCTTCCAAATTTGTTATTTAGACTTTGTCATTGTTAAAAGACTCAAAAATTACCTGTACACTTAGCTGCTGTGAAAATGTCAAGACAGGACTGCGCGGCCAAGAAAGTTAGTTAATTCCTTCCACAGCATGTGGGACACCATATGGTGTATAGGGGCGGTGCCTATCTCCATTTCACTGACCCTAGGCCACACAGCTACTGTAAGTAGTGAAAGCTACAGCTGGGGGTCAGTCCTCTGGTACCTCTGTGCGTTAACTTTCCTTTCCCTATTCTATTATGCTGAGCACCAAGCTAGAAGGTGAAAAGTACCATTTTTATATGGTCTTTGGTATGACCCAGCTGGGATTTGAACCCACGTGGGGTGGATGCTCTACCAACTAGGCCACCACTCTGGTGCAGCCAAGAAAAACCACACATGAATAGTTTGACCAAAGGGATTTTATTTCTCTGCAAAATTAACCTCCTTGGTCCTATTCATTTACATGCAAAACTAGTTAAGTAAGAATAAGAAACTACTGTATCTATTTAAAAAGTTACTTGAGATGTTATTTTATTCTTGACAGTTTGAGAGGTTTTTCTTCAATTTTTTATGACAGTTTTCTTCTAAATGTACTACTTTTCCCTTGTAAATTTGAAAGTTTTTTTGTCCACTTAAATTTGGAACTTTTTCCTTATAATTTGTGTTTTTGTCCTTGTAAATTTAGGACTATCATACATTTGAGACTTTATTCTCATAAATCTGTGAGGTTTTCTCAAAACTTAGACATTTTCTTGTAAATAATACTTTTTCCTCATGATTTGTGTTTTCTTTTTTACTCTTAATCTTATCTCCTTAAAGTTTTTCCTTAAAAGTTTGTGGTAAATTTGTGACTTTTTCACATGTATTGTCATGATGCTGAGCACGGTGGGAGCACGTGCTCATGCTTCCAGTTTGTTAAGATCATTTTCTGTATTTAGATCATTTTCTGTATTTCTTCATCTTGGCTTATTTTGTATTGAATATGGTTTGGTGAATTTTGTTATCTGAGTTTGTCCTTTTGTTTCTGTTCTTAGTTTCCTGTTATTTTATCTTAGTTTGGTTATTTTATGTATTTCTGTATTATCCTGTATTCCAATTTATTTTCCTGTTTATATTTGTCCTTGTCTCTAGGTTTCCTTTTGTGGTCTCAGTAGTGATTAGTATTGCATTATTAGTTCTCCTTGGTTTTCTATTTCTTCTTATCCTCACCCTCTCATTAGTTCTGTCCTTGAAGTGTATATTAAGTTTGTCTCTTTCTTCAATCTGGCCCTTGAATAGTTATTGTTTGTAGGATATTCTGTTCATTAATCTGTTTCATGATTTTCATTCATTCCCCTGTGCTTTTATTTTGACAGTCACCTTGTTTACTTCCTTGTATCAAATTCTGTTCATGGGCTATCACAACTGTCATTAATTTGATCTCATTATCTTCGTTCATGTCACCCACACCTGTTAATCGTTTGTGTTAATTTCTACTTGCCCTATTTAAGGACGGCTGCTCAGTTCATTCCTCACAGTGTCCTTCTCTGTGTCCAGACGGGAATCCCCTGTCACATTTCTCTCTGTTTCCTGCGTGTGTCCCACACTTTAATTCTCGTTATTTCCAGACGGAGCCCCCGTCTGCGCCTACATGGCACGTCTACACGCCTTTTTCTCTGGATTATTCTACTCATTCCTGTTGCTGTAATTTAAGTTCCTTTTTTTTGTTATTTTGTGTTTTGTTATTAAACTTTTGCAAACTCACAGCTGGCGTATGGAGAACTCAATCCGTTCCTGCCAGAGCGATTTATAACACATCTCTGAACATTAATTTGCAGAGCTATAAGAAAACAATGAGTTTACCTCTGATTTTGAATAAAATTATGAACAAAACTAATTCAATAAAATTCATTAAAACGACTAAAGATGCAGTTGCTTCTGTTGTAATATTATGTTATAGCCTGATAATTTTTATGGTCCCTGTAGAAGCATGTTCAAATAACGAGGCTGAGTTTCAGTCATAAAACCAGCTTTATTTGATAGAACACAGCTTCTAGCATTCTCAAAGCAGGAAAGAGAAAGAATCATACTTCAACACCCTTTTATACATTTCCAGCATCAGAATTCAAGTCACATGGTGTCTTCAGTCAACATACAGTTACAAAGCATCCCTTTGAAGCTTCACCATTGTCTCTCATTTCCTGATGAACTGGAATACCCTCCGGGGCGTCTTCCGTGGGACAAAGAGACAAATCTCACACTTCCTTGTTACCTCCTGTAGATTTGAGTCCTCAGTCCTTGCAGACGTGACACCCCACAATACACATTCAGTCCTGTCTCTGTGGCAGCGTGAGCCCACAATGTGTGTCGGCCACACTACCCCCCCCCCCCAAACGTCTAGTAAGGCAAAATCTGCATGGCATAACAAAAAGAGAAACACAAAGCACTCCATACATCGCTAATCAATCCGCCAACTGCCTAGGTTTTAATCTTCTGCTGAATCTGCTGCAACCTGGCTTGGCTGCACCTGCAACGTCTCTCTGCACCTGTGGATTAAAGCTGTTAGCACCTCTCTGTGAAGACTTTGGAGAATGTCTTCTCAGCGGCCTGCCCCGGCGGGGGGGCCTCGCGAGCTGCACCTCCTCCTCAGCCAGAACAAAAGCGGGTTTGAGCCTGTTAATGCAAATCAGCTCCCTTCTGCCCCCTAAATCTAGCAGAAAATGCTTCTGCCCGGTCTCCAGCACTCGAAACGGTCCGTCGTAAAACGGCCGCAAACTTGGACGCTGGGCGTCATGTTTAACAAAAACAAACTCTGCATTTTTTAAAGCCTTGGGCACAAAAACATGTGGGAAACTGTGATGGACTGGGCCAGGAAGCGTGTTTGCTCCTGAGCCGCTCTGCCACGGCTGAGCGGGGGGGCCATTAGGTGCGGGATTATCAGGAAGAAATTCCCCGGGCAAACGGAGTGGCTGAGCGAAAACTAATTCAGCCGGGGAAGCGTGCAAATCTTCCTTAGGTGCAGAACGCAACCCTAATAACACCCATGGAAGTTTGTCTACCCAATTTGTATCCGTTAGCGACGCTCTGAGGGCTGCTTTCAATGACCTGTGAAAGCGTTCGCATAAACCATTGGCCTGGGGGTTATACGCGGTGGTGCGATGAATCTTCACCCCCAAGCTGCGGGCCATCGATGACCATAGCTCGGAAATAAATTGGGGACCCCTGTCGGACGTTATGTCCGACGGTACACCAAAACGCGCAACCCATGCTGTTAAAAATGCTCGCGCAACTTCTTCTGCTGTGGTTGATGTCAGAGGAATCGCCTCTGGCCAGCGCGTGGTGCGGTCTACCATCGTCAAAAGATGTGTGTGCCCGTGTGATAACGGAAGCGGGCCGACCAGGTCAATATGCACGTGATCAAAACGCTTAGCGGGGATGTGGAAAGGTTCTAACGGGGCCTTAGTGTGTCTGTGTATTTTAGCTCGCTGACACGCTACGCAGGCTGCTGCCCATTCCTTGACCTGTTTGCGCAACCCGGGCCAAACAAATTTCTCCCCTACCAATTTGATCGATGCGCGCACCCCCGGGTGCGCGAGAGAATGGACCAAGTCAAAAACACGGCGACGCCACGCGGTTGGCACCACAGGGCGGGGCCGTCCCGTGGAGACATCGCAGATTAGCGGGGGCATACCGTTTTGTTGCACCCTGTGCTCCAGCCTTAACCCTGTTGGTCCAGACTGGAGCGCACGCACGTCCGCGTCGTTAACCTGCTCCGCAGCCATGGCTGCATAATCTAACCCAACACAGACCGGGGCTGCGCGCGCTCCCGCGTCGCTGCCCGGGCCCGCGGCCATGGCTACAGAGTCTGCCCCTATAGGGCTTGGCGGTGCTACTGCACGCGAGAGGCAGTCTGCTTCAACATTGTGTTTACCCGCGACATGCTGAATATCAGTAGTAAACTCCGATATTGCGGCTAGTTGCCTTTGTTGCCGGCCTGACCAGGGTTCTGAAATTTTGGCCATCGCAAACGTTAGCGGTTTATGATCCACAAAAGCGGTGAAACGTCGCCCCTCTAACCAGAACTGAAAATGACGGATGGCCAAGTGTAGGGCCAAAAGCTCCCTGTCAAACGCGCTGTATTTCCGTTCACTATCGCGCAAGGTTCTGCTGAAAAACGCGAGGGGTTGCCAGGTGCCTGCCACAAACTGTTCAACTACCGCCCCCACCGCTACATCGGAAGCGTCAGTGGTGAGTGCCATGCGGGCCGTTGGAACTGGGTGCGCTAACAAAACTGCGTTTGCCAGGGCCGATTTGACCTGGGCAAAAGCGCGCTCCCGCTCCAGAGACCATTCAACTTTATTTGCGGGCTTTTGTTTTTTTAACGCAGTGTACAATGGCTGCATGAGTCGTGCTGCGCTTGGGAGGAAACGGTTGTAAAAATTAACCATCCCTAGAAACTCCTGAAGCGCCTTGACCGTTTGAGGTTGCGGAAAATCCGTTATGGCACGCACTTTATTTGGAAGGGGAACTGCTCCCTCTGCCGAAACGCGATGTCCCAAAAAATCAATCTGCGCCACCCCAAACTGGCACTTCGCTGGGTTAACTATTAACCCGTGCTCTGCCAACCTCTGGAAAACTGCTGTGAGGTGTTTTTCATGTTCGCCTTCGGACGTGCTGGCTACCAAAATATCGTCCAAATAAACGAACACGAAAGGCAGGTCGCGTAAAACTGCATCCATCATGCGTTGGAAAGTCTGCGCGGCCCCCTTGAGGCCAAAAGGCATGCGCAAGAACTCAAAAAGGCCGAAAGGCGTTATGACCGCTGTTTTGGGTACATCCTGCGCGCGCACTGGAACCTGGTGATAGCCGCGCACCAAGTCTATTTTAGAAAAAATGCGCGCCCCCGCCAAATGAACAGAAAAATCCTGGATGTGTGGAATCGGGTAGCGGTCGTGAGCTGAAACGTTGTTCAACCTGCGGAAATCGCCGCAAGGTCGCCATGAGCCGTCAGCCTTTGGGACCATGTGTAACGGCGAAGCCCAAGCGCTCTTGGAGCGTCTAACAATGCCTAGTTTTTCCAGATTAGTGAACTCCTCGCGCGCAATGGCCAGTTTAGCTGGGTCCAAGCGCTGAGCCTTTGCAAAAACGGGAGGGCCTGTGGTTGTTATGAAATGTTCTACCCCATGTTTGGCCACCGTTGCTGAAAACGTGGGGACTGTGAGTGCTGGAAACTGAGCAAGCAGAGTGTGAAACTTACCACCCGCGGCTGAGACGCTGGCATGTGCAGTTGGCGGGGCCACCCGAGCTGTGCAGGGAATAGAATGAAAGGACAGTGCATTAATCAGACGTCTATTAGCAAGGTCAACCAATAAACCATGTGAGCACAAAAAATCAGCCCCTAACATGTTGAAACTGACTGCTGCTACAATAAATGTCCACTCAAATGAACGGCCCTGTAAGGACAGAAGCATGGTCCTCTCACCAAACGTTTTAATCGTGGAGCCGTTCGCTGCTGACACTGACACCCAGGGGGCTTTAGAAGGCGACAGCCGTTCCGCGTAGGTGGGTGTGACGAAGCTCAGCTGAGAGCCCGTGTCCACGAGGAACTGTTTCCCCGAGCGTGCATCCGTCAGGTAAAGCAGCCTGTTCTCGTTGCCGAGGGTCGCAGCTGCTACCGGCCCTCGGCCTTGGCGTTTCCCTGGCGCTTAAAATTGCACGGTGGGACGCACCTGTGCGCTCTCTCTGCAAAACGGCGGTGGTAGAAGCACGAGCCGTTCTCCGCTCCGCGTCGTCTGGCTCCTGTCGCCGCCGTTGTTGGTGCGTCAGGCGCTGCGGCTGCTGGACCCGCGCTGTCTCCAGACGCCGTTCCCGGACTGGCCGCCGCGGCCGAAACCGCGTTCTGCTTGTGGGCGTCGACCAACTTCTGCGCCTCCTTGCTCAACCCATGGTAGTCTCGCTTGGCCAATCGGGGTGACTCTGCCAGGGCCACTCTCACTGCTGGTGGTAGGGTTCGGAGGAAAAGGTGAGCGAAAATGAATTCGCCATCCTCAGAGGCTTTGAGCTGCAGCATCTTCACCATCAGGTCCGCAGGTCTATCGTTTTCTGCCTCCGACAGTGCCAGGAGCCCCTCTGCTCGCTGTTGGACTGAGGGGGTGAAATGGCTGATCAGCGCGTCCTTCAATGCGCTGTACTTGTCGCTGTCTGGTGGATGATTAACCAGATCCTCCACTCTCTGGACCGTGTCGCTGTCCAGCTTCGCTACCACGTGGTAGAATCTGGTGTCATCGTTGGAGATTCTCCGGAGGTTGAACTGCGCCTCGATTGCGCTAAACCATGAGCGCGGGCTGTGCTGCCAGAAATCGGGCAGCTGGATCGTGGAGGCGGCCATCAGGCTGGCTTCCACCGAGCCCCGCTCGGGAGAATTCTGTCTGCTCATTTTCCGTCGTAGGTCACCAGTGTAGAAGCATGTTCAAATAACGAGGCTGAGTTTCAGTCATAAAACCAGCTTTATTTGATAGAACACAGCTTCTAGCATTCTCAAAGCAGGAAAGAGAAAGAATCATACTTCAACCCCCTTTTATACATTTCCAGCATCAGAATTCAAGTCACATGGTGTCTTCAGTCAACATACAGTTACAAAGCATCCCTTTGAAGCTTCACCATTGTCTCTCATTTCCTGATGAACCGGAATACCCTCCGGGGCGTCTTCTGTGGGACAAAGAGACAAATCTCACACTTCCTTGTTACCTCCTGTAGATTTGAGTCCTCAGTCCTTGCAGACGTGACACCCCACAATACACATTCAGTCCTGTCTCTGTGGCAGCGTGAGCCCACAATGTGTGTCGGCCACAGTCCCCACCCCCGCCCCTTGGTCTAAACCATCTTGTAGTTAGGATGCATCCTCTCTTTCACAAAATAAATTTTGGGAAGGCACAGAAACTCACTTGGGGGGGGCACAGCCCTTGAATCCCCCCCCCCCACGGCATTGACTCTGCTTATGTGCCACATTTACTATTCCTGAATTCAGTAATATTCTAGGGGCCAGATGGAAAGCTCTTACAGGCCAGATGTGGCTCACGATCACCAGTTGATGTTCACTGGCAAACAGGCACCTAAAGGCTGTATGTAAAATAAGGAAGGGCTGTGTCTTTTTGTACATGTGTGCATAGCACACACTTGCAGGGGATATTAACACAGAACATTTTCAATTGTGTGCTTTGAGGTAACCTGTAGATGGAGATAGGTCTGCGGTGTGTCACTGCCTAAAAAAAGGAATGGATCTACTTAGAATTGTTAGTGTTTGTGCTTTTGTGTGTAAAAATCCAATCTGGTAGACAACCAGCCTTGCAACATCTGGCCATGCATCCTTTATTGCTCCCTTAGCACAGAGAAAGACACTATTGTTTGAAGGCAATTAGCCTAACACACAAACATCCTGCAACACAGCTTGTGTATGCATGTGTCCATCTGACCTACAAGAACATACTTAGTTTAGTTTAATGTTTATTTGAAAGGGACATTACATACTAATGAACATTAATACAAATGTAAGTATGCCAGATTTAGCAATATTGCTAATTTGCATCTTTAGTCCCCCGGTGGGTCACAAAAACACACAAACAAACAGTCATGCACGGGAAGAACATCTGCAATAAACTGTACAAAGTGGATATGCAAAAGTGCAAGAGTTAAGCTGGCTGTCTGTGTGGTGTCCTGCAAATGACGTGGGCTACATTGACAATTGGAGCTCATTTTGGGGAAAACCTGGTCTTATGAGACGAGACAGCGTTCAGCCCACTTTGGATGGTGCTTCTCATTTATCTAACAATGTGGCATCTTTTTTATCCAAATTTCCAAAACCTTGACTACTCAGAGTTGGGACCAGGAAGCAGAGTCGCAGTCTTACACGCCTCTCTGCAGCTCCTCTTCATCCGCCACCCCTCAACTTAGCCCCTGTCTTCCCCATCAGAGAATTGTTGTCTGTTCCCTCCAAAGTAAATAAAAATATAATATATAATCATCCCAAAGTGATTAAGCAAAATATTGGTAAAACTCAAATTAAACATAAAGCCTCTAAATTGAATGATTTGGCCTCTGTTCCTCCTCATAATTTAAAAATTAAATGTGGTTTATTAAATATTAGGTCTCTAACTCCCAAGTCTCTGTTAGTCCATGATCTGTTAATTGATCACCAGATTGATTTAATATCCCTTACAGAGACTTGGTTAGGGCAAGAGGATTATGTTGGTTTAAATGAATCAACTCCCTCTGGTTATTTAAACTGTCAAAATCCCAGAAGTTCTGGTCGTGGAGGAGGAGTAGCAACAATGTACCATTCCAAATTACTAGTTAATGTAAAGCAAAAACCATGTTATAATTCCTTTGAGGGCCTGGTCCTCAGTATTGGGCACTTTAGCAATTTTAGGTTAAACCCAATTTTATTTACCATAGTTTATCGTCCCCCATCAACCTACTCAGAATTTTTATCCGAATTTGCTGATTTCTTAGCTGATTTAGTGCTGAAATCTGATAGAATAATTATAGTAGGGGACTTTAATATACATGTGGATGTAGATAGTGACTGCCTTAATGTGGCATTTAATTCAATATTAGACTCGATTGGGTTTTCTCAGAAAGTAGGAAATTCTACTCATTACCTCCACCATACATTGGACCTTGTTCTGACATATGGCATAGAAACAGAAAATCTTGTAGTGTCTCCTCATAACCCTGTACTGTCAGACCATTGTCTGTTAACCTTTGATTTTACTATTTCTGACTATTTGGCTCCTAAAGAAAAATATTATTACAGTAGATGCCTCTCAGATGATGCTGTTACCAAATTTATGCAGATTGTTTCCTCTATGCCATGTGTCAACACAACGGAAATAAGCTATAGACAGCTTGCTCCTTCTGTAATTGATAACATGGTGGATAGTGTTTCAGCTTCTCTGCATCAGACTCTAGACTTGGTGGCCCCCTTAACAAAGAAAAAGTCTAATCAGAGATTTCTAACTCCTTGGTTCAACACAGAAACTCGTAGCTTAAAACAGAAGACTTGTCAATTAGAAAGAAAATGGCGCGCCACTAATTTAGATGAAATCTATTTAGCTTGGAGAAATCACCTTTTAATTTATAAAAAATCTCTTAGAAAAGCTAGACCGAGTTATTATTCTGCATTAATAGAAGAGAACAAGAATAATCCCAGGTTTCTTTTCAGCACTGTAGCCAGGTTGACAAAGAATCAGGGGTCTGTCAATCCTAGCATTCCCTTAGAGCTTACTAGTCAGGACTTTATGAACTTTTTCAATAATAAAATTTCATCTATCAGAGATAAAATCAATCAGATTCTTCTCACAGTTAACTTAAATACTGTAACTACTACAACTCCTTCAATTGATGTCTGTCTTGATGAGTTTACTCCAATCGACCTTTGTGAGTTAGACAAAATAGTTTCCTCATCCAAACCTTCAACTTGTCTTTTAGACCCTATTCCTACCAGGTTATTTAAAGAAGTCTTCCCACTTATTGGTAGCTTTATTCTTCATATAATCAATTCTTCATTAACTTTAGGCCATGTACCGCAGGCTTTTAAAACGGCTGTAATTAAACCCTTACTCAAAAAGACAACGCTAGATCCAGGAGCTTTAGCTAACTATAGACCAATCTCTAATCTCCCTTTCATTTCAAAAATCTTAGAAAGAGTTGTTGCTACGCAATTATTTGACCACCTGCAGGGAAATGGTTTACTTGAAGAGTTTCAATCTGGGTTTAGAATCCATCATAGTACTGAAACAGCCTTAGCGAAGGTCACTAACGACCTCCTCATTGCATCTGATAATGGACTAGTTTCTGTACTTGTCCTTTTAGATCTTAGTGCAGCTTTTGATACTATTGATCATAATATTCTACTTGATAGATTAGAACACTATGTTGGACTTAATGGAACTTTGTTGCAGTGGTTTAGATCTTATTTATCTGATAGGTTCCAGTTTGTTCATATAAATAATGAGTTTTCTTTCAGCTCAAAGCTTAGTCATGGAGTTCCCCAGAGATCTGTGCTAGGCCCTACTCTTTTTAGTTTATATATGCTTCCGTTAGGCAACATTATTAGAAAGCACTGTATACATTTTCATTGTTATGCAGATGACACACAATTATACCTGTCAGTGAAGCCAGATGATAGTAATCAATTAGCCAAGTTAGAAGCCTGTCTTAAGGAAATCAAAGCTTGGATGACTTGTAATTTCCTGCTATTAAATTCAGATAAGACTGAAGTCATTCTTGTTGGTCCAAAAAACCTTAGAAATTCCTTTCCAAATCAAACTTTCAGTTTGGATGCGGTTACTCTTTCTCTTAATAGCTCTGTGAGGAACCTTGGAATTATTTTTGATCAAGATCTGTCCTTCAATTCACATATTAAATTTGTTTCTAAGACTGCCTTCTATCATTTGCGTAATATTGCCAAGATTAGGAGCATCTTGTCTCAGAGTGATGCTGAGAAACTGATCCACGCTTTTGTTAGCTCGAGATTAGATTATTGTAATTCTTTATTATCAGGCTGTCCTAAAACATCTTTAAAAAGTCTTCAGCTAATCCAAAATGCTGCAGCAAGAGTTTTAACAGGTACTAGAAAGAGAGATCATATCTTTCCGGTTCTGGCCTCCCTTCATTGGCTTCCCATAGAGTTTAGAATTAAGTTTAAAATCCTTCTTCTTACTTACAAAACTCTAAACAATCAGGCTCCTTTTTATTTAAAAGATCTGATTTTTGAAATGAAAGGGAGATTAGAGATTGGTCTATAGTTAGCTAAAACTCCTGGATCCAGCGTTGGCTTTTTGAGTAAGGGTTTAATTACAGCAGTTTTAAAAGCCTGCGATACATGGCCTAAAGTTAATGAAGAATTGATTATTTGAAGAATAAAGCTACCAATAAATGGGAAGACTTCTTTAAATAACCTGGTAGGAAAAGGGTCTAAAAGACAAGTTGAAGGCTTGGATGAGGAAACTATTTTGTCTAACTCTAAAAGCTCAATTAGTGTAAACTGATCCAAACAGATGTCAACTGAAGGAGTTGTAGCAGTTACTGTATTTAAGTTAACTGTGAGAAGAATCTGATTGATTTTATCTCTGATACATGAAATTTTATTATTGAAAAAGTTCATAAAGTCCTGACTAGTAAGCTCTAAGGGGATGCTAGGATTGACAGAGTCCTGACTCTTTGTCAGCCTGGCTACACTGCTGAAAAGAAACCTGGGATTATTCTTGCTCTCTTCTATTAATGCAGAATAATAACTCGTTCTAGCTTGTCTCAGAGATTTTTTATAAATTAAAAGATGATTTCTCCAAGCTAAATAGATTTCATCTAAATTAGTGGAGTGCCATTTTCTTTCTAACTGACGAGTCTCCTGTTTTAAGCTACGAGTTTCTGTGTTGAACCAAGGAGTTAGAAATCTCTGATTAGACTTTTTCTTTTTTTAATTAAAGGGGCCACCATGTCTACAGTCTGATGCAGAGAAGCTATAACACTATCTACCATGCTATCAATTACAGAAGGAGCAAGCTGTCTATAGCTTATTTCCGTTGTGTTGACACATGGCATAGAGGAAACAATCTACATAAATTTGGTAACAACATCATCTGAGAGGCATCTACTGTAGTAATATTTTTCTTTAGGAGCCAAATAGTCAGGAGGAGTTATGAGGAGACACTACCAGATTTTTTATTTCTATGCCATACGTCAGAACAAGGTCCAACGTATGGTGGAGATAATGGGTAGAATTTCCTACTTTCTGAGAAAACCCCATCGAGTCTAATATTGAATTAAATGCCAAATTAAGGTAATCACCATCTACATCTACATGTATATTAAAGTCCCCTACTATAATTATTCTATCTGATTTCAGCACTAAATTAGCTAAGAATTTGGCAAATTCGGATAAAAACTCTGAGTAGGTTGATGGAGGACGATAAACTATGGCAAATAAAATTGGGTTTAGCCAAAAATTGCTAAAATGCCCAATACTGAGGACCAAGCCTTTTTTGGTTTACATTAACTAGTAATTTGGAATGGTAAATTGTTGGTACTCTTCCTCCACGACTAGAATTTCTGGGATTTTGACAGTTTAAATAACCAGAGGGAGTTGATTCATTCAAATCAACATAATTCTCTCGCCCTAACCAAGTTTCTTTAAGGGATATTAAATCAATCTGATGATCAATTAACAGATCATGGACTAGCTGAGACTTGGGAGTTAGAGACCTAATATTTAACAAACCGCATTTAATTTTTAAATTATGAGGAGGAACAGAGGCCAAATCATTCATTTTAGAGGCTTCATGTTTAATTTGAGTTTTACCAACTTTTTGTTTAATCACTTTGGGATGCTTATACATTATATTTTTATTTACTTTGGAGGGAGCAGACAATGATTCTCTGATGGGGAAGACAGGGGCTAAGTTGAGGGGTGGCGGATGAAGAGACGCTGCAGAGAGGCGTGTAAGACTGCGACTCTGCTTCCTGGTCCCAACTCTGAGTTGTCAAGGTTTTGGAAATTTGGATAAAAATGATGCCAGATTGTTAGATAAATGAGACGCACCATCCAAAGTGGGATGGACGCCGTCTTGTCTCATAAGACCAGGTTTTCCCCCAAAATGAGCTTCAATTGTCTATATAGCCCACGTTGTTCGCAGGACACCACACAGACAGCCAGCGGTTCAAGGATTACAAGCGGCTAAACATGTCATCACTGGTCAGATTGGGGAAGGGCCCAGAGAATACTACAGAGGCAGACACTGTTTTTGCAAAGTCACACACCGATTCCACGTTAAGTTTTGAGACTTCGGACTGCCAGAGATGGACATCATTAATGCCGGCGTGGATAACAATTGTGGAGTATTTACAATTACTTTTAGCCACCGTTTTCAAATTTGACTCGATGTCGCCTGCTGTGGCCACAGGAATGCATTTGACTATGGCCGCTGGAGTCTCTAGGTTCATGTTTCTGACTACAGAGCCGCCACTGATCAGAGTTTTTACCTCAGCGGGTGTGTCGCTGAGCGGGAAAAAACGATTAGAAACATGAACAGATTGGTGGTGTACCGGAGCTTTGCGGCTAGGCTTCCTTCTCACTGTCACCCGTCAGTCTCCTGTCTGCTGAGGAGGACCGGAGGACTGCTAGCAGGCCGCCCTAAGCTAGCGAGTTCCACTGCAGCTAAGGGACATCTGTCAAGATTAACTGGCGCAGACGGTGTTTCAATGCAGTGGAGCCAGGATTCCAAATCAGACAACCTCGCCTCGAGCGCCTCAAAAAGACAACATTTATTACATTTACCGTTATCACTAAAAGAGGCAGAGGTGTAGCTAAACATCTGACAGAGAGAGCACACCAGAGGAGGAGGAGAAGGAGCGCTAGTAGCCATAGCTAGTGGCTAACCCGAAGCTAACACAAACACCGATGAAAGGTGAACAGAAGGCTAAAGAGGGTAATTAGATGACACTGAGTGTGCACACAGGTGCAAGAGGCTTGATAAACAGAAGTGAGAGCTAACGATAGATGGAAAAAAGTGATTAAAATACAATTAAAGGCAAAATCCTCGGGAAAATGAGGAGAGCAAACCACAGACAGCCAGCAACACAGGAAGTGATGATACGTTACCACAGGAAGGACTCCAAAGCAGACAGGAAGCCTGTCTGCCGATTGAGAACAGGTGTGGTATCAACCACAGCAGGAGATATAGTCCATTGGGTGGCCTCCCAGAGTTCATAAGCCACCCAGCCAAATGGCGCAACCTGTCAGGTGGTCTCCCCGATTTCCGAGCCAATGGGCCTCAGGGACAACATGCCCCCTCCTGGAGGCAGTAGCTGGAACCCATGCCTCCAACGGGCCACATGGACTGCAGTGTGGATGAAGTGGACCAAGGGCTGTGAACGGTTGGTTCCCAATGCTAATTGGTGGCCAACAGCAGAGCCAGATGGCAATGACAGTGGGCCAGCAATGACACCAAGGGAAGGAAGTACCCGACCCATGAGGCAACCAAACAACGAAGATGACTGGTCGGCAAGGACCCCCAGCAGTACCCGATGAGCCTCGGTGACCCCCGATGAAGATGACGGATCCATGAGGACCTTGGGTAACAGCAGAGGACCCTTCACGACGTTGGGCAGAGACGGAGGATTCTTGTTGGCCTTGGACTAAGGTGTAGCACCCACCAGGGCCTTGGACTGAGGCGTAGCACCCGCAGAGGCCTCGAACGAAGGCGTAGCACCCACAAGGGCCTCGGACGGAGTCGTAGTACCCACGAGGGCCTCGGACTGAGGTGTAGCACCCATGGGGACCTCGGACGGAGCGTAGCACCCACAGGCCCCTTGGATGGAGGCATAGCACCCATGGTGGCCTCGAACAGAAGTGTGGTACCCACAGTGGCCTTGGATGGAGGCGTAGCACTCGCAGTGGCCTTGGACAGAGGCGTAGCACCCACAGCGGCCTCTGGCAGGGAGAAAGGACCCACGGCAACCTCTGGCAGGGGGGAAGGGCCCACGGAGACCTCTGGAAGAGGTAGGGGACCCACTGAAACCACAGGTGCATGCTGAGGACCCACAGCAACCTCAGGCGGAGGTTGAGGACCCACGGCAACCTCAGGCAGAGGTAGAGGGCCCGTGATGACCTCAAGCAAAGATGGAGGACCTGTGGTGACCTCAGGCACAGATGGAGGATCCTTGGTGATCTCAGGAGAAGACTCAGACAGAGAACAGACAAACACCAGGTCAGAGTCACCGGCAGCAGTGGAGTCTGGCAAGGAGAGCTCAGGTGCAGCTGACAGCCGCACTTGGTCCTCTCCACTAAGAGCCAGGCAAGATTTCTCTAAGACAGAAAAAGTGAAAACAAAAACGAGAACTTGCCTGAGCTCGAGCTCCACCACCATCCAGGACTCCGGTGATCCAGGCTGGGACGTCTCGGCTCTCTCCGTATGGGCATCCACTTCGCACATAGCCACCTCGAGCTAAGGAGAAGATAGAAACCCCTGAGAAGAATCACTGGCAGCAGTGGAGCCCGGTGAGGAGAGCTCAGAAGCAGAGGACATCTGCAACTGATTCTCCCCACCATGACCCAAACAAGAATTCTCTGAATCTGCAAGTGGTAGAACAGGACAGAGTACTTGCCTGGACTTGAGCTCCACCGCCGTCCAGGACTCCGGCGATTCTGCTGCGGTGGCCCCGACAGCAGGCATGATGGTGGGTGCAGGCAATGGACCTCCAGGCGTGGCGACCAGCGCTGGTGGATCTCCCGGTGTGGTGGCTGACGCTGGAGGTTGCCTCACTGACTGCGCTGGCTCCTGTGCCTCTGAACCCAGGGGACACTCATCTGTTGGCTCAGGATTCAGAGCACAGGTAGCACTCTCCTCCCATCCTCAATGTGGCTACAGGGCTGGAGCAGGAATTTCCAGGGCTGCAGGCTCCTCCGTCATCCAGCGGCTTCTTCCCAGGACCGGCTGATACTCAGAAGTGACAGAGGGAAAAATGGGAGGAGGTGAGGGTGAGACAGCAGCAGCAGTAGATGAGGGCTCTGCTTAATTTGGCTGCTGTCGCTAAGCCTCACCGGGAATAAGGCAAGGTATTTCATTTAAATGGACAGAGAAATGAAAACCCACTTGCCTTATTTCCAGAAACATGATGGTTTCTACTGCTGCAATAGGACCAGACGAAGCTCCTCTGTCGTCTGGTCTGGGAAGGAGGCAGAGCCCTGGGCTTCTGGCGAGTGATGCGGGTCACCGGGGCTTGGGACCGCTTCCTCATCGGAACAGATGATGGAAGATCTGTTGCCAGGCTGCAAGGGTCCATTTGGGGGATGGAGACGGTGTACAGCATGTCCGCGTACCTGGGGTAGCCACATGCGCCTCCATGATAGTTGCCCCCCCCCCCATTCCTGCGAACCTCCTTTAGTGAGCGGGAGACAAGCGCTGTGTCCACAAAGTCCTGGACGAAGTTCGCCGCCCACAGTTCATCTATGGTGGGGCCACCAGCTACCGATTTACCTTGGCTGGCGGAGGCCCGGCGCACTGGTGACGTGCTGATGTCTGAGTTGGCAGCGGCGTACTGTCATAAATCGCTCTTACCGAGGGCAGACAGGAGATGTCTACGGCTAGCTGCGAGTTTGCAATTTCATTTAACAGAAAAAACACTACACACACAAACACAAAAGCACAATAAAGACAGGCAACGAAAGTCAGCTCAGAGCTGAGGTGGTGGAACGCCGAGAAAAATAGAGGACAGCGTGAGACACACAAGAGTTCAGACAGGTAAATAACACTTACGTCTGTTGATGGGAATGGGGGATACCCGACTGGGAAAAGGTTTATGCCACTGCGCTGAAAAGTGGCACAACCGACTTAAATAAGGCAACAAGGATTGAGAACAGCTGGGATCATGAGCGATAACAATTACAGACTGGAGGCAGCTGTGACAGCCTGTGAACAGAATCTGACACCCGGAAATGACGCATGAGCTGTCACAGTGCCTGCATGGATCGGGATGACAAAAAACAGAAAAGAATGTACAGAAACTAATAATGACATAACCATAAAACAACAAACCAGAGAATACAGAAAAAGGGAAAGAATCACCAAAGAAGGATAACATAAACACAACCGCAAAAAAATACAATAATACCAAGGATACAAAATGACACAATAAATGGACAAGACAATAAGGACAAACTGACCTTATAGTCTGCCCTATGGGGCAGAGAGACAGACACAAGCGCTGAATTGTGTTTGTGACATTTATTAACAAAAAGAACATAAGAGTCCAAAAACAGTGCAGTACATACAAAAAATGCCAATCAAGAAAAACTTACAGACTGGAAATGAGGAGATGATCAGTGTGATGATCAGAGTGAAAATATCCGTAGAGGAACCAGTCTTGGGACATAGAATATAGCCGCACTAAAACAGTGAAAAGGCAGTGCTTAAATACACAGAAGAGGATGAGCTGCAGGTGTGAGTCACTGAGCGAGCAGGTAACCTAATTAGACCAACTGCCCACAGCTTAGCTGAGAGAGGAGCAGACTGTGAGCAGTTAGAGGGAGTGTCTTGGAAAAAGGGGAGGCCCAAATGAAAACAAACCCAAAAATATATACAGGAAACTAACAAAATCAAACTAATCAGACATACAATACTTAGGAATAAAGTGACGGTCTGAGCTCAGTGAAAACATGAGCTCAGACACATGACAGAGCCCCCCTCCCTTTAATGGTGGATTCCAGACACCCCCAGGTAACACCCAAAAGACCCCCCTCCCACCCCGAGAGAAAGAGATACATCACAAAACCACCCCGGGTGGGAGGTGGGGGAAACAAGCTAGAAAGGAAACACAAACCCGCTCATGACCCACACCTGCGCAACACCAGGTCCCTGGGCCCCTCTAGACAAGCAAACCAAACAGTTCGGGTGGCCGACCGAAGTCTCAGACCAGCCGGACGGCCAGGTGGTGCGAGTCGGGTGGCCTGCCGGAGAACATAGGCCACCCAACCCAGCAGCTTAGTCTATCGGGCGGCCGGCCTGAGTTCTTCAACTACCACGACCGGAGGGGTGACCCAGGAGGTGGCCCCCCACGGGGAGACCCAATGATGGCAAGCAGGGCTGGATGGGGGAAACCATGACAGTGTCAGGTGGCAGAGGAGGAAGGGAGACCATGACGGCATCTGGCAGAATAGGAGGAACCCCAACGGCATCTGGCAGAGGAGGAGAGGCCTTGATGTCCTCAGGCTGGCCGGCAGTACCCTCGGTGGTCCTGGACTGGGACAATGTAGCACCCACGATGGCTTCAGGCTGGAGCATGGCAACACCCACGGTGGCTCCGGGCTGGAGCTCTGCAGCACCTGCGGTGGCTCCGGGCTGGAACTCTGCAGCACCCGTGGTGGCTCCGGCCTGGAGCACAGCAGCACCCTCAGTGGACCTGGAATTGGTCTATGCTGCACCCCCGGTGGGCCCCGACCAGGCCAGAGCTGCATCCACCGTGAACAGGTTGACCCACGAGAGCACCAGGCCAAGGTGGCAGTCCACCAACGGGACACCAGATGAGGGTGAAGGAGGTAGATCCACGACAACCTCAACAGGGGGATCTGGACTCACAACGACCTTGGCTGGCAAGCCTGGATCTACAGAGACATCTTGCTGTGCTGTAATCTTCCCGATGACCCTGGGAGGAAGCTCAGAAAAACACATAGTAGGGGGATCAGGGTCACCGGCAGCGGCGAAGCCCGGTGAGGCAAGCTCAGGTGCAGTGGGTGGCTACACCTGGCTCCCCTCACCAAGAGCCAGGCAAGATTGCTCTAGGACAGATAAAAGAAATACAAAGGAGAGCACTTGCCTGAGCTTGAGCTCCACCGCCGCCCAGGACTCCGACGATCCAGGCGATGATGTCAACTTGGGCTCGGCCCTCTGGAGGTCCAGCTCGGCCTCAAACTCTGCTGTGGCGGCCTCCACAGCAGGCATGGTGGTGGTCGCAGTCTTAGTTACCCCCAGTGATGTGACCCACACTGGTGGCACTTCCGGTGTGGCAGCTGGGGGTTTTCTTACTGCTGGAGTAGGACTCTCCAAGGCCTCGGGCTCCTCCTGCATCTGGGGGCTCAGACCCAGGGCCGACGGACATTCAGGGGGAAAAGGAGGAGACACGGAGAGGGCTGGTGAGTAATGGGTGGCTGCAGCATGTGGTGAGGACTCAGGGGACTGTATACCCTTAGCCTCATCACCAGCAGTCAGGCAAGACATATCATCATTAATGGAAGAAGAAATAAGTGACACTTGCCTGCTCTCCCGTTGTCTGATGTTCCCTGCTGCAGTGGGTGGAAGGTTGTCCCTCTCCGTGGCTATGGTGATTCTGGGCCTCTTAGTTGATTGTGGAGGAGCTGCCCCAGTAGCCGTGGAGGCAGACAGAGCCGGGAAGGATGCAACCGGACCCTCAGCAGCAAGATGATACACTGAGGAGACGAGGTTTGCAGCAGGAGAGGAGGAGGAGGAGGAGATTGACGTGACAGTCGGCAACAGAGAACAAGGAGCAGAAGCTGCTGCGGGATTAGTCTGGCTTGATGTTGAGGAAGTGGCTGACTGAGAGGTGGGACGATTCTTCCGGTGGTCCGGGATGGGACGATGGTGTCGCCGTGGAGCTGATGGGGCAGGAACGGGCACTGGAGACTGGCGAGGAGCCGAAGTAGCAGAGCCCCAAGAGCACCTCCCCTTCGCTGCGAGCCCAGGCTTCTCCGGGGAATTCTTCATCCTCCCGCCGTTCTTGTGTTGCAGCACAGCCACCAGAGTAATCCTCTCCTCACCCTCAGCATGTTCTGACAGCTGAGGGCAGTGGCAAAAAGCTGCCTCTGTGAGTTCCAAATACCACATTGTGTCCTCCAGGGTGGAATACGTGCGTACTGTAGAGATTAGCCCGTCTACTTCTATCAAAGTCCAGCAGCACTCCCACACCAGACGCATTGGGTAGCTCTGTCCACCTGCTGTGTCGATAATAGCTCCTGACTACAGGTGAGTGAAAAAGAAAAAGACACAAAAAAAGGGAAAAAAAATGCACAAACACAACAGCTGGGTCTTTAACTTGGTGGTTATATTCTGTCACGTGTGCCCCTATGGGGCAGAGAGACAGACCCAAGCACTGAATTTTGTTTGTGACATTTATTAACAAAAAGAACATAAGAGTCCAAAAACAGTGCAGTACGTACAAAAAAATGCCAATCAAGAAAAATTTACAGACTGGAGCTCTCAGGAGGAAATGAGGAGATGATCAGCGTGATAAGATAAGATAAGATAAGATAAGATAAGATAAGATAAACCTTTATTAGTCCCACAACGGGGAAATTCCAGGATTGCAACAGCACAGGGATAGCAACACTCAGAGCAACAATCAGAAGGCAAGAAAAAAAACAAGCAAGCAAGAGCAGCTAATATACATATGTACATATTATTATAAAATATATATATACACACATACAGACACACAGTGCAGAGCATTGTAGCTGGATGGAATAAATATATGAATATATAAACACACAGTGCGGAGCATTGTAGCTAGATGGAATAAATATGTAAATATATAAACACCCACAGTACGGAGCATGATGATCAGAGTGAGAATATACGGAGAGGAACCAGTCTTGGTACATACAATATAGCTGCACTAACACAGTGAAAAGGCAGTGCTTAAATACACAGAAGAGGATGAGCTGCAGGTGTGAGTCACTGAGAGAGCAGGTAACCTAATTAGACCAACTGCCCACAGCTGAGCTGAGACAGGACCAGACTGTGAGCAGTTAGAGGGAGTGTCTGGGAAAAAGGGGAGGCCCAAATGAAAACAAACCCAAAAATATTTACAGGAAACTAACAAAATCAAACTAATCAGACATACAAGACTTAGGAATAAAGTGAGGGTCTGAGCTCAGTGAAAACATGAGCTCAGACACATGACACAAACCTAAGAATACAGACAACTCATAAACAAACAGAGACCAAATACAGTAGATAATAATAAACAAAGAAATAAACAAACAGAAAAAGACTAAACTCCAACTGTAGACTGGGCATGACCCCCACCCATACCCATGATCATGACAGATAAAGCAGATTTGCAGAGCACTTTTCTAAAATCTCTAACTTAAGAGCTGTTACTACCCACCAGTGAGATGTGCTTTAACAAATCTAACAATAACTGTGTTTCAACAGTGCTGGGTTTACACAGTACCCGTCGCCTTGACAACAGTGACCCATGGACCGCTGGTGACATCATCACTGAGTCTAATTAGGCTGCTGGGGGAAAATCCCCATGTTCTCAGCCCAAGCAGGCAGACCACCACGCTTCACATCAGCTAGCTAACTTTCTAGGAAACACCCAAACACACATTAGCACATGCACATTATACTGGTTAACATCTGGATGCAAAAACATGCAGACTGCATACTGTAAGGTGTAGCTGATGCAAAATTAAACCTAGTATGTTAATAGTTTTTAGCTTTGATTGTGCATGCATGTAGCCTGTGATCATGCAGAAGCAGATACACACGTGCATTCACACATGCACAAATACTCAACACAGCAGATGTAAAGCAGAGAGAGCCAAATTACAGAAAAGAGGGTCCCACTATACTTAGAATGCCCCTCAGTTTTACTGTTTCTAATCCCCATTGAGTTCAAAAGAAACAATGCCTGTTTCAAACATACAGTATATGCAAGATCACTTACAATAAAGCATTAACCATCCTAAGTGCCCGCAGGAACATAAAATCAAGAAACAACTGCAGGAAGAACAGATTCCTTTGAAAGTCGTCTTTTCTGGGCTGGTACTTATTGTACATTTCCCTACATATTTGCAGAGGGTTTGAAGCAATTTTATGTTATTTCTTCAGCTGTGACAGATTAGTTAAAAGACAAACTTGTTTAATAGCCTTTACTTCTCATCCATGGTGCAAATGAAGATTTATTTTGTAGTGAAGAAGAAAAGCAAAATATTCTGGAATTCACTGAACGAGCTACAGCATGCATAAGTGGGAACAAAGGAAAGATCATAGTCTGTGAGCAACTTGGCATGTTTGCTGAGTCATCTGTCAGTAAATGCTCACTGTTTCTTGGTACACATGAGTGTGTGAGCGGGTGCTGCTCAAAATTCCTAATAGCCCTCACTGATATCGCCCTGTGGGAAAATGGGTTCTTGCCCACTTGGAACATGAACCAGAGCAAACGGGGTGTAACCTTATAATGCAAAAAGGCACGACGCCTCCAGGGTGTGGTACCTCAATCACTTTGTCAGCTTACTACATTTCTCTGTGTGCGTCCAAGACCAAGGGAGAAGATGAAAAGGGGAACAGGACATTAAAAACAGAAGAGAGAAGGAGAGTGACAAGACTTAACAAACATACAGAAGTCTAGTTTTAATCTAGGCACATACAGTAATATACAGTATTGTTGTCAGAGTTGATGGTGTCTCTATACTATAAGGCTTCACATAGTGATACACTGGGCTGTGGTATTAGTAACATAGTTTCAAGACAGCACGTAGAAGGGGTATATTGACCTATATTTTGTTAATCCTAAATCTAACAGGTGAAAATAAAAGTAAAAATGTGAATTTGCAACTCATAACAAACACAAAATCTAAAGCAGAGTATCAGTAAACGAGTAAATATTCACCTCCACCACCACCAGAAAAACCTAAACAAAGTCAAGGTGATACATGGGTAGATGTTCAAATTCATAAACTGATCTCGAGATTCAGACTTGAAGCAAAATCAGGCAACATGGAAAAGTCTGACAAGAACAGAATAACTGGGACTTAATGAAATACACCACCAACCAATAAAAACAAGACGAATGTAAGAAATCATAACTGGGGGGTTGAGTGCTTTGGATTTAACTAAACAAGTGGCTTGAGAGTACTGTACTTGAAGAAAACTAAAAGGGTAATCTGATTTTTTCCAGCTTCTTAGTGAGAGGCAGGGGAACCCTGGACAGATCCTGTCCATTACAGGGTCAACACAATGAGACAGACAACCACTATAGACAATTAAGAATTGTTAGCTAATGCCAATAACCTCATGTTGGTAAAATGCTATGACTCGATTGCTTTTCTCAGAATCTCAGTTATTGTGTAATATTATTCTTACACCTCTTTATCTGCTTGTTTCACATGCTACACTGCGGTATTTAGGCTACACCGTATGATGCACTCGCTGAAACCAGATAGAATCAGCTTGGCCCTCAGCTGAGTTGGCACATAGCGGAAAATTACTGTTACTGATACAATGAGGAAAACCCTCCCTCTTGCATGAGGGAGTGGTCAAAATTTATAAAAACTATAGGGCCCACTTTTCTAGCAGCACTCTCTTGGGGTATTGCCTAAAGAGTTGTGTTCCAGCGCTGCCTGTATCCATATCTCAAATTCAGTAAAATAAGTGAAAGTATAATTCACCTTTCAGTCTGGTTATTTGGCCTTCATATAAAAGAACTGGGGGTTAAAGTATTTTAGACGCAACACTCACGTGCATGTTCTTGGACGGATAGGCTCCAGTTGGCTGGCTGATGGATTCAAGTTCAGGATCTTCTTACTGTGACATTGTGGTGACACTAAACACAGCAGGGAGACATTCCTCTGGGACATTCTTCTGGAGCTTTCTTCACACCCAGCAGCAGGGCTGGAAGAAGCAGAGGACAATTTACATGCGGATAGGGAACCACAGGAAGCAGTCAGAGGGGACTGTATGCATGCCTCCTCGAGCCAACCGATGTCATGCTAATCATGTGTATTGACTGATGTGTATTAGATGACAATTGATATGCTAATGTGCCATGCATTCTCTCTGTCTGTATCACGGTATAAAAGAGCTTGTTTCACTCTCAGCTCTCTCTCTCTACGCTCTACTCTCAAGATCTTATCTTTTACTATAATGTATTGACAAAAAGACAAAAAAAAAAATAAGGAAAGCACTGCCCCAAATTTTTATTTCTCAGTGTTCTGAGGAGCTCACTTTATATGATGCCTTCTACTTTGATGTCTTTGTACAGTGAGTAGGTGAAAGTTAATGATAAAATGATACCTAATGAAAAAGGAGGGGAAGTGAGAAAAGGAGGAGGATAAAATATCAAGAATGAACAATGAACAAAATATACATTAAAAATGAAATGTCAGAACATAGCTCACCAATGTCCAAGACCATTACACAATAAAAGGCCACAGTGGAAAGAAAGAACATAGATGTTTCAGTTTTATTTAACCACCAATGTTTTGGTGCATTTGTTAAAATAATAGATGACCACGACAGCTAACACTTAGATAACTAGAGGGCACTCAGAGCACATCTGTCTGTACATCCATACATTGCAAGATAGGGCGTTCGGGGAGGTATGCGCTCATGGATCACCTCCAAAATGTAATAGGTTTATCCCTAGCCCAAAGGCCACCTCTGGAGAAAATTTTTTATCAAAATATGTCAAGAAGTTTATGTGTTATCCTGCTGGACAAAAACAAACAAGAGCCTTGGTGGAGGTATGTACTCTCAGATCACTTCCAAATCTAATGGATTCATCGTTAGGCCAAGGGTCACCGCTGATGAAAATTTCATCCAAATCTATCCAGTAGATTTTACTGAATTGTGGTAACAGACAAGTGGACAAACATCGGCAAAAACATTACCTATTTAGCCGAAGTAACAAATAGTCAACTGAGTAAGAAATTAAAAATGAAGGTGAAGGAGAACTTTCTGATAAACGTGCTGATCAAAATGCTATTGTTGTGAGTTGTCTTCAGATAGCTACGGGGGAAGTGGGGGGGGGGGGGGGCTGAAAAGTTAATAGCGGTCAAATTTGACCAAATGTGGTTTATTTTTCAACATAGTCTCCTCTTTGGTCCGCACATTTCTTCCATTGGTGTTGCAGTGCTTGGATCCCTCCGGTTGAAAAATAAACCACATTTGGTCAATTTTGAGCACTATGAACTTTTGAGCTTATGAACTTTTCAGCCCCCCCCCCCCCCCCCCGTAATTAGCAAAATACTGGTGACAATTAAAGAATGTGAGTCATTGCCGTGTTGAAGGCAGAGTTGTTGTTGCACGCTGGTCTTCCTTCTGGTATGTAAAGGCATAAGCAAAGCTGGACTTTCTTCTGGTGTCAGGAACTCAGCTGGCTTGGTTCCCCCCAGCTCAGTCCTGGCTCCTCTGTGGGTACATGCCACGTTGTATGTATGTTAGTATGTATTTCTGTGTGCTTTGCCATACCCATAGCCACTGCTTTCTGGCCGGCAGCGATGAGGCAGCCTCTTGGGCTTGCACTGGAGTGTGCGCTGTCTAACTGTCTGCCGGTCGGACCATGCCCCCTCTCTATAGCTGCCAGCTGTTCTCACTCCTGTGTGCCATCTCTCCGCTCCTTGCCCAGGTGTACCCAATTTGCGGAGCCAGCAATGCATGTACATAAGGAGCCTTTTTCCAGTCATGCATTGCTGGGTCATTGTGCTTCATCTGAGCGTTTTCCCTCTAGTGACGTCAAGGACGGTTTCCCTCAGGGCTTATTTGGACTACTGGACTGCTCCAGCTCCGTGAGTAAATTACTGCGTGTGTTTTTCCCCAGTGTTTCTCCCCTGCAGACTGTAGAGCATCCAGAAGGACTCCTTTAGCTTCCGAGGAAACATTATCTGTAACTGTTTGTTTAAGTGTAGTATAAATAAATGTGTGTGATGCTAACCTGCACGTAAATCCTCATTATTTCCCCCCTCGCCGTGTGCTCTGGAAAAGCGCACGGGAGGGTTCATGACAGAATGACACAGCTGTTTAAAAGTATTTAGTGGGTTACATCCACACATACCTTTGTCATTTAATAATCACTTACTCACCAGTCTGTGAGCTATGTTGGACTTAACAGGGACACGCAGTTATCCTCTGAGTCTGGGGTGGGAGTGCTGCCGAGCACTCATGGAGATAGACGGGCTCGTCGCCTCGGCAAGCATGTATTCCACCCCGGAGGATATACTGTGGTATGTGGACTTGGTGGATGTAGCAGCTCGGCGGTGCCCTCAGCTCACGGATCATACAAAGGGAGCTGAGAGGTTGATTTGTTTGGCAGCGCTGCGGCGAGAGTTCAGCGGAGGGGTGAGGAAGTCCCCCAAGAAGACTGGGCTTGCGCCGAGGGGCAGGCGCTCCCAGAGTTCCGTTGATCCTGCTCCACGCCAGAGTTCGGCACCAGTTCCTGCTTCGACCTGACCAGCTCCAGCCCCCAGGAGATGGCGTTGTCCAACAGCGAAACGCCGGGAGAAGCCTTACTCGTCGTCAGCGGCCACCGCCTTTCCAGCTGCCATAAGGTTGGCTGTGCTCTCCCCGGCAAATCCCACCTCCGTTGCCATGGAGACAGCTCCTCCTCCACCCGTTGAAGAGGACCGAATCACCGTGGACACAGGGAGGGATGACCACCTGCCAGCTGCAGCAGTGAACAGTAAAGACCGGGATGATAGGCAAGTGTCTTTTCATTCAATCCATTTTGATAATAATAAGCCTTGTCTGTCTCCCGGGGGAGGGGCCCAGTTACAGCAATCCGCTGGGCTCCCTCTATCAGCTGCAGCTAATAACCCTTCTCCTCCCCCTTCTGTGTCTCCTCCTTTAATTCCTGAGTGCCAGTCGGTCCAAGAATCGAGTCGCCAGATGGTGGAGGAGCCGGTGGTTTCGGATGATTCCTTCCCGGAGAGGTCCCCCTGCAGCCACGGCGGATGAATTCCCAGCGTTGGAGCCGCTACAAGAGGGCAATGGGACTGCTAACACCATCTTGCCAGCTGCGGAGGTGTCCGCAGTGACTGGGAACCTGAGCTGGACCTCCTTGAGGCCGGGCCCGAGTGTTCATTGCCAGGATCGACGGAGTCCTGGACAGCGGTGGAGCTCGAGCTCAGGCAGGTGTTCTCTCTTGTTTTTCTTATGGCAGTTCTAGAGAGATCTTGTCTGGCTCTAGGTGAGGAGATTCAGGCGCAGCACACAGCTGCGTCTGAACTTCCCTTGCCGGGCTCCGCCGCTGCCGGCGACCCTAACGACCCTGTTTCTTCTCCTGCTCCTGAGCCATTTTTTAGGGTTGCTGGAGAGGAACAACCATCTCCAAGGGTCCTCGTGGAGTTGGTCTCACCGCCTGATGACGTCGCAGGTCCAGATCCCCTGAGGTCTGAGGTCGTTGTGTGGTCTCCTCCGCAGGCTGTGCCGCCGTGGGTGCAGCGGGCTGGCTTTGGACCCTTGTGGGGGCTGTGCCCCAGGATTAGCCTGACGTGGGTGCTGCGCTCCTGCCCAGACCCATCATGGACACCACACTCCAGGTCAGGGTCCACCGCGGGTGCTGCAAAGCCTCAGCCGGTGGTCACCGTGGGTGCAGCAAGGCTCCCGCTGGAGTCCATCGTGGGTGCTGTGGAGCCAGCCCAGTCGGGGCCCATGGTGGGTGTGGCTGTGTCCCAAGCCAGGAGCGCCGAGGGTGCTGTGGACCTGCCTGAGGACACCGTGGCCCCCTTCTCCTCCCTGTCCAATGCCGGGGAGGTTCCCGCTCTACGGTCCGGTCACCCGCCAGTCAGCCTTCTGGTGGGCAGGCTACCTCTTGCTTCACCCCTTTGGTCCTGGTGGCTAAACAACGCTGGCTGGCCGCTGGAAGGATTGACTCCCCGGGTCTGGTGGCCCATGTTTTCCGGCAGGCCACCGGATTCCGTCCACCGGACCTTCTGCTGGTCCTGGGACTCTGGGTGGCCTCCTGAGCCCCAACGCCTGTGGACTTGGGGGGGTTAATTGTGGTTCCTGGGTGGGGTGTTGCGTTCCCACCTTTCCTGTTCCCCCTGCCTCCCACCCGGGTTTGTGTTGTTTGTTCCTGTTGGGGGGGGGGGGGGTCTGGGATGTTACCTTGGGTGTCTGGGGTTCCACCTCTTAAAGGGGGGGGGGCTCTGTCAGGAACCGAGCCTGCTCTGTTCCCCACAGCTCGGTCCTGGCTCCTCTGTGGGTACGTGCCACGTTGTATGTATGTTAGTATGTATTTCTGTGTGCTTTGCCATACCCATAGCCACTGCTTTCTGGCCGGCAGCGGTGAGGCAGCTTCTTGGGCTCACGCTGGAGTGAGCGCTATCTCACTGTCTGCCGGTCAGACCACGCCCCCTCTCTACTGCTGCTAGCTGTTCCCACTCCCGTGTGCCATCTCCCTGCTCCTCGCCCAGGTGTACTCAATTTGTGGAGCCAGCAATGCATGTACATAAGGAGCCTTTTTCCAGTCATGCGTTGCTGGGTCATTGTGCTTCATCTGAGCGTTTTCCCTCTAGTGAAGTCAAGGATGGTTTCCCTTGGGGCTTATTCGAACTACTGGACTGCTCCAGCTCCGTGAGTAAATTACTGCGTGTGTTTTTCCCCAGTGTTTCTCCCCTGCAGACTGTAGAGCATCCAGAAGGACTCCTTTGGCTTCCGAGGAAACATTATCTGTAACTGTTTGTCTAAGTGTAGTATAAATAAATGTGTGTGGTGCTAACCTGCATGTAAATCCTCATTATTTCCCCCCTCGCCGTGTGTGTTGGAAAAGCGCAAGGGGGGGTTCATGACATCTGGTCCTCAGGAACATTTACTGAGCCATGAACATGTGGAGTAAAATACAGACAGCAGTTGCAGGTTCTCTCAGTTGCTTGGTAAACACACTGTAAGTGTATGGGAAGACACTAAACACCTGTGCAGACTCAGCTGGGAGCCTGGTAATATGAATACATCATGATATGATGTACTATTACCATGACAACATTATTAACACAGTTGGCAAGGATGTAAATGAACAAATCTCAACATGCACAAACATTTTTTTTTTTTTTTTTGCTATCTGGATAAAGATAATTCAAAAATGGTTTTTGATCTCAAACAGACATTTAAAGGACTGGATCATATCTCTTCTACAGCAGACATTTGAACTGTGGATAATAAATGTTTTCTTTGGATCACTGCACATCTGATTAATCCATATCATAGAGGTCAGATAAGTACAAACAGCAACCAAATCAGCTCCAGACAGTTTAAACCATCATTAACTGCTTCTGTCATCCAGAAATGTGCGTTCTGAATGCTGTCCCCTCTTTCTATTCCATGATGGCATTCCTCTTCAAGCAGGGCTTTTGCTTTGGCTAACGACACCCATGAGATCACTTCATAGCCAGCTGAAACCTACTGAAAACTGTCTGTTGATGGAGACTGGGTCAAAATGACACACACACACAACCTTCACACATCCAGGCAAACGTGCACGACACACACAGTCACATGCTCAGAGTACAGAGTACTGTCTGTGTGTGTTGCCAGCTGACATCACCTTTTTATGAAGTGCACCCTGTTTTACACTGGGTAAGGTGTTGTTTGGATTGGGCTGAGCTTTGAATTGGGCCGACCTGAAACCAGTACTGCTGAAGGGAGTGCTGAGAAAAGAAAACCTGGAATTTGGACTGAGAGGATGTAATATGAACTGAGGCTGAGGGTGCTTTCACACCTACAGGCTTTAATTTGTTTCAATCAAAATCGAGTTAACTTTCTCCATTAGTGTGCTTCATTTTGTCTAGGGAGAATACTGTAGTTGTGCGCACACACACACACACACACACACATGCGCGTGCGCGCACACACACACTCAAGACCAGAGACTCCAAAAAAGAGGTGGTCTCAATCTGAATCCCTTTATGAACTCTGGTGCACTCCTCAGATGAGAAAGCATACCAAACTAAAACTGGACCAAAAGCTAGAAAACACACGATTTGAGGGCATTACATTAGGAGCAGATTTTAATTTATTTCGTTTGAACACATAAAACATGCTGCACATTGAGTCTCGCAAAAACGTGGAGTGTTGGTGGTCATAAACGTTCTATCCAAAGACACAAGTCAAGTCAGCTGCTCAGTGCCGTAACAACATTAAGGGTGCATTCACACTGCCACTGTTTGCTCCGGTCCAAAGGACTATCTGCAGATAGTTTGGTTTGTTTGGTGCCATCTGAACGTGCATTCAAACTGTGGTGCCCATCAAACAAGTGAAATGGGGTTGGTTGTGGTCTTGGTTCACTTGCAAGTGAACCAAGACCACTTCACTTGCAGTGTGAATGCAAACAGACTATCCAGCAGACCAAAGGGTGGAAGTGCCCCTCGGCGTTTTTGTGTAACCATAGCAACACGTAGTCTGAGAAGAGGAAGTGGTGTTTACCGTAGTGCATTTTGAGTAGAAAATAACGATAAAGATAATCATGCGAAACCGAGAAATCCTTTTACCGGAAAAAGCTAAGGAAAAAAGTGAAACAATGTCTCGTTTGTGGCAGATAAACAACCCAGCTGAAGGGAATGGATTTCCCTTTTCGGTCCTGGCCAATTGATGAGCCTTATTTTTCTTCTTTACCGAGATTTTTTTCTTCCTGGTCAGTGGTGGTTTCGGCTACAGCTCCCCAAATGAGCAGTTGTAACTGCATGATGTTGGCCCGCTGCAATGTGAATGCAAACAAAACCACATGAAGGTGCAAAAATTCTCAGCATTCCCCGCCCAATCAAACCGAGACCCCCGGACTATCCTGGTGTGAATGCAGCCTAAAAAGCTCTGTGAGGAGTGTTAAATGCACTGAATAAAAGCAAAATAATTTTCAGAAGCTCTCACCACCTCTCACATTAATATAAACATTTCTATTCTCCTTTTTCAGCCGCATATATTCAGAAAATGTTCAATATCCCATGTGCAGTTCCACATTCTGACTGGTCACAGATTTTTGTGTAACTCTGGTAATGAAAACAGCTTCCTGTATTTACTGTTCTTGTTCCCATGGCAAAACATCCGTCCAATAAGAGGAAAGAACCTTTTCATGTGACTCTTGTGTGATTTGACATAACTCATATTGGTCCTGTTGAATTTTTCCCTGGTGAAATGGAACAAAATCCATTGGAAAATGATACAAAATATTCAAAGCTCATCAACTGATTCGGACCAAAGCAAATGAACTTAGGTGTGAAAACACTCTTAGATATCATTGGTCTGCTGTAGTTTGGGTTAGACTAAAGGTTATAGGGCTAAGCAGTGCATCTACAGTTGAAGATGGGATTGATTTTGTCACAAATTGCCGTTTTCAAGGGCGAACACAGGACACCAAACGCTCTCTGTGGGTTCGCACATTTATTAAGACAAAGACGGACAGTAACACTAATGTACAAACACTAAATCATAAAGTGCTGGATGCTGACATACAAATGCAAAATAACAAAGCGCTGGAGAAGAGCGGGGCTCCACGTCACAGGGGGACGGAAGCCAGGAATGCTGAGCAAAGGGGGCAGAATCCAGCAGGATCACACCCGGAGACAGCGGGGCTCATGGCTGGAAATAAAACGGAAACTAACCTGGATGAAGCTCTCCACTCTCCTCAGCAGCGGGACCCAAACACACCCAGGGATTAATTCAGCCCCTGAGGACGGGTAGTAATGGTAGAAGGACACAACCACCCGCAGAAGTTTGTCGTGCCCTTATATGCTGTTACATAATGAGAGGCACGTGTGGACACATTAGTGGAGAAAATAACAGAATGAATGACAGGTGTGCAGCTCCGACCAGTTTGACAGCCAGAAGCTGCACAGCACTGTCAAAATAAAACATAACCGGAAATCATAATAAAAACAACAACACAACCCCAAAATGTAAACATTACTACAAATGCACAATGACAAAAACTGCACAAATTAACAGAAAACCAGACAGAAAAAGACTAAAGTTACTAGAGACTGGGCATGGCACCACTCGTGCTCAGGATCATGACAGATTTAATGGGGTTTTAAAGTCTAGCTTGCTTTGCTCCTGACCTTGCTGATGTAAAGTAAACCCAGTCCCACCAATGTAAAGAGCCACCAAAATTATTCATTCGATTTCATTTATAGCAGGCACTGACTTCATTACAGACAGCTTTTTCTGAAGTAGAAAAAAAGTAGATCATTGCCATTCTGTGGAGATTCCTTTTCTCAGCTGGAGTTTAACCAGCAAATATCTAAGCACCTACCTAACAAGGCACCCTCAGTAGGAAACTCTGGTCCTGAGGTGAAAAAAAGAGTTTCTAGAGTTGAAATAAAATTGTAACACATCATTAATCTTGCTCATTTTATGCTACTAACCATGGCTCTGACGGGTGCATGGTCTGCAGTTGGCTGGCCATTGCATTTCCAGCAGACTCTTGGAACACTCTGAAGAAGAAGTTTTAAAGGATTAGATGGACCTTGGTGGTATGTCTCTCATTTTTCAGCTGCTCACACGACAGTTGAAAAGTTTTTGTCAGAATACATCAGGGATGGGTAACTGGGCATGTGTGAGAGTGAGTATGAATGATAGTGAAAGTTAGTTTTTTTTCTATATTTCCTATACCATTGCTACCTTCATTATACTAACTTTTGCAATTCACCAGTATTCATTCCTACAACTACTAAATACAACAGGTAAACAAAAATGTAATTATTGACAATGTGATGTTATTCTTCTAGCCATAGCAACATTTTCAATATATTGCTCACTATGCTTTGCTGTACATCCTTCTCTTCTTCTTTTTGATTTGATTGGCGGTTGGCAACCAGCTTACAGATGCATTACCGCCACTGACTTGATTATCATCACTCTGTATCTTTGTATAAGGAGTTCAGAACAACTCCTTACGCATGAAAAAATTATCCGTCCTTGGACTGTGTCCGAGATGCGGAAGTTGCTTATCGCATCCTAATGTAGTAAGGTATACTTGAACAGTTATAAGATAACTCCAGCTAGTGGCATAGTTTAGTTTTGCTCAGGATCAATTCAGAAGATCCATAGTTAAGGTTTACTGAGACAACTGCCACAGTTGAATTTATTAATGGTGACACTATAGGAATTGCAGAAATGAAGAGACAGGCAATTTCTCCCTTTAACTGCACGAGCAGGTGTGCCGTTTAATTCTCCAAGCGACAGTGACAAGAAGCAACAGCTAAAAATGCTAGCTCTCCTTTCCCTCTAAATTTAGGTCCCCACACAGCTGCCTAGATAGGTGCCTGATGAGAAAACCTGAAAGCACAACCTGAACTGCCTAAACAGATCATACGTGAAACAGATCGTTCTGTACATGAACACATATTGTGGTGAATTATGTCTCTATAGTTCAATTCAATTCAATTCAGCTTTATTTATATAGCGCCATTTCACAACAACAGTCATCTCATAGCACTTTCAACTGTAGGGGAAACCCCCACAATTGCAGAAAGACCACAGCAATCAGGCGATCCCCTATGAGCAAGCGCTTAGCGACGGTGGAGAGGAAAAACTCCCTTTTAACAGGAAGAAACCTCCAGCAGAACCAGGCTCAGGGAGGGGCAGTCATCTGCTGCGACTGGCTGGGGGGTGAGGGGATAGAGAAGATGAAAAGAACAGACATGTAGAGAGCAAACAGCATGATGGGGACTCAATCTATGGGAGAGAACAAACACATGTTAATGACCAACAAAAAAAAAACCCCAACATATTTCATTGAGAGTGAAGAAAGGAATGAAGCCCAGTGCAATTATTGGAGGTCCCCTGGCTGTCTAAATCTAATAGCAGCATAACTAAGGGTGGGTTCAGAAACACATGATCCCTCCCTAATTGTAGGCTATATCATAAAGGAAGGTTTTAACCCTATTCTTAAAGACAGAGATTGAGTCTGACTCCCAAATCCAGATTGGCAGCTGGTTCCACGAGAGAGGAGCTTGATAACTAAAGGCTCTGCCCCCCATTGTACATTTGGAGATTCTAGGTATTACAAGTAATCCAGCATTTTGGGAGCGTAGTGCTCTGTTATGATAATAGGGT
This sequence comes from Pholidichthys leucotaenia, assembly GCA_020510985.1. Classification (NCBI taxonomy): domain Eukaryota; kingdom Metazoa; phylum Chordata; class Actinopteri; order Cichliformes; family Pholidichthyidae; genus Pholidichthys; species Pholidichthys leucotaenia. The sequence goes on along the minus strand of CM035849.1, from coordinate 214,055,814 downwards.
GATATCAGATCTTTTAAATAAAAAGGGGCCTGATTGTTTAGAGCTTTGAAAGTGAGAAGAGGGATTTTAAACTTAATTCTAAACTCTATGGGAAGCCAATGAAGGGAGGCCAGAACCGGAGAGATATGAGCTCTCTTTCTAGTACCTGTTAAAACTCTTGCAGCAGCATTTTGGATCAACTGAAGACTTTTTTAGAGATGTTTTAGGACAACCTGATAATAAAGAGTTACAATAATCTAATCTAGAGCTAACAAAAGTGTGGATCAGTTTCTCAGCATCACTCTGAGGCAAGATACTCCTAATTTTGGCAATATTACTCAAATGATAGAAGGCAGTCTTAGAAACAAATTTAATATGTGAATTGAAAAACAGCTCTTGATCAAAAATAACTCCAAGGTTCCTCACAGAGCTACTAAGAGAAAGAGTAACTGCATCCAAACTAAAAGTTTGATTTGGAAAGGTATTTCTAAGGTTTTTTGGACCAACAAGAATTACTTCAGTCTTATCTGAATTTAATAGCAGGAAATTACAAGTCATCCAAGCTTTGATTTCCTTAAGACAGACTTCTAGCTTGGCTAATAGATGACTATCATCTGGCTTCATTGACAGGTCTAATTGTGTGTCATCTGTATAACACTGAAAATGTATACAGTGCTTCCTAATAATGTTGCCTAACGGAAGCATGTATAAACTAAAAAGAGTAGGGCTTAGCACAGATCCCTGTGGAACTCCATGACTAAGCTTTAAGTTGAAAGAAAACTCATTATTGACATGAACAAACTGGAACATATCAGATAAATAAGATCTAAACCACTGCAACGAAGTTCCATTAAGTCTGTTATGGTTCGAGCGCCGATCTTGTCCGCGCTCGAGCCATGCACCATTCCTGACCATCTGGTGGCTGTGAGCCCCTTTTGCTCTCCGAGCTTTTATTGTGACAGCGCTCGGAGGGGTTTCCGGCTGTCAAAGCTGTCAGCTGTGTCACATTTCGCCTCATCAGCAGCCCCTTACTTTAGAGGGCAGTTGGGAGCGAAATGTGCGGCAGTCTCGTTAACAACCTGTTCACGGTCAGACGTTATTGGAGCATCCCTCTGTCCATTCGTTGACCATTCCTCTTCTGTGACTGTGTGTTATCTTATGTTCCCATTATTCCCTGTCTTCGATGGTTATTGTCACAGTGTGTTTTAGCCCCCCGTGGCTCGTTATTTTGTCCCTTTTCCTGTTCCTTTAATAAACTGTGCAAACTCACCGGTGACTTGTGGCGTCATATGATGGCTCGCGAGGGCCATCCATGACAAAGTCCAACATAGTGTTCTAATCTATCAAGTAGAATATTATGATCGATAGTATCAAAAGCTGCACTAAGGTCTAAAAGGACAAGTACAGAAACAAGTCCATTATCAGATGCGATCAGGAGGTCATTAGTGACCTTCACTAAGGCTGTTTCAGTACTATGATGGATTCTAAACCCAGATTGAAACGCTTCAAATAAACTATTTCCCTGCGAGTGGTCAAATAATTGCGTAGCAACAACTCTTTCTAAGATTTTTGAAATGAAAGGGAGATTAGAGATTGGTCTATAGTTAGCTAAAACTCCTGGATGCAGTGTTGGCTTTTTGAGTAAGGGTTTAATTACAGCAGTTTTAAAAGCCTGCGGTACATGGCCTAAAGTTAATGAAGAATTGATTTTATGAAGAATAAAGCTACCAATAAATGGGAAGACTTCTTTAAATAACCTGGTAGGAATAGGGTCTAAAAGACAAGTTGAAGGCTTGGATGAGGAAACTATTTTGTCTAACTCTTAAAGGTCAAGTGGAGTAAACTGATCCAAACAGAAGTCAGTTGAAAGAGTTGTAGTAGTTACTGTATTTGTTACGACCCGAGCGCTGGGTTCTGTTCGCGCTCGGGCTAAGCTCAACTCGCTGCCGGCCTTGACAGCTGTGGGCTGTATTCTGGCCTCACCGAGCTCTTATTGTGAAGGTGCTCGGTGGGGCTTCTGCCTGTGAAGGCTGGTCAGCTGTGTGTCATTACTGCTCGTTAGTGTTCGCCTTCATAAAGCGGGCACTAGCGACAGTAATGTTGCAGGAGTATTGTCAGATTGTCAGACTTTGTCAACATCTTGTCAGATGGTCAACACCTTGTCAAGATCTCGTCCAACCATCGTTAGACCTTCATGTCAGGTTCGTGCTTTTCATGTCACAGTTTAGCTCATAGTGGCTGGGGGCAGCCCTGCGAGCCCATGTATTGATTTGTGTGTGTTTTTGCCGAGAGCGGCTCACAGTCTTGTCCTGTCTCGTCTTGTGTGTTAATAAACCATCATCGCAAAACTCACTGGTGGACTCTTGGCGTCTTATGGTGATCCGCGAGGGTCACCGCATGACAGTATACTCCTGCCAGGACGTCTGAACGGAGACGCCATACCGAGATGCCTTTCACCGTGAGTTTTTGCAGTAATTGGACAATTGTTCTTCCCTGTTTGGGTGTCAATGTTTGGGAGAATGCCGTCATCCAGGGGCCGCGGTCGGCGCCTGGGCAAGGAGCTAGCGAGTGTGCTGGAGTATGTCGACGGGGCGCTCCTCGCCCCTACTTTCGACGTCAACTCCCGCTATATGCACTGGCACCTAGACTGCGCTGAGGATCCCCTGGACAATCTTCCCCTCCATTATGACGATCACCCGGAGGTGATTATGAGGAGGGAAGAACTCGCTACGCAGCGCGAGATACTTTGTGGGCTGGAGGAGGAGGAGAGCAGGAAGCAGAGGAGGAGGCATCCTCGCTCCCCACGTTGGAGTCCCGTTCCCGTCCCGGAGCTGGTCCAGGAGTGTGCGCCGTCTGGGGGCCGACGACGACGTCGGCGCAACGACCCAGGTCACCCTCAGCAGAATCTCCGGCTGGACCTGCTGCCGGCGAAGTCTGTCAGCGAACCTCTGAGAGCGGCCCCACCTCGTCCATCCAGGGGGCCCTCTGTCGCCATCCAGCGGGGAGAAGGAGGAACAACGTCCCCTACAGCAGGAACCATCTCTTTCCTGGGAGAAAGGCAAGTGAATGATAATTTATTACATCTTGATTATAATCTGCCTTGTCTGACTCCTGGGGGCGGAGTTCGGGGCTCGCAGCCCTCCGAGCTTCCTCCACCTGCTGTAGAGAATGTAACTAACCTGCTGCTTCTGTGTCCCACCCTGTCGAGCGGTCCGCGACGCCAGGCCAACGCCGTCGGATGAAGAGGGGGCCTGCAGTGCTGGAAAGCCTGGATCCGGCCCTGCAGCCACACCGTGGACGGAGAAGAAGAGCGGACTGCGGCCCGGAGCCTGAGCCGACAAAGAAGCATCCCCGGGTCTCCTTGCCGGAGCGGTCCGAGCCAATGGGTCGGGGGTCCCCTGCCCCCATGCCATACGGGTCATCGGCATGGACAGCAGCGTGGGAGGAACCTCAGGCTGCAAATGACATCCTGCCAGCTGCGGAGCCCGACGCAGCTGAGTTCGAGTCTGCTGACGAGAGTCGCCGCCCTGAACCTGGATCGTCGGAGTCCTGGGTGGCAACAGAACCCGAGTGCAGGCAAGTGCTCCCTCTGGTGTCTCTGTCCCCTGTGTTGGAGCATTTTTGCCTGACTCTCGGGGAGGCTAGTGAGGAGCAGCTGCCTGCTGTGCCCGAGCTCGTCTCGCTGGGTTCTGTTGCTACCGGTGATTCTGATCCCGGTTTTCTTGTTTCTGAGCCCTGTTGCAGTGTTGCCGGCGTGGAACGGGTCGGAGTCACTGGGTTGGAGGTCCCAGGTTCGGGGGTGGAGATTGTCAGCGGCGCTGCACCGACCCAGTCGGGGTCCGTCGTGGAGGCTGCTGTGGCCCAATCGGGGTCCAACGTGGGTGCACCAGAGGCCCAATCGGGGTCCACCACGGGTCCGGGTCTGGCCCAATCGGGGTCCGACATGGGTGCACCAGAGGCTCGATCGGGGTCCACCGAGGGTGCGGTTCCGGCCCAATCGGGGCCCGACGTGGGTGCAGCTGGGACCCAATCGGGGTCCAGTGGGAGTGCAGCACCAGCGTGGTCCGCGGACGGGGGAGGAGCTGCAGACCTTTCACCGTCGAACGGATTGCAGGCTCATCCTGGTCATCTGTCCCCTCTACTGAGTCACCGCCCCTGTGCATCATCGTCGGGGGCCGTGGAGGCTCCTGTTCGCTCGTCCCGGCTCTCCCGAGTTTTGTCCTCGTAAGGGAGGCCGCCACAGGCTGTTTTTCCCCAGGATTGGTGGCTGAGGGACATGGGTCGGCCACCTGAGGAACTGTTTCGCCGGTTCGGCGCCTTGGGTCGGCCACCCGACGTGTTGTGTGTGTCTTCGGGTGACCTGGTTTGACCACCGGAGGAGCGGACGTGCTGGGCGTTGGACTCTGGTGAGCTGCCTGGTCATGTTCTGCCTCTTGTGACCACCCGCCGGCTGTTGGACGTGAGGAGACCACCTGAACTGTTCCTGTGGCGCTTGGTCTCCGCCGGTCAGCATAAACTGTCGGGGGGGGGGAGGGGGTAGTGGTTTTTCTGGGTTAATCCGTCACGGTGATTGTTCTGTTTTTTTTTTTTCTTGTCCTTGCTGTTCTGTGTATTTTGTGTTTTGGTTATGTCTTGCAGTTGCCCTAGTATGTGTTTTGTTCTACTGTTGCCTTGTTTTTTTTCTCCGTGTATTTTGTCTGATTTTTGAATATTTGTTTTTTTGTCATAGTCTTGTGTTTAATATTTCTGACCCAGTAGTTCTGGTTTTTTGTTTCCTCCATGTGCATTTTTTGATTTTGTCTGAGTAGTTACTCTTGTCATTGTCCTGTATGTCGTTTTTTCTTGTCTCTGTTTTGTCTTTGGGGTTTGGTCTCTCTCCCTCCGCTCCTACCCCCGGCCACCCACCCTGGGGGGTGGGGGGGGGGGCAGGGTGGTCCTTGGGGCGTTCTGAGCCCGCCCTTGGAGGGAGGGTACTGTTACGACCCAAGCACTGGGTTCTGTTCGCGCTCGGGCTAAGCTCAACTAGCTGCCGGCCTTGACAGCTGTGGGCTGTATTCTGGTCTCACCGGGCTCTTATTGTGAAGGTGCTCGGTGGGGCTTCCACCTGTCAAGGCTGGTCAGCTGTGTGTCATTACTGCTCGTTAATGTTCGCCTTCATAAAGCGGGCACTAGCTGCAGTAATGTTGCAGGAGTATTGTCAGATTGTCAGACTTTGTCAACATCTTGTCAGATGGTCAACACCTTGTCAAGATCTCGTCCAACCATCGTTAGACCTTCATGTCAGGTTCGTGCTTTTCATGTCACAGTTTAGCTCGTAGTGGCTGGGGGCAGACCTGCGAGCCCATGTATTGATTTGTGTGTGTTTTTGCCGAGAGCGGCTCACAGTCTTGTCCTGTCTCGTCTTGTGTGTTAATAAACCATCATCGCAAAACTCACTGGTGGACTCTTGGCGTCTTATGGTGATCCGCGAGGATGACAGTATTTAAGTTAACGGTGGGAAGAATCTGACTGATTTTATCTCTGATAGATGAAATTTTATTATTGAAAAAGTTCATAAAGTCCTGACTAGTAAGTTCTAACGGAATGCTAGGATTGACAGAGTTCTGATTCTTTGTCAGCCTGGCTACAGTGCTGAAAAGAAACCCGGGATTATTCTTGTTCTCTTCTATTAATGCAGAATAGTAACTCATTCTAGCTTTTCTCAGAGATTTTTTATAAATTAAAAGACGATTTCTCCAAGCTAAATAGATTTCATCTAAATTAGTGGAGCGCCATTTTCTTTCTAATTGACGAGTCTTCTGTTTTAAGCTACGAGTTTCTGTGTTGAACCAAGGAGATAGAAATCTCTGATTAGACTTTTTCTTTTTTTTTAAAGGGGCCACCATGTCTAGAGTCTGAGAAGCTGTAACACTATCTACCATGCTATCAATTACAGAAGGATCAAGCTGTCTAGCTTATTTCCGTTGTGTTGACACATGGCATAGAGGAAACAATCTTCATAAATTTAGTAACAACATCATCTGAGAGGCATATGCTGTAGTAATATTTTTCCTTAGGAGCCAAATAGTCAGAAATAGTAAAATCAAAGGTTAACAGACAATGGTCTGACAGTACAGGGTTATGAGGAGACACTACCAGATTTTCTATTTCTATGCCATATGTCAGAACAAGGTCCAAAGTATGGTGGAGATTATGGGTAGAATTTCCTAGTTTCTGAGAAAACCCTATCGAGTCTAATATTGAATTAAATGCCAAATTAAGGCAATCACTAACTACATCTACATGTATATTAAAGTCCCCTACTATAATTATTCCATCTGATTTCAGCACTAAATCAGCTAAGAATTTGGCAAATTTGGATAAAAACTCTGAGTGATGGAGGACAATAAACTATGGCCAAAAAAAAAAAAAATGGGTTTAGCCTATAGTCCACTACACATGTCCCCCCAGAATTTACCACAATGAAAAAAAAGAAACCAAAGTCAACGTGGGGTTGGAGGGCGAACTGCCCAGCCATAGCGACTCCACCAAACAACGGAAGGAGCAGGGTCACCCTTGTGAGGAGTCGCTGAAACTGGTTTAGTTGGGAGAGGGGGTCACCCCCCGGTGAGGGGGTTGTGCAAGAGTGACAGGTCTGTCCACATCCAGGTGGGCTGGCTTTAGGTGGTCCAATGAAATTTTCTCTGGCTTGCCTCCCAAATCCACAACAAAGTGTTTCTCTCCCGGTGCCAATGCATGGAATGGACCATCAGAAGGAGGTTTCAAAGGGTGAGCAGGGAGGTGAGTGTCATGGCAGACAAAAACAAAATCCGCTGACTGCAGACTCATAGGAAAGTGAGACTGAAGGAGCCTGTGTTGCGAAGTGGGGACTGGTACAAAAGCTTTGGCATTCTCCAGGACCATTTGGCGTTGAGCAGTCGTGGACCAAGGGGTTGTTGTGTTGGGGATAAAATCTCCTGGGACACGTAGCGGCTGACCATAAACCAACTTGGCAGATGAAGCTTGGCGATCCTCCTTAGGAGCAGTTCTAAGTCCCAGCATGACCCACAGAAGCCTATCTGTCCAATTGCTGTCTGTGAGGCTGACCCGAAGAGTGGCCTTCATAGAACGGTGAAAGCATTCGCATAGTCAGTTAGCCTGTGGGTGATATGCCACGGTGCGGTGGAGCTTTACCCCCAGGCTCTCTGCTACAGCATTCCATAACTCTGAGGTGAATTGAAAACCATGGTCAGAAGAGAGGTCAGATGGAGTGCCAAATCGGGCAACCCATGTCCCGATAAAAGCACGAGCCACCTCAATTCAATTCAATTCTATTCAACTTTATTTATATAGCGCCATTTCACAACAACAGTCATCTCATAGCACTATCAACCTCATCAGATGTAGCTGACACCAACGGGATAGCCTCTGGCCATCGAGTCGTCCTATCCACCATGGTGATGTAGTGAATTGTTGTTATAAGGTACAAAGATTATTTAATTTATACATATAGGTGTGTGTGTGTGGGAACGAAGGTTTACTTCGGGACCACACACATACAAACAAAAAAACTCATTTGGGGCACCAGTCGAAAAACCTGGACAATTTTATTAATAACTAATCTTTATACCTTCTACCAATCAGTCTCAAACATTCGTGAATTCTTCTTGGTGACCCAAGAGAAAATCAAGCAGAAACTTCTATATATCGTTAACAGTTTTCATGATCAAACTCAGGTTAAATGATATTACATTCAATTGATTTGTAAGCAAGATGAAATGATCAACAAGTATCAAGCATCACATTGACTTGTAATGTTACTAAGCATAAAGTATATAGTCAGACATTTGTGGAACCAAGGCAACCCTAGCTTGAATTTGTAACTGTGGTGAAACGGGAGACTGTGAAACAACTGTAACAAAAATATGCAGGAAAATTGGACGCAATTTTATGAAGAAAATGATAAAAGCTGATTATATGAAAAAGGAAATTCTGGGTTACTCTAAAAAGGATGGAGGTTAATGAAAAGAAGGATATTATTTTCCTTCAGTTTTATAGCTCCTATCATAGCGTATGGATTAGTTTTTAACATAAAAAAAGTTTGTCACATTCAATTAAAATTAAGATAAGATAAGATAAGATAAGATAAGATAAGATAAGATAAGCCTGTATTAGTCCCACAGTGGGGAAATTCCAGGATTGCAACAGCACAGGGATAGCAACACTCAGAGCAACAATCAGAAGGCAAGAAAAAAACAAGAGCAGTGAGTATACATATGTACATATAAACATAAATATATAGACACACAGTGCGGAGCATTGTAGCTAGATGGAATAAATATATAAATATATAAACACAGTGCAGAGCATTGTAGCTAGATGGAATAGATATATGAATATATAAACACACACCGTGCGGAGCATTGTGGCTAGATGGAATAAATATGTGAATATATAGTCACACACACGGTGTGGAGTGTTGTAGCTAGATGGAATAAATATGTAAATATATAAACACACACAGTGCGGAGCATTGTAGCTAGATGGAATAAATATGTAAATATACAGTATAAACACACAGTGTGGAGCATTGTCGCTAGATGGAATAAATATATAAATATATAAACACACACAGTGCAGAGCATTGTAGCTAGATGGAATGAAACAGCATAACCGTCTACTTAGTTATCCTACATGGTGTGATTATGCACCCATACATATTGTCACCCTCCATAGCTACCGGTATTTTCCTAGTTGTATACCGGAGGGGACCATTGTGTAAGTCTATTGCGTCTTTTGCATTCAATACTATTAGGTTGTCACGTCTTTTTGCTATGTCTGCGAGCAGCCCTGCTTAGGTTGTACAGTCTGACAGCCGTAGGTAGGAAGGACCTGCGGAATCTCTCGGTTGTGCACCTAGGATGATGTAGTCTGCTGCTAAATGAGCTCCTTAGTGCATTCAGTGTGTCCTGCATAGGGTGGAACTCGGACTCCAGCAGAGATGACAGCTTAGCCACCATCCTTCTCTCTCCCATCTCCTCCACTGGGTCAAGGCGCTGCCCCAGGACAGAGCTAGCTTTCTTGATCAGTTTGTTCAGTCTCTTCCTATTGGCTGCTATAATGCCACTGCCCCAGCAGACCACTCCAAAAGTGATGGCTGATGCCACCACCGTGTCATAGAATGTCTTCAGCAGCGGCCCTTGTACACCAAAAGACCTGAGTCTCCTCAGTAGGAACAGCCTGCGCTGTCCCTTCTTGTAGAGTGCGTCAGTATTGTGTGACCAGTCTAGTTTATTGTTCAGATGAACACCCAGGTACTTGTAGGATGTCACCATCTCAATATCTGTTCCCTGTATATTTACTGGTGCTGTGAGGGGTTGTCCTTGCCTGTGGCAGTCCACCACCAGCTCCTTAGTTTTCCTCGCGTTGATCTGGAGGCAGTTCCGATGGCACCAGTCCACAAAGTCCTGGATAAGCTCTCTGTACTCAGCTTCATCTCCGTTGGAGATGAGGCCAACGATCGCAGAGTCATCAGAGAACTTTTGTAGATGGCAGTGTGTTGTGTTGTGTGAGAAGTCCGCAGTATAAAGGGTGAACAGGAAGGGAGCCAGAACCGTTCCCTGGGGGGGGCCCGTGCTACCGATGATCACGTCGGACACACAGTCCCGGGTTCTCACAAACTGTGGCCGGTTTGTGAGGTAGTCCAGGATCCATGATGACAGGTGCTGGTCCACCCCTGCGCACAGCAGCTTGTCCTTCAGGATCATCGGTTGGATGGTGTTGAAAGCACTGGAGAAGTCAAAGAACATGATCCTCACCGCATTCCCGGGCTTCTCCAGGTGGAACAGAGAACGGTGAAGGAGGAAGATGACCGCATCCTCCACCCCAATGCCATGCTGGTAGGCGAACTGGAGCGGATCCATCACTGGTCCCACCAGGGGGCGGAGGTGAGCAAGGAGCAGGAGCAGTCTCTCCAGGGTCTTCATCATGTGGGACGTCAGGGCCACTGGTCTGTAGCTGTTCAGATCTTTGGGGTGGGAAGTCTTTGGTACAGGTATCACACAAGATGTTTTCCACAAATGTGGTACCCTCGCCAGCTTCAGGCTCAGATTGAAGATGTACTCCACAATCCCACACAGCTGGTCTGCACAGGACTTGAGGAGCTTTGCACTGATGCCGTCCAGTCCCGACGCCTTCCTCGCCTTGAGCTTACTCAGCTCCGTCCTCACCTGGGTCTTAGTGAGGGTCAGGTTGGGGGGCTGTGTGTTGGGAGTGGGGGGGGGGGGTGATGGTGGAGTGGGGAGTGGGCAGCAGGACTTGATGTCTTCAGAGGCAGCAGTGGTTGTCGTGCAGTCGGGGGGGAGGGCGGTTGGTCAAACCTATTGAAAAACAGATTCAGATTGTTTGCCCACTCCCTGCCCCCGTGGCCTGGGGGGAGGTATTCTGGAGCCCAGAGATGGTTTTAAGGTTTCTCCAGACCCCACAAATGTTGCTCTGTTGCAGCTTGTCCTCCATCTTCTTCCTGAAGCTGTCCTTGCCCTCTCTGATCTTCCTCCTCAGCTCCCTCTGTACGGACTTCAGCATCTCCCTGTTCCCCGACCTGAAGATCCTCTTCTTCGCTCTCAGAAGTGTTTTTATCTCAGGGTTGATCCAGGGTTTGTTGTTTGAGCAACACCGTATGGTCTTGGTGGGTACGGTGTTGTCCACACAGAAGCTGATGTAGTCCGTGATGGTGTGAGTGAGGCCATCAATGTCCTCACCATGTGGATCGCAGAGCTGCTCCCAGGCAGTGGTTTCAAAACAGTCCTTTAGAGCATCCATTGCCTCCTCAGACCATAACTTCACTGTGCGCATGACCGGGGGTTGTCTGTGCACTAGGGGTTTGTACATCGGCCTGAGATGAACCAAGTTGTGATCCAATCTCCCGAGTGGGGGGAGTGGTGATGAGGTGTACACCTCCTTAGTGTTTGTGTAGAATAAATCCAGTGTTTTATTGTCTCTGGTGTGGCATGTGACATACTGGGTGAACGTGGGTAGAATGGGAGACAGTGAAACATGGCTGAAATTGCCTGAGATGAGGAGAAGAGCATCTGGGTGTTCTGTCTGCAGCCTGCCAGTTACTGAGTGGATGACGTCACACGTTGTCCCAGCGTTCGCTGTCGGATTTGCATAAATAACAATGCAGATCGCGTGTGAGTATTCCCTCGGGAGATAGGTAGGTTCAATTAGACATCACATTTAGCCCAGCAGATAGAAAACTGGAGTCTAGCTTACACGACCAGCTGTGTCTTCAATATATTCGGTGGGATCCTTCGCCAAAGTCAGCAGATGGCAGGGGGAAAAGTGGCTGCCTGCAGCACTTTCCGTTTGGTACAGTGGTTCGAGCTTGGAGTCATGGTGCAGAGTAGGTAGTGGGCTCCCGGGGAAGTGACATCTCTTATCATGGGCAACTCCTTCCTTTCCTGGCCTGCAAATTTGCGATTGTCCAAATGGCCAACAGGAATCACAGAACTGAAGGAAAAATGGATATAAACTGTTCAAACCACGAAATCCATGTTCTTCCGATGTCATGGTACATGGATGAGGCAGTCTCAAGGGAAAAGTACAAAATCACTATCAGTCCACTTTCACGGTGAGTTAAAGAAAATAAACAGAAAAGTTTAACACAATAAAATGAAGCATCTGAGGAGAGGGGAAAAAATTGGAGTCTTACTCTAAGCAAGAGAAGATTGAGCTCAACAAAAAGACAGGACAATGTCTCCTAAGATAACAGCTTAAAACGTACACAGAAAGGAGTTGAATTCAAAGCCAACAGAAAACTGAGCGACTAGGGAGTTTCCCTCTTTTAAATTAAAGCCATTTCTTGGTCAAAACACTTGACTGCCAGCAGGAAGAACCAATTATCGTCTATCTGGGGAGATTCGAATGGATTATGGGGAGAGGTTCTTTGTTTGTAACAGACCAATAGAATGAAAGGGGGCATCATCCAACCAAGAATGGCTGGTGATTGGCTGATACCAGTCAGATGACTTGCATGGACTCCAGGAGGGGGAAAAAAAAAAATATTAACTTTGAAATTCACATTACATACGTATATAATGGTAAGCTAACTTCAGTGATTCATGACTAATTTTTATTATTACTCTAGTGAGCATGCACTTTTCTAAACTCGTTTAGACATATTTTCAAACATGCAATGCATTTCAAATCAATGATTAATGAAACATTTCAAACCATAATTGTCCACTACAGAGTCAACCATATCTTCAAATATTGTCCTGATAATTATCCTGAGAAATGGAAATCTTGAGGAGAGAGTTAATTTTCAGTCAGAAAAAGCAGTTCAGTGTTGAAAGAAGTAACAGAAAATATGTTCCTGAGTTGTCCACAAGGGGGTAATGTTGGGCTTTGGATAATCCTATTGGACCTTAGGAATTTGGTTGATATACCTGGATTGTTTCAAACAGCTATTAGCACATAAAGCTGTCTGATGGGAAATGTAGTTCATGGATTTATAAAAGTCCAGCCATTCCCTGGCATGAAGAGGATTTGGCGGGTCTCAGTTAAAGACAGGAATGTGGCATTTAAATGGTTTATTTAGGAAAAAGGGTGAACGTGAGGTCTTCTGTTCAACAAAGGCTGTCCATGTAAACTGGAACTCAGCATTTAAAGTTACAGTGAGTAAGTACGTGAAGCCGTGAAAGGGGGGGCATGGGGCCAACAAGGTCCACATTAATATGGTTGAAATGCCTTTCTGGCACGTGAAGCTATCAGTGCGGCCTTGACATGACGTTGCACCCTGGAGCACTGACACTCGATGCAAGTGTTAGTCCAATCTCTCACGTCCTTCTTGAGCCCATGCCAGACCATGGATCACATCAAAAACTTGCCATCTCTCGCTGGTGGGAACAATGGGCCGGGGCTTGCCAGTGGGAACATCACAGAGGAGGGTTGTTCCTGTATCGTCAAAATGTGCATCTTTTAAATGGAGCCCTGTGACCACTGTTCTGAATGCTTGCACCTCTGGGTCAGCTGCTTGGTCCTCTGCCATGCAGGCATAGTCCAGTCCTTAGTGAACCGCTGTCGTGATGGCCCGGGAAAGACAATCAGCTACAAGGTTTGCCTTGCCAGAGATGTACTGTATGTCTGTGGTGAACTCTGAGATGTAGGAGAGTAGTCTCTGATGGCGGCTTAACCATGGCTCAGTCACTTTAGCCATGGCAAATGTCAGCGGTTTGTGGTCCACGAATGCCGTGAATTTGCGGTCTTCCAGTAGGGTACGGAAATGACGGATGGCCAGGTAGAGTCCAAGCAGTTTGCGATCAAAAGTGGAATACTTCCACTCACTGGGGAGTAAGTGTTGGCTGAAAAATGCAAGGGCCTGTCACATTCCATTGACCCACTGTTCATGAACTGCCCCAGTGGCATAGTCAGAAGCATCTGTGGTAATGGCTATGGGGGCATTGGGTGATGGGTGAGCCAGCATTATCTCTTGGCTGATCACTCTACTGTGTGGCGGGAGCACTTGCTTTTGAGGGCCTCATACAAAGGACGCATGAGTTGCGCAGCACGGAGAATGAAACAATGGTAAAAATTAACCATGTCGAGGAATTCCTGCAGGAACGTAAGTGTGAGTAGGTGTGGGAAATTTGCAACCGCTGTCACTTTTGATAGGAGGGGGACTGCACTGTCTTTAGTGACTCTGTGTCCCAGAAAATGGTTGACAGCCCAAATTGGCACTTGACCACGTTGACAATCAACCCGTGCTGACTGAGCCACTCAAACAAGGTCCATAGGTGGGACAAGTGTTCTGCCTTGGACGTGCTGGCAACTAGAATATCATCTAAATAGACAAAAATAAAAGGGAGGTCACGTAGCACCGAATCCATCAGGCGCTGGAATATCTGTGCAGCATTTTTGAGGCCAAAGGGCATATGTAAAAACTCAAAGAGCCCAAATGGGGTGATTACCGCTGTCTTAGGGATGTCTTGTGGGTGGACCTGATGGTATCCTTGGATCAGATCTACCTTGGAAAAGATCACCTTTCCTAATAGGTGGGCAGAAAAATCCTGAACGTATGGGACCGAGTAGCAGTCAGGGGCCGTTGCGTCATTGAGTCGGCGGTAATCACCACATGGGCGGCATCCATCCCCTGGCTTCGGGACAAGGTGGAGCAGTGATCCCCAGGGACTGTTGGAGTGATGGATGATGCCAAAGCATTCCATAATTTCAAATTCTGCTTTGGTTACTGCTAATTTAGCAACATCTAGGTGCCGAGAGCGTGCATAAACTGGTGGGCCCATGGTGGTGATGTGGTGCTCCACTCCATGCTTTGCAGCTGCAGATGAGAAGGTAGGCTGCGTGAGTGTAGGAAAAGTAGCAACCGGAGTGGTGGCTCAGTTGGTAGAGCATTCGCCCCACACCCAGGAGGCCTGGGTTCAAATCCTGGCTGGGTCATGTGGAAGACCATATAAAAGTGGAACTTCCTGCCATCCAGCTTGGTGCTTAGCAATAATGGAACGGAGGAGGAAAATTTGTGGCGGCGCCTTGAATGGCAGCAACCCCTCTGATTCTACATATGTGTGTGATTCACACTGTAGAGAAGAGAAACATAATTTTGTTCTACTGTACATGATTGGCTGTTTGGATTGAATGACAAAGATGGCTTATCCTTATCGCTGGGTGCAGAGAGAGAACTAGACAATGCGCTGGAACCTGGGCCGCCTGATGTGCATGCATATGAGCAGAACGTGGTGGTATCGATCAAACAGTGGTTTTTGACATCAGCCAACAATCCATAGGCACACAAAAAATCTGCCCCAAGGAGGGGTACAGCTACATCATCCACGATGAAGTCCCAGCCAAACTGCTGTTCACCAAAACATAACTGGACATGCCTGGTGCCATAAGTGCGTATGTGGTTTCCATTTGCTGCTTTCATAGGGGTCCATAGCCCCCAGCCAGGATGTCCAGCTTCAATGCGGGCAGGACACTCTTCTGTGCACCTGTGTTGCACAGGAAACGGCGGCTGGAGTTGGTATCATGAATTAAAAGCAGCTTTCCGTTTTGGCCGACAGTCATGGCCAGTACTGACTGCTGGCCCCAGCGTTTCCCACCACATTGAAATCACACAGCGGGCAGCAGTGCCTGGCTTTAGCTCCAAATCTTGCATGGTAAAAACACCGACCAGATTTACATCGTCGCTTGGGGGGTGCAGTGACTGCAGCAGCCGTCATGTCCACGGGCAGCAGTGGAGGGTGGATGGTGGGTAATAAAGCGGCTGCACAATGTTGCTGCCCGGCCAGGAAAAATCTGTCAGCTTCCTCAGCCAAAGCACGACAGTCAGTGATGGTGGTATTAGCTAAAGGAACTCGTACTTGTGAGGGTAGCTGTCGCAGAAAAAGCTGAACGAAGAGGAAACCTGGCTCATGCTCACCCAAGAGATCCGGCATCCTATCCATCATGGTTTATTGTCACCGAGGCCTTGTAGCGAGAAAAGCCGGCTGGCTCGCTCCGCATCAGAGAGTTCAAAAGTTTTAAGCAGGTGGGCTTTGAGTGTCACATATTTATCCTGCTGCAGGGGATGTTTGATCAAACTCACCACTCTGGCTGCTGTAGAATGCCCAAGGGCCGAAATCACATACTAATATTTTGTCATCTGCCGTGATCTCTCGTAGGGCAAATTGAGCCTCCGTCTGGGCGAACAAAGCTGAAGCCGATGACTCCCAGAACTCCGGTAGCTTGAGAGAAACTGCATCAGTTGCCATGTCCATTCGTAGCTGTCTGTGAATACGTTCAACAGACTGTCGTCGGGGTCACCAATATAGGAATTGCAGGAATGAAGAGACGGGCAATTTCTCCCTTTGATTGGACGAGCAGGCATGCCTTTTAATTCTCCAAACAACAGTGACAAGAAGCAACAGTTAAAAATGCGAGCTCTCCTTTCCCTCTAAATTTAGGTCCCCACACAGCTGCCTAGATAAGTGCCTGATGAGAAAACCTGAGAGCACAACCATAACTGCCTAAACAGATCATACGTGAAACAAATCGTTCTGTACATGAACATATATTGTGGTGAATTACAGTGGTATGAAAAAGTGTTTGCCCCCTTCCTGATTTCTCATTGTTTTGTATGTTTGTCAGACTTAAATATTTCAGATCATCGTATTCAAGATAACACAAATAAACACAAAATTGTCACGAGCCGAGCCGGCTTGGCTTTCCCCAGCTTGGCCTCAATCTCTCTGGGGGTTTTGGTTTTACTGGTTATGTGCATTTTTGTGTATTATTGTACTAACTTCCATATCCTTTGCCACTGCCTGACCCGCAGCTGTTAGTCTACGTCTGTGACCTACTTTCTCTCACGCTGCGGACAGTCTGTCGGTCCAGCCACGCCCCCTTGCTCTCCCTCTGACTCCATCAGCTGTTTCCAGTCCCGTTAATCATCCCTTCCACGCCTCGCCCAGGTGTTCCCTATTTGCAACGCCAGCGGCGTTTGTTCATAAGTACCTCTTTGCTGGACAAACATCGCTGGATCATTGTATGTGTTAGATGGCTGTACTCTGCCGTCTAACCATCACGTCACTGAAGGTAAACGCGCACGGGGAAGTTTATGA
This sequence comes from Pholidichthys leucotaenia, assembly GCA_020510985.1. Lineage (NCBI taxonomy): Eukaryota > Metazoa > Chordata > Actinopteri > Cichliformes > Pholidichthyidae > Pholidichthys > Pholidichthys leucotaenia. The sequence continues at coordinate 214,039,240 of CM035849.1, read as the reverse complement.
CAGAATGATCCAGCCTATTAAAAGGATTTAGTGAGTTTCACCCACACATCATTTTTTCACCTTATCACTATAACTGTTCCTTTGATTTGGACTAGCCTGCGTTGGAGTTCGTCATGACCCGGTCCCACCGGAGAAAGGGAGCGGCAGAAGGGTCTCCGAGCGAGGAGGAGGAGTTGGCAGCTGTCTACATCCTGAGCTATGTGGATAAGTTTCTTGTCGCCAGCGAACCCGAGAGGGATTGGTGGTGCGTCAATGGAGCGGTGAGGATTTTAGAGGCACACCCCGGGCTATGGTTCTACCAACAACATGCCGACCTGCTCTCCACAGTCTGCTTGCTCCAGCGCTCCTCCCCGGGCCTGGCATTTCCCGCGACGCCGGGACGGAGGGCCGCTTCCCTGTAAACTGGTAGCTTCCGTGGCGTGTTGCTCGACCCTACACTCACTCCAGAATGGTCAATCCGGGCATATAAGGGACAGCAACGTGAGAAGTCTTCTCCTCCACCAGCAGCCATCTTCCCTGCAGTTCCTGCACGGTCTGATGGGGTCTTCCCGGGAACGCCCACCTCCGTTGCCATGGAGCCGGCCCCTCCTCCACCAGTAGAAGAGGGCCGTTTCACTGTGGACACAGAGGGGGATGACAGCCTGCCAGCTGCAGCAGCTAACATCAAAGGCTGGGATGACAGACAAGTGTTTTCTTTCTCTATTCATCATGACAATAATAAACCTTGTCTGTCTCCCGAGAAAGGGGCCCAATTACAGCAGTCCGCTGGACTCCCCCTACCGGCTGCAGCTAAGAATTCTCCTTTTACTCTCTCTGTGTCTCCTCCTTTGGTTCCTGAGTGCCTGCCAGTCTGAGGACTGAGCCGCTGGTGGTTTCGGACGATCCCTTCCCGGAGCCAGCACCGAGAGGTCCCTCTGCAGCCATGCCAGCGGACGAGGAGTGGGCGAACCTGCTTGCCTTTGTTAACCGCCGGGTCGAGGAGGAGCACTGTGTGAGGGAGGTCCGAGGACGCACTTCCCCGGCTGTGATGGTCCCACCTCCTATGCCTGCTCAGCCCACGGATTTGTCAGAAACTTCCGTTTCTGACAAAAATGTAGTTTTTAAATGAAGGTGTTTATTATTAAGGGAAAAAATATCCAAACCTACATGACCCTGTGTGAAAAAGTGATTGCCCCCTAAACCTAATAACTGGTTGGACCACCCTTAGCAGCAATAACTGCAATCAAGCATTTGTGACAACTTTCAATGACTCTTTTACAGCGCTGTGAAGGAATTTTTGCCCACTCATCTTTGCAGAATTGTTATAATTCAGCCACATTGGAGGATTTTTGAGCATGAACTGCCTTTTTAAGGTCATACCACAGCATCTCAATTGGATTCAGGTCAGGACTTTGACTAGGCCACTCCAGAGTCTTCATTTTATTTTTCTTAAGCCATTCAGAGGTGGACTTTCTGGTGTGTTCTGGATCATTGTCCAACTGCAAAACCCAAGTGCGCTTCAGCTTGAGGTCACAAACAAATGGCTGGACATTATCCTTCAGGATTTTTTGGTAGACAGCAGAATTCATGGTTCCATTTACAACAGCAAGTCTTCCAGGTCCTGAAGCAGCAAAACAGCCCCAGACCATCACGCTACCACCACCATATTTTACTGTTGGTATGATGTTCCTTTTCTGAAATGCTGTGTACTTTTATGCCAGATGTAATGGGACACACACCTTCCAAAAAATTCAGCCATTGTCTCATCAGTCCACAGAGTATTTTTCCCAAAAATCTTGAGGATCATCAAGATGTTGTCTGGCAACAACAAGCCTTTATGTCCTTTTTGCTCAGCAGTGGATTTTGTCTTGGAACTCTGCCATGCAGGTCATTTTTGCCTAGTCTTTTTCTTATGGTGGAGTCATGAACACTAACTTTAACTGAAGCAAGTGAGGCCTGCAGTTCTTTGGATGTTGTTGTGGGGTCTTTTGTAACCTCTTGGATGAGTTGTTGCTGTGCTCTTGGGGTAATTTTGGTCAGCCGGCCACTCCTGGGAAGGTTCACCACTGTTCCATGTTTTTGCCATTTGTGGATAACGGCTCTCACTGTGGTTCACTGGAGTTCCAAAGCTTTAGAAATGGCTTTATAACCTTTTTCAGACTGATAGATCTCAATTACTTTGTTTCTCTTTTGTTCCTGAATTTCTATTGAATGTCTAGCTTTTGAGGATCTTTTGGTCTACTCCACTTTGTCAGGCAGGTCCTATTTAAGTGATTTCTTGATTGAAAACAGGTGTGGCAGTAATCAGGCATGGCTGTGGCTCGAGAAATTGCACTCAGCTTTCCAAAGATGTGATAAACCACAGTTAATTTATGTTTTAACAGGAATGGGGGGGGGGCAATCACTTTATCACACAGGGCCATGTAGGTTTGGATTTTTTTTATCCTTAATAATAAACACCTTCATTTAAAAACGGCACTTTCTGTTTTCATGTGTTATCTTGGTATCTAATATTTAAATTTGTTTGATAATCTGAAACATTTAAGTGTGACAAACATACAAAAAAATGAGAAATCAAGAAGGGGGCAAACACTTTTTCACACCACCGTATGTCTCTAGAGTCCGCTACAACACCTAAGTTTATACTGCTATAACACAGAGAAAGATCAGGCCTTTTTGTTGTCCCATAAATGAGTTAAGTTAGCTTTGAAGACAACCTGCTAGGCAATGACAAGTATGTGAACCTTAATGAATTTTCTGTTTTTCTGCATTAAGTGGTCATAAAATGTTATCTGATCTACATCTAAGTCCTAAGTATAGACAAATACATTGTGCTTAACCTAATACAATACAAACAATTATAATATCTCATGTCTTTATTGGATGCATTCATTAAACAGTCACAGTGCTGGTGGAAAAAGTAAGTGACCCCTGAATTTAATAACTGCTCAAACGTCCTTTGGTAGCAATAACCGCCAACAAACGCTTCTGGTAGCTGCTGATAAGACCTGCATCACATTCAGGAGGAATTTTGGACCATTCATCTTTACATAATTTTCTGAGTTTGCTATTCACAAGAAGTGTCTGTTGATGTGAACCATACCACAAAAAAAGCTCTCCAAAGGCCTACGATCAAGCATTGCTGATTTGCATAAAACTGAAAAGTTACAAAGCAATCTCCAAGAAAACTGTCTACAAATGGAGATGATTCAGTGCTGTGACTACTCTCCCTAAAAGTGGACACTCAATGAAGTTGACTCCAAAGGCATAGCACACATTTGCAATGAGGTAAAAAAAAAGAGCCATGGAGAAAGAGCTAAAGGCTTGAAGGAAATTTCTCTTGAATGCTGTGTAGGTCTGATCAGCAGCTAGCAGAAGCGTTTGTTGGAGGTTATTACTACCAAAGGATGTTCAACCAGTGATAAATCCAAGGGTTCACTTACTTTTTCCACCAGCCTTGCAAATGTTTAATGAATGTGTTCAGTAACGACATGAAATAGTATAACTGTCAGGACGTGGTATTATGTATTTATTTACTGTTCATATACTGTTTATATTTGTGCTCTTATTTGTGTGGTATGGGGTGGTGGTTCCGGCTTCCTGTCCCGCCAGCCCCTGTGGTATAAGAGGGGCTGCAGGTAGGGGGCGGTCTCTTCCGCCTTGCCTCTGTCAGCAGCTGTGTGCCCGGTCAGGTTGCACAGAGTTCAGCTATAATAAACAAATGTTCAGCTCCACTCCTGGTGGAGTCCTTGTCTGCAAGTTACAACATAACGTGTGGGTTGGAGCCTTGTCCTCTTCTTGTGATGCAATTTATGTTTCTTGTCACCAGAACGGGGTCTCCAATCGCTTTGAGTTCATTTTCTTGGATTTTCTGTTTTTATTTTCTATTATCATGGTCTTGGCTTTGTATTTTGTTCATTCCCGGCATTGAGTTTATTTTCTGGGTTTCTGTATTTATTATTGTTTATTATTTTGGTCCTGTTTGTCATTTTGATTCTTATACGTGTTCATGTTCTATCTTGTTGTATTCAATGTGTGTTTATTTCTCACATCAGTCTTGCCTGGTTTGTGTGTTGTTTAGTTCCTGATTAGTCACGGCTGTTTTGTGTTTTTGTTAATCAGTGTCTTCCTTATTTAAAGGATGCAGCCCCTCAGCTGGGTGCTGCGTCATTCATTGTCATTTTGGCGTTCACACATGCTACTGTCTGTTTTGCCTGGATTTGCCACGTTTGTGAGTTTTTGCCTGACAAAGTCTTTGTTTTCTTGTCTGCCTTGCCAAGCCCTCTCTAGCTTTTGTTTCAGCTTCCAAGCTGCTTCATTTTGAGTTCATTAAAATAATGTTGAACACTCGCTATGAATCTGAGTCCTATTCTCTGCCCTGAGGGGCGAACCATGGCAATAACTGTGTGTTATTAGGTTAAGCACATTATGTTTGTCTGTATTTAGGACTTAGATGTAGATCAGGTCACATTTTACCACCAAATGATGCTGAAAAACAGGCCATTACAAAGGGTTCACGTACTTTCCTCTGTACGACAAAAACACTGTCAATAGGTGTAAAAACAGAGGCTTAGAAAAAAATGCATGCAGAGTGGTGAAAATGGCAATAAAGAGTATTGTGAAAACACAATGAATAGTCTTGGGACAATTCCAAGAACTCAACTGGGAAAACAAAATTTTCAAAGGTTCTTGGAATGCACTGCCACAATTACTGTTTCCAGGACATGTTTGTGGGAATTGCTTGACCAGCAATGAAACATGTTCATTATATTTCATTCATTTTCAGAACATAATCTTTGTCAAAGTAGACGATGCTTCTGCATTAGAATCTTTGGTCAAAACAAGGTTTTCCTACACTGGTTGTCATCTGTACCCCCCCCCCCCCCCAAAGTAAAGAAATAAAATATTTTGAGGGATGTTAGCTGTATAATTATATTAGAGTTGGGTGATATATCAAATGTACTGTATGTGTATCTCAGCTTGATCCACATGATATGAAATAAAGAGGACATATGATGAAAAATTTACTTTTTTCAGTGCTTTGTGTATGCATTTGGGTATCTGGCAACCAACAGTTAAACATCTGAAAATTCTTCCACTTTGTTAGGGTCCGTCTTTGTCTCAGTACCTCTAACTAAATGAAAAGTTTTGATTTGGCTCCAGCTGCGATATGAGCAACAGAGCTCACTTGAATTATACCACCCTCCCAGCTTCATCTCCACCCATTTTAATGACAGTTGGAGTAAGTGTTGCCAAATGGGAAATGTTGAAGTATCGTACCAGTGGCTTAAAATTGTTGTATTTGTACACTCCCAGCTTTCATTCTGACATGGCTCAAGACCATCTGCTTCAGTAACACATTATCACAGATCGTGCATATTACAGCCTTTAACACAGTTTTACCTTTAGATAATCGAACCGATCAGTTGGGAAAAAAAAATCGCCTCTTTCAGACCAGTGCCTCTACCTGTGTGGAGTACAGAATGAACCCCTGGCCTGCACTGAACAGCCCAGAATATCAGTCATACTTAACTATCTTCTATATGGCTTCTGTTGAATCATCACGTATCAAGGTTTTGCCTCAAATATTTTGAGAAGTACTCTATTTATCCATTAGGAATAATTATCAATCAATCTGCCTAAACTACTACTAAAATGCCTCTGATAATTGAAGCAGAAACCTGTTTCACAGTTTTATTGAGAAACACACTCTGGTGACATTTTTGCGCAAACATTTTCACATTACAACAGCAACAGAAATCTTTCGTGCTAATGCCAACAAGAAATTTGAACCACACAGTAAAACTTTTTATTATTTTCTTTACATTCTAGTCATTCCACTTGATCTCCACGCTCCCACCTGGTTCAATAATTCACAGTTGATGATATATCTCACGCCATTCTTTCTTATTTTGTTGTCTCAGTCTGTCTATGCCATTGGAGCCGTTAGCTTATCAGCTAACATTAGGCTGAAAATGCTACTTGCTAGGCCTAAACCAAAATCTCAATGGTGATGAAAGAGGGAGTGTGGGGTGAAGTGGGGCTCATTAACATTTAAAGATGCACTGAAATGACATGGTTAGAGTACACGGCCCAGGGGCAGATATCATAAGAGGAACACACAGACACAAATATGCAAGGTTTTGTATTTTTATTAAAAGGATAATGACAGGGTCTGGACCGAGCAGAACACAAGTATAATTGTACTGAGGGTGGGAAACATATAACGAATTATGATTTTTTTTATTGTTGGTGAAGAGGGGAGTGCCTTCAACCTCTTCCGATGGTAATGACAGAGTTCCAAGGATTATGATTAACAAGAGTCTCTTCACTTGCAGATTCAGGGGAGATGATGATGAAGAGAAGAGGATTTTGTCAGGGTGACTGTGTTGAGGTTTAGGATGACTTCCTCTGGTCTTGGCAGAGGTGAGTGTAGATGTACCCCCGGGCCCTGGGAGTTTCCTGTGGTTATTGGTTAGTGATATTTTATTGAATGTTGAATTTGGCTCACTTATTTTTTCCTTCCAGGGTGGATTCAGGGATAGGAGAACCAGGATGACCAGAGGCTGGCAGCACAGTGGAGAGGAGAGCAATATCCAAGGTAGGTTTCAATAATCAGAATTGTCTGCAGGTGTACATGACTTCCGGGAAGGGGGGGTATAGTCCTCCAAAGGTGAGAGCTAGGCAGGCACACAAGAGCACAGAGGGAATGAGAACCAGCATTACAGCAACTGTAGAGCCAAGGAAAACTTATAAGGAACTGGAAGTAACTGAAGTGTATTGATGCTCACACAGTAATCAGCTGGGGTGCATTAATGAGAGCAGCTGCTGGTAATGAGATGATTAGCGGGATGTTGTGAGTTTGACCATGATCTCACCTTGAGACCATGACATGAAATGAGCTATTCTGAGGAAGCCTGTTTAAAATGGGTGGGGAATGGTGCTGAAATAAGATAAGATAAGATAAGCCTTTATTAGTCCCACAATGGGGAAATTCCAGGATTGCAACAGCACAGGGATAGCAACACTCAGAGCAACAATCAGAAGGCAAGAAAAAACAAGAGCAGCTAGTATACATATGTACATATTACTATAAATATATATATTTTAGTGACACATGGGGAGTGCATAATGTGATAGCATCTTAGACTAGAACAAAGAGCAGAGTTTCCCTCAGAGATAGCAGGGAGGTGTGAAGGATGAATGCAGTGTGAGCTTTTGTGTATCAGAGACTTCTAGCAGGATGGTAAAGGATTAAGGAAGTGAATGCAATGTGACCTTTTGTGTGTAGAAGCTTCTGAGAGAATGCCATAGTATTTAAGAGAAGAGTTTTGTCTGAGATGTTCTCTTTTCTGACTATGCTTCTGTGTGAGATGTGTAATAAACTGTCTGCGTCAAATCCGCCTCGTTATTTACACACTCCACACTGGTGACCCAAGACAAATCATGCAACACGACGAAAGATCCCCGGAGCCAGCCTCGTTGGGGGCACCCAGCCAAGCATATGCTGTTACAATCAAACTACCGGATTTTTGGCAACACAATCCGCGCTCCTGGTTCCACCTAGTTGAGGCGCAGTTCGCCCTCCGGGGGATATCGGCGGATGACACGAAGTTCTACCATGTGGTCGCAACGCTCGACACCCACACGGCTCAGCATGTGGAGAGCCTGCTTGATCAGCCACCAACCAGCGACAAGTACGGCACGCTGAAGGCTGCACTCATCCAGCACTACACGCTCTTGGTTGGTGAGAGAGCAGAGAGACTCCTGATGCGGACTGGGTTAGGAGATGGGTCGGCTATTGACCTGATGGAGAAGATGCTGAGAATAAAGGGCTCGGACGACGACCATTTCATTTTTACCCACCTCTTCCTCCGGAACCTTCCGTCAGCGACGAGAGCGACCCTGGCCAATTCGCCGTTGCTGGCCAAGCGGGACTATCGTGCGCTGGCCCGAGAAGCACACCAGATCATCATGGCCAGCAGAGAGTTCGTGACCACGGCGGCAGCGACGGAGCTCAGCGCGACGGCTGGAGGAGGCGAGGAGCCATCGACGGCAGCGGCAGAGCCACTGACGACAGCAGCAGCAGGGGCCAAAGAACGCGGAGGAGACACCCTTTGTTTCTACCACCGCCATTTTGCAGAGAAGGCACGCAAATGTATACCACCGTGCCAGTTCAAGCGCTCGGGAAACGCCAAGACCGGGGGTCGGTAGCAGCTGCGACCCTCGGGGAGGAGAACAAGCTGCTCTACTTGACGGACGCACGCTCGGGGAGGCATTTCCTCATGGACACCAGCGCCCAGTTGAGTTTCATCATGCCGTCCTACGCCGACCGGCTGGCGGGATCTAGCCGTCCCGAGATGGCAGCAGCAAATGGCTCGGAGATTAAGACCTTTGGTGAGAGGACTCTGCTTCTGTCTCCACACGGCCGTACATTTGAGTGGACTTTTGTCATAGCAGCAATGAATTTCAATATATTGGGGGCTGATTTTTTGTGCACACATGGTTTGTTGGTTGATGTCGCTAACAGGCACCTGGTTAATGCACTGTCCTTTGATTCTATCCCCTGTACAGGTAAGTTCCACACACTGCTCACTCAGTTCCCAGCACTCACGGTCCTGACATTTTCGGCAGCCATCGTTAAACACGGGGTAGAGCATTTTATCACCACCACCGGGCCGCCCGTTTTTGCAAAACCTTGGAGCTTGGACGCAGCTAAACTGGCCATAGCGCGCGAGGAGTTCACCAACCTGGAGAGGTTGGGCATCATCAGGCGTTCAAACAGCCCATGGGCTTCCCCGCTACACATGGTCCCTAAAGCTGACGGTTCGTGGCGACCTTGCGGGGATTTCCGCAGGTTGAACAATGCCACAGTGCACGACCACTACCCAATTCCTCACATCCAAGATTTTTCCGTTCACTTGGCAGGAGCGCGTGTTTTTTCTAAAATAGACCTGGTCCGTGGTTACCACCAAGTCCCAGTGCGCGCCGAGGACATACCCAAAACAGCGGTGATAACGCCGTTCGGTTTATTCGAGTTTTTGCGCATGCCATTCGGGTTAAAGGGGCTGCACAGACGTTCCAACGCATGATGGATGCAGTGCTGCGTGATCTCCCTTTCGTATTCATGTACTTGGACGATATCTTGGTAGCCAGCGCGTCCGAAGATGAACACGAAACCCATCTCACAGCGGTTTTCCAGAGGTTGGAAGAGCACGGGTTAATAATCAATCCAGTAAAATGTCAGTTCGGGGTGACGCAGATTGATTTTTTGGGGTACTGCGTCTCTCCCGAAGGAGCGGTTCTGCAGCCTGACAAAGTGCGCGCGGTAGCGGATTTTCCCCGGCCGCAAACGGTCAGGGCGTTACAAGAGTTTTTGGGAATGGTGAATTTTTATAACCGTTTCCTTCCCCGCGCAGTGCAGCTCATGCAACCACTGTACGCCACGCTCAAAAAACAGAAACCCACGAATAAGATCGAATGGTCCCCGGAGCGAGAGCGGGCGTTCTCGGAAGTCAAAGCAGCCCTGGCAAACGCTGCGTTGCTGGCACATCCAGATCCAACGGCCCGCATAGCGCTCACTACTGACGCGTCAGATGTGGCCATAGGGGCGGTTGTGGAGCAGCGTGTAGCCGGGGCTTGGCAGCCACTCGCCTTTTTCAGCAGGACTTTGCGTGATAGTGAATGTAAATACAGTGCGTTCGACAGGGAGTTGCTGGCTCTCCACTTGGCCATTCGCCACTTCCAGTTCTGGCTGGAAGGGCGCTGTTTCACCACGTTCGTTGACCACAAGCCACTAACATTCGCGATGGCCAAGGTTTCAGAACCATGGTCGGGCCGGCAGCAGAGACAGCTGGCCGCGATCTCAGAGTTTACTACCGATATTCAGCATGTGTCGGGTAAACTGAATGTAGTGGCAGACTACCTCTCGTGCGCCGTGGCTGCCCCGGTCCGCGTGGGGATAGATTACTCAGCCATGGCGGCGGAGCAGGTTAGTGACACGGATGTGCGCGCACTCCAGTCTGGACCAACAGGGTTAAGGCTGGAGAGCAGGGTGCTGCAAGACGGTATGCCCCCCCTAATTTGTGATGTCTTCACGGGGCAACCGCGTCCCGTGGTACCGGCCGCGTGGCGCCGCCACTTTTTTGACTCGATTCATTCTTTGGCGCACCCAGGAGTGCGCGCGTCGGTCAAAATGGTAGGAGAGAAATTTGTGTGGCCGAGCCTTCGCAAACAAGTGAAAGAGTGCGCAGCAGCCTGCATGGCGTGCCAACGAGCCAAGGTACACAGACACACGAAGGCTCCCTTGGAGCCGTTTCGCATCCCGGCTAAGAGGTTCGACCATGTTCACGTGGACCTCGTGGGTCCCCTCCCGCCATCACAGGGGTGCACGCACCTTCTGACAATGGTGGACCACACCACTCGCTGGCCGGAAGTGGTTCCCCTGGCAGCAACCACAGCCGAGGAGGTGGTGCGCGCGTTTTTAACAGCATGGGTGGTGCGTTTTGGAGTCCTGTCGGATATTACGTCTGACAGAGGCCCTCAATTTGTTTTCGAACTCTGGTCAACAGTGGCCCGCAGCCTGGGTGTCACAATTCACCGCACAACCGCGTACAATCCACAGGCTAATGGGTTATGCGAACGTTTTCATAGGTCATTGAAAGCGGCTCTCAGGGCGTCACTGACGGATGCAAATTGGGTAGATAAGCTACCGTGGGTTTTATTGGGGTTACGTTCTGTGCCTAAAGAGGATTTGGAAGCGTCCCCAGCTGAACTTGTTTTTGTGCAGCCACTTCGGCTGCCCGGGGAGTTTCTTCCAGATAATCCCGTGCCGGGCAGCTCCCCGTCTCAGCTGTTGCAGCGTAGCATAGACACAAGCACGCTGCCGGGCCCTGTTCACCACAGTTTTCCGCGCGTTTTTGTGCCTAAAACTTTGAAAAATGCAGAGTTTGTTTTCGTTAGACATGATGCCCAGCGACCTCCACTGCGCCCACCTTATGACGGACCATTCAGAGTGCTGGAAACAGGGGACAAGCATTTTTTGCTAGATTTGGGGGTTAGGAAGGAAAAGGTTGGCATAGACAGACTCAAATCCGCTTTTGTTGTGGCGGACGAGCAAGTGCTGTTGGCGAGGGCCCCTCGGCGTGGAAGACCCCCATGGGGAGCTTCCCAGAGAGAAGTTTCCCCAGAGCACCTACATGCACAGACTTTTACCCCTCAATCATCAGCCCCCCAGCATGACAGCGCCGCGGAGGCGGTCAATCCTGGTTACAGCAGATACGGGAGAAGACTGAAGCCCAAGCAGCATGTGGATTGATGTTTAATGATTTAACCACAGCATATGGACTGTCATTCTATTGTTCTATCCAAGACGCTCGGGGGGTCGTTTAGTGACACATGGGGAGTGCATAATGTGACAGCATCTTAGACTAGAACAAAGAGCAGAGTTTCCCTCGGAGATAGCAGGGAGGTGTGAAGGATGAATGCAGTGTGAGCTTTTGTGTATCAGAGACTTCTAGCAGGATGGTAAAGGATTAAGGAAGTGAATGCAATGTGACCTTTTGTGTGTAGAAGCTTCTGAGAGAATGCCATAGTATTTAAGAGAAGAGTTTTGTCTGAGATGTTCTCTTTTCTGACTATGCTTCTGTGTGAGATGTGTAATAAACTGTCTGCGTCAAATCCACCTCGTTATTTACACACTCCACTATATATATAGACACATAGTGCAGAGCATTGTGGTTGGTGGATGTGCAGAAAGTCTAAGCCGCGGATGCGGCGGGCCAAATCATGACCAAATCATGTTACAGACAAAGATGTGGAAAAGTGCATAATATGTTGCCTTTAAAAGACTATTTTATAACTATTGAGGACAAATTGTCATGTGAATGTTTTAGCCCATCAGCATATACTGTACAAAGGGGAGCTGAAAAGTTCATAGGCTGAAAAGTTAATTGTGGTCAAATTTGACCAAATGTGGTTTATTTTTCAACGGCAGCAATCCAAGCGCTGCAACACCGATGGAAGAAGTGTGTGGACCGAAGGGGAGACTACGTTGAAACATAAACATTTAGTCAAATTGGACCACTATGAACTTTTCAGCCTATGAACCTTTCAACCCCGCCTTAGTAATTCTCACTTCTCCAAGTGAAGAGACCAAACAGCTAATCAGTAGGGATGGGCAATACCAGCATTTTTCCTTTCAATACAATGCTATTAATTTATGGGACTTTTTCTTCAATACTGATACTTTTTGCCCCTTAAACGAAAAAGACATGATTGCAGTTTCATTAACTTTATTGTAAGAGCAATATAAAGAGGTAAAGGTAAAGCCAACTTTATTGTCATTCAATCCACACAGAGGAGCCTCTTAAAGAAGAAGTTACAGGTCTGTGAGAGCCAGAAATCTTGCTTGTTTGTAGGTGACCAAATACTTATTTTACCGAGGAATTTACCAATTAATTCATTAAAAATCCTTCAATGTGATTTTCTGGATTTTTTTTTCTTATTTTGTCTCTCATAGTTGAGGTATACCTATGACGAAAATCGGAGACCTCTCTCATCTTTTAAGTGGGAGAACTTGCACAATTGGTGGCTGACTATATACTTTTTTGCCCCACTGTATGTGTAATTTTTTTCAGTGCAATGTTTTTTAATTTTTATTTTATTATTTATTTAATTTTATTTTTACACTATTATTTTTTACAAACTTAAATAGTACTTATTTTTATTTTTCAAAATTATGCTGCTTGGTACTGTGAGATATGTAAGATGGACACGCACCTCCAGGTGGTGCCTCCACCCTGCCCTATATAAGGCCGGGTCGGCCATTTTATTACTCTCTCTCGCCTGAGCTTAGCTCTGTCAATAGCTGTCAGTGTGAGTAAAGCCAATAAAGCTGTGTTCCAAGTCACCTCGCCTCATCTGTTCAGCAGGTAATATCAGACATAACAGGTACCACCATAGAATTTGGATGAATGGCGTAACATTTCAGAAGTAGTTCTTTTGCTGCCCGCGATGCTGCTGAGGTCACTATGCACCGGAGTCACCGAGACTGCTTGAGTGAGGCTGCCAATGTGCAGTGTCTTCAGCTCTGACATCTGATAGGCTGCCATAATCATGTGACACGGCAGACCATAAAACATGCCTGGGCTGGTTTTTCACCAGTTTTCACACAAAGATTTAATGCCTAAAACTCTCAGAAGTGAAAACAAATTGCACGTTTTGTATTAACACGGTGGTATCGAGATATTTAAAAAAGTATCGACCAGCTGGTATCAAAGTATCGATATGCCCATCCCTAGTAGTCAGAAATGGTAACTGAAGATGAGACAGCTGACTGGATTTCACAATCACAGCCTGGACTCTTCAGCCTCTGTGATATGTGCTTAATGCTATTTTCATTTTAGTATTTTCAAAATAATGTGTTGTTACAAATATGGTGAAGCAAAAAATTCAATTTCAATTTGTATTCTGCATTGCCTTTTGCAAGTATTCTTCCTGACTTTTCTTTTTTGTTGATTTGAGTACTGTTTTTGTTAAGGATCTTTGAGAACAGGCTGATCATGCCAGTATTTATTTTCATTTGTTAGACTTATGAGAGCTGTTGTCAGGGTGGTTCAAAATAACACGTGCTGTGGAGTGTGTAATGATGAGGCAGGTTTCATCTCAAGGCAGTTTATTACACGCTCCAACATGAGCAAAGTAGAAAAAGAGAGCATCACAGAAAAAACTCGTCCCTTATATACCCAGAACTCTCACAGCTCACAAGTCACATTGCATTATAATCTCAAGTAACAATGCATCTCCTCTTTAATCCCTTAATATCACCCCCACAGTCTTAGGGCCACAAAGAATCCTCTAGGCCGTCTCTACATACCAAAGCTAACACTTTCACAGCTTCCTGTTATCTCCAAGGAAACTGTGCCTTTGTTCTTATCTAAGATGTGAGGCATTATGTAAATCATAAAATAGGTCACATGTGTGGCTACACCCCCCCCAAACATTTAGATCGAATAACAGAATAACAGTTTGCATGCTGTGATAACATCACTGCACATCAATCCACATGCTGCGTGGGCTTCAGTCTTCTCCCGTATCTGCTGTAACCAGGTTTCACCGCCTCCGCGGCGCCGTCATGCTGGGGAGCTACTGTCTGGGGGTACAAACCTTTTGTCAGTCCCTGCGGGTGATCCGGGGAAATATTACTCTGGGAAGCACCCCATGGTGGTCTGCCACGCCGAGGGGCCCTTGCCAACAGCACTTGCTCGTCCGCCACCACAAAAGCGGGTTTGAGTCTGTTTATGCCAACCTTTTCCCTCCTACCCCCCAAATCTAGCAAAAAATGCTTGTCCCCTGTTTCCAACACTCTGAACGGCCCATCATAAGGTGGTCGCAGTGGGGTGCGATGCGCGTCATATCTGATAAAAACAAACTCCGCGTTTTTCAAAGTTTTAGGCACAAAAACGTGCGGAAAACTGTGATGAACGGGGCCCGGCAGCGTGCCTGCGTCAATGCTACGCTGCAACAGCTGAGACGGGGAGCTGCTTGGCGCAGGATTATCTGGGAGAAACTCCCCGGGTAGCCGAAGTGGCTGCGCGAAAACAAGTTCAGCTGGGGAAGCTTCTAAGTCTTCTTTAGGCGCAGAACGCAACCCCAATAAAACCCACGGTAGCTTGTCTACCCAATTTGCATCCGTCAGTGATGCCCTGAGAGCCGCTTTCAATGACCTATGAAAACGTTCGCATAACCCATTAGCCTGAGGATTGTACGCGGTTGTGCGGTGAATTGTGACTCCCAGGCTGCGGGCCATTGCTGACCAAAGTTCGGAAACAAATTGAGGGCCTCTGTCGGACGTAATGTCCGACGGGACTCCAAAACGCGCCACCCATGCAGTTACAAACGCGCGCGCCACCTCCTCGGCTGTGGTTGACGCCAAAGGAACCACCTCCGACCAACGCGTGGTGCGGTCCACCATTGTCAGAAGGTGCGTGCACCCCTGCGATGGTGGGAGGGGACCCACGAGGTCCACGTGAACGTGGTCAAACCTCTTAGCCGGAATGTGAAATGGCTCCAAGGGAGCCCTTGTGTGTCTGTGTACCTTGGCTCGTTGGCACGCCATGCAGGCTGCCGCCCACTCCTTAACTTGTTTGCGGAGGCCCGGCCACACAAATTTTTCTGCTACCATTTTGACCGACGCGCGCACCCCCGGGTGCGCCAAAGAATGACTCGAGTCAAAGACGCGGCGGCGCCATGCTGCCGGTACCACGGGACGCGGTCGCCCCGTGGAGACATCACAGATTAGGGGGGGCATACCGTCTTGCAGCGCCCTGCTCTCCAGCCTTAACCCTGTTGGTCCAGACTGGAGCGCGCGCACATCCACATCACTAACCTGCTCCGCGGCGATGGCTGTGTAATCTATCCCCACGCGGACGGGGGCAGCCACCGCACGCGAGAGGCAGTCTGCCACTACATTCAGTTTACCCGACACGTGCTGAATATCGGTAGTAAACTCTGAGATCGTGGCCAGCTGCCTCTGCTGCCGGCCCGACCACAGTTCTGAAACTTTGGCCATCGCGAATGTTAGTGGCTTGTGGTCAACGAACGCGGTGAAACAACGCCCTTCTAGCCAGAACTGCAAGTGGCGAATGGCCAAATGGAGAGCTAGCAACTCCCTGTCAAACGCGCTGTATTTACGTTCGCTATCGCGTAAGATCCTGCTGAAAAAGGCGAGCTGCCAAGCCCCAGCTACATGCTGCTCCACGACCGCCCCTATGGCCACATCTGACGCGTCAGTAGTGAGCGCTATGCGGGCCGTTGGGTCTGGATGTGCCAACAATGCAGCGTTTGCCAGGGCTGCTTTGACTTCCGAGAACGCTCGCTCCCGCTCCGGGGACCATTCGATCTTATTTGTGGGTTTCTGTTTTTTGAGCCCGGCATACAGCGGTTGCATGAGCTGTGCTGCGCGGGGGAGGAAACGGTTATAAAAATTCTCCATTCCCCAAAACTCCTGTAACGCCCTGACTGTCTGCGGCCGGGGGAAATCTGCTACCACGCGCACTTTGTCAGGCAGCGGAACTGCTCCTTCGGGGGAGACGCGGTGTCCTAAAAAATCGATCTGCGTCACCCCGAACTGACACTTCGCTGGGTTGATTATTAAACCCGTGATCTCCCAACCTCCGGAAAACTGCCGCGAGGTGGTTTTAGTGTTCGTCTTCGGACGCGCTGGCTACCAAGATATCGTCCAAGTAGACGAACACAAAAGGGAGATTGTGCAGCACCGCGTCCATCATGCGTTGGAACATCTGTGCAGCCCCTTTAAGCCCGAATGGCATGCGCAAAAACTCGAAAAGGCCAAATAGAGTTACCACTACTGTTTTGGGTATGTCCTCAGCATGCACTGGAACTTGGTGGTAACCGTGGACCAAGTCTATTTTAGAAAAAACGCGCCCCCCTGCCAAATGAACGGAAAAATCTTGGATATGAGGGATTGGGTAGCGGTCATGCGCTGTGGCGTTGTTCAACCTGCGGAAATCCCCGCAAGGTCGCCACGAGCCGTCAGCTTTCGGGACCATGTGTAGCGGGGAAGCCCATGGGCTGTTCGAACGCCTGATGATGCCCAACCTCTCCAGGTTGGCGAACGCGCTATGGCCAGTTTAGCTGCGTCCAAGCGCCAAGGTTTTGCAAAAACGGGCGGCCCGGTGGTGGTAATAAAATGCTCCTTGGCCCCCGCCACCGCCATCGTCGGTGGCTCTGCTACCGCTGTCCCAGGCTCCCTGCCATCTCCGGCCGTCGCGCCGAACTCCGTCGCGCCGAACTCCGTCGCTGCCGCCGTGGCCGTGCGCTGCCTGCTGGCGTTGAGAATCCGATGCGTCTCCCGGGCCAGCGCGCGGAAGTCCCGCTGGGCCAACAACGGCGAACTGGCCAGGGTCGCCCTTGTCACTGACGGTAGGGTCCTGAGGAAAATGTGGGTAAAGATGAAGTGGTCATTGTCCGAGCCTTTCAACCTCAGCATCTTCTCCATCAGGTCAATGGGCGTGCCATCTCCCAACTCGGTCAGCGCCAGGAGTCTCTCTGCTCTCTCCTCGACCGAGAGGGTGTAGTGCTGGATGAGTGCAGCCTTCAACGCGCCGTATTTGTCGCTGGCTGGTGGCTGCTCCAGAAGGCTCTCCACGTGTTGCGCCGTGTGTTATCAAGCTTTGCGATCACATGGTAGAATTTCGTGTCATCTACCGCTATTCCTCGGAGGGCAAACTGTGCCTCAACCAAGTGGAACCAAGAGCGCGGGTTGTGCTGCCAAAAGTCCGGTAGCTGGACCGTAACGGCGTAAGCTTGGCTGGGGGCTCCCAACGAGGCTGGCCACGGGGAATTCTCTTCTTGCTGCCTGCTACGTCTTGGGTCACCAGTGTGGAGTGTGTAATGATGAGGCAGGTTTCATCTCAAGGCAGTTTATTACACGTTCCAACATGAGCAAAGTAGAAAAAGAGAGCATCACAGAAAAAACTCGTCCCTTATATACCCAGGACTCTCACAGCTCACAAGTCACATTGCATTATAATCTCAAGTAACAATGCATCTCCTCTTTAATCCCTTAATATCACCCCCACAGTCTTAGGGCCACAAAGAATCCTCTAGGCCATCTCTGCATACCAAAGCTAACACTTTCACAGCTTCCTGTTATCTCCAAGGAAACTGTGCCTTTGTTCTTATCTAAGATGTGAGGCATTATGTAAATCATAAAGTAGGTCACATGTGTGGCTACAGTGCAAAATTAATTTTGATCCTTTTTTGCATAAAACAACAAAAGTTGAATCAACACCTTTTCTTTCTCTCATTTGAATATCTTTTTGCTTCTTCTTTCCTTTATTCCCTTCCATGACTTTCCTTGAATTCACTCTGTTTTCCTCTTAAACATACTTTTTTCCCCTTTCCCCTCTATATTTTCCCCCTCTGTCCTCCACCCCCACGATCTCCTCTTGGTCTGTTAGTGACTAATGTTCATGTGGGGGTTACAGCTCAAGTTAGAGAAAGCCTTACCCCCTGCACTGACATCTGTTGCCTCCTACCACTGAATCGCTCTCACACACACTGCTCCCTGACTGTGTGACCCCCCACTACCAAACGGTGTTGCCCTCTTCATATTTTCACTTCTGCAACTCTCCATCTCCCTGATTATCCTTCTCTTTTTTCTCTTTCTCTCCAACACTCACTCATTCTTGACACACTCTCCTGTTTCTGTCCTGTTTTCTCCCTCTATCCCTCACTTTATGTCTCCCATCAGGTTTGGTAGGAAAACAAGGTGAACCCAAGATTCAGAGTTTCAAAACTGAGAGATTGCATAAGACTCTTCATTTATGCCCATGCCTGGTTCAGTGTGCAGTACGACTGAAGGTCTATCAATCAGTGTGTGTGTGTAGTTTGAGAAAATACACACGCACACACACACACACACACACACACACACACACACACACACACACATTTTAGATTAAAAAAATATTACAGACCTAAATGTATAGTATTTTCTTCCCTTATGATGTCATTTCCCCACACCATGGGGGGAGGGGGGATCATTTTGGTTTCTTACCTCTTGCAGGATAAGACTGTCTCATCCACTTGGATATTCGTGTTCCAGCTCTGTTTTACCAGAGTCCTCATTGTCGGTCCTGGAAATGGTTTAATCTCCAATTGACAAAATATGCTATTTAGCTGGATTTATTTTTAATTGATGAAATGCAAGCCTCTAGGCTAGCATCTAGCATGTACATTGGGTATAGAAAATAATTACCCCCTTCAAAATAGTCACAGCTGCTTTGCAGCCTCAAATAGAGACTGCCATTTTTTGTTTGTTTCATCCAGTTCTAAGTATTTACTCAGTGTAACTTATAATGTCCAATTTAAAGATCCAACAGCGGCAGGTCAGAACCCCCCCCAATGAATTACTGAATTGGAGGGTTTTTATCTACAGCAGAGACTGGAGCACTTGCAGGATAGAAGGAAAAATGCATGGGGCTAAATACCATCAAATTCTGAAAAAAACTTGCTGCTCTCTGACAGAAAATTGTCAATGGGAAGAAGATTCACTTTCCTACATGACAATGGCCCAAAGGTGGCTGAAGGAGGAAAATGTTGAACATCCTTTGATGGCTTAGTTGGCCCAGACCCATTGGAAATCTGTGGAATGACTTGAAGACTGCAGTCCGCCAGTGGTCAGCATAAAATTTAAATGACCTTGAGCAATTCTGTAAAGAAGTGTGGGTGCAAATAAATCTGGATGTGCAAAGTTGATAGAGGTATATCCCAAAGGACTCAAGGCTGTAGTTAAAGAAAAATATGATTCAACAAAATACTGACACAAGGGATGATACTTTATCCAACTTATTATTCAACTTGATTGTGTTATTGTCCAGCCAGCCAGCCAGCCAGCCAGCCAGCCATCTTCTACCACTTGTCCAGGAGTTTGGGCCACGTGGGCAGCAGCCCAAGCAGAGCTGCCCAGACTACTGGCCAGTTCACCATGATCCCCATGATCCTTTCTGCAACCCACTGGAGAGCAAACCCATGCGGCTTACTCAAGTTAACCCCAGCCTGGCCCCATGGAAAGAAACCTAGGTACCAGGCACTTGCCATTGAGCCCAAAATAGGTGACATACACAGTATCCTTGCTGCAACTTTTTTTCATGGGGATCCATTGGATTGGTCTGGACCTTCACTGAGCACCAATTTGTCTTGGGAGACCCTACCAAGGGCAAATTGCCCCCAACAACATAGCTCCTGAGATCACTAGGGAACACAAACCCCTCCACCATGATAAGGTTGCAATGCGTGGAGAGCTGTGTTATTATTAGTTTAAAAAAATATCTTTTTTTTTTCTTTACCTGTGGCTGTTATTATCTTTCACTTGCATTTTATAAGTTGCACTGGGTAAAAAGAGCTCGGTCAAACATTTTAAGCTGCAAAGCACCAAAATGTGATTGTTTTGAAAGGGAAGGGGTGATTCTTTTCTATCCCCCATTGTAGCTTTACTACAATAGATGGCTTATTTCTTTTTACAAACAGATGGCTAACATTAACCTAAAGCGGCCATTACCTGACCTAAACCACATCCAAATACAGGGCCGATCAACTGTGACATTGCCAATCTGAAGGTCCGTGGGACTCCATGTCTGGTTTTGTTACTGCTCCTCCTGCTCTCTGCTCTCTCCTGCGGGCTCAGTGTGAGGAACACACCTGCCTGCCATTGTCTAATCATTGCAACTATAAAGAAGGATCAGATGTGCCACCTGGTGCTGGAATATACACTTACCATGTGGTTTTTGCTCACAAGCCCAGGAAGTTTTTTAATTAACAAGTGAATAATTTGTTCCTCACTCACCAGTCTCTCCCCTGTTTCTGCAGCCCACCTGGATTCTACTCTCCCTTTCCCCAGTTGCTGGCCTTATCCTCTGCTGAAGCCTTCGCAGAAAAAAGTGTCTGAATTCCTTTAAAGTGAATCTACCTGCCTGTAGTGATGCTACACTCAACACCGCCTACTCGACACTGATTCGAGCAATGTAAAGTGGAAGTGTCATGAGCAGTGCATCGAGTACCATTTCAGCACGCCCACAGTCACATGACCATAGCAGGCGACGCCTCGTTATGTCGGTCACATCACGTGACTTAAAGGCTTGCGGGAAGTTTGGGAGGGAATTAGTTTTTTTTTTTTTTTGTTTGCTTTGTATTGTTTGTTCCTGCCATTCAATTTTGAACAGACCTTGGATGGCCAAATGCTCAAAAAAAAAAAGTATATTAGATGTTTCATAAGTGTCGCTCATGAAGCAGTTGTCTCAAAGTTGCTCATTGTTTCATAAGGCCTCAGTTTAAACATCACTACCAGCCTGTTCCAATTATGTATGGCGAGGAGAATCAATTAAGGACAATTATCAGTAAAGGTGCGTTCAGACCAAATGCGAACGGGCAGCGCAAATCCATACAAAATGAATGGAAAGAAGCGAGTACATGTGAAATTGTGCATTCACCTGTTCACGTCCGAGGTAATATGTAAGCTTTGAGATTCTGCCATCACTGGAGTGAAAATATCACCATTGCAGAGTAAACTAGTTTGAAAATGAGACTCACTCACCTGGAGACAAGAGAACTGAGAGCTCTTCAGCTGAATCGGGATTTTGGAGTTATTTACCCATGGTATCCTGCCACGGACGTGCCTGCAAGCTAGGAATGGAAACACTCATCATCTTATAAAGTTTTGGAGACAGGAACAACTTTTACAGGTGAGCCCTTGGTCGGATAATGTAAACCTAAAGCATGACATTATTTTGGGGAGTTCCACAGTATGCTGAACACTGCTGCAGAAGTTATAAAGGCAACTTCACCTGTCTTCATCTCACTCAGACACTGAATTCATGTTTATTTGTGCATTTACATTGAGTTATAATGTAATCGTGCAGCCTGAAAAATTTGCCCGTTCACGTTTGGTGTGAACGCACCTTAAGAGTTCAGTGTGCCCACTTGTTCTGATTAATTATTAAAGGACTCATGCCTAACTGACTGCCTGTTTTCCATCTATGTTAAAGAACTAATGTCTAACCGTCTGCCTTTTCTGAATCTTCTGCCTGTCTGTTCAGGCCCAATAAGGAGAGGACTGTGAAACACTTCCCACGTTGCTCAGAGCTTCCCTCCCTCTAATCTAGCTGTTAAAATCAGTAAACTTATCAGTCTAGTCCATGTGTCTGCATTTGAGTCCATTACAACCTTATTTGTGACAGAATATTCCAGCCATTATGGACCCAACAGACCCCAATGCAGTTAATCAGGCTCTGGCAAGTCAGGAGGCAAGTTTAGGTACCCACGATCAATAATTGGCACAGCTGGCCAGTGAACTCCAAACAACACTCAGTTAAGTTAAATTCAGACAACACTCTAGCACAGTGGTGTCCAATCGTGTGCCATGGAGGGCCAAGACCCTGCAGGCTTTATCTCCAACCAGTGTCTTCAACAGCAGATTCCACTGAATTTCTTTCCACTGATTGCTGACAAGTGAAAACATCTGCTGAAGAGACTGGGTAGAAGAGAAAACCTGCAGGGTCTTGGCCCTCCATGGTACATGATTGGACACCCCTGCTCTAGCACCTCTCTACCTTCTTTCCAGCCCCTGAAATTTCTGCAGCTCCAGTGGTTTCATCAGCTTCTCCTGACCCCCCCTACCCCAGCAGAAAATCCACCAGCTGACCCTACAGTGCCATCCCCATCCCCAATCTACCGGGGGCGTTTCTGTACCTACTCCAAAGACCTACAGGGGAGGGCTGGGGAGCTGTAGTGGATTTCTGCTCCACTGCCAGCTAGTTTTTCATTGTGAATCACTGTCATTTGCTACTGATCAAAGCAAAATAGCTTACATAATGATGCTTCTGACTGGTCGTGCTTTAGAGGGGTCCTGAGCATTAGCCTCCTCAGGTACATTAGATTCCTACTCACCTGCTAATTTCATTTAAGGAATGAAGAAAGTTTTTGATCACACTCCCCATGAAGGGGACATTACCAACTGTCTGCTAAGGGTTTGTGCAATGTAGCAAATCATTCAATCAACTTTTGTGTCTTGGCAGCGGAGTCCGGTTGATGTGACACTGCACTGCAGGGCAGCCTCTGCCAAAACCTCTGAGTCACTGCTCTTAATGGTTGCGCGCTCACTACGGTAAGTCACATGACTAATCCCGTCCCCTTGCTCCTTACTGGAAATCATCATAAGTATATCAAGTTTTTTTTTACTACCCTCTCTTTCTTCTCCACTGCTTTTGGGTGATCCCTGATTACGCTTGCAAAATCGGGTGTTAAATTGGACCTCTGGTCAGGTTGATGGGTGGAGTAACTTCTGTTTATCTTCTTGTCTTCAGTCTGCCCCTGCCATCAACTGCCAATCCCCGACACCCGAGGCCCCACTACCAGACCTGTCCTCTGTGCCCCGGGAGCACCATGACTTGGGTGAGGTATTCTGCTCAACCGAGGCCCCTGCACTGCCACCTCACCACCGCTAGGACTGTGCCATCAACTTCCTGCCTGGTGCGGCCTTACCTACCAGTTGTCTATACAGCTTGTGTCGAATGGAAAGGGGGGCAATGGAGTAGCACATCAAGGACTCACGTGTTGCAGTTATCATTTGCCTATCCACATCACCTACAGGAGCAGGGTTCTTTTTGGTTAGTAAGAAGGATGGCTTCCTTTGCCCATGTATTGATTACAGAAGACTTAATGCAGTCACAGTTAAGGACAAATATTTCTTACTGTTAACTCTGCCTTTGAGTTACTTTAGGGAGCCACCATTTTCAGTAGACTAGACTTACGAAATACCTATCACCTTGTGCACATTAGGGGTGGGAAATTAGTGGAAAACAGCATTTAGATTAAAAGATTCAAGATTCAAAGATTTTATTTGTCAATACTACTATATGTACAGGACATACAGGAGAACTGAAATGCTGTTTCTCTTCAGTGGTGTGCGCAATATATAAAAAAAGGGAATAAGGTTGGAAAAACGACAGCAGTCTATGTACAGTAATGATACCCATAGTGCAAATAGCGGTAAAAGATAAAACCCAGACATCCTATATACAGAAAAGGTAGAGCAGTAATACTCATAGTTGCAAGTTCGGTGCGGTAATGCAGGTGCAGACAGTGGCAGATTGGATTTCACATGATCAATATTGCAATAACAGACAGCAGCAGGTATGACAGTTGTGCAAATGGTTGCAGTAAGGTGCAGAGACATACTGTACATCAGCAGATGTATTACTGTTGGTGTGCCAGTCTTTCTGTGCCCACAGCTGAGGTAGTTATTGTGCAGGTGAGTGCATTACAGTCCAGAGATGGGGGGCATTTTAAGACCAACTTTGGCCATTGTGAATATCTTGTCATGCCATTTGGCCTCACTAATTTGTTTGCAGTTTTTCAGGCTCTTATCAATGATGTCCTCCATAACTTTTTGAAAATGTTTGTTTTTCTTTACCTTGACAATATCCTAATTTTCTCCTAGATCCTGGCTGAACATCAGGCCTATGTTCATCAGGTGCTTCAGAGATTATTAGAGAGAAACTGTTTGTCAAAGCTTAAAAATGCAAATTTAATGTATCCACAATCTCTTTCCTTGCTTTCAAAATAGAGTGGGCAGGTGAAGGTGTACCCAGACAATGTAAGGGCAGTGGTGGATTGGCCTCAACCAGAGTCATACAAACAGCTGCAGGAGATCGTGCAGTTTGCCAATTTTGACTGCAGTTTCATCCAGAATTACAGCAGGGTGACTGCCCCCCACACCCAGTTTATCGCCACCAAAGTTCCCTTCATCTGGTCAGAACCTTCACATCTCTGTGCTTACTGTTCTCATCGCCTTTCTCCTACAGAAAAAAGCTATGATATTGGGGATCATGAGTTGCTGGTAGTGAAGTTAGTGCTAGAAGAGTGGAGGCACTTGTTGGAGGGGGAAGAACAGCCATTCATTGTCTCCTGCCGGTACTCACCAGACAGTGATTAAGCCCTTCCTCCCTCATTCTTGTTTTGTAGGAGTCCTCACATGGGAGGTAGAGCAGTGGATAAGATGAGCACAACTCCAGGACCCTGATCCTGATGGAAACCCAAAGAACCACTTGTATGTTCCAGAGGCAGTATGTTCCAAGGTAATCCAGTGGGCCCACACAGCAAGATTTTCTTGTCATCCTGGGTTTAACTAGACCCTTGATTTGGTCAGAAGAGCATTCTGGTGGCCAACTCTGATTAAGGATGTGAAGGAGTATTTAGGAGTGTGTACTATCTGCTCTACCAACTAGACCTTCAGTCAACCCCCTGCAGGTCTGCTCCAACCTCTACCGGTTGCCAATGGTTTTATATTGCCCTGGACTTTATCACTGGATTTTGCCCATCAGAAGGTAATAGCACCATACTTACAATTGTTGGTAGATTTGCTAAAGCTGTACCCTTTGTTTCTCCCCCCAAACTTCCCTCAGCTACAGGAACAGCAGATCAGTTGGTAAGCCACGTGTTCCATTTTCATGGCATCCAAGTTGACATTGCATCTGACCGGGGACCTCAGTTTACTTCCAAGGTTTGGAAATCTATCTGTAAGGCCCTTGGGGCCTCAGTCAGTCTAACTTCTGGTTATCACCCACAGAGTAATGGCCAATGTGAATTTGCAAACCAGGAGCTAGAAGCTGTTGTCCAATGTGTGGCATCTGAAAACCCATCCACTTGGAGCTCCCACCTAGCCTGGGTGGAATATGCCCACAACTCTTCTACATCCGCAGCTACCAGCCACACATCATTTGAAGCTTCACTGGGGTACCAACCATGGCTGCCCCCCATGCTTGAGGAGGAAATAAGTGTACCCTAAGTACAACATCACCTTTGGTGAAAGAGCTGGCATAATACAAAGGCAGCCCTGCTTTGGACAACAGCCAGAGACAATCAGCTTACTGACCGTAGGAGGACTCTGCCCCCGACTACAAAGCAGTTCAGAAAGTATGGTTATTATCTAAAGACATCCCTCTAAAAACTGAATCCTGAAAATTATCTCCTCACTTTATGGGTCCATTTGTTATTGATAAAGTCATCAACTCATCTTGTGTTTGAATCAGGCTAACATAATCTGTGTTCACCCCACCCTTCATGTTTCTCAGGTCAAGCCAGTAAAAACCAACAACTTGTGCCCTCCTACCAAGCACCCTCCACCCCCCTGGATCATTGATGACCACCTTACTTATACTGTGAAGATCTTAGATGTCTGTTGGTGGCCCCAGTATCTAGTCCAGGTTGGTGGCCCCAGTATCTAGTCTGGGACGGTTATGGCCCAGAGTAGAGATCACAGATTCCACGCTCATTCGTCTTTGATGAGGACATGGTAAGGGCTTTCTATCAAGCCCACCCTGTGAAACCAAGAAGGGCACCAAGAGGTACCCCTTGAGGGGTGGGTTGTGTTAGGGTTCGTGGGACTCCATGTGTGGTTTTGTTACTGCTCCTCCTGCTCTCTGACCTCCCCTGCAGGCTCAGTGTGAAGAGCACACCTTTCTGCCACTGAATAATTATTGCAATTATAAAGAAGGATCAGATGCATCACCCAGTGCTGGAGTATACACTTACTGTGTGGTTACAGCTCACAAACCCAGGAATTTTTTGGTCCATTATATTATGGAGTGGCTATGACGCAGGTGTAGTGTGGCAAACTACTGATCGGAGGGTCTGGGGTCCGATTTCCGCTCTGTCTGCAGTCTGCATGTCGAAATGTTCTTGAGCAAGACAGTGAACCCCCAGTTGCTCTTGGTGGGTCAGGCCAGTGCCTGTGCATGGCAGCTCTGCTGCCATCAATGTGTGAATGTATGTGTGAATGGGTGGATAGCAGGATCTGTAAAGTGCTTTGGTCATCTAGAGATGAGAAAAAGCGCTATATAAAGTGAACGCCATTTACCATTTATTCGTGACACAAAGTAAACATTTTTATCCCCCACCGGTCGTAGCCCAAAGGGATTGAAGAGCCCTTTGGGCGAAGACCAAAGAGGGATTATGTTATGGGTCAGTCCATCTGTCTGTCTGTCCCACTTTTGTGAAATGAACTCCTCCTACCGTTTTGTTCTGATTGTTTTAAAACTTGGTATCATGGTTTGACACGCGCATATTGCAATCTAGTTCTGATCAGATGATTTTTGCGGGAATTGTAGCCCCTGACCTATGACTTCCTGTTTCACCTCACTTCATAGACAGTAACTGTTTTGTGAAATCAACTCCTACAGTTTTGGTCCGATTGTTTTGGAACTTGGTAGTTTGATGTACTCTGATGATGCGCATATTGCAATTTCACTCTCACTGGATGAGGTTGAAGTCAAAGGTCAGGTCAGATTTGTCTCTAAATCTTCTAAACACAGTAACTACTGAAAAAAAATGATGTAGGCTTTTCAAATCAATACAATAGTTGCATCTAATACACATCTTGGACGATTTACACCCTCACTTAACTATGGGTTTGGGGTCAAGCGCTCAAAGGTTCAAAGTTAACATTGCAGTTGCACTATGGTAAATGTTACATTTACTATTACTATAAAACAAGTAAAGCTAGGGCCACCAAACCTGGTATACAGGTTCACCTTGGAATCCTGAACTCTGAGTATGGGTTTGGGTTCAAAGGTCAAGTTTAACATTCCCTATGCCTTATTACCGTACAAGTAAAGTTAGGGTCACCAAACTTGGTACAC
The DNA here is from genome assembly GCA_020510985.1 of Pholidichthys leucotaenia. Classification (NCBI taxonomy): domain Eukaryota; kingdom Metazoa; phylum Chordata; class Actinopteri; order Cichliformes; family Pholidichthyidae; genus Pholidichthys; species Pholidichthys leucotaenia. The sequence continues at coordinate 214,012,040 of CM035849.1, read as the reverse complement.
AGGTTCACCCTGTGACCCTGAAGTGTAACTATGGTTTTGGGATCAGAAGGTCAAAGGTCAACATCAAAATGGCTTATAAACTATATCTCAACAACAAGGAAAGCTAGGGTCACCAAACTTGCTTCACAGGTTCACCTTGCGATCCTGACCTCTGACTATGGTTTTGGGGTCAAAGGTCAAGGTTAACATTCTTTATACCTTATTACTGTATGAGTAAAGCTAGGGCCACCAAACTTGGTACACAGGTTCACCCTGTGACCCTGAAGTGTGACTGTGGTTTTGGGATTGCAAGGTCGAAGGTCAACATCAACATGACTTATAAACTATATCTCAACAACAAAGAAAGCTAGGGTCACCAAACCTGGCACACAGGTTCACTCTGAGACCAGAACCTCTGACAACAGGTTTGGGGTCAAAAGGTCAAAGGTCAAGGCTGGCACTCCCTATGATCTCTTACTATAGAATGTGTAAAGCTCTCTAGGGTCAACAAATTTTCTATACGGGTTCACCTTGGGATCCTGACCTACAACTATGGGTTGTATACTTTGTTGTATATTTGGAGATGATGGGCTTATCATAATTTGGTTCTGCGACAGTAATTATATTGAAAAGTTGAAAACTACTCTCCTTCAGTAAGTATTGGGATCTTCAAATAAAATGGAGGCATGGGTATTGCACTCACCTCAGAGTGCTTTTGTTTTTGTTTTTATTTCTGATGGCATTAATTTAAAGTTGAATATGGAGGGGACCTAACAATCACAACCCTGTATTTAGTGTCAAAGTGGTATCAGAGTATCAAAAATTTTAAAGAACATGGCTAGCTGATGAAGATAAACTTCCAGCTTGTACAGTAAAACATATAAAACAAAAATATTCAAAACATTTTAAATTATAGCCTATATCCATTTAATTATTTTAAAACTTTCGCCATATTGGACTGTAGTAAAAAAACACATTGAAAAAGCCACCTTTAGATGTTACAAATTGAGGCTCTGCAGGATACAGTTCCTGACCATGCTCTTGTTATTTTTGATGGTTCTGATTGAGCAATCTCATAGTTATCTAGATTTTTGACGTTTTAGACTAATAATAGCTAAATGGCGGCGGCGCACACAGATGCTAGGGCTCGGAGTTCCTCCATTCAGTGCTGTTTTTGTTTGTTTGTGTACATTTTTTCATTGACTTTTATCCCGATTTGTTGGGCGAATATCATCTACAGCCGACAAGATCTGTTGCTGCTGGGATTGCAGAGATAATTAACGGCAACATCTTAGTTTCTTCATTCACACAACATTCCAACTGACATAGCTAGGACATCGGGCTCCCCGTGGCTTGTGATACCGGAGAGGAAAAAAGAGGTGGCATCTGGACAGGAGGCAAAAACGGGGTTGTAGCGCTGGAGTGTGGAAGAGGCTAAAGAAGTGACCACACAGACTCCCTCTCCCCAGTCTTTTCCTCGCCACCGCCAGGTCTGTTGTGAATAAGATGGACGAGCTTAGATTACAATTGGAGGACAACAGAATTATTAGAGATTGTTGTGCGCTGATCATCACAGAGTCGTGGCTTAACCCAGTGGTGCCTCATGCAGCAGTGGAGCTAGCAGGCCGCATTCTACACCGCCAAGACAGAAATGGGATCTCACTGAAACAACAAGGTGGGGGTCTTTGCATCTACATTACCGAAAATTGGGCTAAAGACACTAAAGCTACTTTCCGATTGCCCAATAGTGTACTCTGAAGTGGACTGCACAGGGTATTCAACCATATTAAGTGAGATTCCAAACCGAAGGGAGTGAACGGTCCTTAGTTCAAAGGGAACTGAGAACTGAGCAGGGAAGAAGTGAACACCGGACATCACTTCACTGGAAGTTAACAGGAAAGTTACCCATAAGCCACTGCGCCTCAAATACAAGTAAAACAAACTATTGTTGTTAACATTATTAACAAGCTAAACTGATGTTGGTTATTGTTTATGTGAACTGATAGTAATAAAAAATATATTTGCATTAATATTTTATCTAAGAAATATAAATATTCGTCATAGTATCAGTACATGTCCATGGTTACCGTGGTAATGCACGGAGGAGGGAGCCGATGGTTACAGGGTGTTTCAGATGGAGAAATTTTGTGAAAGGCAGTTAACTGATATTCCCTGAGAACGGAGCAGGGAGTAGGAAATACAGTTGAAGTACATTGTGGATCGGAACGTAGCTTAAGTCAATAGACAGCCACTGCTCACTTGATTTAGAGTATTTGACAGTCAAATGCAGACCCTTTTTTCTTTTCCCTCGTGAGTTTTCATCAGCTGTTGTGATCACAGCAGTGTATATAGCCCCAGATGCTAAAGTTAATGTGGCTCTTAGCCTCTTACACAGTGCCATTAGTACTCAGTTGAACAGATATCCTGAGGCAGCACACATAATAGCGAGGACTTTAATCATGTACACTTAACAGCAGTGTTTCCCAAATTATACCAGCATGTGACTATAGACTGCTGGATAAAGTCTACTCTAACATTAAACAAGGATATAAAGCTATACCATCATCTCATTTGGGCCAATCGGACCATATTTCCCTGTTTATGCTACCAGTTTACACCCCTCTCAGGAAGAGAGCTCCCCCCACCTTAAAAACTGTTGGAATATGGCTTGATGGTGCCATTTCACAGCTGCAGGATTGTTTTAAAAATACAAACTGGAGTATTTTCAAATCTCAGGACCTTGAAGAGTACACTACATCTGTACTCTCTTACATCAGGTACTGCACAGACACTGTCACTGCCGAAAAGCGCATCCAGGTGTATGCCAACCAGAAACCTTGGATGACTAGAGAGGTCAGGATGCTGCTTAGGAACAGAGATGCCACATTCAGGTCCTGGGATGTGGATCTGTACAATGAAGCCAGGGCAAATCTGAAAAGGGGTATCAGGCAGGCAAAGCTGGACTATAGGAACAAAATTGAGGACCACTTTCACAGCAACAACATGAGGCAGGTGTGGCGTGGAGTCCAAAGCATCATACATTACAAATCCAAATCCAACGCTGTGGAGGGTGATGCAGCGCTGGTGGAGGAGTCGAACTGCTTCTTCGCCCGCTTTGAAAAGGAAACATCAGAAATGGCTGTACCTCATCTTCTAGCCAACACCAACCACATCTTCATGGTGACGGAGCATAATGTGAGATGCATGCTAAGAGCAGTAAATCCCAGGGAAGCAGCAGGTCACTGGTAGGGTGCTGAAAGACTGCGCAGACCAGCTCACAGGGATTTTTTACAAAAATTTTCAATCTGTCTTTAGCCAAGGCCACTGTTCCACCTTGCCTAAAGTCCTCAATTATTATCTCTGTCCCCCTAAAAAAGACCACCATCACCAGTCTAAATGACTTCTGGCCAGTGGCTCTCACTCCAGTTATTATGAAGTGTTTTGAGAAACTGGTCAGGAACCATATCACTCAAGGACTTCCTTCCAAATTTGACCCTCACCAGTTTGCATACAAGAACAACAGATCGACAGACATCTTCCCCAACATTTTGGTAAACAAATTAAATAACCTTGGCCTCTCATATTCCATCTGCTTCTGGATAAAAGGCTTTCTCAACAACCGCACACAGAGTTAAAGTAGGATCACACCTTTCCCCAGCATTGAGCCTTAACATCGGCGCCCCTCAGGGATGTGTGTTGAGTCCTCTACTTTATACTCTATATACGCACTCATGACTGCACCTCCACCCACCCAAGAAATTCCATCCTGAAATTTGCAGATGACATGACAGTGGTCGGGCTCATCACAGGCGAAGATGAGACTGCATACAGGGTTGAGGTGGAAAAATTAACATCATTGTGCAAAAATAATAATTTGGTTCTCAATACCACCAAAACAAAAGAAATAATAGTGGACTTCAGGAAAAACACAGTCAGTCCTCAGCCCTAACATATCAATGGAGACCAGGTGGAAAGAGTCTCTGACTTTAAGTTCTTAGGCCTGTACATTGATGACGACTTAACCTGGAAAACCAACACCATGGCACTGATCAAGAAGGCACAACAGTGACTGCACTTTCTAAGATGTTATGTCCACAAACCTGGCAATAAAGAGACTGATGAGGATGCTGCACTGGAACTGGAACTTTATTACATTATGTTAATAATAATACAGAGCATGTGACTGAGCCCTCAGCTCCAAACTGCAGTGATGCTGAGAGACCAAGAGGCCGGGTCTCCCTTGCTTATATGTCAGCGTGATGATGGCACCAGCCGGCTGCGTCATCATGCCGCTCCCTGGTGTTAACCCCTTCACCACATTCTCCCTCCTCCTTGCAAAAACATAGAATACTTTATATAATTAATACCCTTCCCAATTTGGTACTACTAACATCCTACTGGACTAGGGTTAGCAGGTGGACCGCCGCTCAACTCGACGCAGCTGAGTGGATTATTCTGTGTCTTTTTTTTAGCCATGCTCCTAACTAAACAGTCACTGTTTTTTTTTTTTTTTTCTTACAGTCTTCCATGGAGAGAACAGTTCTGCCTGAGGGGTTCTGTGGCGGGCCCATGGCGGCCGCCTCCCTGGAGCTTTGAAGCAGTCCTGTGGTGGCCGCCTCCCTGGAGCTGCCGGACCCCCGGGGCCAATCTTCATGATGCTGGGGCCCGAGTCCCACACTGCGGTAGATGACTCCCGTGGAGTCTTGCCGTCTGGAGCAGCCACCCAGACATGCCGTAGTTGGTTCGCGTGCCAAAGCAAGCCGTCTGTCAGCCGAAAGTATGCTGTTCCCAGCTTTGCCACAATCCTCAGCAGCGTCCGTTGTTTCGCTGGCTGCAGCCTGGTCAGTCGCCATCCTGGTCTCTCACCGGTGCAAACCCGAACCCAGTCCATGACTTGGAGTGGTGCCTTACTTGGTTTTAAGCGTTGTTGTTGTGCTCCCGGTGGCTCTGTGTGCTCGTTCAGCTTGGGACCTGTGTCGTGCTGCGGCAGTTCCGCAGTCACTGTATTCGCTGTGGACCCTTTACCCGTTGTCTCCATTGGGTGTGGGGTTAGTTAGCTTAGCTTCTCATTGACGGTGGTGAGTTTTTGCATGCTGTGCCATGTTTTTGGGCTTAGCAAAGTAACTAGTTAGCATCTCGACAGCATCCTCATAATAGTCCTTCAGACCAAGCGTGTGAAGAATCCTCTGACCCTCAATGCCTAGGTTGTGGACATGCAGCGCTCATGTCCTCACCTTATCCAACTTTCCCAGGTCCAACGCTGTAACATACATTTCAGTTGCCTCCAGCCAACGTGGCGATGGAACTGGCGGTTCCCCTGGGAGCTCAAGGAAAAGCTGCTGCGGTGTTAGGCATGCCTCCATGCTTAATCCTCCTTTTCCAAATGTTATGTCCACAAACCTGGCAGTAAAGAGATGGACGAGGATGCTGTACTGGAACTGGAACTTTATTACATTACGTTAATAATAATACAGAGCATGTGACTGAGCGCTGGGCTCCTAACTGCAGTGATGCTGAGAGACCAAGATGGCCAGGTCTCCCTTGCTTATGTCGGCGTGATGATGGCACCAGCCGGCTGCATCATCACACCGCTCCCTGGTGTTAACCCCTTCACCACATAAGGGTCTTAAAAAACCATGCTCTAGCTAAGGAGCTGCTGGTGTCCTTCTATAGATGCTCCGTCGAAAGTGTATTGACTTACTGTAATTCAGTGGGGTTTGCAAGGTGCACTGTCCAGGAAAAGACAGCTCTCCAGAGGATCATCAACACAGCACAAAAGATCATTGGATGTGCTCTCATCTCTTTAGAGGAGCTGTACAAGTCCCGCTGCTACAGAAAAACTCCTGAAGGACACATCCCATCCAGCACATTACCTGTTCCAGCTGCTACCTTCAGGCAGGCGGTACAGGGCAATAAAAGCAAAAACAAATAGACTGAAAAATAGTACATGCCCTCGGACCATTGCTTTATTAAACAGCATGTGAAATATGCAGCTTATTTATACAGTGGTGTGAAAAGGTGTTGGCCCCTTTCCCGATTTCTCATTTTTTTTGTATGTTTGTCACATTTAAATGTTTCACATCATCAAACAAATTTAAATATTAGATAAAGATAACACAAGTGAACACAAAATGCAGTTTTTAAATGAAGGTGTTTATTATTAAGAGTAAAAAAAAAAATCCAAACCTACATGGCCCTGTGTGAAAAAGTGATTCCCCCCCTCATTAAAACACAAATTAACTGTGGTTTATCACATCGTTGGAAAACTGAGTTCAAGTTCTCTAGCCACACCAAGGCCTGATTATTGCCACACCTGTTCTCAATCAAGAAATCATGTAAATAGGACCTGTGTGACAAAGTGAAATAGACCAAAAGATCCTCAAAAGCTAGACATCATGCTGTGATCCAAAGATATTCAGGAACCCATGAGAAGCAAAGTAATTGAGATCGATCAGTCTGGAAAAGGTTATAAAGCCATTTCTAAAGCTTTGGAACTCAAGGGAACCACAGTGAGAGCCATTATCCACAAATGGTGAAAACATGGAACAGTGGTGAACCTTCTCAGGAGTGGCCGGCCGACCAAAATTACCCCAAGAGCTCAGCGACGACTCATCCAAGAGGTCACAAAAGACCCCACAACAACATCCAAAGAACTGCAGCCTCACTTGCCTCAGTTAAGGTTAGTGTTCATAACTCAACCATAAGAAAGAGACTGGGCAAAAATGGCCTGCATGGCAGAGTTCCAAGACGAAAACTACTGCTGAGCAAAAAGAACATAAAGGCTTGTCTCAGTTTTGCCAGAAAACATCTTGATGATCCCCAAGACTTTTGGAAAAATACTCTGTGGACTGACGAGACAAAAGTTGAACTTTTTTGGAAGGTGTGTGTCCCATTACATCCAGCGTAAAAGTAACACAGCATTTCAGAAAAGGAACATCATACCAACAGTAAAATATGGTGGTGGTAGTGTGATGGTCTGGGGTTGTTTTGCTGCTTCAGGACCTGGAAGACTTGTTGTGGTAAATGGAACCATGAATTCTGCTGTGAACCAAAAAATCCTGAAGGAGAATGTCTGGCCATCTGTTCGTGACCTCAAGCAGAAGCGCACTTGGGTTCTGCAGCAGGACAATGATCCAAAAAACATCAGCAAGTCCACCTCTCAGTGGCTTAAGAAAAACAAAATGAAGACTTTGGAGTGGCCTAGTCAAAGTCTTGACCTGAATCCGATTGAGATGTTGTGGCATGATCTTAAAAAGGCGGTTCATGCTCGAAATGTGGCTGAATTACAGCAATTCTGCAAAGATGAGAGGGCCAAAATTCCTCCACAGCGCTGAAAAGACTCATTGCCAGTTATCACAAATGCTTGATTGCAGTTGTTGCTGCTAAGGGTGGCCCAGCCAGTTATTAGGTTTAGGGGGCAATCACTTTTTCACACAGGGCCATGTAGGTTTGGATTTTTTTCCCCTTAATAATAAACACCTTCATTTAAAAACTACATTTTGTGTTTACTTGTGTTATCTTTGTCTATTATTTAAATTTGTTTGATGATCTGAAACATTTAAATGTGACAAACATACAAAAAAATGAGAAATCAGGAGGGGGGCAAACACTTTTTCACACCACTGAATATACAGAGACATATACTGCACATAAATCTCTGAACTTTGTGTTAGAAGAATTGGCCAAAATGACTAACCAACAGGCCAAAATAATAAACCTAATAGAAGAGGTACAAGCCCTACATTCAATAATAAAAGAAAAAGACAAAAAAATTATGGACCTGGAGCAACACGGGCGTCTTCTGGAGCAACGCGTCGAGGATCTTGAACAAGGTTCTCGCATTGATGACCTAGTTATAAGTGGACTAGACATCAGATATCAGTCATACGCCCATGCCGCAACAGGACTGAGTGGTGAACATGCTTCCATAAGTGAATCAATGTCCTTAGAAAACCAAGTGCTTCAGTTCCTTAATGATAAAGACATTAAGGCAGAAGCCAATGCGATCTCAGCCTGTTATGCTTTACCGAAGAAAGATAACAAAACAAAGAAATCAATTGTGATGCGCTTTGTGAACAGGAGGGTGAAAAATGACATACTGAGGCAGGCCAGAAAACTAAAGGAAACTCAAGTTTACCTAAATGAACACCTGACAAAAAAAAACGCTGAATTAGCACGGCAGGCACGGATGCTAAAAAAACAAAATAAGATACAGTCAACCTGGACAAGAAATTGTAGAATTTGGATTAAACTAAATGGAACACCTGAGCAAGCAAAAAGTATAATGATCAGAGATGCTACTGACTTAGATAAATACAAATGAACACTGACTATGAAACACAGAGTGAGGAAACTCAAACTCTAAAAATATGCCACTATGCTGAACATAAACCACAAGAGATGGAGAATGATATTGATCCTGATAACCACTTTTTCAATAATATTCATAACCACTGTGAATATTACACTGAAAAGCAATTCAAAAGTCAAGTGCAATTAGATGGTAAACTGTCAATAATACACTTCAATAGCAGAAGTCTTAACAAAAACTTCTCACAGATTCAGGACTATTTAAAACAGCTAAACAGAAAATTCACAGCTATTGCAGTCTCAGAAACCTGGCTTAATGAAGACCAGGCTCCCCTGATGGCAATAGAGGGATATCAGATGTTTAACATTAACAGATCTCAAAAAAAGGGTGGTGGTGTTGCACTGTATATTGATGACCTATATAGATGTAAGCTTGTAAATGAAATGTCCTCAGCACTACCAGGGATTTTGGAATGTGTTACTGTTGAGATTGACCTAGACAAAACAAAAAATCTAATCATAAGCTGCATATACAGAACGCCGGGAACTTGCATTGAGACATTCAGAGATAAATTAGTCGAGCTGTACAATAATATTACTAGTAAGAAAATGGTAGCAATTTGTGGAGATTTCAATATTGACCTACTTAATCCACATCAACAAAATGTAGTTACAGAGTTCATGAACTCTATGTACAGCATGAGTCTATATCCCACAATAACACATCCCAGTAGAATCACAGTTCACTCTGCTACACTTATTGACAACCTGTTTGTCAATGTTCTCGATAAGAAAATAGAAAGTGGATTATTGATAAATGATATAAGCGACCACTTGCCAATCTTTGCACTTATCCATGGCCACATGGGGCCCAACCCAGAAAAAATCTCAAAATCGTTCAGACACAAATCACCAAACGCAATCAGTTCTTTTAAAGAGGACTTGCTGAAGCAAGACTGGACAGAAGTCTATGTATCAGATGTAAATGAAGCCTATGACACATTTATAAACATTGTAACCACGCTTTATGAAAAAAACTGCCCATTAGTTAAAAAAAAGCTTAAACACAAATTTGCTGACAAACCATGGTTAACCAAAGGACTACAAAAGGCGTGTAAAAAGAAAAATTTATTATATAAAGCTTTCATAAAGAAAAGGACAAAAGAAGCAGAGCAACGGTATAAAACATACAAAAATAAGTTAACATATATAATATGATGCAGTAAAAGAGACTATTACAGTAAAGAACTGGAAAAAAACAAAGACAATATTAAAAATACATGGGCAATAATCAACAGTATCCTTGGAAATAAAAGCAGAAATACTAGCTACCCAACTAATATTCCAAAAAATAATAAATCGACTCCGAATGTGAATATAGCTTCACCTGCAGATGAATTTAATAATTTTTTTGTTAACATTGGACCTAAACTGGCCCGAGAAATACCCACTACGGCGTCTACAGGTGATACAATATGCAATAACACTGCTGTAAAAGACACCATCTTCATAAAGAACACAGACGAAAGAGAGGTCATTGAAATTGTTAAATCGTTCAAAAGTAAAACATCTACTGACTGCGATGGTATTGACATGCTACTAGTCAAAACTGTTATCGAATGCATAGTGAAACCACTGACGTATATCTGTAACCTGTCTCTCCAATCAGGTATATTTCCCAATGCAATGAAAATAGCTAAAGTAATTCCGATTTACAAGACAGGCGACAGAGGGGAACTCTCCAACTACAGACCAATTTCACTATTACCGCAATTTTCCAAGATACTTGAAAAAATATTCTATGAGAGAATTGACAACTTCATACTGAAGAATGATTTATTGTGTGAGCAGCAATATGGGTTCAGACACAAAAGGACAACAGCATATGCCTTAATGGAATTTACAGAAAAAATATCAACAGCCATTGAAAATAAAGAGTATTCAGTTGGAGTATTCCTGGATCTTAAAAAAGCATTTGATACAGTAGATCACAATCTATTATTAAAGAAACTACAAAATTGTGGTATTAGAGGGGTAGCACTGTCCTGGTTAAGTAGTTACTTAAAGAATAGATATCAGTTTGCATGTGTTAACAGCAAAAACTCAGAGTTACTGAAGGTCACCTGTGGAGTCCCACAGGGTTCAGTTTTGGGACCATTATTATTCAATATGTATATAAATGATATATGTAAAGTTTCAGAAAAAATGGACTTAATATTGTTTGCTGATGACACTAATCTGCTATGCAGTGGAAACAATTTGGAACAACTTCTGGATACACTCGGAAAGGAATTAGGAAAGCTGAAACTGTGGTTTGATTCAAACAAATTAACGCTCAATTTAAGCAAGACAAAATTTATAGTCTTTAACAACCATCACAACTACCCAGTACCCAAACTCAGTGTAAATGGTGTAGAGATTGAAAGGGTATCTGAAACTAAATTCCTTGGAGTAATAATTGATAACAAACTGTGTTGGAAGCCACATATTAATTATATAAAAGGTAAAGTATCCAAATCAATTGCAATATTACACAGAGTGAAAAATCTGCTGAATCAACCCACACTATACACCTTGTACCATTCATTAATACTCCCATACATGACATATTGTAATGAAGTATGGGGAAATACATATAAAACAAACATATATCCACTCTTTATGCTTCAAAAGAGAGCTATTAGAATAATCAACAAAGCAGCTTACAGGGAACCAACAAACCCACTTTTTCTTAAACAAAAAACTCTCAAGTTGAAAGATCTGATTGACTTTAAAACCGCAATAATAATGTTCAAAGTGAAGAATCTATCACTGCCCGCAAATATCCAAAAGTTGTTCCAAACAAGGGAGAAACGATATCACTTCAGAGGAACATGTATATTTCAAAAGCCTACAGTGAGAACAACCACCAAGCAACACTGTATTTCAGTGCAAGGAGTCAGATTATGGAACGATTTTGGACCTGAATTAAAATCATGTACAAAGCTTGGACAATTTAAACAAAAACTAAAGGAAGAAATACTCCAAACATATTTACAAGACGACATGTAAACTCACATAAGGATTGACATTTCCAGCCTGTGTTGTGTTGTAGCTTAGTTTTTCTTTTTTTCTCTGTGACACTATGTCTTAGATTTGTTTTTGAATAGTAACCGCTTAACTTAGACTAGCTCAGTTTTCTTTTTCTCTCAGTCACATTTTGTCTTAGCCTTGTTTTAAATTGTAATCGCTCTTGTCTTGTTTTCTCTTTTTTTCTCCTTTGAATTCTTGGATGGAATATGGGTGGGCAATATAAGCTGCGGCTTCAGCCATCACCCATTTCGGATAACTCACGTGGAATAGTATAGCAGAAGGAGTCTTTGTCTAATTTGACCTTGTTGTTATATTATACAGTTTCTTTTAACCTGTAATGTACTATCCGAAATAAATAAATTCATTCATTAAAGTTGCATATACTTTCATATACAGTTTTTATACTTGTACTTATTTATATTTGCCTATTGCAAATTTTTAACTGTCCATCCATCCATCCATCCATCCATCCATCCATCCATCCATCTTCTACCACTTTTCCGGAGGTCCGGGTCACAGAGGCAGCAGTTCAAGCAGAGAAGCCCAGACTTCCCTCTCCCCAGCCACCTGTTCCAGCTCTTCAGAGAGGATACCAAGGTGTTCCCAGACCAACTGGGAGACATAGTCTCTCCACCGAGTCCTGGGTCTGCCCGGGGTCTCCTCCCAGTGGGATGTGCCCAAAACACCTCAAGTGGGAGGTGTCCAGGAGGCATCCTAATCAGATGCCCATACCACCTCAACTGACTCCTTTCAATGTGGAGGAGAAGCGGTTCTACTCTGAGCCTCTCCCGGATGACTGAGCTCCTCACCCTATCTCTGAGGGTGAGTCCAGCAATCCTACGGAGAAAGCTCATTTCAGCCGCTCGTATCCACGATCTCGTTCTTTCGGTCATTACCCAAAGCTCGTGACCATAGGTGAGAGTAGGAACGTAGATTGACTGGTAAATCGACAGCTTTGCCTTAGAACTAAGCTCCCTCTTCACCACAACAGACTGGTACAACGTCCGCATCACTGCAGATGCTGCTTCAATCCGTCTGTCAATCTCTTGCTCCATTTTCTCCTCACTCATGAATAAGACCCCAAGATATTTAAACTGCTCCACTTGGGGCAGGAGCCTGTCCCCAACCCAGAGAGGACAATCCACCTTTTTCCGGCTGAGGACCATGGACTTGGACTTGGAGGTGCTGATTCTCATCCCAGCCGCTTCACACTCAGCGGCAAACAGTCCCAGCAAGAGGTGTAGGTCATTGCTGGATGAAGCCAACAGGACATCATCTGCAAACAACAGAGATGAGATCCTGTGGTCACCAAGCATGACACCCTCCATTTCCTGGCTGCACCTAGAAATCCTGTCCATTAAAATTATGAACAGGATTGGTGACAAAGGGCAGCCCTGGCGGAGTCCAACTCTCACTGGGAATGAGTCCGACTGAGTGTTGGCAATGCAAACCAAACTCTCACAACGGTCATACAGAGACCGAATAGCTCGTAACAACAAGCCCGATACCCCATACTCCCGAAGCACCCCCCACAAAAAACCACGAGGGACGCGGTCAAATGCCTTCTCCATGTCCACAAAACACATGTAAACTGGTTGGGCAAACTCCCACGAACCTTCGAGAATTCTCGAGAGGGTAAAGAGCTGGTCCGATGTGCCACAGCAGGACGAAAACCACATTGCTTCTCCTGAATCTGAGGTTCGCCCAACGGCCGGACTCTCCTCTCCAGTACCTTGGCATAGATCTTCCCAGTTAGGCTGAGGAGTGTGATCCCTCTAAAGTTGGAGCACACCCTTCAGTTCCCTTTTTTGAAGAGAGGAACCACCACCCCGATTTGCCATGCCAAAGGCACTGCCCCCGACCTCCACGCAATGTTGCAGAGGCGTGTCAACCATGACAGCCCAACAACATCCAGGGCCTTGAGGTACTCAGGGCGATTCTCGTCCACCCCTGGGGCCTGGCCACCAAGGAGATTTTTAACCACCTTGGCGACCTCAGCCCCTGTGATAGGGGAGTCATCCCCCTCGTCCCCAAACCCTGCTTCCTCTGTGGAAGGCGTATCAGTGGGATTGAGGAGATCCTCGAAGTATTCCTTCCACCGCCAGATGATATCCCCAGTCAAAGTCATTTTTAACTGTATATATTTTATTTTAGGCTGGAGGATGAACTATCTCTCAGAATGGGAAGAGCGAGCGCTGTGTTTGGAAACTTGAGGGAGAGACTCTGGAACAATCGACATGTGTCTATCGATGTGAAATGCAAAGTGTACAGAGCGACAGTACTGGCTACTCTATTGTACAGTGCTGAAACTTGGACTGTCTACAGAGTGCAGGTGAAGAAACTCCACGAGTATATGATGAGACACCTTCGAACCATAATGAACATCTCATGGAAAGACAAGATAACCAACACAGAAGTGTTGAAACAAGCTGGTCTACCATCAATGGAGGACATGCTAATACAGATGAACCTGAGATGGCTTGGACATGTTGAGAGAATGGACCACCAGCGTCTCCCTCGGCAGTTACTCTACTCACAGTTATGTGAGGGCAAACGCAATCAGGGTAGACCAAGGCTCAGATTTAAAGACACTGTAAAAAGAAACTTGAAGAAGCTGGACATAGACAGGAGTTCCTGGCAGCAGAAGGCTAAGGACAGAGCTGTGTGGAGGAATCTGATCAGACCTAAATGAAACAGTCATTGTCGCCCACGACAGACTGCTATGATGATGATGATGAGTCCTTCTTGCACTGAAGAAGACTGCACATAATTTTGTTGTACTGTGGTATAATGCTAATAAAGAATTCTGATTCTGATACAGAGATGCTCTGTGGTATGAAGTGTAGAAAAATGTGCACGTTACTAAAAGATCAAACTTTTGTGTCATATTAAGATGCTGACCAGAACCCAAAATGCAGGAAACCACAGTGAGACAGACAGTGAATTCAAGACAGTGATTTATTGAATGATATTGTAATAAGGTGAAGATGGAGATCTAGCCTTGTGAGGAATAAAGAGTAGTAGGAGAAGTAAGTATTCGATTTGGAACAATGATGGTGGTAATTTCAGTATAAGCAGCTGATGTGAGCGTTCGTCACGTCAAAGAGCTAGCTTGTCTGCTTTTGTTTGTTTTTAATGATTTCGTTTTTAATTTTTTATTTCTTTTTGCTGATATTAGTTTTTGTTTGGTGTTAGCTTGGTATTGGCCTCGCTGAAAAGCCCGATCACACACGCAGGTGGGTCGGAACCCCGAATGGGCTGTTTTTACCGGGCTAGGCTAACCTGCTAACCTGTTTTTAGCCTTTTTAGCTGTTTTTAGCTAACCTATTTTTAGCTGTTTTAGCTGTTTTTGGCTGGCTGGCTGGCTATCCACCTTATCGCCTGGAATGCCATGGCTCCATCCCCGACGTGTATCTGCTGTGTATCCCTCCTTAGTAAGGTTTCTGAATTGGAAGCAAGACTCTCCAGCCTCTATAAGATTCGGGAGGCTGAAGACCATCTTGACACCATTATTCTTGGGTGAACAACGGCCCCGGCAACCGATTCGTAGCTGGCAGAGATGGCTACCTACCTAGGGGAGTTCAGCGCATCTCCGTCCATTTCAACCCCTGCTCCGGCTTCTTCAGATGTCCAGGACCATAGCAACAGACACTGGCTTCACCTCGGGGCTAAACCCAAAGCTCCGGTTGGGTCTTCTAACGCTCAATGTGCGCCCTGGACCTTGGTTGGACCAGCTGGCAGTCATCGTCGATCGGCCAGACAGGGCCTCACCTCTTCTCTTCCCTTGCCCCTGGAAAATAAATTTGACATCCTTTCTCTGGAGGATTTTCCCCACCTGGACACTGGCCGTCCGCCCATGGCCGCCCCTCGTCCTCCTTCCTCTCCTTCAGCAGCGGCTCAAACCAGCAAACCCCGGACTAAGACTACTCTAGGTGTGCCAAATTACACACCAGCTCCAAATAGAAGAGAGTGCATCACCCTGCCTTCACAACAACAACACCATCGACAAAATTATTCACCTCATCAGAATCCACCGACAAAACCCCCCCAGACGACGCTGGTAATTGGTGACTCGATTATGAGGAACGTCAGAAGCAGGTACTGTATCACGAGATTTTTTCCTGGGGCTAGAGTGTCTGACATTGAGGCTCTTACCCCTGACCTACTAAATGAATTCCCCCACGTTAAAACTGTCATAGTACATGTTGGATGCAATAACATCCCAGATGAAGCATCGGAGATTTTAAAGAGTGACTTCAGGAGCCTTCTGTCCATTCTTATGAACTGTGGTAGACGTGCGTTTATCTCTGGGCTTTTGGCACCTCTCAGACGAGGTTGCAATTATTTTAGCAGAACTCTCAGTCTTAATATATACTTTGTTGTGTTTTACATGTCCTATTTTTAACATTGGTTTTGTAGACAATTTTAACTTGTTTTGGAACCGCCCATCACTTATGAGGCCTGATGGCATCCACCCTAATAAACTTGGTGCACGTGTTTTAAGGGACAATCTGTTCTATTCCATTCAGTGTTTTTTAGTACAGTGACTGAAAATTGGTGTGTTAACTCACTCTGAAGTTCCTGGGTCTACCAATCAGCCCTTTTTTGGTCTTGTTTCCACTTCTCATATTAATCCCATTAATCCAAATAATCCTCATTGTTTGGATCAGGCTTCGATTTATAACCCTACAGAGATTGTGTCTGTCTCCCATTACCCAAAATATTATAACTCAAGACAAATACAACACAACTTGATAAATACACGTCTTTCTGCGGCTCCTCCACATCCGCTACCTCCAGCTTTGCCCCTGTCTTCTCCCTTAGAGAAACCTTGTCTGCTCCTCCCAAAGTTAATAAAAAAGTTAATAAAAATATGGTGCATAAACATCCCAAAGTGATTAAACAAAAAGTTGGTAAAATTCAGATCAAACCTCAAGTCTCTAAATTTAATAATTTGGCCTCTGTTCCTCCTCATAATTTAAAAATTAAATGTGGTTTATTAAATATTAGGTCTCTGACTCCCAAGTCTCTTTTAGTCCATGATCTATTAATTGATCATCAGATTGATTTATTATCCCTCACAGAGACTTGGCTAGGGCAAGATGATTATGTTGGTTTGAATGAATCAACTCCCTCTGGTTATCTAAACTATCATAATCCCAGAAGTTCTGGTCATGGAGGTGGAGTAGCGGCAATTTTCCATTCTAAATTACTAGTTAATATAAAGCAAAAATCATGTTTTAATTCCTTTGAGAGCCTGGTCCTCAGTGTGGGGCATGTTGGCTATCTTGGCTTGAATACAATTTTCTTTGCCATAGTTTACCATCCTCCCTCGGCCTACTCAGAGTTTTTGTCCGAATTTGCAGAATTTTTAGCTGATTTAGTGCTGAAATCAATAATTATTGTAGGGGACTTTAATATACAGCTGTGGACAAAATTGTTGGTTCCCCTCTGTTAATGAAAGAAAAACCCACAATGGTCACAGAAATAACTTGAATCTGACAAAAGTGGTAATAAATAAAAATTCTATGAAAATGAACCAATGAAAATCAGACGATGCTTTTGAATTGTGGTTCAACAGAATTACTTTAAAAAACAAACTCATGAAACAGGTCTGGACAAAAATAGTGGTACCCCTAGAAAAGATTGAAAATAATGTGACCATAGGGACATGTTCAACCAAGATGTGTCCTCTAATTAACATCACAGGTGTCTACAAACTTGTAATCAGTCAGTTGGACTATTTAAAGGGTGCCAAGTAGTCACTGAGCTGTTTGGTGACATGGTGTGCACCACACTAAACATGGACCAGTGGAAGCAAAGGAGAGAGTTGTCTCAGGAGATTAGAAAGAAAATTATACACAAGCATGTTAAAGGTAAAGGCTATAAGACCATTTCCAAGCAGCTTGATGTTCCTGTGACTACAGTTGCACATATTATTCAGAAATTTAAGATCCACGGGACTGTAGCCAACCTCCCTGGATGTGGCCACAGGAGGAGATGGATAATACGAATGGTAACAAAAGAGCCCAAAACAACCTCTAAACACATTCAAGGTGAACTCCAAGGTCAAGGTACATCAGTGTCAGATCGCACCATCCGACGTTGTTTGAGCCAAAGTGGACTTCATGGGAGACGACCAAGGAGGATACCACTGTTGAACACAAATCATAAAAAAGCCAGACTGGAATTTGCCAAACTGCATGTTGACAAGCCACAAAGCTTCTGGGAGAATGTCCTATGGACAGAAGAGACAAAACTGGAACTTTTTGGTAAGGCACATCAGCTCTATGTTCACAAACGCTAAAATGAAGCATACCAAGAAAAGAATACTGTCCCTACTGTGAAACATGGAGGAGGTTCTGTTATGTTGTGGGGCTGCTTTGCTGCATCTGGCACAGGGTGTCTTGAATCTGTGCAGGGTACAATGAAATCTCAAGACTATCAAGGTATTCTAGAGAGAAATGTGCTGCCCAGTGTCAGTCAGCTTGGTCTCAGTCGCAGGTCATGGGTCTTGCAACAGGATAATGACCCAAAACACACAGCTAAAAACACCCAAGAATGGCTAAGAGCGAAACATTGGACTATTCTATGAGCCCTGATCTAAATCCTATTGAACATCTGTGGAAGGAGCTGAAACATGCCGTCTGGAGAAGGCACCCTTCAAACCTGAGACAACTGGAGCAGTTTGCTCATGAGGAGTGGGCCAAAATACCTGCTGAGAGGTGCAGAAGTCTCATTGACAGTTACAGAAATCGTTTGATTGCAGTGATTGCCTCAAAAGGTTGTGCAACAAAATATTAAGTTAAGGGTACCATCATTTGTTTTTGTTTTTTTTTAAATAATTCTGTTGAACCACAATTCAAAAGCATTGTCTGATTTTCATTGGTTAATTTTCATAGAATTTTTATTTATTACCACTTTTGTCAGATTCAAGTTATTTCTGTGACCATTGTGGGTTTTTTCTTTCATTAACAGAGGGGTACCAACAATTTTGTCCACGTGTTTACATGTTGATGTAGATAGTGACTGTCTTAATAAGGCATTCAATTCAATTTTAGACTCAATGGGGTTTTCCCAGAAAGTAGAAAATTCTACACATTATCTCCACCATACATTGGACCTCGTTCTGACTTATGGTATAGATATAGAAAATCTGGTAGTGTCTCCTCATAATCCTGTACTGTCAGACCATTGTCTGTTAACCTTTGATTTCACTATTTATGATTATTTGACTCCTAAAGAAAAATATTACTACAGCAGATGTCTTTCAGATGACGTTGTTACCAAATTTTTGCAGATTGTCTCCTCTATGCAATGGGTCAACACAACGGAAATAAAAGATGGAGAGCCTGCTCCTTTCGTAATTGATAGCATGGTAGATAGTGATGCAGCCTCTCTGCATCAGACTCTAGATTTGGTGGCCCCTTTAAAAAAGGAAGTCTAACCAGAGATTTCTAACCCCTTGGTTTAACACAGAAACTCATAGCTTAAAACTGAAGACTCGTCAATTGGAAAGGAAATGGCATTCTACTAATTTAGATGAATTCTATTTAGCGTGGAGAAATCATCTCTTAATTTATAAAAAATCTCTTGGAAAAGCTAGAACAAGTTATTATTCTGCATTAATAGAAGCGACTGACAAAGAGTCGGGACTCGGTCAATCCTCGTAACTCCCTTGAGCTTTCTAGTCAGGACTTTTTGAACTTTTTCAATCATAAAATTTTATCTATTTGAGATAAAACCAGTCATATTCTTTCTACCGTAAACTCAAGTACATTAACTGCTACAACTCCCTCAACTGATATCTGTTTAGATAAGTTTACTCCAATTGACCTTTTAGAGTTGGAT
The DNA here is from genome assembly GCA_020510985.1 of Pholidichthys leucotaenia. Lineage (NCBI taxonomy): Eukaryota > Metazoa > Chordata > Actinopteri > Cichliformes > Pholidichthyidae > Pholidichthys > Pholidichthys leucotaenia. The sequence continues at coordinate 213,992,828 of CM035849.1, read as the reverse complement.
AAAATAATCTCCTCATCTAAGCCTTCATCTTGTCTTTTGGACCCTATTCCTACCAGGTTATTTAAAATTGTCTTCGCAATTATTGGTAGCCGTATTCTTCACATAATTAATGCTTCTTTAACTCTGGGTTATGTACCACTGGCTTTTAAAATTGCTGTTATTAAACCCTTACTCAAAAAGCCAACGTTCGATCCAGGAGTTTTGGCTAACTATCAACCAATCTCTAATCTGCCTTTCATTTCAAAAATCTTAGAAAGAGTGGTTGCTGCGCAATTGTTTGACCACTTGCAGGGAATTGGTTTATTTGAAGAGTTTCAATCTGGGTTCAGAGTTCATCACAGCACTGAAACAGCCTTAGTGAAGGTCACTAATGACCTCCTTATCGCATCTGATAATGGACTTGTTTCTGTTCTTGTCCTTTTAGATCTTAGTGCAGCCTTTGACACTATCGATCGTGACATTCTACTTGATAAATTAGAACACTATGTTGGACTAAATGGAACTCCGCTGCAGTGGTTTAGGTCTTATTTGTCCGATAGACTTCATTTTATTCACATCAATGATGAATTTTCTTCCAACTCTAAGCTCAGTCACTGAGTTCCACAGGGATCTGTGATAGGCCCTATTCTTTTTAGTTTAAATTTGCTTCCGTTAGGCAATATCACTAGAAAGCACTGTATACATTTTCACTGTTACACAGACAACACACAACTATACCTATCAATGAAGCCTGATAATTGTAATCAATTAGCCAAATTAGATGCCTGTCTTAAGGAAATCAAAGCCTGGATGACTTGTAATTTTCTGCTACTAAACCCAGATAAGACTGAAGTCATTCTTGTTGGCCCAAAAAACCTTAGAAATTCCTTTCCAAATCATACTCTTAATTTGGATGCCGCCACTCCCACTCTGAATAGTTCTGTGAGGAATCTTGTAGTTATTTTTGATCAAGATCTGTCCTTTAATTCACATATTAAATTTGTTTCTAAGTCTGCCTTCTATCATTTGCGCAATATTGCCAAAATTAGGAGCATCTTGTCTCTGAATGATGCTGAGAAACTGATCCACGCCTTTGCCAGCTCTCGACTAGATTATTGTAACTCATTATTATCAGGTTGTCCCAAAATATCCTTAAAAAGTCTTCAGTTGATCCAAAATGCTACTGCAAGAGTTTTAACTGGTTCTAGAAAGAGAGATCATATCTCTCCGGTTCTGTCCTCCCTTCATTGGCTTCCCATAGAGTTTAGAATTAAGTTTAAAATCCTTCCTCTCACTTTCAAAGCTCTTAATAATCAGCCCCCCTTATATATAAAAGATCTGATATTACCCTATCATCCTAATAGAGCACTACGCTCCCAAAATGCTGGATTGCTTGTGGTGCCCAGAATCTCCAGAAGTACATTGGGAGGCAGAGCCTTCTGCTATCAAGCTCCTTCTCTGTGGAACCAGTTACCACTCTGGGTCCGGGAGTCAGACTCGGTCTCTGTTTTTAAGAACAGGGTAAAATCCTTCCTTTTCAATATAGCCTACGATTAGGGAGGGATTTCGTGTCTCTTAACCCCGCTTCTGTTCTGCTGTTAATAGAGTCAGAGTGCTGGATGACTGCCAATAATGTACTTGGTTTCTCACTGTTTCACGTTCTTTATGTCTGTCCTCTTCGTCCTCTCTATCTCCTCACCCCCGGCCAGTCACAGCAGATGACTGCCCCTCCCTGAGCCTGGTTCTGCTAGAGGTTTCTTCCTGTTAAATGGGAGTTTTTCCTCTCCACCGTTGCTAAGTGCTTGCTCCCAAGGGATCATCTGATTGCTGGGTCTTCCTGAAATTGTGGGGTTTTCTCTGCATTTTGTAGCACTATGAGATGACCTTTGTTGTGATGTGGCTCTATATAAATAAAGCTGAATTGAATTGAATTGAATTGAATGTTTATACTAGATGCTGGGCAGCCTCCTCATCCAGGGGAGGGAGAGTGTGGCACTGGTGGAGAGAGGTAAGCGGCTTGGTAGGACTTTTCTTCTGTTAACAGATAGAGAGGTGAGGGGATGGTTAGAATACTGTGGAAATTGAATTGCTATGAGCCACTTGCAGGTTCAGTAAGAAGGTGGACAGGTGAGGTGATGATCCTTTCTTTTCTTTTTCTCATAGGGCGGCGTAAAGAGAGGTAGGTAAAGGTACCCCAGGCCTGGGGGCTTTTCATGTGATAGTTGATTAGTAAGAAATGTTCCAGAAAGAGGTTACGTGAGGTTGGTTGCTGAGAGGAGTTTCAGGGGGTTTGAGCTGAGTGGGAGTAGTGCCAGAGAGAGGCAGTGGATAGTTAAGGGGAGATGATGGAGCTTCCTTGGGATCCAGGGACAAACAGAGACATTGGGGTATGAGGCTAGAAAGCACGAGGAACACACAGGAGGAGCAGGATATTTCAGGAGAACCAGCATGGAGCTATGACACCGAGACAATCCCACAGCATAAATGACTGAGTCCAGTACTTACAGGTGCATCTCAGTAAATTAGAATGTCATCACAAAGTTTATTTATTTAAGTAATTAAATTAAAAAAATAACACTCATATTCAAACTCAGATTCATTGCACACAGAGTGACATATTTCAACTGTTTATTTCTGTTAATTTCGATGATGTTCTCAAGTTGAAAGATCTGGTTGACTTTAAAACTGCAGTAATAATGTTTAAAGTGAAGAATCTATCACTGTCCGCAAATATCCAAAATTTGTTCCAAATAAGGGAGAAACAATATTGTTTCAGAGGAACATGAATATTTCAAAAACCTTCAGTGAGAACTACCACCAAGCAACACTGTGTTTCAGTGCAAGGAGTCAGATTATGGAACAATTTTGGACCTGAATTAAAATCATGTACAACGCTTGGACAATTTAAACAAAAACTAAAGGAAGAAATACTCCAAACATATATACAAGATGACATGTAAAATCACATAAGGATTGTCATATCCAGTCTGCGTTGTGTTGTTGCTTAGTTTTTTTGTCACATTTTGTCATAGCTATGTTCTGAATTGTAATCACTCTTGTTTTGTTTTTCTTTTAAATTCTTGGATGGAATATGGGTGGGCAATATAAGCTGCGGCTACAGCCATCACCCATTTCGGATAATTTATGTTGAACTGTATAATCAGAGGAATTATTGTCTAATCTGACCTTGTTGGATTTTCTTTCCCCCTTTGTTATATTATTCTGTTTCTTTTTTAATCTCTACTTTTAATCTATCCGAAATAAAGATTCATTCATTCATTCATTCATGATTATGGCTTACAGCTCATGAAAACTCCAAATTCAATTGAATTTCAACTCATGCTGTCATATTCTAATTAGTTAATTAACTCCAAACACTTGCAAAGGTTTCATGAGCCTTTAAATGGTCTGTCTGATTCAGTAGTTTACACAAATCAAGGGGAAAACTGCTGACTTCACAGTTGTGCAGAAGACCGTCACTGACACCCTCCACAAGGAGGGTGAGCCTCAAAAGGTCATTACTAAAGAAGCTGGCTGTTCACAGGGTGCTGTATCCAAGCATATTAATAGAAAGTTGAGTGGAAGAAAAAAGTGTGACAGAAAAAGGTTCACAAACAACATTGATAACTGTAGCCTTGAGAGGATTGTGAAGCAAAGCCCATTCAAGAATCTGATCCAGTGTGAAGTTTCTACAGTCAGGGATTTGGGGAGCAATGTCATCTGTAACTGTCCACTGTGTTTTATCAAGTCCAAAGTCAGTGCAGCCGTCTAGCAGGAAATTTTAGAGCACTTCATGCTTCCCTCTGTGGACAAGCTTTTGGAGATGCCGATTTCATTTTTCAGCAGAACTTGGCAACTGCCCACACTACCAAAAGTACCAAAACCTGGTTTCATGACAGTGGTATCAAGCCTGTCCAGGTTAGTCTGTCTACATTTAGCTGAGGCAAATGAAACCTGTAAGACTGTCTTTAGTTGGATATCCCAGGCCTTCAGAACAATTTGTGAGATTTACCAGTGTAATTGCATCTGCTGCATCCAGCAAACTAAATCGTTTCTAGCAACAGGAGTAGGAAATTGTTTTGGAAGAGATTTCCAGTTCAGTAATGTTTATAAAAAGTTAAACTTTTTGGTTCAGTGTCTGAAAAGTACATTATGTAGCATCTGCTGCATCTGGCACTTCAATTCATTTGTGTACACACCATGTCACCTAATTAAAACTGCTGTTGTTGTCAATAGCATTGAAGCAGTATGGTGGCCTAGTGGTAGAGCATCCACCCCAGTAACCGAGAGGTCATGGGTCCAAGTCCTGGCCAAGTTTTACCTGAGACCCTATAAAAATGGTACTTCCTGCATTCTAGCTTTGTGCTCAGCATTGTAGAATGGGGGAGGAAAGTTGGTTGTTCAGCAACAGGGGGAAACCCATGCCAGTGTACTCCCTGTGCTGGTCCCAAGCCTGGATTAATAGGGAGGGTTGCGTCAGGAAGGACATCCGGGGAAAAAAATCCTTGCCAAATCGGTGTGCGGATCATTGTGATATCAGGTGATGATATGCTGTGGTGACCCCAAAAGAAAGCAGCCAAGGAAAAAAAGTTGTCATTAGCACTGACTAAGTAAATACATTGATAAATATTCCAATAACCATTTGGCCTTTGTATGCATATTTTTTTAATCAGATGAATATATTTTAATTATTTTGCACCACCGCTGAATGTGTTTTAAAGCTGTTGTGAGTTGGTTTACGGTTATGGTACATTTCAAAAGAAGAATTCACACATGATGACGCTGTGTTCAGAGGGACAATAACTGTCAGATTTAACAAGCACGCTCACTAAGTAGTAAAACACATCTACTGTAGTTTACACAGCGTATGCTTCACTGGAACTCTGCAGAATCCCACATATAACACGTCAACATAGTGCACACTGGCGTGTATGGTGGTCTAGTGGTCTAACCATAACCGCATATTGCACATATGCAGTAATCACTGCTTCAACGCTGACTTGGACAGAGTTACTCACTCTGTGTCTTTCTCTCATTTACATCTACTATTACAGACAAAATGCTCAAAAATATATATTTACAAAATCTACACTCCTCTGTTGTGTGCACTACAGTTCGTGTCAAAAACAGAACAAACACAGAGCTTTAAGCAACAATAAGAGTTAATCAGAATGGGGAATTTGTATTTTTTGTCCTAATTATCTTCCACTTAAATCAATCCTGACTTCATCATATTACTATAGCTATGCTTCACAACTTCTGCAGCATACATTATGCTGCATTGTTAGGACCACAGCTAAAGCTGAATCAGAGAATTATTCAGAGATTTCTTATTGCCAAGACACACAGCATTATATTGCTTAGCCCATAAGAACCCAGACCCCTTCTCCTTCAAGAAAAAATATGGGGGTCTAGGTTCTTATCGATTAAGCTACAGATACTTGTCAAGTCCTCTAAAAGGAAAACTTAAACATCTGGCTGTGATGCAGTAGTATTCTTCTTCTATAGTCAAATATGATTTTGATTAATCTCTTTAAAAATCAACAAGAGCACCACACACAGTACATTATACTAGCATTTTTCAATCAGGGTTCCCTGAAATATTTACGTAGGTTTCTGTGGGAAATGTTCTAATTTTACTCTGTAATTGGTCCAAAAGATTCCAAATAATTTGCTGTTGTGAATGGGTTCTGTCATCCCCCGTGTACAACAATGGCAAATTTTTTTCAATTTTTTCAAGCAAAGCAAAAAAATCTACAATTGAAAATGGAACAAATTTAAATAAAAAAGAAAATCATTTAACCCCCTACAATATGTGCATTTTCAATACATGTACAGTGTGTGAAATGAAAATGTTCTTGTCATGGCGCCCGCAGGGCCATCATTAGTCCCAGCTGCACGCACACCTGCTGCCAATCGTCAGTGGGCTTTAAGAGCCGGACCAGCCTGTGACTCAGCATGGAGCCGTCTGTCAAACTCCCGAGGACACGTCTCTCATCTACAGCCACGTCCTGGCTCTTCCTCTAACCACGAACAACGCGTCGCTACACGTAAGCTTAATCTCCACTTACCTTGTCAAGTTCCTCTCCCCTGTGCACAGGTGGATCTCCCTGGCGGCGGATTCTCTCTCCCCAGCGGCGGTTCAGCTCCACTCCAGCATCAGGGTAACTCACACTCCTCCCTGCACAGAGCCAGACACTTTTTCCCTGGCTGTCGCCCTCAAGGCAAACCTGAGCGCACCACCACCATCTGCAAAAGTAAGCGGCTGTCAATTATTACGCCCTCAGCGCTGGTTCAGTGTTAACGTCTCTGCTTTGTCTCCATAGGGTTGCCAGGCCGAACAGCATCCAGCTCTCCCCCAGCACTAGTCCTGCACTTCACACACCACATTGTACATACACGCACTCACACACAAGACACGGGTTATTAATACAAGGATAACTGTAATTCCCTCGAGTCTGTCTTCTGTCCCCTGGGTCCAGAATTATGTCAGTACGGCTCCGTCAGAGCGACCCAGCGGACAGCGTGCTAGCACACCGTTTGAACACCTTAGACGCTCGAGTGGAACAATTAGCATACCAGCAAAACGTTATCCTTACCCAGCTAACCCTAATTAACATCCAGTTGGATCGTCTGGATGGACAGCGGACGTTCCCGCCAGCTTCCGGGGTCCCATCGCGCCCCGCTAGCTCCCCGCCTAGCCAGGCTAGTCAGGTTCCATTAGCCCGCCTCACACCGATGTCCACACCCGCACGCTTCAGCGGGAAGCTCGGGGAGACCCGGGGGTTTATTCTTCAATGTGAGATGGTTTTCCAGCAAGTACCAGGGAACTTTCCCACGGATCACAGCAAAATAGGCTACATCGCTAACCTGCTAGAATGTAGGGCGCTAGCCTGGGCCTATGCCATTATGGCTAATCCCAGTTATGCTAGCTTAACATATCAGCGGTTTCTGGCCGATTTTCACGAGGTGTTTGATCACTCCGACCGGGATACCATGCTTACCACCCGGTTGCTAAACCTTCGACAGGGCGGTAGGTTCGCTGTGGACTAGATTAGATTAGATTAGATTCAACTTTATTGTCATTACACATGTATGAATGCAAGGTAACGAAACACAGTTTAGCATCCAATCAGAAGTGCAAAGGACAGCAGTGCAGTATATACAGTAATTGACAGTATGTGCAATTTAAGCAAATATATGCAAATATATGCAGCAGTGCAGAAAGTTAAGAGTACTGTTATGTGCAAACAATGTACAATAAGTTAGATGGGCAGTTATGTACAGGTGAGGATGGTAAGAGATGATGGTAAGAGAGTCAGCGGGGAACTAAGTTCAATAACGTGACAGCTGTTGGAAAGAAACTGTTCCTAAACCTGCTGGTTCTAGTCCGAAGGCTTCTGAAATGCCTTCTGGAGGGGAGAAGCTGGAACAGTCCATGAGCAGGATGGTTGGAGTCCCTAAGAATGCTGCGTGCCCGGCGCAGACGTCTTTTCCTGTAGACGTCCTCTATAACTGGAAGTGGAGTCCCTGTGATGCATTGGGCAGTTTTCACCACCCGCTGCAGCGCCTAACGGTCAGCGACAGAGCAGCTCCCATACCAGACTGTGACACAGTTGGTCAGGGTGCTCTCTATCACGCAGCGGTAGAAGTTGTCCAGGATGTCAGTTGACAGATGGTTCTTCTTCAGTGTCCTCAAGAAGAAGAGGCGCTGATGGGCCTTCTTGATCAGGCTTGTGGTGTTAACTGACCAGGACAGGTCCTCCGAGATGTGGGTCCCCAGGAATTTGAAGCTGGGGACACGTTCAACAGCTATGCCATTGATATGGATGGGGTCATGTGTCTCTCCCCTCTCCTTCCTGTAGTCCACTATGAGCTCCTTGGTTTTGCTGGTGTTAAGGAGCAGGTTATTGTCAACGCACCAAGTAGCCAAGTGCTCAACCTCTGCCCTGTAGTCTGACTCATCGTTGTCCCTGATGAGTCCGATCACTGTGGTGTCATCTGCGAACTTAATGATGGAATTGGATCCATACATAGGCCTGCAGTCATGGGTGAAGAGGGAGTAGAGGAATGGGCTGAGCACACAGCCCTGTGGTACACCAGTGTTGAGTGTGATGACGGAAGAACGGTTGGGGCCTGACCTAACATGCTGGGGTCTGTTGGTCAGAAAATCCATGATCCAGTTGCAGGTGGAGGTACTGATTCCCAGGTCCCCGAGTTTAGTGATCAGCTTGGAGGGGATAACTGTGTTGAATGCTGAGCTGAAGTCAACAAACAGCATTCTTGCATAGGTGTTCTTGTCATCCAGGTGTGAAAGTACATAGTGCAACGCTGTAGAAACCGCATCCTCTGTACTCCTGTTGCTCCGGTAGGCAAACTGGTGAGGGTCCAGTGTAGGGGGCAGGCATTTTTTGAGCTGTGCCAAGACCAGTCGCTCAAAGCACTTCATGACTATAGGCATCAGTGCCACAGGGCGATAGTCATTTAGGCACGATGGTGTTGAATGTTTCGGCACTGGTACTATAGAAGTGGTCTTGAAGCACGCTGGTACCATGGTCTGGGCCAGGGACAGGTTGAAGATGTCTGTGAAGACCCCTGCCAGCTGCTCAGCGCATGCCCTCAGCACACGCCCAGGAATGCCGTCAGGGCCAGCAGCCTTACGTACGTTGGCATGACTCAGTGCGTTACGGACGTCGGTGTGGGTGAGTGTGAGGTGGTGGAGGTTGTCAGACGGTGGGAAATTGATGTTCTTTTCATTATTGTCCTTGTCAAAACGAGCATAGAAGTCATTTAGCTCATTGAGAAAGGACACAGTCATGGCTATAGGTATGGAGTTGCTGGGCTTATAATCAGAGATAGCTTGAATGCCCTGCCACATGCATCGGGGGTCAGAGTCCCCAAAATGTTCCTCCACCTTCAGCTTGTAGCTGTGCTTGGCCTTCTTGATGCCCCTCTTCAGATCTGCCCTGGATGAACTGTAGGCCTGTGCGTCACCAGATCTAAAGGCATTGTTATGTGCCTTTAGCAGAAGCCGCACTTCTCTGTTCATCCACGGCTTCTGATTTGGGTATGTGGTGATCTGTTACGGTCGATTTCCAGGTGGTAGCTGCTGAGGTCGGGTTGGAGGATGCCTCGTTGTGCAGCATTTTTATCCGTAGCCTAAGCCCAAGTCTCAGAGACGAACTAGCTAGGTTGGATAAACCAGAGAAACTTAACGAACTAATTTCTCTTACCATTAGTTTGGATAACAGGCTGAGGGAACGAGCAGCCGAGCGAAGAGCTTCCAACCGCTCGAGCGCGCAGTTTTTTTGTTCCTCACAGTCACCCCAGTTGGCCCTGCCCTCACCGCAAGTACTAGAAGGGCAGGAGGATATGGTAATCAGGTGCTCCAAGATCCCGCCAGCTGAGAAACAGCGCCGTAGGGAATTAGGGCTGTGTTTGTATTGTGGAAGTAGTGCACACGAGGTGGAGAATTGCACGAGTTGGCCAAAAGAGGGGGTCCGTGGGTCACAGTAGGGGGACTCACGGACACATCTCAGTCAAAACCCCTCACCAGCTGCCTCGTGCCCATCAGATTTATTCACAAACACACTGAATACTTCACTCATGCACTGATTGACTCGGGGGTTGAGCAGAGTTTTATATCAGGAGACCTGGCAACCTGGTTAGGGCTCCCCTGTCATACTCTCCAGCCACCGCTCAAACTGATAGCCCTATCCAAAGCCCCTTTAACGACTGTCTCTCAGCAGTCCACTCCGGTGTCGGTGATCGTTTCTGGGAACCACCAAGAGGATCTATGCTTTCTGGTGCTGCCCTCCTCCACGTCCCCGGTCATCCTGGGCTACCCCTGGCTGCGGCTGCATAATCCATCTTTTGACTGGCAGACAGGAAACATCACATCTTGGAGTTCATTCTGCCTCAGAACGTGCCTGCAGTCCGCGGCATGTGCCCCGTCGGTGTCTTTGCCCCCCCCCCCCCCCCCAGATCTGTCCAAAGTGCCACCTGAATATCATGATCTGGGTGCAGTGTTCAGTAAGTCGCAGGCGCTGTCACTTCCCTCCCACCGCCCCTACGACTGTGCTATTAATCTCCGGGCTGGTGCCCTGCTGCCGTCAAGTCTTCTATACAGCCTGTCAGCTCCGGAGCGGGAGGCAATGGATACTTATGTTAAGGAGTCGCTCAGCTCGGGTATCATCCACCCGTCCTCTTCGGCGGTGGGGGCAGGATTCTTCTTCGTCGGCAAGAAGGATGGCTCCTTGCGGCCATGTATCGATTTCAGGGGTCTCAATGACATCACGGTGAAGGATAAGTACACCCTGCCCCTCATGGACACGGCGTCTGGCTCCCTCCAGGGGGCCTCTTGGTTCACCAAGCTCGACCTCAGCAACGCTTACCATCTCGTGCGGATCAAGGAGGGAGATGAGTGGAAGACGGGATTCCGGACCCCAAGCGGCCACTTCGAATACCTGGTGATGCCGTTTGGGCTGACCAACATGCCGGCCGTCTTCCAGCGCCTGATAAATGACGTTCTCCGGGATTTCCTGGGCACCTTTGTCTTCGTCTACCTGGACGACATCCTCATCTTCTCTCGGTCATTAGAGGGGCACCGGGTGCACGTGAGATGGGTCCTCCAACGATTCCTGGAGAACAAACTGTTCATGAAGGCTGAGAAATGCGAGTTCCACACTAACAAGACTTCATTTCTCGGCTTCGTGATCTCCCACAACCAGGTTCTCCCTGACCCGGTCAAGGTGGTGGTGAATTGCCCCCCCCCCCCCCCATCCAGGAAGCAACTCCAGCAGTTCCTGGGGTTTGCCAATTTTTATCGCCGCTTTGTGCCCAGGTATAGCATGGTGGCCCGCCCTCTGACCTATCTGACGTCCCTGAAGGTTCCCTTCCGCTGGACGGAGGAGGCTGCAGCAGCGTTCGGCACCCTCAAGAGGGAGTTCTCATCGTCCCGCGTCCTCACGCAGGTGGACCCGGCCCTCCAGTGCTTGGTCGAGGTTGATGCATCGGACTCCGGAGTGGGGACAGTGCTCTCCCAGCGTTCTCCGATAGACGGGGTGGTCCACCCCTGTGCCTTCTTCTCACACCGCCTGTCTCCAGCGGAGAGAAATTACAGCACCGGTGATAGGGAGCTCCTGGCAGTGAAGCTCGCATTGGAGGAGTGGCGCCACTGGTTGGAGGGAGCTGCCCAGCCTTTTGTAGTTTGGACCGACCACAAAAACTTGGAATATCTGAACACTGCTAAGCGGTTGAACTTCCAACAGGCCCGCTGGTCCCTGTTCTTTGGTCGGTTCGACTTCACGATCACCTACCGCCCTGAGAACAAGAACTCAAAACCGGACGCCCTCTCCAGGCAATTCTCTGTGGAGGTATCTGAAGACCGGAAACAGACCATCCTTCCCCCATCCTGTGTCATTGGTGCCCTCGTGTGGGACAACAGGGAGAAGGACGTGAAGGTGCAGGAGGCTGAGCCCGATCCTGGAGGTGGTCCCTCGGAACGGTTGTTTGTCCCCACATTGGTCCGGGGTGAGGTCATTCAGTAGGCCCACGCCTCGAAATTTGCATGTCATCCAGGGGTGTCCCGCACAATTGAACTTCTCCAGAGGTCATTCTGGTGGCCAGGGCTGCGAAGGGACGTCACTGCCTACATCCGGACCTGCGCTTAGTGTGCCACTGGAAAGTCATCTTCCTCCCCACTGGCCGGGCTCCTCCATCCCCTGCCGGTCCCTAGTCACCCCTGGTCACACATCGCCCTGGATTTTGTGACGGGCCTCCCGCCATCTAATCACTTCCCTACGGTCCTTACCATCGTTGATCATTTCTCCAAGGCTGCCCACTTTGTCCCCCTCTGGGGGTTGCTGACGGCGCAGGAGACAGCGGATCTATTGGTGCAGCACGTCATACGCCTCCAAGGGATCCCCACTGATGTCATCTCGGATCGTGGGCCCCAATTTGTTTCCCAGGTTTGGAAGGCGTTCTGTCACGCACTGGGGTCAACGGTAAGCCTGTCGTCTGGATACCACCCGCAGAGCAATGGGCAGTGCGAACGGGCGAATCAGGAACTGGAGGCTGCCCTACACTGCGTCATTGCCTCCAACCCTTCTCTTGGAGCAGCCACCTGCCGTGGATCGAGTACGCCCATAACTCTACAGTTTCTTCGGCGATTGGGATGTCCCCCTTCAGGGCACCCTTAGGGTATGACCCCCCACTGTTTCCGGAGGAGGAGAAGGAGGTGGCGGTGCCTTCTGTCCGCGCTCATGTCAGGCGCTGCCGCCAGCTCTGGACCACCACCCGCAGAGTTGTCTTTCAGACCACCGAGAGTAACACCAGGACGGCCAACCACCACAGGAGACCGGCTCCTGAGTACAAGGTTGAATTAATTTTGAATTGAATTAATTTGGAGGCTGAGAGGCGAAAGCTGGCCCAGCGTTTTATCGGGCCTTACCCCATTGTTCGAGTAGTTAACCCTGTGGCTGTTCGCCTAGCTCTCCCCCCTTCCCTCCGCATCTGTCCGACCTTCCATGTCTCACAGGTGAAGCCCGTCTGCTCCAGTCCCCTCTGTCTGCCTCCCATGACTCCACCTTCACCAGTGGTGATAGATGGCCATCCGGCGTGGGGAGTCAATGCCATCCTGGACGTCCGCCACCGGGGTCGCGGCCTACAATACCTGGTGGACTGGGAGGGTTACGGCCCCGAGTGGAGGTCCTGGGTACGTCCGTTACTTGTCCTCGACAAACAACTCTTTAGGGACTTTCACCAGATGCACCCGGGTAAGATAGGGCAGGTGCCAGGAGGCACCTCTAGAGGGGGGAGTACTGTCATGGCGCCCGCAGGGCCATCATCAGTCCCAGCTGCACACACACCTGCTGCCAATTGTCAGCGGGCTTTAAGAGCCAGACCAGCCTGTGACTCAGCATGGAGCCGTCTGTCAAACTCCCGAGGACACGTCTCTCGTCTACAGCCACGTCCTGGCTCTTCCTCTAACCACCAGCAACACATCGCTGCACGTAAGCTTAATCTCCACTTATCTTGTCAAGTTCCTCTCCCCTGTGCACAGGTGGATCTCCCTGGCGGCGGATTCTCTCTCCCCGGCGGCGGTTCAGCTCCATTCCAGCATCAGGGTAACTCACACTCCTCCCTGCACAGAGCCAGACACTTTTTCCCTGGCTGTCGCCCTCAAGGCAAACCTGAGCCCACCACCACCATCTGCAAAAGTAAGCGGCTGTCATTATTATGCCCTCAGCGCTGGTGCAGTGTAAACGTCTCTGCTTTGTCTCCATAGGGTTGCCAGGCCAAACGGCATCCAGCTCTCCCCCAGCATGAGTCCTGCACTTCACACACCACATTGTACATAAACGCACTCACACACAAGATACAGGTTATTAATACAAGGATAATTGTAATTCCCTCTAGCCTGTCTTCTGTCCCCTGGGTCCAGAATTATGTCAGTCCTAGCTTGAAAACTGTAGGAGGAGTTAGACTCGCAGGACGTACAGACATCATTATACCATAAAAAGTTCCATCTTTCAATGGGCATATAAAAATAGCACATCAATTACATGTCCTGGACAGTAACTGAAATTGTGGATTGGCTGATATTCGAGTTGACAATTGGTGCATGTAATCTTCTCATAATTTTTAAATTGTTAATTAGCAGCATACACTGATTTCAGCTACTGCAGAGAAACAGACTCACATTCATATAATTTCTTGCAGTAAACCTACAAGGACGGAATCAAGACCATTTATCTGGTTTATAGCAACACACATGTTCAAACACTGTTAGAATAAAATCATTCAGGCACATCATGTTGATAAGGCTATTTTTTTTTTTCCAAGCTCAAAGCAATCTTCTCCTGGATAAAAGATAATACCCAAAGATAAGTTTATGGCAACATTATACTGTGATAATGTATATGTCTGCACCAAATGGCAAACTCCTCTCCCACCATTCCTGTGTTCTTGTGCTTTGGAGAGGTCAGAAGAAGAGCTTTCCAACAATTCCTTTACTTTGAACATAAGTGCACATCAGTCACTACACTAATTAGCAGTTAATCAAGTTGGTATTTTTTTCATTCAAATGTCTGGCAAAGGCATAAGATTAACAAAATTAGATAATATCAATAGCAATCTTCCTTAATTGTATCTTAACAAGGGCATTCCACAGTTTCAGTAGATAATTGTCAGCACTTAGCCACCCACTTGGCTTTCCCACAGAACTGGCAGAGCAGGATCCCCACTTATTATTCAGTCTCTGCAAAATTCCAGTTGAATTCATTGTAATGTGAAGCTCATTGTAGAAGCTTTATAACTACTGGTGTGTAACCACAGCCATAGATGTGTGTTTCAATCAAACCTTTTTATATTCCTCGGACAGGCAGATGGTTTCACTCATACAAGTAATGACAGGATCCATGAACATCTACAGCTACCCTGATAATACTGTTACACAAAGTATCTACTGGTGGTCAGCATCCAAACTAAAGCTACAGAAATTGGTTATGGTAATGATTAACTATATTTAAAAGCAAATACGTGACTGCTATACTATGGTGGGAGCCTGGGCTTTGCCTTACACTCATCTCTTGTATTTCAGCTGTGTGCAATGCATAAAATGTATTGTTTTGTGTCTGTGAGTTAAATTCTTTGGCTGGATCCAAGACTGAAGGAAACCATACAAACGCATCATGATTTGGGCTGGGTTACATTTTTGTAGGGTGTTGAAAGCAGAATCGCTTTAGGAAAAGCAATTCACAGTTCAGATATGACTGTGATCCTTATAGCAAGTGTTTTTGTCCGATTGTGGGATAAAACTTTAAAAAAAGCTGTCTTGTCGGAGTGCACAAGACAGATTTGCGGTCATCTTATGTTCAGACAAAAGCCAAAGAAATGTTGCCATGTGTGGTGCTCTGTGAGGGATTGAAGAACCCGATAGACACTGATGTACCATTTCTCGAGTCGTTTGTCTCTCAGCGGATTTGGATATCCATGGTGTACATATCATCTGTGAAACAGCCACATAATTCATTGTGCACTTAACTGAGGTACATACAGTACTTATTGCTGAATACTTCAGCATGTTGGACTGCTCTCCACATGGGGCACGATGACAGATGAGTGTGTTAGACGTGACCTATTTATGTCCAGTAATTCCTTGCACCTGAAACTGTAGCTAGTTACTTATGGATTCACACCTGGATCAGGATGTAATTCCAATACTATTAAATGTCTCAAGGCAGAACATACATCTTTGACCAAACCTCTGACCTTAGAAAGAAAGTCAGCACAACAGTGTCCATTGAAGTTAGCTGTATCAGCAGCAGCTTTCCGGCACAGTGTGGTATAAACATGGACTGGTTTTTAGCCCATTCTGTTGAAGCTGAAAGAAGCTGTTGTGATGGTGTGGCATCCATTGTCCATCTGTCATCCACATTTCATGAGAAACACTACTTCTCCTAGGCAGTTGCCTTGATTTTCACCAAACTCACTCAAGATGATCCTCAGGTGAGTCTGCATTCAGGTTGTACTCAAGGTTAAGGTCAAAGGTCAGGAGATGTGGGGACTTATAATAATAATAATAATAATAATAATAATAATAATAATAATAATAATAATAATACATTTTATTTCTAGGCGCCTTTCAACCCCCAACATGTGATGACCGGGTGAGTGTGCTCCCCCTCCTTTATTGTGGGAGGTTCCTCATCTGTCTCCCAGCTCCGCAGGTCATCAATGCACCAGCATGAGTGGACGCACCTGCTGCCTCTTCACTACCAGTGCTTAAAAGGACCTGCTTATGAACACTTCAGTGCTGGCTCGTTGGGTACTGCTGCCTGAAAATAAGGTTAAGAATTGTACCATTAGGAACTCAGCCTAATTTTCCTTTTCCTCTTCTCTTCCCAGGTTGCTGCCTTCTCAGCGGTGTGTCACTGGGATTGTGGTGCACTCGCCTTTCCTCTCATCTGAATCAGCAGAGCACTCTGCTCTCTACCGGTTGGACGCCATGGAGCGTCAGGTGGCTGTACTCATTAAGCAGCTGCAAACGATTACTCTGCAGGTAACCACAGTTACTGATCATCTCTGCCAGATGTCTCGCTTGGGTTCTCCCTCTCCACCTGTCATCCCGGCGGCTGCTACCGTCCTCCGAACCACTTCCGTTCCTACGCCTGCCCAGTACGCGGGAGTGGGGGGGGGGGTGCAAAGGGTTTTTGCTCCACGCACATCTTTATCTGTGGCAGGTGGGTGGGGAGTACCTGGACGACACATCCAAGCTCCATTTTATGACCCTCCTGCTTTGAGATTGGGCTCTTAATTGGGCTCAGTCCGTTCTCAATAGCACAGAGGGCCCCAATTATACTTTTGAATGATTTGTTCAAGAATTTTTCCAAGCCTTTACCCATTCGAAGAGCGAGGGGAGTATCATGAGCCGCCTAATGTCACTCTGGCAGGGGACTCGGTCTGTGGCCGATTTTTCTGTGGAGTTCTGGGTCGCCACAGCGAACTCCGGGTGGAATGACATTGCTCTATGCAGTGCCTTCCTCCTGGGTCTAAATACCAACCTCTGCGATGACCTGGCGGTTCATGTGATCCCCTCCTTTCTGGATGAGCTCATCGATCAGGCCGTCAGTTTGGACAACTGCTACCGCGAGCGCGCGAAGGAGCAAAAGGCCTTCTCCAGTCTGCCCGTCTCGCACACACCCCCTCCGGCTACCAGCTCAGCCAAGCCCGACTCCTCCTCCGAAGCTATGGTGTTAGGCCAAGCCCATTTGACTCAAGAGGAGCCCCAGCGACGGAGGAAAGACGGCGTGTGTATGTACTGTGGCTCATTAGAGCATAAACTGTTCACCTGCCCTTTGAAACCAAAAGACGTGGCCCTTCAGTAGCCGTGGGGGGGGGGGGGGTCTGGCAGGCGGTTATTCCATTAATCCCCCCAGTAACTTTTCAATCTCAGCACTTATTCAGTTACCGGGGGCCGAGAAGAAGGTCTCGGCATTAACTGATTCAGGGGAGGAGCAGAACTTTATTTCTTCACAGCTCGTACGGGAGTTAGGCATACCCACTACCAAATTGCAAGCTTCACTAAACGTAGCGGCATTATCCAGCTGCAGCCTGGCTTCCGTTACCGAGTGCAAGGAGCTGGTCTCCGTCCTTCTTTCCGGGAACCACCGGGAGTCTCTTTCTTTCTTTATTTTCCCTAGTTTATCCTCCCCAGTGGTTCTGGGTTACCCTTGGCTCCAGATCCTTGGCTCCAGGCTCCAGGGTACATATTCATACTATGTTGGGTAACTAAATAGACGGTTATACTGTTTATTCCATCTACTGTAGCTACAATGCTCCACACTGTGTATATATATTTATATGTACATATGTATATTCACTGCTCTTATTTTCTTATCTTCTAAATTATTGCTCTGAGTGTTGCTATCCCTGTGCTGTTGCAGTCCTGGAATTTTCCTATTGTGGGACTAATAAAGGCTTATCTTATCTTATCTTATCTTATCTTATTTTATCTTATATGTATAATCCTATAATCAATTGGGCCCAAAATTCAGTTTCTTCCTGGAGTCCCTTTTGTTTAGTCTCCTGCCTCAGTTTGGCCGCATTTTCACTGTCTTTTGCTATCTCCTCTCCCCGGCAGAGCCGCCAGACCTCAGCCTCGTACTCGAGGTCTATCGTGACCTTGGGGAGGTCTTAAGCAAGTCAAGAGCTCTCTCATTGCCACCACACCACTCTTATGACTGTGCTATCGACCTCCTCCCAGGTGCGCGGTTGCCGTCCAGCTGGCTCTATAGTCTTTCTGGGCCGGAAAGGGAGGTGATGGAAAGCTACATTCATAACTCCCTGAATGCCGGCCTCATTCAGCCTTCTTCGGCCCCTCTTGGGGTGGAGTTTTTCTTTGTCAGGAAGAAGGACAGATCCCTGCGTCCATGTATCGATTACCGTGAGCTCAACGCGATAACCATCAAGGATAAAGATCTTCTGCCCCTGATTAATTCTGTGTTCGAGCTCCTTTAGCGCGAGTGGGTGTTTTCCAAACTCGACCTGTGCAACGTATATCATTTGGTCTGCATACGCGAAGGGGACGAATGGAAGACGGTCTTCAAAACACATCTGGGGCCCATTGAATACCTAGTGATGCCATTTGGGCTCACTAATGCTCCAGCCGTCTTCCAGCGCATGATCAGCAATGTCCTCCATAATATCGTCAATCAATTTGTTTATGTTTATCTCAACGATATTTTGATTTTTTTCCTGCACACCGGAGGAACATGCAGTCCATGTCTAGGCCATCTTACAGCTGCTTCTGGAGAACCAGCCCTTTGTGAAGGCCGAGAAGTGCAAGTTCTCCACCCGCTCCACTTCTTTCCTGGGCTTTATTGTTGCCGAAGGGGAGTTGAGGGCCGACCCGGCCAAGGTGAAGGCTGTGCTTGATTGGCCTACCCCGCACTCTCCTAAACAGCTCCAACGCTTCTTGGACTTTGTTAATTTCTATCGTAGGTTCATCAGAAATTACAGCAGGGTTGCACAGCCTCTCACTCAGCTGACTTCGACCAAAGTGCCCTTTGAATGATCCGAGGCAGTGGAACTGGCTTTCACTGAATTGAAAGCCATATTCTACAACACACCCATCTTGGCCCAGGTCGACCCCCAGATCCAGTTCATAGTAGAGGTGGATGCTTCCGATTCGAGGGTGGGCGCTGTTCTCTCGCAGCGTTCAGCCTCCGATCAGAAGTACCACCTACAGTATGTGCATACTTCTCTCGGCGGTTAACACCGGCCAAGAGGAATTATGACATAGGGGACCGAGAGCTGCTAGCCATTAAATTGGCTCTTGAGGAGTGGAGGCACTGGCTGGAGGGAACCATTCATCCCATCAGTATCTTAGGTCGGCCCGCAGGTTGAACTCCAGGCAGACCCACTGGGCCCTATTCAACTTTAGGTTTAACCTTACAATCACTTATCGGCCGGGGTCTCGGAACATCAAGCCTGACGCTCTCTCCCGCCAGTTCGCTCCTGACCTGTCATCCTCCTCTTCTCCTCCGGAGCCCATAGTGCCCTCGTCTTGTATTCTTGGCACAGTCTCATGGGAGATTGAGCGGAGGGTTTGGCAGGCCAAATCCACTGAGCCCAAACCCAATCCCAGCTGATTGCCTGTTTGTCCCATCCAGCCTACGCAGCGACGTCATCCGGTGGGGGCGTGCCAGCCACTTTGCCTGTCACCCCAGGATACCCCAAACTATCAACCTGACACAGCGAGTGTTCTGGTGGCTGACATTGTGGACAGCCATTTGGGACTATGTCAAGGCCTGCCAAGTTTGTGTCATGAACAAATCGGACTGCCCATGGCAGAGAGGGACGTTGCCGTTCCATCTATTGGGGCCCACACTCGCCGCTGCCACTGGTTATGGAGGTCCACCAGGGCTGCCCTTCTCCACTCGGCTGAGCAGAACTGCCAGTATGCAGACCTCAGACGGGTTCCTGCACCCAAGTATGCAGTCTGTCAGAGCATGTGGCTGTCGGTGGACCAGATTCCATTGGAAACGGAATCTAGGAAACTGTCACCTCGCTTCCTGGGTCCCAATACCATTTTGAGGATCATCAACGATGTGATGGTTCGTTTAAAACTGCTACCGACACTCCGCGTCCACCCCACCTTCCATGTGTCCAAGATCAAGCCCCTCTCCACCAGCACTCTCTGCGCTCCCCCGAAGCCACCTCCTCCTCCCCAGATCCTCGACGGACAGACCACCTACACCGTGCAGAGGATTCTGGACGCCCGCCGTGGGGGCTGGGGCTTGCAATACCTGGTCCACTGGAAAGGCTACGGACCGGAAGAAAAATCGTGGATCCCCGGCTCTTATTTCCATGACAAGGGGATGCTCCGAGCCTTTCACCGGGCTCATCCCAACAAGCCCGGTGGGTTGCCATGAGGGTCCCCTTGGGGGGGGGAAGGGAGGGCACTGTGATGATCGGGCGAGTGCACTCCCCCTTCCTTTCTGTGGGAGGTTCCTCATCTGTCTCCCGGCTCCGCAGGTCATCAATGCACCTACGTGAGTGGATGCACCTGCTGCCTCTTCGCTGCCAGCATTTAAAAGGACCTACTTGTGAAAACTTTGGCGCTGTCTCGTTGGGTACTGCTGCCTGAAAACAAGGTTAAGAATTATACCATTAGGAACTCAGCCTAATTTTCCTTTTCCTCCTCTCTCCCCAGGTTGCTGCCATCTCAGCAGTGTGTCTCCAGGATTGTGGTGTGCTCACCTGTCCCCTCATCATCTTCACCCTGGACCGTCTTCTCCACCCAGTCAGACTCCCCCCAGGTCCTCTCCTCTCTACGACATCTGCCAGCTCTGCCCTGCTGGTTTCTTCTCCTCCTCGCTGGGTTCCTCTGCCGGGCTCTCCACTCACCTGTAGTAAGATTACTCCTGCTCTAATCTATTATCCTCAGTTTCACTCCTCATTCCTAACCAGCTCTCGTTTCCCCTTCTTCCACAGGCTGTGTGTTCCCTCGGCGTGCGCTGCTTTCTTTCCAGTTGTGTGTGCTTTCAATAAAGTTGTGTTTAACGATTTTACTCCGCGTTTGAGTGTCTTCTCTGGTGTTAGCTGCCTTGCAAGTGCGCTTACCACTTACAGTCATGACACAACATCACCTTACTTAAAGAGCATTAAAACATTAAAAACAGATTTAAAATGCAATAATGAAGCTTAGTTAACATATGTGATTTCGGAAAAATGGATACTCCTAAGCAATTGCCCTTATTCTCAACAAACTAATGTGCAATGATCATCAAGTGGGTCTGCATTAAGGTTGTGTTTAAGGTCAAGGTCAGAGTAAAAGATAAGGAGTTCTTATCGCTTATACGATTTTGGGAAAACTATTACTCCTCCTAGGCAAATGCCTTAACTTTCAACAAACTTGCACACAGATCCTCAGGTTGGTCTGAATCCAGGTAAAGGTCAAGGTCATGAGATCTGGGCATTCATAATTTCACAAAAATTGTTACTGCTCCCAATCAGTTGCCCCAAAGTTTGGTAAACTCATGCACAGTGATCATGGATCTGCATTTAGGCTGTGGTCAAGGTCAAGGGTCAGGAGATCTGAGCAGTCCTGGAGTGAATAAGCTACTCCATCATTGGTTGTCTGGTTAAAACTAATAATCATGTTTATGACTGTATTAGGGTTGCATTCTCACACAGTTCACATGTTGTATTAAGGCCTGATGATATACAGTATGGAACTTTGAAAATGCAGGCTTTAGTGATACACTGTCATTACTAAGTGAGTGATAGTGTCTTTAAAAGTCTGCATTATCAAAGCAACGGGTGTTTTAAGCTTTCTGGCCAGGATAGCCAATATTAGCTGATTTATATGCATTTATATCTCTCATCTGAAACAGTATTCCTGAAAATCTAAATAAGGAAAAGAGTCCATGTAATGGGTGACATCTTCCAGACTGTGCCTCTTTAAAAAAAGTGAGCAACATTATTCTCATAACATTCTCTGTCACTGGCATGCTTTCTTTGGCACACCAGGGCATGGCATTAGTGAGATGGTCCAAACATGTTGCTGAACTACAAGCAGCATTACTGGTGTAAATGGGGATGTTTTACCCAAACCACAGTCTTTCTCCAAACATAATCAAGTAGTGTTTGGGCCAAGACAAACCACCAGTTGAAAGCTAAAAGCCAGTGCAAAAAAAAAAAAAAAATTAGCAACAACAAAAAAATGAAGGTTCCAGACAAGTTTGGCTAAGAAAAAAGGGATTGCCTCACCTGTTAAAACATAAATTAACTGTGGTTTATCACATCTTTGGAAAGCTGAGTTCAATTTCCAAACCCACACCCAGGCCTGATTACTGCCACACCTGTTCTCAATCAAGAAATCACTTAAGTAGGACCTGCCTGACAAAGTGAAGTAGACCAAAAGATCCTCAAAAGCTAGACATCATGCTGCAATCCAAAGAAATTCAGGAACCCATGAGAAACAAAGTAATTGAGATCGATCAGTCTGGAAAAGGTTATAAAGCCATTTCTAAAGCTTTGGGACTCCAGCGAACCACAGTGAGAGCCATTATCCACAAATGACAAAAGCATGAAACAGTGGTGAACCTTCTCAAGAGTGGCCGGCTGACCAAAATTATCCCAAGATTGCAGCAACAACTCACCCAAGAGGTCACAAAAGACCCCACAACAACATCCAAAGAACTGCAGTCTCACTTACCTCAGTTAAGATCAGTGTTCATGACTCCACCATAAGAAAGAGACTGGGCAAAAATGGCCTGCATGGCAGAGTTCCAAGATGAAAACCACTGCTGAGCAAAAAGAACATAAAGGCTCGTCTCAGTTTTGCGAGAAAACATCTTGATGATCCCCAAGACTTTGGGAAAATACTCTGTGGACTGACGAGACAAAAGTTGAACTTTTTGGAAGGTGTGTCCCATTACATCCAGCGTAAAAGTAATACAACATTTCAGAAAAGGAACATCATACCAACAGTAAAATATGGTGGTGGTAGTGTGATGGTCTGGGGTTGTTTTGTTGCTTCAGGACCTGGAAGACTTGCTGTGGTAAATGGAACCATGAATTCTGCTGTCAACCAAAAGATCCTGAAGGAGAATGTCCGGCCATCTGTTCATGACCTCAAGCAGAAGTGCACTTGGGTTCTGCAGCAGGACAATGATCCAAAACACATCAGCAAGTCCACCTCTGAATGGCTTAAGGAAAACAAAATGAAGACTGTGGAGTGGCCTAATGAAAGTCCTGACCTGAATCCCATTGAGATGCTGTAGCATGACCTTAAAAAGGCAGTTCATGCTCGAAAACCCTCCAATGTGGCTAAATTACAACAATTCTGCAAAGATGAGTGGGCCAAAATTTCTCTGCCTCGTTGTAAAAGACTCATTGCAAGTTATCGCAAATGCTTGATTGCAGTTGTTGCTGCTAAGGGTGGCCCAACCAGTTATTAGGTTTCGGGGGCAATCACTTTTTCACACAGGGCCATGTAGGTTTGGATTTTATTTTCCCTTAATAATAAACATCTTGTGGTGCGAGCTGTGAGTCCATGATGGATAAGGTGTCGCCGGATCAGAAAATTTAGCGAGAGAAGCCAGATAGTAAATAAGAAATAGGAAGAAAAAACTCAGAATTGAGCCGCTGTTGCAAAAAGGCAGCCGATTCATGTGGCGCCGGAAGTAGAACAAATTTAAATATTAGACAAAGATAACACAAGTAAACATAAAATGCAGTTTTTAAATGAAAATGTCTCCTGAGCCGGCGGACGGAGCCACTGTTTATAGCAGGAGACAGTACAACAGGGATCAGCTGTTAGCACTTAACCGTCCCACGGTGCTAATGCAAAAACTTGACATACCGGGAGAAATAAGACAGAAACGGCGTGGATGTCGAGCTGGAGTAAGACGGCGGGCGAGGAATATAAGGTACAGACCCGTCCTCCCATCCGTTACTATGGGGAACGTTCGATCGCTACTCAATAAGACAGATGAACTGGCGGCCTTGTCCCGCTATGAGAGTGTCTTCAGAGAGATTAGCATGATGTTGTTTACTGCGACGTGGCTAACAGAAATAGCAACAGATGCTAACATTGAACTGGAGGGTTTCCACGCAATACGGGCAGACTGGACACCAGACAGTGGGAAGGCAAGGGGCAGAGGAGTGATAATGTATGTCAATAACAGCTGGTGTAAACCGGGACACATCACGGTTAAAGAGCAACACTGCAGCAAAGACATGGAGTTGCTAGCTGTTAGCATGTGGCCTATTTACCTCCAGAGAGAATACTCACACGTGAACTGCATTGTTATTTATGCAACACTGACTGCGAACGCTGAGGTAGCGCGTGACATCATCCACTCAGTAACTGGCAGGCTTCTGACAGAACACCCAGATGCTCTACTCCTCATCTCCGGTGATTTTAACAATATCTCACTGTCCCCCATTCTGCCCACATTCACCCAGTATATCACATGCCACACCAGAGACAATAAAACACTGGACTTATTCTATGCAAACACTAAGGAGGCGTACACCTCATCACCACTCCCCCCACTCGGGAGATCGGATCACAACTTGGTTCATCTCCTGCTGGTGTACAAACCCCTAGTACACAGACAACCTCCGGTTAAGCGCACGGTGAAGATATGGTCTGAGGGGGCAATGGATGCTCTAAAGGACTGTTTTGAAATCACTGCCTGGGAGCAGCTCTGCGATCCACACGGTGAGGACATCGACGGCTTCACTCACACTGTCACGGACTACATCAACATCTGTGTGGACAACACCGTACCCACCAAGACCATACGGTGTTGCTCGAACAACAAACCCTGGATCAACCCTGAGATAAAATCACTACTGAGAGAGAAGAAGAGGATCTTCAGGTCGGGGAACAGGGAGATGCTGAAGTCCGTACAGAGGGAGCTAAGGAGGAAGATCAGAGAAGGCAAGGACAGTTTCAGGAAAAAGATGGAGGACAAGCTGCAACAGAGCAACATCGGCGGGGTCTGGAGAAACCTCAAAACCACCTCTGGGCTCCAGAATACCTCCTCCCAGACCACGGGGCGCAGGGAGGGGGTGAACAATCTGAACCTGTTTTTTAATAGGTTTGGCCAACCACCCTCCCCTCCGCCTGCACAACAACCACTGCTGCCTTTACCGTCATCGAGACCTGCTTTCCACCCCCCCTCCACCAACACCCCCCCCCCACTCCCAGCACACAGCCCCCCAACCTGACCCTCACTAAGACCCAGGTGTGGGTTGAGCTGAGGAAGATCAAGGCGAGGAAAGCCTTGGGTCCGGACTGCATCAGCGAGAAGCTCCTCAAGTCCCGCGCAGTCCAGCTGTGTGGGATTGTGGAGCACATCTTCAACCTGAGCCTGAAGCTGGGAAGGGTACCACAGTTGTGGAAAAGATCTTGTGTGGTACCCGTACCAAAGACTTCCCACCCCAGAGACCTGAACAGCTATAGACCAGTGGCTCTGACGTCTCACCTGATGAAGACCCTGGAGAGACTGCTCCTTGCTCACCTCCGCCCCCTGGTGGGACCAGCGATGGATCCACTCCAGTTTGCCTACCAGCATGGCATCGGGGTGGAGGATGCAGTGATCTTCCTCCTTCACCGTTCCCTGTTCCACCTGGCGAAGCCTGGGAATGTGATGAGGATCATGTTCTTTGACTTCACCAGTGCTTTCAACACCATCTAACCAATGATCCTGAGGGACAAGCTGCTGTGCGCAGGGGTGGACCAGCACCTGTCATCGTGGATCCTGGACTACCTTACAAACTGGCCACAGTTTGTGAGAATCCGGGATTGTGTGTCCGACACAATCATCTGCAGCATGGGGGCCCCCCAGGGAACGGTTTTGGCTCCCTTCCTGTTCACCCTTTCTCACACAACACAACACACTGCCATCTACAGAAGTTCTCTGACGACTCTGCGATTGTCGGCCTCATCTCCAACGGAGATGAAGCTGATTACAGAGGACTTATCCGGGACTTTGTGGACTGGTGCCATCGGAGCTGCCTCCAGATCAACGCGAGAAAAACTAAGGAGCTGGTGGTGGACTGCCACAGGCAAGGACAACCCCTCACAGCACCAGTGAACATCCAGGAAACAGACATTGAGATGGTGACATCCTACAAGTACCTGGGTGTTCATTTGAACAATAAACTAGACTGGTCACACAATATCGACACACTCTACAAGAAAGGACAGTGCAGGCTGTTCCTACTGAGGAGGCTCAGGTCTTTTGGTGTACAAGGGGTGCTCCTGAAGACCTTCTACAATTCAGTGGTGGCATCAGCCATCACTTTTGGAGTGGTCTGCTGGGGCAGTGGCATCACAGCAGCCGATAGGAAGAGACTGAACAAACTGATCAAGAAAGCTAGCTCTGTCCTGGGGCAGCACCTTGACCCAGTGGAGGAGATAGGTGAGAGAAGGATGGTGGCTAAGCTGTCATCTCTGCTGGAGTCCGAGTCCCACCCTATGCAGGACCTACTGAACGCACTGAGGAGCTCATTTAGCAGTAGACTACATCATCCTAGGCGCGCGACCGAGAGGTTTCGCAGGTTCTTCCTACCTACGGCTGTCAGACTTTATAACCTAAGCAGGGCTGCTCGCAGAGATAGCAAAAAAACGTGATGACCTAATAGTATTGAATGCAAAAGACGCAACAGACTTACACAAAATGGTCCCCTCCAGTATACAACTAGGACAATATCAGTCGCTACGGAGGGTGACAATATGTATGAGTACATATTCATACTATGTGGGGGTAACTAAATAGACTGTTATGCTGTTTATTCCATCTAGCTACAATGCTCCGCACTGTGTATATATATTTATATATTTATGTGTACATATGTATATCCACTGCTCTTATTTATATTTTTCGTATCTTCTTAATTATTGCTCTGAGTGTTGCTATCCCTGTGCTGTTGCAATCCTGGAATTTCCCCGTTGTGGGACTAATAAAGGCTTATCTTATCTTATCTTATCTTATCTTATCTTATGATCTGAAACATTTAAGTGTGACAAACATACAAAAAATGAGAAATCAGGAAGGGGCAAACACTTTTTCACACCACTGTACATATACACTACTCACAAAAAGTTAGGAATATTCGGCTTTCGGGTGAAATTTCAGGATGCACCTAGAATGCACTATAACCTTTCCCAGTTGAACTTAATTTGACCTTCTCTAACATTTTGAACGCACATGTCCAACTGTTCAATGTTTCAGTACTTTTTGCATAATTTGCTGTTGTCTAACAAGGTGCTTAATGGCAAAAATTCACAACAGGTGTTTGATCCATGAATCGACCAATAAATTTTGTGGTTCAGTTTGGAATTGTTATTTAAACAGTCCTCTTCATCATGCTGTTCACATTTTGACATCATGAGACCAAGACAACACCTCACAATTGATCAACTGTACCTGTCATGATCAGGTGAGTGCGCGCCCTCCTGCGCGAGGTTCCCCGGCTCCGCAGGTAATCATCACACCTGCGTGAGTGGACACACCAGCTTTCTCTGCCTTGCCAGCACTTATAAGGACCAATCTGTGAATGCTTCAGCGCTGGCTCGTTGGGTATACTGTCTTCTCAACAAGCAAGTGCATTTGTATTAATACTTTGAGGATACAGTGTTTAATTCCTCTTCTTTTCCTCTTCTTAGGTTGCTGCCATCTGTGCAGTGCGTCTCCGGGGATTGTTGTGCGCTCACCTGCTCCATCATCCTCATCACCGCTCCAGCTGCCTATCTCCACCTGGTCAGACACCTCAGCCAGCTCCTCTCCTTCCCTACTCCCTGCCAGCTTCATCCCACTGGTTCATCTATTCCTGCTGGGTCTCTCTGTCGGGTTCTTTGCTCAGCTCCCGTAAGTGGTAATTTGTCTTTCCCCTTTCCCGACCTCCCTCCTCCTATTAACCAGCTCTCATCTCCTCCTCACAGGCTGAATCCTCCTCTGGTGAGTGGCGTCTTTCCCTAACTGTGCTTTCCATTTTTGAATTAATAAACTGGTTAAACATAGCTTGTCTGTGTCATGTGTGTTTTCTCTGGTGTGGCACCCTGCACGTGAGATGATCATTCTTTCATCATGACACAACGAGCCAGCCAGAATGTGAGCTCAGCGGGGGTTGCGTCAGTGGAACACTCTGCTTTACACTGCCTCAACATCACAGAGAGGCAGGTGGCCATGCTCACGCAGCAGCTGCAGACGATTACGCAGCAACTGAGCACGATCACCGATCATTTGGCTCACATGTCTCGTTCAGGTCCTCCCTCTCCACTTGCTTCCCCTGTTTCTTCCACCATTCGCCGAACAACCTCCATTCCCTCACCGGCCCCATACGCGGGAAAGATGAGGAAATGTAAGGGATTCCTTTCAGCTTTATTTAGGCCAGAAACATGCAAGCTAGGTTAATTGGCCTCAAACTGGGGATTCTAAATTGTCCTTAGGTATGAATGTGAGAGTAAATGGTTGTCTGTCTCTCTGTGTTGGACTGGCGAGCTGTCCAGGGTGTACCCTGCCTCTCGCCCAAAGATGCTGGGAAAAGCTCCAGCCCCCCCGCGACCCAAAAAGGATTAACCCCTTGCACTCCGGTCAATTTCCCTAAAAACACCAAAAAATAATGTACCCAAAGTAAATCGAAAGCTGTTCTTCAACCCTTTGCAGCATCTTCATGGGGTTGGTCTCATTTAAAAGAAAACACTTTGAATTTTTTGGCAAAACAGTCATAATCTCTCTAAGTGCTCCGGCCACTGAGTTACAGTCATCTAAACATACTGAACTTGAAGAAATAAAATTTGGCCTGGGTGTTTTTTTGGATACAAATGCTTGCAAATAACACACAGCTTCAGATCCGGGCTGGAAAATGCAACAGAAATGTAGAACCAAGTGTTATCCAACTGAGGTCCAAATTTTGTAACAATACCACAAAAAATGAATATATTACACAGCTTTTTCCTCAGGTAGTTCCCAGGCGTTTTTGAACTGTGCCAAATTGTGCCAAATGGCACAGTTTAGAAAAACGTCTGTAACTTTTGAATGATTCAATATCGAAGCTTCATCTTGGGCTCTAATGAAAGGTGACACTCAGGGCTGTGTGTGTGTGTGGGGGGGGGGGGCAGTCACCGCGGCTTCCTCCCCCCCCTCTCGCTACAGAAGAGTAGCGGGGGGGGGCGTTCACTGTCCGGACGCGGCGCACGAACTGTGTACCGCGGCGCACGGACTTCAGACTTCGTGCGCCGCACAGTTGTAATTTACCGATCGGTCAAAAGTCATTTTTGATTACAATTTTCAGGCATAAAGAATAATTTAGCTTATAACACTTACCTCTTCACAGCAGCAGTGTCCTGGCGAACTTCTCTTCCTCATTGTCAGACGAACGCGACGCTGGTCCCTTGTTATGGACTCGTGGTTCTGGTCTCACGACCCGGTCAAAACATAATTCCATTATTGCGGTTTAGGCGAATGATTTACGACCTTTGTCGTCGGCCTCCGTCGGTTCATGATGACCATGGAAGAGAATCCTAAATGTCTATTCTGCTGGAATAAAAGAAAAAAGCACTGCCTGTGGCTGAACAGGCCGATGCGCGTATGGCAGTCCCTGTCACACAGGTCGCACTTGTGGGTGGTCTCCGTGCTGCTGGGTCTGTGATGGTTCTTCCTGCGGGTCCTTTTTTCATCTGCAGCAGTCATTCTCTCTTCACCGAGCCTTACACAAAACAGCTTTCGAACTTCTGTGCTTCAATTGGCTCGCTGCATTCGCAGCGTTGGTAGGTGGGTCCTTCTTGCTAGGTTTTCAGTCATTGGTTCTTCAAGGTTTCAGAAACCCAATTCAAGGCTCTTATTAGTTGAATGAGAGGTCAATCATATCTGATCTGTTCGCGGCTGTGTCTGTAGTGGAAGAACGGAAATGCAGCTTTTTTTTCAGTGCGCTCTTGGCGCAGTGCCCTCGTGCATCCTAGAGCGCACGAGAACGCCCTCGTGCGCTCTAGGACGCAGAGATGTGCCCGTCCGCGGTACACAGGAGTGCAACAGGTTAAGCGGAAGAAGATGGATGGATGGGTGGGTGGGGAGTATCAGGACGATACATCCGAAATTAATTTCATGACCCTCCTGCTGCGAGATTGAGCCTTTAGTTGGGCTCAGTCTATTCTCAACTGCCCGCAGGATCCTAGTTGTACATTTGATAGATTCATTGGCGAATTCTCTCGTACATTTGATCGAATGGAGAGTGAGGGCAATATCATGAGCCGCCTTATGTCACTCCGTCAGGGGAGCCGGTCTGCCGCCAACTTCTCTGTGGAGTTTCAGGTCGTCGCGACAGACTCTGGCTGGAATGAAGTTGCATTACACAGCATCTTCCTCCAGGGTTTAAATACCAACCTCCGCGACGTCCTGGCGGTTCATGCCATTCCCTCCTCTCTAGACGGTCTAATTGATCAGGCTGTCAGTTTGGACAACTGATACCGCGAGTGCGCAAAGGAGTGCAAATCCTCCTCTTACCCGCCTGTTGTGCTTGTGCCTCCCCCGGCTATGGACACAGGTGGAGCCGACTCCTCTTCTGAAGCTATGGTGCTCGGCCGGGCTCATCTGGCTCTGGAAGAGCATTAGCAATGGAGAAGAGCCAGCACATGCATGTATTGTGGCTCTTTAGAGCACAAGCTGAACAACTGCCACCTGAAGCCAAAAGACGGAGCCCGTCAGTAGCCATGGGGGGTCTGACGGGCGGGACTCTTATTCACCCCCTGGTAACTTCTCTATTTCGGCCCTCATCCAGGTTGCCAGGGGTTGAGAGGAGGGTTATGGTTTTAATTGATTCAGGGGCAGAACAAAATTTCATTTCCTCACGGCTTGCGCAGGAAATAGATATTCCTGTCACCAAATTATCCACTCCGTTAAACGTCACGGCCTTATCTGGCAGTAACATGGCTTCAATTATCGAATGCATGGCGCCGATCCCCGTCCTCCTTTCCGGGAACCACCGGCAGATTTTATCGTTCTTTATTCTCCCAAATTCATCCTCCCCGGTGGTTCTGGGGTGCCCTTGGCTTCAGAAGCACAACCCCATTATTAACTGGGCACAAAACTCCATCTCTTCCTGGAGCCCCTTTTGTTTGGCATCTTGTCTCAGTTCGGCCTAGTGTTCACCATCCTTACCCATCTCCTCCCCTCCGGTGGAGCCGCCGGACCTCAGCCTCGTACCCGAGGTCTATCATGACCTAGGGGAGGTCTTTAACAAGTCGAGAGCGCTCTCTTTGCCTCCTCATTGCTCATACGAATGTGCCATCAATCTCCTCTCGGGTGCATGACTGCCGTCCAGTCAGCTCTATAGCATCTCTGGGCCGGAGAGGGAGGCGATGCAGAGTTCCGGACTCATTCAGCCTTCTTCGGCTCCTCTTGGGGCAGGGTTTTTTTTGTCAGGAAGAAGAACGGATGTCTGCATCTGTGTATTGACTACCATGAATTGAACACCATAACCATCAAGGATAAATATCCTCTGCCCCTAATCATCTCTGCGTTTGAGCTCCTTCAACACAACCCTCCCCCCCCTCCCCGAAGCCACCCCCTCCTCTCCGGATCCTCGACGGCCAGACCACCTACACCGTCCAGACCACCTACACCGTCCAGAGGATTCTGGACGTTCGCGATTGGGGTCGGGCCTGCAATACCTCATCCACTGGAAGGATTATGGCCCCGAAGAAAGGTCATGGATCCCCGGGTCTGACCAGAGTAACACTCCTGTTGCTCTTAAACTGTTTATCAAGTGGAAGAAGAAAGTGTGAAGTACAGATTTTAATTAGTAAGACATTCACAATGAGCACAGACACACCAGTGGTCAAACACTGGAGTAGTGAAACACAATCTTATCTGCAGACGCTGGACTAATTTATCCAAGTAAAATGTGTAGTCAGACCACTGCTCAAGATCTCATCACACCTACTCTTATCACCAAAGAGAACACTTCTGTATTAGGACAAGTCGAAATTCAAACCAAAATTGTGGAGCTATAGATGTCCATAACATTGTAAGTGTTGATTTGTTCACATACATTAAAAATCACAATATTTGTTTTTTGTATTACATGCAATATGGACGCCTTTCTATAATAATTGGGTTAAATGTGCTTCAGTCATGAGGGAACCCTTTCACCTAGACTTTCTGTGGACAAAAAATAAGTAAAGGTTTGGCTGGACGATCTTTATATCCAATATTTTCCACTAACATGCTTGATAAGAGATGGAAGTTGTTTAATGATGAAGAAACTAGAGGAGAATCATCACAACTCTTGGATTTAGTGCTTGAGTTTAACCAAGCCATTGGAGAAATAAAATCTGAGATCTTTATTTCAGCCTCAAACCATGATACAGTAGGTCTGCTCAGCCACACAACACCAAACTCCACTGTTTTAGTGTCATTCATATTTAGTCATTCTCTCCTTTTCATCAGACTTTCTGTTATGACTGCCAGCTACTGTGAAAAGAAAAAATGGAAACAAATTGAAGTGATTTTTTTTTCATTTGTCAATTCACTGTGAGCTTGTCCAGAATAAGAATAAGAACTGTTATTATTCAAATAAAACAATAATGGGACTCTTAAAAATCAGTCAGATTGCAAAAACAAGACAAAAGCTTTTCCAGCGGGAAAAAAAAATCCTGCTGCTCAGGAGGAAATGTGTTTTGCCAACCCAATATGAATACAAGAAAATAAATGTTTTATTTGATTTTCTCAGAAAGAAGAAATGTTCACAACTTTTCTGTTAAGCTACTTTTGTGCATTATGCAATTTAAGTAAACAGGAGATGGTTTAATTTAAGAGTGTTGATGGAGAAGCATAGAGAAAGTCAAAAGGTGTTGAACTGGGTCTTTTTGTGTCTAGAGAAAGCATATGATAGGGTGTCAAGAGAGGAAGTGTGGTACTGTATGAGAAAGTCAGGAGTGGCAGAGAAGTATGTGAGGGTGGTGCAGGACATGTATGAGGACAGCGAGACGGTGGTGAGGTGTGCTGTAGGAGTGAGAGATGGATTCAAGGTGGGGGTAGGATTACATCAGGGATCAGCACTGAGTCCCTTTGTGTTTGCCGTGGTGATGGACAGACTGACAGACAAGGTCAGGCAGGAATCTCCGTGGACCATGACGTTTGCAGATGACATTGTGATTTGTAATGAGAGTAGGGAGCAGGTGGAAGAGAACCTGGATAGGTGGAGGTATGCTCTGGAAAGAAGAGGAATAAAAGTCAGTAGAAGCAAGAAAGAATACATGTGGTTGAATGAGAGGGAGGCAGGTGTAATGCTGAAGATGCAAGAAGTAGAGGTAATTAAGGTAGATGAGTTTAAATAACTGGGGTCAACCATCCAAAGCAATAAAAAATGCACAAGAGAGATGAAGAAAAGAGTGCAGGGAGGGTGGAGTGGGTGGAGACAAGTGTCACGAGTGATTTGTGACAGAAGAATAGCAGCAAGAGTGAAAGGGAATATTTACAAGACGGTAGTGAGACCTGCTAGGATATATATCTGGAGATGGTGGCACTGACAAAAAGACAGGAGGCAGAGTTGGAGGTGGCAGAGTTGAAGATGTTGAGATTCTCATTGGGAATGACTGGGAGGGGCAGGATCAGAAATGAGTATATCAGAGGGACAGCTCAGGTTGAGCCATTTGGAGACAAAGTAAGAAAGGCAAGGTTCCAAGGTTCCTTGGTTCCAAGGTTGTCATAGCCAGGAGCGGCACTGGGGTTAAGCTCCCAGTGCTCATAAAATGCTCCTTACGGCGTGCGTCTCGAAAAGCCTCTGACAACTAAGTCCAACTCCTAGCCTGCCCATGTGGTTTAGTCTCTAAGCCCGGCGGAACTGCTTTTACTAATAGGAGAAGGGTCGAGGGCGGATCTCTGGTGCCTTAAAACCTGATGCTTCGGGTAGATGGTGGCTCGTCAACCTGGGAAGGTAGCCCATCTAGGGGAAGGTAAACCCTGATTTCAAACCTCCGCTGCCTTACGGCACACCCGGTCACGGGAAAGGCTTCGGGAGTCAACCCTGAGGAAAAATCTGAAGTTGGAGCCCCTAAGGCAGTTCTCTGTTGTGCTCAACATCGTTCTGGCAGCTCCTGCGACGGCGCTGGTGCCAAACTATAGCAGCCCTGCTGTTCCTTTGGATCCATCAGTGACGTGGAGAGGGGGGACATGCTGCATGGGTAACATCTTGTCCTCCATATCTTCCTGCCCAGGCTTGAATCCTACCAACGCCCAACGCTGGAAGGTAGAACACCGGTGCGCATCAGCCTGTTCAGCCACAGGCAGTGCTGTTCCAGCAGAGTAGATGTTTAGGATTCTCTTCCATGGTCATCATAGACCGACGGAGGCCGATGAAGAAAGGCAAGGCTGAGATGGTTTGGACATGCACAGAGGAGGGATAGTGGATACACTGGACAGAGGATGTTGAAGATGGAGCTGTCAGACAGGAGGAAACAAGGAAGAACACAGAGAAGATTGATGGATGTAGTTAAGGAGGACATGGAGAGGGTTGGGGCTACAGAGTAAGATGCAAGGGATAGGGTGAGATGGAGGGAGCTGATCCGCGGTGGCAACCTCTAAAGGGAGCAGCTGAAAGAAGAAGAAGACGAGATTTAATTATTATTTCTTTTTAATTAAGTTTTAAATAGTGCTATTACAGGCAACAAACAAAAGCACTACCTTTTAAACTATGAATTAGATGGTTATCATATTTACTATAATGTTTTCTGTAGGTTTGGTTCTGACCGTTCTTGGTGGCTCAGGCATTGGGGTTATTATGTGTTGTTATCTTTTGATTTCTCATTGTTTGCATGTCTGTGTACTGTTTCTTTTCCTTGCCTGTAGCCGCCGCTCTGGCCGGTCCGGCCACGCCCCCTCTCTCTCTAACAGTAAGCTGTTCGCCCTGGTAATTATCTGTCCCACACCTCGCCCAGGTGTTTCCAATCTCTCACGCCAGTGGTGTTTGTACTTAGGCAACGCTTTGCCAGTCAAACACCACTGGACCATTGTACGTGTTCACACAGTTGTTCTCCGCCGTGTGACCGTCACATCGGGGAAGGAGTGTTTGTGTGTGCTCGCTGGGAAACTTGGATTACTCGGACTGCTCCATTGCTGTGAGTAAACTGTTAGCGTTTCTGTGTGCAGTTGTGCTGCTACACTTGACTGGTAGCGTTTCCTTGTGCGGCACAACTGCTACGCTTTGGCACTGAGCTGCCATTTGATTCTCCCTGTCCTTTCGAGCACCCTGGAGGACTCTGAGTTTACCCGAGCTGTTTATGTTATTGTGTTGTACGGTTTTTGTGTCAATAAATGTGTGTTTGGTGTAACCCTGCAAGTAAGTCCAGTCTTCTTTCTCCTCCTCCGTGCGCTGTGGAGAAGCACACGGGGAAGTTATGACAGAATGGTCCAGCCATCCAGGATTTAGCAGGTTACACCCACACAAACCTTTTTGTCATTTTTTGAACTGTTTCTTTTTCACCCACCTGTTGTTGGAGCACATGATGTCCTGGGCTCGCTGACCTCGTTGCCGCAGAGGAAGACCGGCAGCTGGCATCCCCATACTGGAGGAAGAGTGGGCAGCAGATTTTATCCAGGACTTTGTGAAGGAGGCTCTCACATCCCATGGTCCTAAGAAAAAATGGGAGTGTTTGCTGGGGGCCATGGGCATCCTAGAAGCACATCCTGGCCTCTGGAGGTGCCCACAATATGCAGAGCTGGTCTCCATGGTCTGTACGCTTGAGCGCTCATTTCCTGGATTATCTGTGAGTACACTTCCCGCCGAGCCCAAGCAGAGATGTTTCCCTCGTCAGCCATCCGCTTCCTCTCCAGCTCAGCCTGAAGTGCCAGCCTCAGACCATATATCCTCAGCTCTATCCAAAAGGAGTCATCCTGCGTTGAAACTCCGGGGGAAGGCCTCCTTATCTTCGGCAGGGGCCGCCATCCTTCCAGCTGCCGTGAGGTCCGCTGAGCTCACCCCAGCTACACCCACCTCCGTTGTCTTGGAGATGGCTCATCCACAAGTCTCTAGAGGGGCCCACGTCACCGCTGACACAGAGAGGGATGACTGTCAACTGCCTGCAGCTGTCAACATCAATGACCGGGATGACAGGCAAGTACTGTTTCTTTCTATTCCATCTAATAGTATTGAATCTTGCTTGTCTCCCGAGGGAGAGGCCCAGTTTCAGCAGTCCGCTGGGTCCTCTCTTCCAGCTGCAAGTAATAATTAATTTTTCCCCCTCTCCATGTCTCCTCCAATTCTCCCTGTGGACCTGTTGGCCCAAGGTCAGGGCCATCAGACGGTGGAAGCACCAGTGGTTTCAGATGATTCTTTCCCGGAGCCAGCATGGAGAGGTTCCCCTGCAGCCACGCCTGATGAATTCCCAGCATTGGGGCCACTACCAGGGGATAATAGGACTGTTACCACCATCTCGGCTGCTGTGGAGGCTGCAGCAGCAGAGTGGGAGCCTGAGCTGGACCTCCTGGAGGCTGGGCCCGAGTCTTCATCGTTGGGATTGATGCAGTCCTGGACAGCGGTGGAGCTCGAGCTCAGGCAAGTTTTCTCTCCTGTGTTTCTAATGTCAGTTCTAGAGAGATCTTGTCTGGCTCAAGGTGAGGAGAGTCAGGTGCAGCGCGCAGCTGCCCCTGAACTTCCTTCACCGGGCTCCACCACTGCCGGTGACCCTAATAACTTGGTTTTGTCTCCTGCTCCTGAGTTTTCTTCTAGGGTCGATGGAGAGGAGCCATCGTCACCAGGGATAGCCTTGGAACCAGGCTCGCCGCTTGACGACAGTGTGAGTCCAGCATCCCCGAAGCCTCAGGCCGTCGTGTGGGTCCCTCCGCAGGCTGTATCTCCATGGGTGTGGCAGGCTGGATTCAGACCATCGTGGAGGCTGCGCTCCAGGATCAGCCCGAAGTGGGTGCTGCGCTCCTGCTCGGACCCATCATGGATGCCATGCTCCAGCGCGGGTTTCACCAAGGTGCAGCCTTGGCCCAGTCGGCGTCCACTGTGGGTGCCGCTGAGCTCCAGTTGGAGTCCACCGTGGGTGCTGCAGATCTCCAATCAGGAGTCACCGTGAATGCTGCTGAGCCTCAGCCGGTGGTCACCGCGGGTGCTGCTGAGCCTCAGCTGGCGATCACCGTGGGTGCTGCAGAGCCTCAGCTGGAGGTCACCGCAGGTGTAGTGGAGCTGGCCCAGTCAGGGTCCATCGCAGGTGCAGCTGTGTCCCAAGCCAGGACCACCGAGGGCACTGCGGATCTGCCTGAGGATGCCATGGTCCCCTTCTCCTCCCTGTCCGACGCCATGGGGGTTCACTCCCTATGGTCCGGTCACCCACCAGTGAGCCTTCTGGTGGGCAGGCCGGCTCCTGCTTCATCCCGCCGGCCCTGGTGGCTTTACAGCGCTGGCCGACCGCCTGAGGGACTGAGTCTCTGGGCCAGATGGCCCGTGTTTTCCGGCAGGCCACCAGACTCTGTTCATCAGACTGCCTGCTGGGCCTGGGACTCTGGGCGGCCTCCTGAACCTCCACGTCTTTGGACTTGGGGGGGGGTGTTAATTGTGGACCCTGGGTTGGGTATTGTGTTCCCTCCTTTCCTGTTCCCCCTACCTCCCACCCGAGTTCGTCTTGTTGTTTCTGTCGGGGTTGGTGGGTGGGTGGGTGGGGGGTTCTTTCCTTATGATGCTACTGTGGGTGTCTGGTATCCACCCCTAGAAGGAGGGGCTCTGTCACGAACCGAGCCCGTGTTTTCTGTAGGCTCGGTTCTGACCGTTCTTGGTGGCTCAGGCTTTGGGGTTATTATGTGTTATCTTTTGATTTCTTGTTGTTTGCATGTCTGTGTACTGTTTCTTTTCCTAGCCTATAGTCACCACTCTGGCCAGTCCGGCCATGCCCCCTCTCTCTCTGACAGTCAGCTGTTCGCCCCAATAATTATCTGTCCCACGCCTCACCCAGTTGTTTCCAATCTCTCACGCCAGCGGTGTTTGTACTTAGGCAGCACTTTGCTAGTCAAACACCGCTGGACCATTGTACGGGTTCACACGGTTGTTCTCCACCGTGTGACCATCACGACTGGGAAGGAGTGTTTGTGTGTGCTTGCTGGGAAACTTGGATTACTCAGACTGCTCCGGTGCCGTGAGTAAACTGTTAGCGTTTCTGTGTGCAGCTGTGCTGCTACGCTTGACTGGTAAGACAAGATAAGATAAGATAAGATAAGATAAGATAAGATAAGATAAGCCTTTATTAGTCCCACAATGGGGAAATTCCAGGATTGCAACAGCACAGGGATAGCAACACTCAGAGCAATAATTAAGAAGATACGGAAAATATAAATAGGAGCAGTGGATATACATACATACACATAATATATAAATATATATACAAGGTGCGGAGCATTGTAGCAAGATGGAATAAACAGCATAACTGTCTACTTAGTTATCCTACATAGTATGAATATGTACCCATACATATTGTCACCCTCCATAGTGACTGATATTGTCCTAGTTGTATACTGGAGGGGACCATTTGTGTAAGTGTGTTACGTCTTTTGCATTCAATACTATTAGGTCGTCACGTTTTTTGCTATCTCTGCGAGCAGCCCTTCTTAGGTTGTACAGTCTGACAGCCGTAGGTAGGAAGGACCTGCGAAACCTCTTGGTTGCGCGCCTAGGATGATGTAGTCTACTGCTAAATGAGCTCCTCAGTGCGTTCAATATGTCCTGCATAGGGTGGGACTCGGACTCCAGCAGAGATGACAGCTTAGCCACCATCCTTCTCTCTCCTATCTCCACCACTGGGTCAAGGCGTTGCCCCAGGACAGATCTAGCTTTCTTGATCAGTTTGTTCAGTCTCTTCCTATCGGCTACTGTAATGCCGTTGGCCCAGCAGACCACTCCAAAAGTGATGGCTGATTCCACCACCATGTCGTAGAATGTCTTCAGCAGCACCCCTTGTACACCAAAAGACCTGAGCCTCCTCAGTAGGAACAGCCTACTGGTAGCGTTTCCTTGTGCGGCACAACTGCTACGCTTTGGCACTGAACTGCCCAGTTGATTCTCCCCATCCTGTCGAGCGTCCTGGAGGACTCTGAGTTTACCTGAGCTGTTTATGTTATTGTGTTGTATGGTTTTTGTGTCATTTTGTGTCAATAAATGTATGTTTGGTGTAATCCTGCAAGTAAGTCCATTCTTCTTTCTCCTCCTCCGTGCACTGTGGAGAAGCACACGGGGAAGTTATAACAATTTTCACTGCAAATCCTGTTTATTTTCAAAATTTACACTTTCAGCTCTTTACAAACAGATGAAACAAGAAACATTTCATCAGTTCAACAGCTGAACTCTTTAAATGTTTCTTTTTTGATTTGTTTTTGGCAAACAGCTGAAAGTGTATGAGTTTTGAAAATAAACATAATTTACAATGGATTCTTGAACAATTTCAAGTGCAGCTATAAAAACTGAAGCAGCTCACCACCTCTAACCCCCTCAGTACTTGGATTTAAGTACTTTTGCAATAGGAAACGATGTGAAAGGCGGTTTAAGATGGCACATACGGTCATATTTTGTGATGAGGTATTTACAGTCTACTTGCATACATTAGCAAAGACTTCTTGTACTCCTTATGCCACACCCCAGTTGTCCAAAAAATGGACCCCTGGGGTGTGGCAAATGGGTCTTCCAAATGGAAAAAGACCCTGAACATACTGCCAAATTAGTTACAAAGTGGCTTAAGGACAACAAAGTCAATGTTTTGGAGCGCCATCACAAAGCCCTGATCTCAGTCCCACAGAAAATTTGTGGACAGAGCTGGAAAGACATGTGTGAGTAAGGTGACCTACAATCCTGCCTCAGTTACACCAGTTTTGTCAGGAGGAATTGGCCAAAATTCCAGCAAACTATTGTGAGACGCTTGTGGAAGGATATCCAAAAAGTTTGGCCCAAGTCACACAGTTTAAAGGCAATGCTACCATACTGCCATGCTACTATACTAAGGAAATGTATGTAAACTTCGGACTTTCAAGAAAGTAATAAAAAAATTCTCTAAAAAAATTACAGATAGATGTACTTTATTGATCCCAAACTGGAAAATTACAGTGTAACAGCAGCATGACAGTAGACAACCAAACGACAGAACACACAGTATAATAGACAAAGGGATTACCCATGGAAAGTGAATCTGCTAAAAACTTATATACATCATAGATGAGTAGATAGTGACCCATATAGATACATGAATCATACCCGTACAATGCAGGACTATCAGGTGCAGAGTGAAATGTGAGGCACCAATTAGACTGTAAGGTGCAGTATGGTAGCATTGTTATGACCAGAGTACAACATCAGAGTACGTTATTGTACAGTGAAACTGTCATGAATTGCCCCTTGGGGCAATCACATGAGCAAGCTGGAGAAGAAGGTGATGACAGTCAGCTGTGAGTCATGAGGAGAGGAGACGGGGCTGACAGCTTGACAGGGGCACTGCCCACAACCAAGGGAAAACCCAGAAGTGCCTCTGACAGCTGCAACCCTGGAGAGAGAAAGAAAGAGAAGAAAACCGGCAAGAAACAAATATAATGTGATGACAAATAAAGACAAGTAAACCCAAATATGTAAATAACAAAACTCCAATGAACGTAAACAGGAAAATAAGTCATACTAAGAAACAATACAGAATATGTGAAAACCAACCAATGATAAAATAACAGGAATTAGAACTCAAAAATATAAGACTATACAAATCTGGAAAAAAGGCAAAGAGACTGCGCACCCAGAGACTGCCAGCCCTCTTGATAAACTTGTCAAGTCTGTTGGTGTCGCTGGTTCTGATACTGCTACCCTAACAGACAGCAGCAAAGAAGATGGCACTGGCAACAACAGCCTGATAGAAAAGCTCCAGCCACTTGTTGCACACATTGAAGGATCTGAACTTCCTCAGGAAGTAGAGTCTGCTCATTTAATAAATAATTTAATAAATATGAAAATTATTTAGTAAATAGAAATATACTGGAGTGGTAGCCTAGAGGTAGAGCATCTACCCCACAACCGGAAGGCCGAGGTTCAAGTCCTGGCCGAGTCATGCCAAAGACCATATAAAAATGGAACTTCCTGCCATCCAGCTTGGTACTCAGCAATAATGGAACGGAGGAGGGAAATGATGGTTACCCAGCCACAGGGGGTGCATAAGCCAGTGTACTCCCTGTGCCGATCCCAAGCCCGGATAGAATGGGCAGGGTTGTGTCAGGAAGGGCATCCGGCATAAAAACCCTTACCAAATCAACATGCGGATCATCACAATATAAGGTGATGATATGCTGTGGCAACCCCGAAAGGGAGCAGCTGAAAGACAACAAACAAAACAAAAAAAAATAGTAAATAGAAATAATTTTGGTAATCCTAACTGCATCTTTTGGTAATCCTAACAACACTATACAAGCCTGGAAAAAGGTAAAGAGACTGCGCACGGCGGAATCCCCCAGTGCACAGATCATGACCCCCCCTCTCAAGGGGTGGTAACCAGATACCCCGGGCAACATCGAAAGGAAGGAAAAGGACCCACCCACACAGAGAACCCACCCCACCAAAAACAAGAAAACAACCCCACCCCAGGCGGGAGGAGAGGGACCCAGGCACGGAGGGACCAAAACAAACCAGAGAAAATAAGAAAAACCCTCATGACTCATACCCCAGCACAACCCAGGCTAGGAGGGAACAAAAGAAAAAAAACAAAAACCCCGCTCAGGATCCACACCAGGCAGGACCAGGCACCTCGGCCCCCTGGACCGGAGAGCTGGACATTTCAGGTGGCCGGTAAAGTCCCAGACCTGGCAGACGGCGTGATGGTAAGAGTCAGGCGGCCTCCCCAGCGAAACAACCCCAGCAGGTGGCTCGTCCAGCATGGATACAGGAGGTCTGTTCCCCGCTGGCACGGGATCCTGCTCTGCTGAGACTAGGGGATGCTCCAATGTCGACACAGGCTTCAGCTTGGTCCCAGCACCCTCCCTCCATCCAGACCATGGGTGCGGGGCTAGAACCAGGTCCTCCAGGACTGCCGCCTCCTCCATCATCCGGCGGCTCAGTCCTGGGGTCAGCAGACACTCAAGGGGAAATGGAGGAGACATGGAGAAAGCAGGTGAATAGTCTATAGCTGCAGCAGATGGTGAGGACTCAGGGGACTGCATAGTCTGAGCCTCACCTCCAGGAATCAGGCAAGACAATTTATGTTTACTTGAATGAGAGTGAAAGAACACTTGCCTGAATTCCCAGGGTGCTATGTCTTCTGATGCAGCTGGTTGGGAATTAGCCCTTTCCATGACTTCAGTGGTTGTGGGCCCCTCAGAGGAACTTGGAGGAGCCGCCCTTGCAGGCACGGCGATGGGCCCTCAACAGCAGGAGTACACGTCGAGGAGACAGGAGTCGCAGCAGCCAAGGAGAAAAAGGAGGCTGACAGGACAGCCGGCGAAAGAGCTGCTGCGGGGATTGTCTGACTCGGGAGAAACTGCTGCCCTAGAGGTGGAGGCGTTCCTCCAGCGAGATTTCCCTGGGCGACGGCGGGAAGTAGGAGGCGAAGACATCGGCTCATGGCGAAGTGGGAGAGGCCCTTGAGTCAGGGGATGCTCACTCATTGGCTCAAACTCCGGGCCACCCAGTGAAACCTCCTCCACCTCCTGGGCAAGATCTGGGAGGATCCATGGCTTATAATCTAGTAGAAGCTCTGTCTCCGCTAATATGACCCGCCTGCGTTCCTCCAGCTCCTCAGTCGATGGTGCGGGCCAGTGTTTTGCAGGAGAAGGCGGAGCTGGCGCCGGAGAGTGGCAAGAGGCTGGAGGCTTCCATGTATGCGGACGCTTGCTGTTCATTGGCACAGGTACGGACATCGGAGTGGTTCCCCCCAGCCCGTGACTCATAGATTGTGGGGCAACTATGGAGAGGAGATTGCTAGATCAGCAAGCTCCAGGTGGTCCCACAGGCTGGGGCATGCCTTAAGTACCTGTGCCACGCCCTCCAGACACTCTTGGGCTGCCTCGGGTGTATGGGAGGCACGAGCCTGCATGAGGATGTCCCCCACGATAGTCACAGTCCACCGCTCAATTTTACTCAGACCAAGAGGTGGAAATTCCAGGATGATTGACATGGCGAGACCCCTGGTGAGAAACAAAACTGGGGAGGAGTAGGAGAAAACGGTGAACCCTTGCTGCCGTTGGCGTTTTTAAATTGGCCGGGTCCCCTTTTGGCCACGTCCTACTGCCCAAATCACCAAACCACAGGTAAGTGAAAAAATAACCACAAACTACAGTAGCTGGGTCTCTAACTGGCAGGAGTCTTATGTCATGAATTGCCCCTCGGGGCAGAGAGGGGAGACCCAGACGCTGAACTGCAGTGTGTAATATTTATTAAAGAAACACAAAAGGTCTAAATAGTACACAAACACAAAAGCCAAATAGTGCACACAGCAAAACTTACGAATGGCAGGAGGAAAACAGGATACACATGGATTATAAATGTCAGAACGGGGACAGGGTTCTGACACAAACAATTCTTGAGACTCCAACAATAAAGAAAAGAAATAACAACCCTTAAATAGGGCCAGAAACAAATGAACACAAATGGTAACAGGTGGAATCACATGAGCAAGCTGGAGGAGAAGGTGATGACAGTCAGCTGTGAGTTATGAGGAGAGGAGACGGGGCTGACAGCTTGACAGGGGCACCGCCCACAACCAGAGAAAAACCCGGAAGTGCCTCTGACAGCTGCAACCCTGGAGAGAGAGAGAAAGAGAAGAAAACCAGTAAGAAACAAATATAATGTGATGACAAATAAAGACAAGTAAACCCAAATATGTAAATAACAAAACTCCAATGAACGTAAACAGGAAAATAAGTCATACTAAGAAACAATACAGAATATGTATAAACCA
The DNA here is from genome assembly GCA_020510985.1 of Pholidichthys leucotaenia. Classification (NCBI taxonomy): domain Eukaryota; kingdom Metazoa; phylum Chordata; class Actinopteri; order Cichliformes; family Pholidichthyidae; genus Pholidichthys; species Pholidichthys leucotaenia. The sequence continues at coordinate 213,949,417 of CM035849.1, read as the reverse complement.
ACCAATGATAAAATAACAGGAATTAGAACTCAAAAATACAAGACTATACAAATCTGGAAAAAAGGCAAAGAGACTGTGCACTGTGGAATTCCCCCGTGCATAGCTTATGACAGAAATGGCATGCGGCAGGAAAGATTTCCTGTATTTGACCATTCGGCAGCGAAGCTGTAGCAGTCTGCTGGAGAAAGTGCTCTGCTGTCTGTCTAGTGCAGGGGTGGGCAGTGAGGGCCATTCCACTGCAGGTTTTCTGTTCCACTCAGTCTCTTCAGCAGGTGTTTGCTCTGATCAGCTTCAATGATTGCTAATCACTGACAACACCTGCTGAAGAGACTGGGTGGAACAGAAAACCTGCAGTAGAATGGCCCTCCATGGCACATGATTGCCCACCCCTGGTCTAGTGTGTGGTGGAGGGGGTGATCAGGACTGTCCATGATGGATTGCAGTTGATTTATTGTCCTCCTCTCCACCGCAGTCTCAAAAGTCTTCAGCCTGAGACCAATTACAGAGCCAGCCCTCTTGATAAACTTGTCAAGTCTGTTGGTGTCGCTGGCTCTGATACTGCTACCCCAACAGACATCAGCAAAGAAGATGGCACTGATGACAACGGCCTGGTAGAAAAGCTCCAGCATCTTGATGCACATGTTGAAGGATCTGAGCTGAGTCTGCTCATTTAATAAATAAATTCAATAAATATGAAAATTATTTAGTAAATAGAAATTAACCGGAGTGGTAGCCTAGAGATAGAGCATCCAACCCACAACCAGGAGGCCAGTGTTCAAGTCTTGGCCGGGTCATGCCAAAGACCATATAAAAATGGCACTTCCTGCCACCCAGCTTGGTACTCAGCAATAATGGAATGGAGGAGGGAAATGTTGGTTACCCAGCCACAGGGGGTGCACAAGCCAGTGTACTCTCTGCGCCTGTCCCAAGCCCAGATAAAATGGACAGGGTTATGTCAGGAAGGGCATCCGGCATAAAAACCCTTGCCAAATCAACATGCGGCTCATTGCAATATAAGGGGATGATACACTGTGGCAACCCTGAAAGGGAGCAGCTGAAAGACAACAAACAAAACAAAAAAATTAGTAAATAGAAATAATCTTGGTAATCCTAACTGACCTAAAACAGGTAAAGTTTGTACTGATTTAAAAAAAAAAAAAATAATAATATTATATATATATATATCTACAGTGGGGCAAAAAAGTATTTAGTCAGCCACCAATTGTGCAAGTTCTCCCACTTAAAAGGTGAGAGAGGTCTCCAATTTTCATCAAAGGTATACCTCAACTATGAGAGACAAAATGAGAAAAAAAAAAATCCAGAAAATCACATTGTCTGATTTTTAAAGAATTTATTTGCAAATTATAGTGGAAAATAAGTATTTGATCACCTACAAACAAGCAAGATTTCTGGCTCTCACAGACCTGTAACTTCCTCTTTAAGAGGCTCCTCTGTCCTCCACTCGTTACCTGTATTAATGGCACCTGTTTGAACTCATTATCGGTATAAAAGACACCTGTCCACAACCTCAAAGAGTCAGACTCCAAACTCCACTATGGCAGAGAGCAAAGAGCTGTCAAAGGACACCAGAAACAAAATTGTAGACCTACACCAGGCTGGGAAGACTGAATCTGCAATAGGTAAGCAGCTTGGTGTGAAGAAATCAACTGTGGGAGCAATTATTAGAAAATGGAAGACATACAAGACCACTGATAATCTCCCTCGATCTGGGGCTCCACGCAAGATCTCACCCCGTGGGGTCAAAATGAACACGAGAACGGTGAGCAAAAATCCCAGAACCACACAGGGGGGCCTAGTGAATGACCTGCAGAGAGCTGGGACCAAAGTAACAAAGGCTACCATCAGTAGCACACTACGCCGCCAGGGACTCAAATCCTGCAGTGCCAGACGTGTCCCCCTGCTTAAGCCAGTACATGTCCAGGCCCGTCTGAAGTTTGCTAGAGAGCATTTGGATGATCCAGAAGAGGATTGGGAGAATGTCATATGGTCAGATGAAACCAAAATAGAACTTTTTTTTTGAACTTTTGTTTTGGTAAAAACTCAACTTGTCGTGTTTGGAGGAGAAAGAATGCTGAGTTGCATCCAAAGAACACCATACCTACTGTGAAGCATGGGGGTGGAAACATCATGCTTTGGGGCTGTTTTTCTGCAAAGGGACCAGGACGACTGATCCGTGTAAAGGAAAGAATGAATGGGGCCATGTATCGTGAGATTTTGAGTGAAAACCTCCTTCCATCAGCAAGGGCATTGAAGATGAAACGTGGCTGGGTCTTTCAGCATGACAGTGATCCCAAACACACCACTCGGGCAATGAAGGAGTGGCTTCGTAAGAAGCATTTCAAGGTCCTGGAACGGCCTAGCCAGTCTCCAGATCTCAACCCCATAGAAAATCTTTGGAGGGAGTTGAAAGTCCGTGTTGCCCAGCGACAGCCCCAAAACATCACTGCTCTAGAGGAGATCTACATGGAGGAATGGGCCAAAATACCAGCAACAGTGTGTGAAAACCTTGTGAAGACTTACAGAAAACGTTTGACCTCTGTCATTGCCAACAAAGGGTATATAACAAAGTACTGAGGTGAACTTTTGTTATTGACCAAATACTTATTTTCCACCATAATTTGCAAATAAATTCTTTAAAAATCAGACAATGTGATTTTCTGGATTTTTTTTTCTCATTTTGTCTCTCATAGTTGAGGTATACTAATGATGAAAATCGGAGACCTTTCTCATCTTTTAAGTGGGAGAACTTGTACAATTGGTGACTGGCTAAATACTTTTTTGCCCCACTGTATATACTGTATATATATATATATATATATATATATATATATATATATATATATATATATATATATATATATGTGTGTGTGTGTGTGTGTGTGTGTGTGTGTGTGTGTGTGTGTGTGTGCAGTATATGTATATGTATATGTATATATATAGGCACCTCCAGTACCTTGGCATAGACCTTCCCAGGGAGGCTGAGGAGTGTGATCCCTCTAAAGTTGGAGCAGACCCTCTGGTCCCCTTTCTTGAAGATAGGAACCACCACCCTGGTTTGCCATGCCAAAGGCACTGTCTCTGACCTCCACACAATATTGCAGAGGCGTGTCCACAATGACAGCCGTACAACGTCCATGGCCTTGAGGTACTCAAGGCAAATCTCATCCACCCCCTGGGCCCGGCCACCAAAGAGGTTTTTAACCACTTTGGCGACCTCAGCCCCTGTGATGGGCGAGTCGTCCCTTTAGTCCACAAGCCCCTCTTCCTCTGTGGAAGGCGTGTCAGTGGGATTGAGGAGATCCTCGAAGTATTCCTTCCACCACCCGATGATATTCCCAGTGGAAGTCAGCAGTGCCCCATCCGCACCACACACAGTGTGGACAGGGAGCTGCTTCCCCCTCCTGAGTCACTGGACAGTTTGCCAGAATCTCTTCTAGGCCGACCAAAAGACCTGTTCCATGGCCACACCAAATTTTTCCCACACCCAAGTTTTGCTTCAGCAACCACCTGAGCTACACTCCACTTGGCCTGCCGGTACACGTCAGCTACTTCAGGATTCCCACAAGCCATCAAAGCTTGAAAGGACTCCTTCTTCCGTTTAATTGCCCCCCTCACCACTGGTGTCCACTACTTGGTTCGGGGGTTGCCACTACGAGATGTACAGACGACCTTGCAGCCACAGCTCTGAGCAGCTGATTCAACAAAGGAGATTGAGAGCATGGCCCATTCAGACTTCATCTCTCCAGACTCCCTTGGAATGTGGTCAAAGTTCTTCCAGAGGTGGGAGTTGAAGACCCGCGGACAGAGGCCTCAGCCAGACGTTCCCAACACACCCTCACTACACATTTAAGTCTACCAGGTCTGAATGGTATCCTCCCCTGGCATCAGATCCAACTCATCACCAGGTGGTGATCAGTTGACAGCTCTGCACCTCTCTTTTCCCAAGTGTCCAAGATATACAGTCGCAGGTCTGATGACACGATAACAAAATTGATCGTCGATCTGCAACCTAAGGCATCCTGGTGCCAGGTGCACATATGGACGCCCTTATGCTTGAACATGGTGTTCATTTTGGACAAACTGTGGTTAGCACAGAAGTCCAATAACTGAACACCACTCGGGTTCAGATTGGGCAGGCCGTTCCTCCCAATCAGCCCCCTCCAGGTTTCACTGTCGTTGCCCACGTGCGCATTGAAGTTCCCCAGTAGGACAATGGACTCTCCAAGAGGAGCACTCTCCAGCACCCCAGTCAGAGACTCCAAAAAGGGTGGGTACTCTGAACCATCATTTGGTGCATAGGCACAAATGATGGTCAGGACCCGTTTCCCAACCCAAAGGTGCAAAGAAACATCCCTTTTGTCCACCGGATAAAACTCCAATATAGAGGCAGCAAGGTGGGGGGGATACAAGAATACCCACCCCTGCTCGCCACCTCTCGTCCGGGGCAACTCTCCAGGAGACTGGTTCTGGAACCAGAGATGTGTGTTGAGGTGAGACTGACTATGTCTAGCCGGTATCGCTCAACCTCGTGCACCAGCTCAGGCTCCTTCCCCACTAGAGAGGTGATATTCCATGTCCCAAAACCAGTTTAGGAAGCTTGGGATCAGACCGCCAAGGTCTCTGCCTTTGACTGCCACCTGATCCACATAGCACCGGATCCCATGGTCCCTCCTGCAGGCGGTGATCCCAGTGGAGGGTGGACCCATGTAACTCCTTCGGGCTGAGCCTGGCCAGGTTCCATGGACAGAAACCTGGCCATCGGACACTAGCCGTCGAGCCCCTCCCCCAGACCTGGCTCCAAGGTGGGGCCCCGGTAACCTCATACCGGGTGGGGTACTCTGAATCCTTGCTCTTACATTCATCCATTCATGATGAATGGATTTCTGTCAGTTAGAAAACATTGAATTTTAATAAAATAGGTCTTGCACTGCCAATTCTAATTGGAAACCATATCAGTATGATATAAAAAGATGCTGAATGTTTTCATTCACATTTTGTTTCCTGGTCCCTCTCCCTGTCAGTCTTGGAGGCATGATGATATGAAAGTAGTAGAAGCGATTGTGATGTGTGCAGCTCAAAGCAGTGAACGGGAATGACAACAGGCAAGAATGTGATGGTATTTATAGTTGTTCCTAGAATGCAATGGAGATATATATTTTGAATGTCCTAAAGCCTCAATGAGGACGCAGTGATAACGTGCTAGACCGAGTAAGAGCTAGTTTGATCGAGATGGTGAGTTAGGAACTGTGTAACAGCAATTCAGAATGGAGTGAAACAGATCAGCTGTTTGTTAATATTATTGATAAGAAAATAGAAAGTGGATTATTGACAAACTAGCAAAGCACTCGAAGAGCGCAGACCTCCGCCAAGTACCTCAGTTCCCCCTAAAATTGGGATTTTCCCCAAATATAATAATCCTACATTTATTATTACCTCCGCCAAGGAGGTAATGTTTTTACCGGGGTCTGTCTGTTTGTCTGTTACCAACATAACTCAAAAACTTATGAACGGATTTTGACGAAATTTTCAGGAAAGGTGTATAATGGCACGGGGAATAGATGATTCGATTTTGGTGATGATCTGAGAGTGCATACCTCCACCAAGGGCTTTGTTTGTATTTTTGCAGCAGGATTACACAAACACTAATGGATGGATTTGGATGAAATTTTCACCAGAGGTGGTTCTTGGGCTAGAGAAGAACCCATTATATTTTGGTGATGATCTGAGAATGCATACCTCAGCCAAGGCTCTTATCTTCTCACAGTGTGTTGGCAACAATACTCCAGAACTGATGGACAGACTTTGATGCAATTTTCACCACAAGTGGCTATAGGCCTACACACAGACCCATTACATTTTGGAGGTGATCCATGAGAAACGGAAGGAGCCTTGGCGGAGGTAATGGCAGTTTTCTTCTGGATATAGCTCCATAGCTTTTGAAGATACAACAAATCCATTGGCACACTACTGATTCCTCAGTGTCTTGGCTATATTTTGGTGTTTGTTGTATGTTTATATCTTAATTTGTTACCTTACAGTGCTGAAAATTCCAAAGAAACCCTATTATTTCCTGTTCTGGATCATAGTATCCGGATTTTTTGCAGGATCGGGATCAGTCTTTGATATTTCGTAGAACCTACTGCGATCTTATCCTGTTTTTTTTTGGCAAGCGTCCTGACCATTTATTGTGGAGTTATATACACATATGCTAAAAATGGCCCTATCTCACAATGATAAAGAATCCTTTAAAAAATTCCTGGATCCAGACGGTGATTCAGATCACTCCCAATTGTGTTGGTAACAGACAGACAAACAAACAAATAAAAATTCCTGGATCCAGATGGTGAGCCAGATCACTCCCAAAATCTAATAGGGCGCATGCGCACGCAGCGACCAGCAGCTGATGATATAGTGCGTGTGTGCGTGTGTGTTTTTTGTACTTTTTTACGTTTTTAGAAAATCCTCTGTGTCGTTTCTGCCCTGGAGCATTTGTGGAATTTATGGCGAAGAGCTCCTTGGTATCTACAACATGGATTTCCTCTCCTCTCTTGCACTGCTGCTATCTGTGCTGTGGCTCTTTGTCTCTGAGGTAAACGCGTTCGGCCCCATGGCGAGCAGAATAGCGGGCAGAATACAATATTCCAGGAACGTGTTGCTACGCTTTAACACAGCTGATGCAGCGTCTCTGATTGAGCCCAAACTTCAACTGCCTGACTTTATTTTGAGAGACGGACACAGCGGTGAAAAGAGAAGCGGCAGGAGGAAGCGTGGAAGACGTGGAGGTGTGAAATTGCGCCTTAGGAGATGTCAGTTTGGTAACATTCCTCTTCCTTCGATCATTTTTGGGAATGCACAGTCTGTGAGAAACAAGGTGGAGGAAATTCAAGGCAACGTACGTTACCAGAAGGATTTTAAGAACTGCTGCGTCATGGCTTTCACTGAATCTTGGCTTACTGCGCATGATCGAGATGCAGACCTGTGGATTGACGGCTTTGGAGCTCCGCTGTGCTCGGATCGGCAGGAAGAGGTAACTGGGAAGCGTCAGGGGGGCGGCGTATGTTTATACATTAATAAGCAGTACTGCACATCTGTCACGGTCAGAGAGCGCATCTGTACACCCGATGTGGAGTTGCTGTCTGTGTCACTACGCCCCTTTTATTTGCCTCGAGAGTTTCCCCAACTTTTCATCACAGCTGTGTATATTCATCCCAGGGCAGACGCTGACTCCGCCTCCAGCACCATCTCTGATGTGGTGCAGCGGCTGCAGTCAATTTCTCCAGAGGCGCCAAACTTCATTCTTGGGGATTTTAACCATGTTTCTTTAAAGAAGACACTTAAAAACTTTCATCAATATGTCTCCTGCCCAACCAGGCGAAAAAAGACATTGGACCTGTGCTATGGATCCATAGAGAGGGCCTATAAATCACTCCCCCTTCCTCCCTTAGGATCCTCAGATCACAACTGTGTTCATTTGCTGCCCACATATAAAACTGCTCTCAGAAGAGGCAAGGTGGAGATGAGAGACATTGATGTGTGGACAGAAGATTCAGAGCACAGCCTCCAGGAATGCTTTGACTGTACAGACTGGAAGATGTTCATAATGGCCTGCGGGGATGACTTGGACTCTCTGGCTGAGCTCACATGCTCATACATGGCTTACTGTCAAAATAAGATTGTTCCACGTAAACGTGTCAAAATATACCCCAACAACAAACCATGGGTTACTAAATCAGTTAAATCCTGCTTACAGAGGAAAGCGCTTGCCTTTGAACAGGGGTCTGTTTCTGAGCTACAGGTTGCCACCAAGGAGCTGAAGGCCGAAATTTTAAGAGCAAAACAGAATTATAAATCAGAGTTGGAAAGCAAGATGGCAGCAAATAAACTTGGTTCGGCCTGGGCCAGTATGAAAACTATTGCAGGCCTTCAGAGCACAGAGCGCGGTAATCGTGTGCTTTTAGATGGTTTTACTTCAGACACAGAGCTGGCTAATGCTCTTAATTGTTTTTATGGTCGTTTTGACTCCTTTGATTTTAGCACAGAAACCCAAGATTTGAAACAGAAACTCAAAGACAATCAGCACTTTAATATTGAGATGCAAGATGTTAAAAGGGAGTTCCGCGCTGTAAAAGTGAACAAAAGTCAGGGCCCTGATAATATATGTGGACGCCTGGTAAAGTCCTGTGCACATGAACTGAGTCCTATATTTCATTACATTTTCAATAAGTCCTTACAGACACAACATGTGTCTAAGATCTGGAAAGATGCCGTGGTTGTTCCCGTTCCAAAATCCAGCTGTCCTAAAACGGTAAATGACTTTAGACCAGTTGCTTTGACTTCAATTTTAATGAAAATTTTTGAAAAACTGGTCAGATGTGAGGTCCTAAGGCAGACTGAACATGCATTGGATCCTCTGCAGTTTGCCTATAGGCCTCACAGAGGAGTGGAGGATGCCACTGTCACTCTGTTTGACATGCTTTTTAAACATCTGGATTTTAATGGGACACACGCCAGGCTTTTATTTGTGGACTTTTCTTCTGCCTTTAATACAATCCAACCTCATATTTTAGTTGAAAGGCTCCTGCAACAATTTGATTTAAGCAATAATCTGGTGGGTTGGATTCTGGATTTCTTAACCAACAGGACGCAGAGAGTAAGGGTCAATGGTACGTTGTCTGACCAAAAGTGTTCTTCTACTGGCTCTCCTCAGGGGTGTGTGTTGTCACCACTACTCTTCATCCTGTACACAAACATGTGTCGGAGCAGACATGACAACAGATACATTATAAAGTATGCTGATGACTCAGTCATTGTCAGTCTCCTCCAGGATGGTGAGAGTGGCCACGGCCCAGTAGTTGATGACTTTGTTCACTGGTGTGAGGATTCTTACCTGCAGCTGAATACAACAAAAACGAAAGATATGATTATTGACTTTAGGAGGAAAACTCCCAGGCACAAAGTCACCATACTAAAAGGCCAGACCACCGAATGTGTACAATCGTACAAATATCTTGGGACGATTATTGATAGTGGATTGAACTTTGAGGTGAACTGTGAAAGGGTGTGCAAAAAGGGTCAGCAAAATTTGCATTGTTTGAGGAAACTTGCACGCTTCCAAATTGACCGAACCATAATGACTATGTTTTATCGGGCTTTTATTGAATCTGTTTTATCCTTTTCTTTAATGTCATGGTTTGGTCAGATAAAACTGAAACAGAGGAAATCCTTGGATCAGGTAGTCAGATGGTCCAGTCGTTTGCTTGGTGAGTCACAGCTGAGCCTGACATCCCTGTACACCAGACAAGTACAGAGGATGGCCAACTCGATTTTAAATGATAACTCCCACCCTTTGCACTGCAACTTTCAGCTTCTTCCCTCCAGACGGAGGTTTGCTGTCCCAAAAAGTAGAACCCAGCGCTACAAAAACAGCTTTGTCCCTGCTGCTGTCAAAGAGTTGAACAAGCTATAAAAATTATATTGTACATATTTTATATTTACCTATTTTGTAAGATGTGTGCCTGTGTTTGTGTCTATGTTGAATGTAATTAGTGGCTTGTAAATATGGATGTCACCAACTGCAAAACAAATCTACCTACGGGTACAAATAAAGTAACCTGAACCTGAACCTGAACCTAATCATTTCTTCCTTGTCCCATTTCAGACTTTTCCTGAAAATTTCGTCAAAATCAGTTCATAACTTTTTGAGTTATGTTGGTAACAGACAGACAAACAGACAGACAAACGCCAGTAAAAACATAACCCCCTTGGTGGAGGTAATGAAGCCTATGACACATTCATGGACACTGTAATCGCTCTTTATGAAAAAAATTGTCCATTAGTAAAGAAAAAGCTTAAACAGAAATTTGTCGACAAGCCATGGTTAACCAAAGGATTACAAAAAGCGTATAAAAAGAAAAATTCATTATATAAAGCTTTTCTAAAGAAAAGGACAAAAGAAGCAGAGCAGCGGTATAAAACATACAAAAATAAGTTAATATATATAATGAGATGTAGTAAAAGAGACTATTACAGTAAAGAACTGGAGAAAAACAGATATAATACTAAAAATACATGGACAATACTTAACAATATTCTTGGAAATAAAAACAGAAATACAAGCTACCCAACCAATCTTTCAAAAAAAAAAAAAAAGACTCAGAGTGTGAATGCAGTCTCACTTGCAGATGAATTTAATACATTTTTTGTTAACATTGGTCCTAATTTGGCTCGAGAAATACCCATTCGGCATCTACAGGTGATGCAATAAGCATAAACATTGCTATAAAAGACTCCATTTTCATAAAGAACACAGATGAGAGGTCACTGAAATTGTTAAATCGTTTAAAAGTAAAACATCTACGGATTGTGATGGCATTGACGTGCTTTTAGTCAAAACTATTATTGAATGCTTAGTGAAGCCACTGACGTATATCTGTAACCTGTCTCTCCAAACAGGTATATTTCCCAGTGCAATGAAAATAGCCAAAGTAATTCCGATATACAAGACGGGTGACAGAAGGGAATTTTCAAATTATAGACCTATTTCACTATTGCCGCAATTTTCTAAGATACTTGAAACAATATTCTGTGAGAGAATTGTCAACTTTATAATGAAGAATAAATTATTGTGTGAGCAGCAATATGGATTCAGACACAAGAGGACAACTGCACTTGCTCTAATGGAATTTATAGAAAAAATATCAACTGCTGTTGAAAATAAAGAGTATTCAGATGGGGTATTCCTGGATCTTAAAAAAGCATTTGATACAGTGGATCATAAATTATTGTTAAAGAAACTACAAAATTATGGTATTAGGGGGGTAGCACTGTCCTGGTTATGTAGTTACTTAAAGAACAGATATCAGTATGTACGTGTTGGTAGCAAAAACTCGCAGTAACTGAAGGTTACTTGTGGAGTCCCACAGGGTTCAGTTTTGGGGCCATTGTTATTCAATATGTATATAAATGATATATGTAAAGTTTCAGAAAAAATGGATTTAATAATGTTTGCAGACAACACCAATTTATTGTGCAGTGGAAGCAATTTGGAACAACTTTTGGATATACTCGGAAAGGAATTAGGAAAGCTTAAACTGTGGTTTGATTCAAACAAATTAACGTTCAATTTAAGTAAGACAAAATTTATAATTTTCAACAACCATCACAACAACTTAGTCTCTAAACACAGTGTAAATGGTGTAGAGATTGAAAGGGTATCCGAAAGCAAATTTCTTGGAGTAATAATTGATAATAAACTGTGTTGGAAGTCACATATTAATTATAAGTAAAATATCCAAATTAGGTTCAGGTTACTTTATTTGTACCCGTAGGTAGATTTGTTTTGCAGTCAGGTGACATCCATATTTACAAACCACAATTACATTCAACATGAACACAAACACAGGCACACATGAAGCTGACTATAAACATGATAAAAGTACTAAAAGCTCCACCAATCAGGACATAGGACAAAGAGATAAGAGAAAAAAAGCAAGGAGATAAGAGAGAAGGGTCATATTAAAAAGTTAAAACTAGTCAAAGAGGTTAAAAACTCAAAAGTCTAAAACCCAATAAAAGATTTAGAATCCAAATAAAAAACCTACAAAAATAAATAAATATAAAATAAAATTAATAAATAGGTAACTAAATTACGTGCAATATATTGTTACATCTTGTTCAACTCTTTAACAGCAGCAGGAACAAAGCTGCTTTTGTAGCGCTGGGTTTTACTTTTTGGGACAGCAAACCTCCGTCTGGAAGGAAGAAGCTCGAAGTGGCAGTGCAAAGGGTGGGAGTCATTGTTATGTATTTTGGTTTACTACGGCACCCGTCGTAGTGTTTGCTCAAGGCATTATGGGTAACCTGTAATGTCAGGTTGTTGCTGTTAGCCATGTGCTATGAAGTTGCTGCTACGCTAATAAACCGTTAACATTACGTCGATGGTCCGAGTTATCATTGTTATATTAAGTAACGTAAAGCGGTGAAAGATATAACAAAAAGTGGCGACGAGGACGTCTGGACCGACGCTGCAGTCCGCGACGGAGGAGAGTTTTTTTGTCGTGTTTTTCCTGCTGCTACTTCGCGCTGACCGGGTGATACACCGCGCCGCTGTGCTGAGGTGGATGCTGCGGGCTGTCTGCTAAGCGGGGAGGAGCGGAGCAGTGGAAATCGTGAAGGACAAAAACTCCGTGAGTAATGCCGGAGGGAAGCAACGACGTTACAGAAAGGAGCTGCGAGGGAAAGAGCGACATTCAACCAGGAGCGTTAAAATGAATGGAGTTATTGGCTCTATCAGGCCCTTTGATGAGAGCGCGGAACAATGGAGCTCCTATACAGAGCGCTTTGACTATTTCGTCGCGGCCAATGGAATAACGGATGAAAAGTTAGTGCCCACTTTTCTGAGTGTGATAGGTCCCAAGACATTTAACCTACTACGCAACCTCCTACAGCCAGTAAAGCCAGGCTCTAAAACCTACAAAGAACTTGTGGACACACTGACCCACCACTTCTCACCCAAGCCTCTAGTGATTGCAGAAAGATACAGGTTTCACAGACGTAACCAAGAAGAGGGTGAGTCTGTTAACATGTTTGTTGCAGCGCTACGCAAGTTAGCCGAACACTGTGAATTTAAAGATGTTTTAAATGACACATTAAGAGACAGGCTTGTGTGTGGACTACGAAATGAAGCAGCACAGAAGAAGTTACTCACAGAAAGTGATCTGACGCTTGAAAGAGCCATTAACATAAGATAAGATAAGATAAGCCTTTATTAGTCCCACAATGGGGAAATTCCAGGATTGCAACAGCACAGGGATAGCAACACTCAGAGCAACAATCAGAAGGCAAGAAAAAACAACATCTAGTAAACATATGTCCATATTACTATAAATGTATATATATAGACACACAGTGCAGAGCATTATGGTTGGTTGGTGAATGTGCAGCAGAAAGTCTAAGCTCTCTCTCCGCGGATGCGGCGGGCCAGCTGGAAGTCTTTGGGCATGATGGTGACCCCCTTAGCGAAGAAGAGACCACCAGGTGGGCCTCGCTGGTCTCCTGCAGAGCCATGACGGCGAAGCTCAGGAAACGCAGGACGGTCTTGAAGTCCTGAGCGATCTCCCTCACCAGGCGCTGGACGGGCAGCTTACGGATGAGCAGCTCCGTGGATTTCTGGTAGCGACGAATCTCTCTCAGAGCCACGGGCCTGTGACGGCGAGGCCTCTTCACTCTGCCGGTGGCCGGAGCGCCTCTCCGAGCAGCCCTGGTGGCTAGCTGTCTCTTGGGGGGCTTCTTCCTCCAGTAGATTTTACGGGCGGTCTGCTTGGTTCTTGCCATCGCTCTTTATTATTCTGTCTTATATTTCTTGCACGCCACCTAAACTCCAGCCCGGCACCCGCGTCGTTTTCGCTACAGCTCCCGGTATGTCGAGTTTCCCATTAGCACCGGGCGGCGGCCAAGTGCTAGCTAGCACTAGCTCCTCCCTGCTGTAACGTCTCCCGCTGCAAACAGTGGCTCCGTCCGCCGACCCGGGAGACCCCCGGGGCGATCCGTGTGTCCGTGATATGTATACAGAGTGAAAGGTGTAGAAAGAAGAAGGAAGATAAAAAAAAGGCTGTTGCAACGGGCAGCCTACTCGTGTGGCGCCACCGGTCCAGCGGAACCGGAACCGGAAAAAAAAACATTAGATAACATAGCATAACATTAGTGTGATGATGGAGATGATGGAGTTGGTGGGCTTCCAAAGAAGCCCACCAACTGCATGCTACAGGCAGAGTACATAAGCTCAACAGTGGTAAAACCAATGCAACAGGTCCATGTTTCCGCTGTGGCAAGGTGGGACACCTTCCTAATGACTGTTGGTGCAAAGAGATGGACTGTAACAACTGTGGAAAAAAAGGCCACGTGGAGCGGGCATGTAGAAGCAAAAGGAGCAAAGACAAAGGCCCAAAGACAAGGAATAAAAGTGGCGTGGTAAAGTACAAAAAGAAAAGAAATGTTCACACAGTTAAACATGGTGAGGACAGAGTGAGCGACTCCTCAGAGGAAGAGGTGTTAACTGCAATAAATACTGTCTGGATTGTGAATGTGAATGAAGGCTCAGAAGGCTTTTGGACTAAACCAAAAGTGGAGGGACATTTTGTTAAAATGCAGATAGACACCGGATCAAAGGCATCACTTGTGTCGCGTGGCATTTACAAGAAGTTTCTGAAACATCTTCCACTCCGGCCTTCAGACACCGTCTTCAGGGCGTATACTGGACACCGAGTGCCCATGAAAGGGATGACAGAGGTAACTGTTCAGTACAATGGCCAAACTGCTGAGCTTCCAGTTTATGTTACCAAGAACAACTGTCCAGCTATAATGGGGCGTGTGTGGCTAAAGAAAATCCAACTTGACTGGCAAGAAGTAAGGAAGCTGTCACACAGTTCCACTCAGCTGCAGGCCATACTGGAAAAGCACAAAAAGGTTTTTCGTGATGAGCTAGGCAGTATGAAAAAAATTATAGTGAAGCTGCATGTCAAACCTGACAGTAAACCAGTGTTCATGAAAGCCAGACCAGTGCCGTACGCCATCAGACCAAAGGTGGAGGCTGACTTGGATGCTCTGGTCAAGAATGGAGTTCTGGAGCCTGTGACAACCAGTGAGTGGGCCACGCCCATAGTTCCAGTACCCAAAAAGGACGGAGGAATCCGGACCTGTGGAGACTTCAAGGTAACAGTAAACCCTGTACTAACAGCAGAGCAGTATCCCCTTCCACTGATTGATGACTTATTTGCGGGGCTGAGTGGGGGACAAAAGTTCAGCAAAATAGATCTCAACCAGGCTTACTTACAAATGCATGTAGACGAGCAGTCACGTGAAATGCTGACTATCAACACCCATAAAGGACTCTTCAGATACTGCAGACTGCCTTTTGGCATCACATCTGCTCCAGCACTTTTTCAGCGAGCTATGGATCAAATCCTGAGTGGATTACCAGGAGTGCAGTGCTACCTGGATGATATCCTGTGTACAGGAGCAGATGATGAAGAGCATCTGCGCAACTTGGATGCAACTCTTAAGAGACTGGAGGAATATGGATTGAAAATCCGCAAGGATAAATGCAAGTTTTTCCAGTCATCCGTGGAATACTTAGGTCATGCGATCGATGCTAAGGGACTACACACTGCACCATCGAAAATCACAGCCATTGTGGATGCACCTCCACCCCAAAATGTCAGTCAGCTGAAGTCTTTCTTGGGACTGCTGAACTATTATGGACGTTTCATACCAAACTTGGCATCACTATTAAAACCCCTGCATAACCTGCTGCGCAAAGAGGAAGCATGGAAGTGGACAGCAAGCTGTCAGGAGGCTTTTCAGAAGGCAAAGGATGCGCTGACTGCATCAGAGGTTCTGACCCACTTCAACCCATCACTTCCGATCCAGCTTGCCTGCGACGCCTCTCCTTATGGCGTAGGGGCGGTGATTTCCCACGTAATGCTAGACGGTGAGGAAAAGCCAATCGCTTTTGCGTCAAGGACATTAAACAAGGCAGAAGCTAACTATGCTCAACTAGAAAGAGAGGCTCTGAGCATTGTGTTTGGTGTCAGAAAATTCCACCAGTACTTGTATGGACGGAAGTTTACACTTTTTACTGACCACCGACCCCTCACAACCATCCTTGGACCATACACAGGAATACCATCTCTTGCAGCGTCCCGACTACAGAGGTGGGCGTTGCTGTTGTCAGGACACTCCTATAACATCAGGTATCGAAAGTCAGACTGTCATGGTAATGCAGATGGGTTATCCAGATTACCACTGCCTGTCATGAAGCCAGAGTCAAGCACTGTGGACATCTTCTACTTCACAGAGGTAGAAAACACACCTGTTTCAGCTGTGCAGGTGAAAAAGGGGACTAGAAATGACCCTGTGTTGTCTGCAGTCATGGACTTGATCATTAAAGGACAACCTGCGGGTGATGATGCAACCTTGAAGCCCTTCCTTGGGAAGTGGACAGAATTGTCTGTTCAGTCGGGTTGTTTGTTGTGGGGGAGGAGAGTGATTATTCCCCTGTCATGTCGAACAAAAGTGTTACAGCAACTTCATGCAGGACATAGTGGAATCGTGAGAATGAAAGAAATAGCGAGAAGCTATTTTTGGTGGCCAAACATTGACAAGCAGATTGAAGAAATAGCCAAAAGCTGTTCATCTTGTCACAAGGTACGGAACAACCCACCATTGGCTCCTCTCCATCCCTGGGAGTTCCCACAGGAGCCATGGCATCGTGTGCACATTGACTTTGCAGGTCTGTTTGAGGACAGAATGTTTCTCGTTGCTGTGGATGCACACAGTAAATGTCCTGAAGTGGCTATTATGAGGTCAACCACCACAGAGAAGACCACAGAGGCATTAGGAGAAATGTTTAGTCGTTTTGGGTCTCCTACACAACTAGTTTCTGACAATGGACCTCAGTTGGTTTCACAAGAAATGGATGCTTTCCTACAAGCTAATGGAGTGCAGCACATTAAATCAGCTCCATACCATCCTGCGACGAACAGCCTTGCAGAAAGGTTTGTGCAGACAATGAAACATGCATTGAAAGCATCACAAGGTCAAGGAACACTGCATCAGAGGCTGCACAAGTTCCTGCTAAACTACCGCAACACTCCACATGCAATCACAAAGACAACCCCTGCTAGTCTGATGTTCAAGAGAGATCTGCGCACTACCTTTGACCTTTTGAAACCCTCAGGATTAAAGGACACTGTGCAAAAGCAACAAGAGAAACAAATTATGCACAGAGAACATCGGGCAAAGGACAGAGCGTTCACGTCAGAAGAATCTGTGCTGGCCAGGAACTACAGAGGTGAACCTAAGTGGGTTCCTGCAACTGTTATTGCACAAACTGGACCAGTCTCATATACAGTTCAAACCACTGACAGTGTTTGGAAAAGGCACGTGGATCAACTCCTGCAGACACCGCCAGCGCCTGCAGAACCGTCTCTTGGATATCCTAAAGATGCACTCACCAACTCACCACTTTGTCCACCTACACCAGTACAGAACTCAACCACTTCAGAGACCAGAGTTCCAGCTGTAGATGTGACATCTTCTTCTGCATCAGCACCAGAAGCAAACTCCACATTAAGAAGAACACAGACTCATGTTCCTGCAGATCGCCGATACCCCACCAGGGAGCGGCGACCTTCTGTCCGTCTGAGTTATTAGACTAGATAGCAACTGACCCACATTAATGGGGCAGAATAATCCCCAGGGGTACAGTTAGGGGATGAGGTAGTCTACCCTCACTCCTAAGATAGCATAATAATTAAAGAGAAAAAAAAACAAAAACAAAAACAAAAGAGAAGTTGTTGTACATGGATACAGTTAACTTGGCAGATGAAGAGAATGGAGAAATGTTCATATGTTTAGATTGCCAGTGTTATGTTCTAATGAAGACACAAGAATTTCAGCAGACACTTGTTATTTCCTGTAGGACATCTATTGTAAGAGGGGAGGAGATGTTATGTATTTTGGTCTACTACGGCACCCGTCGTAGTGTTTGCTCAAGGCATTATGGGTAACCTGTAATGTCAGGTTGTTGCTGTTAGCCATGTGCTATGAAGTTGCTGCTACGCTAATAAACCGTTAACATTACGTCGATGGTCCGAGTTATCATTGTTATATTAAGTAACGTAAAGCGGTGAAAGATGTAACAGTCATCATTTAAAATGGAGGTAGCAATCCTCTGTACCTGTCTGGTGTACAGGGATGTCAGGCTCAACTGTGACTCACCAAGCAAACAGCTGGACCATCTAACTACCTGATCCAAGGATTTCCTCTGTTTCATTTTTATCTGACCAAACCATGACACTAAAGAAAAGGATAAAACAGATTCAATAAAAGCCCGATAAAACATTGTCATTATGGTTCGGTCAATTTGGAAGCGTGCAAGTTTATCTTAAACAATGCAAATGTTGCTGACCCTTTTTGCACACCCTTTTACAGTTCTCTTCAAAGTTTAAATTACTATCAATAATCGTCCCAAGATATTTGTAGGATTGTACACATTCACTGGTCTGGCCTTTTAGTACAGTGACTTCGTGCCTGGGAGTTTTCCTCCTAAAGTCAATAATCATATCTTTAGTTTTTTGTCGTATTCAGCTGCAGGTAGGAATCCTCACACCAGTGAACAAAATCATCAACTACTGGGCCGTGGCCACTCTCACCATCCTGGAGGAGACTGACAACAACTGAATCATCAGCATACTTTATAATGTGTCTGTTGTCATGTCTGCTCCGACACATGTTTGTGTACAGTTTGGGGATGGCAGTGGCTCAGGAGGTAGAGCAGGTCGTCCAATAACCACATGGTTGGCGGTTCGAATCCCGCTCTCCCCAGTATCCTGCTGTTGTGTCTCTGGGCAAGACACTTCACCCCCAATTGCTCCTGGTGGGTCTGGAAGCACCATGTTAGGCAGCATGCCACCATCAGTGTGTGAATGTGTGCGTGGATGGCAGGATCTGTAAAGCGCTTTGGTCATCAAGAGATGAGAATAAAAGCGCTATATAAGTGAACACCATTTACCATTACAGGATGAAGAGTAGTGGTAACAACACACACCCTTAAGGAGAGCCAGTAGAAGAACACTTTTGGTCAGACAATGTACCATTGACCCTTATTCTCTGTGTCCTGTTGGTTGAAAAATCCAGAATCCAACCCACCAGATTATTACTCAAATCAAATTGTTGCAGCTGTTTCAACTAAAATAGGAAGTTGGATTGTATTAAAGGCAGAAGAAAAGTCCACAAATAAAAGCCTGGCGTGTGTCCCATTAAAATCCAGATGTTCAAAAAGCATGTTAAGCAGAGTGACAGTGGCATCCTCCACTCCTCTGTGAGGCCTATAGGCAAACTGCAAAGGATCCAATGCATACTCAGTCTGCTTTAGGACCTCAAATCTGACCAGTTTTTCAAAAATCTTCATTAAAATTAAAGTCAAAGCAACTGGTCTAAAATTATTTACCGTTTTAGGACAGCTGGATTTTGGAACGGGGACAACCACAGCATCTTTCCAGATCTTAGGCACATGTTGTGTCTGTAAGGACTTATTGAAAATGTAGTGAAATACAGGACTCAATTCACGTGCACAGGACTTTACCAAGCGCCCACATATATTATCAGGGCCCTGACTTTTGTTCACTTTTACATCACAGAACGCCCTTGTAACATCCTGCACCTCAATATTAAAGTGCTGATTGTCTTTGAGTTTCTGTTTCAAATCTTGGGTTTCTTTGCTAAAATCAAAGGAGTCAAAACAACCATAAAAACAATTAAGAGCATTAGCCAGCTCTGTGTCTGAATTAAAACCATCTAAAAACACATGATTACTGCGCTCTGTGCTCTGAAGACCTGCAATAGTTTTCATACTGGCCCAGGCTGAACCAAGTTTCTTTGTTGCCATCTTGCTTTCCAACTCTGATTTATAATTCTGTTTTGCTCTTAAAATTTCAGCCTTCAGCTCTTTTGTGGCAACGTGTAGCTCAGAAACAACCCCCTGTTTAAAGGCAAGTGCTTTCCTCTGTAAGCAGGATTTAACTGATTTTGTAATCCATGCCTTGTTGTTGGGATATACTGTATTTTGATACGTTTACGTGGAATGATCATATCTCTGCAGAAAGCCATGTATGAGCATGTCACGTCCACTAAAGAGTCCAAATCATCTCCGCAGGACAGAGTGAACACCTCCCAGTCCGTACAGTTAAAGCATTTCTGGAGGCAGTGCACTGAATCCTCTGTCCACAAGTTTATGTCTCTGATCTTCGCCTTGTCTCTTCTGAGAGCAGTTTTATGGGCAGCAAATGTACACAGTTGTGATCTGAGGATCCTAAAGGAGGAAGGGGAATAGATTTATAGGCCCTCTCTATGGATCCATAGCACAGGTCCAATGTCTTTTTTCGCCTGGTTGGGCAGGAGACATACTGATAAAAGTTTTTAAGTGTCTTCTTTAAAGAAACATGGTTAAAATCCCAAAGGATAAAATTTGGAGCCTCTGGGGAAATCGACTGTAACCGCTGTACCACATCAAAGACGGTGCAGGAGGCGGAGGCAGCAGGTGGAGGCCCAATGGCAATACTACACAGAGTGAAATATTTGCTGAATCAACCCACACTATATACTTTGTATCATTAAGTAATACTCCCATACATGACATATTGTACTGAAGTATGGGGAAATACATGTAAAACAAACATATATCCAGTCTTTATGCTTCAGAAGAGAGCTATTAGAATAATAAACAAAGCTACTTAAAGGGAACCAACAAACCCACTTTTTCTTAAATTAAAAGCTCTGAAGTTGAAAGATCTGGTTGATTTTAAAACTGCAGTAATAATGTTTAAAGTGAATAATCTATCACTGACTGCAAATATCCAAAAGTTGTTCCAAATAAGGGAGAAACAATATCATTTCAGAGGAACATGTATATTTCAAAAACCTTCAGTGAGAACTACCACCAAGCAACACTGTGTCTCAGTGCAAGGAGTCAGACTGTGGAACGCTTTTGGACCTGAATTAAAATCATGTACAATACTTGGACAATTTAAACAAAAACTAAAGGAAGAAATACTCCAAACATATTTACAAGATGACATGTAAAATCACAAAAGGATTATCATATTCAGTCTGTGTTGTGCTGTTGCTTAGCTTTTGTCACGTTTTGTCTTAGCTTTGTTCTGATTTGTAATCACTCTTATTTTATTTTGTTTTTGAATTCTTAGATGGAATATGGGTGGGCAATACAAGCTGCGGCTTCAGCCATCACCCATTTCGGATAACTTATGTTGAACGTGTATAATCCGAGGAGTTACTGTTTAATTTGACCTTGTTTGATTTTTTTCCCCTTTGTTATATTATTCTGTTCCTTTCTTTTAATCTTTACATCTAAGCTATCCGAAAATAAAGATTCATTCATTCATTCATTCATCAGGAATGGGTTTTAACTGGGTAAGGACAGGCTTAAACTTGTCAAGAATGGAATTGAAACAAGATAGGCAGCTACTTTTCCTTGTTTTGAACATTGTAAGAACAGGCTCATGAAAATGAGCTTGAATGTAATGTTGTGTTTGAGGAATTTTGTTCCCCAAGTTACCTTTTTTCACCCCGTTTCATTAATTTATTATGTTCTGAGAACAAGTTTGGTGTGATGGGGGCTTTAGTCAGTAGGTTGATTGTAGGACACTTTTTACTCTTACTTGAGTACATTTTTGAAGAAAACTTGTACTTTTCCTCATGTGCATTTGGTTGTAGTCTGAATAACTTCTGATTTCACTGATCTAAGCAAAGTTTTTTTTTAATGTAAATTTTTGAATTTGAAACCACTGCTCTTATTCTGGCTCTGAATAAGACGGGTGAATAAGACAGGTGATTCGTCATACCATACCACTGCCAGTGTAATATTGCTTTTATACAGCAGTTCCACAAGCACAATTTATTAAATGACAGCAATAGAGGACAAAATATCACGATTTGTTTGTTTAACAAGTTATTTTGCTGCGCAGAGGAAAAATAGCCCCTTCTAAACATACCCGGTTTACTGTTGCTAAGCATCATACAGAAAAATATAACTGTTGTCATTTCACACACATGTAAACAAATTAAATATTTGCCTTGCCAGTGCAAGAGTTCGCGTTTATAATACATACCGGTTACCTGTTGAATCAGGTTGGGTTGTGGTCAAATCATAGCAGGTGGCTAGTTAGCATGCTAGTGATTTGGCTTTGGTACATTTTGCTCGCTTTTCTTGGCGTTTTCAAGATGAAGTAAAGAGTCCATCACCACAAAGGTATTGTGGTTTGTTTATTGAGGCAATAAATCCAACTCTAAGCTTGTCTTTTTTTTAAAACAGATGTGATTCAGCTTAAGGATGTTTACATGGGTAGACTGAATACATTTTTTTGAAGGGTGGGTCTTCCGGGTCACTGTGATTATTTCTTTTCAAACAGCACCTCAGTGTCAAAATTGAGGTATTAAACACAGTATTGCAGTTCTCATAAATAAGACGTCAGTGATAGAAATGATAGACCGGACACTAAATAACAGTAATTAAGAGTTACTAGAACACCTTTGAAACGGAGTAATCAAATCAAATCAAATCACCCTTATTGTCATTCAACCGTACAACCAATCATGTACAGCAGAACGAGATTGTGCTTTACCCATCTACTGTGTTAATCACACACACCAAGTGCAGAATCAGAGGGCCGCTGCCATACAAGGCGCCGCCACAGAGTTCCCTCCTCCATTCCATTCATTGCTGAGCACCAAGCTGGACGGCAGGAAGTTCCAGTTTTATAAGGTCTTCGGCATGACCCGGCCGGGATTTGAACCCCTGCCTCCCGGGTGTGGGGCGGATGCTCTACCAACTGAGCCACAATACATATCCAGTCAAACGTTGGAGTGCAATTATCGTGAAATATAGTAATTCCTTGAATCCCTATTGTCCAATCAAATTGCTTGGTTGGAACTAACTGCTGTATCCACCTTATTCCTGGGAGTGCCGCTGTAGGAACGATTATGGACTTAGCTTCCAGTTTCGGCTGACCAAGTGTTAAATCAGTCAGTTTCAGTGGAGTAGCAGGGGCATTTAAAATAGCGTTTTTAAAAGTTAAGTTAAAAGTTTTTCAAATCAATTTTAATGTATAGTCCACATACGTGTTTTGCACTCAAGTGGCAGCTAATTTCAGCTCTTTTAGTTTTTGTATTTTTTGAAGGTTTTGGCGTAGTTCTGGTACTTGCTGCTGTTTGTGGTTGTGCCAGACTGTATAAATGGAGGCTTCTTTGTGGCTCTGACTAGATTCTACATCTGCTCTGAGGTAAATCTGATTATGTCCAACATATTTTAACAAAATGCAGCCAACTTTATTGCGGTGGAGACATTGATATTGTGACCCATGCTGGCAAAATGAGTCAGAATGTGCACCGCGTCATAGTGAGTACAGGCAGCGAGAAGTCATAAATCAAGGCTCTTTCTTTGCTTGGTAGCGGCAAAGTCCCAGGAAACCCCCCATGAGTGTTTGGTATCATTTTAAAGCTTAGAAATTGTACTTTCTACAAATACCTATGCTTTTGCAGAAGACGTAACTCACAACTGATCAAATGCGAGTTTTCAACCTAGCTAAAATATAAACAAATCGTCTTTTTCTGGGTCAGTTTTTGCACACTACCTACAAATTAAATATCATTTTTGAAGGTCTTTCAATACAGAATATGGGAATAACATTACATCAGTTTTGAAAATGTCCTCAAAGTCACTCATTTTGCCAGCACGGGTCATTTGTTTACAGTGTTAGCATTTTAGCAGCTGTGCTAACTAATAGAGCTATTGTCTCTGAGGCCACTTTTTAAGGTCATCTTTCCATCCCTCAATAGTCGTGGGAAGTGGTGTGATTATGTTACTGTTTTGAGGTGCAAGAGGTTGTGTTCCCGCATTTCTGATGCAGAAGTCATTGTTTTTTAACAAGGAAAAGTGTCCCGTTTCAGTGACAACCATACGTTCTAAACTAGTTCCGGAAGTTGCTACCATAATTCATGCAAGGCATCATGGGGCCTAGGAATAAGGTGGATAAATTTTATTCTGACACATCAAAAAGAAAAACCTCACAAGTTACTAGAAGAGAGCTGTGAATTTATTAAAAATCCAGTGTTCCACCTGCAGAATGTTGCACATTGGCTAGAAATTGACTGGAATGCTAAGGGGTTACTAAGAAAGTTGCAAGCTCACAAGAAAATATTACATTTATTAGAAAAAAGTTACTAATTTACAAGAATAAAGTTATGAGTAAAAAGCTGCATATTTGCGTGGGAAAAAAATCACAGATTTTGAGTGTGTATTTGTGCATTATCCATCAATCCATCTTCTACCGCTTAATCCTTTTTGGGTGGTGGTGGTGGTGGTGGTGGTGGGGGTGCTGGAGCCTATCCCAGCATCTTTGGACAAGAGGCAGGGTACACCCTGGACAGAACGCTAGTCCATCGCAGGTTTATGCATTAGTTAATGCATAATTTTATTTTTTTTTTCATAACAAGCCAATTTGGAAATATCGAGAAAGTTGCAAAGGTGAACAGATATAAAAAAAAACAACCTACATCTACAGTCATGTGAAAAAATTAGGACATCCTGTATAAGCCTGTGGTTGTTTTGTTTTTTTTATTTTTTAACATATTTGGACATATGGATATTTAATATCAATGCTAAAAATACTGGGAGAGTCACATAATATAACTAAACAATTAAAAGTGAATTAAAGACTTTTTTTCAAATTTTCTGTAAAATGTAACTCTAAGCAAATAGTGAGGAATAAATTAGGACACCCCCCCCCCCATCGTTTTTAGGACACCCCCACATTCATTCCCACTTACAATGACTAAAATAAATTTTTAAAAATGCCAATAAAAGCAAAAACAAGGTTATACATAAATAAGTGAACATTTCTTAATAAAGAACTGAATATTTAAAGGGGTGTCCAAATTTTTTCACATGACTGTATGTGTTAGACTTGTTAATGTGATACATAAGGTTGCTGTCGATTTGCTTATTTTTCAAAAGGTGTCACGTTTATTTTTCTAGCTAATCCCTTGCAGCATGGTTCTCTCTTATCTGGGATTCTCTCTTTAGGATGCAGGGCACACCTGTAAATAGATGCAGAGAGGAAACTAAGTGGGTGATCATGTTGTTTCAGCCTTGTTAACAACACACAAGATGAGACACCCCCATCACACACACACCAAACCTTGTTCCCGAGCTGATTGACAGTTTAAAAGCACCATCAGTCAACCAGCTAGTGGCTGTCACAGCTATCTAGTCAGCTGGTTCAAGAGTAGCCTTTAATGAAACCAGCAGGTCAGATGTTCATCCAGCCAGCCACCCAGAGAGCAACTCACATATCAATGTGTTTCAACTAGCCACCCAGTCATTCAGTCATCGCCTTTTGGTTCTCACTATCAACAAGAACTTCCTGCAAGTTCTTTCCTCCTATAATACCTGGACACACACACACATGGATGCAAACACTTGCCGAGAGACAGACGGTCACAACCCAACCAAATGGATTCTCACCGTCACACTTTGTTCTCAAACAGGCAGCAGTGCTTCCATTGGATTTTCACATCTATTCAACAGATGTTTCTCTTTTGAAGTATTCAGACAGTGAACCTGTGGAGCTCTGTGGTTTCTCTGGCTCCTGTGTTTCACTATGTGAAACCACAGGTCTTGGATGGGTTTCCCAGCTGAAGGTGGTTGTTTTAGCTCGTGATTGCATACAGCATGACTTAACGTGAGTGAGCAGAACGAATTTGAGTGTCTCGTATCAGATGAACGTGTTATTCAAACCATTAACTTCTGTCTGATATTGTACCACAGTGAGAAAGTTATTACTTCATCATAGAGACCTTCCACTTTTTTACACAAATACACTTTATGAGGCAGAACTTAAAAAGGTACGTCTTTCCAATATGTTTCACTCAAAAGAGAATGCACTCGCAGACTGAGCAGCAGGTGTATCCTCAACAAAACTCAGTCTGTCACAGCACTCAGGAAGCAAATGGCACCTATTAATAAAACAGTTGCAACTTCCTTACTTGCTTTTTCACTGCCCTGTCTAGACGGAAACAGTCCTTTTCTAACAGCTTTCACAGATACTGGAATCTCCTGTGAAAACATTGTGAGTCAGTCTTTTTCTGCCTGAAATCCTGCTCAAATTTTTGCAACCATAGAAATCATCTTTTGCAATCAATTACTATAGCCGGCGGTCATAAATCTGTGATTGTGGGACATAAAAATGGAAGCGGGTCCAGATTCCCACCACCTTTGAGTATTGTGCAGTTGCTGGCTCACAGCTCTCGAGGTCTTCCAGTTGCGGTTTTCAGGAAATTGAAGCTGTTGTGTATTATCACTTTTTCTTCATGGCTTGAGCAAGTTTCATGACCACAGGACTCACTGAAAGCCAGAAATCAAAATCATTTTTTTCTCTCCCCTAGGGGTGCCATTGGATTTCCATGATGATATTAAAGTAATATAAATATAATGACTGAATTGATTTAAATCATAACAGATTGTTGTCAGCTGTTGTTATCCAGGCTTACACAGCTACAGATTCAGCCTTTGTAGTACAAGGATAATTACTGAATGTTTTCCTTGCATCTCTACTGTCCCAGCTAGTTTGCCATTTATTGGCTTCCTAAAGCTAGGACTATATACATACATCATAGTAAACGCTAAGCAACAGGGGCCAAACATATGGCATCAATAAGATTAATAGTTGGGGGATGCAGTGGAGATCAGATAGAAGACAAGGAAACCATTCACATCTTCTCATAATCAGTCTGGAATATTTTCCATTAAACACAAATATATATTTGAAACAGACAATGTATGATAGTGGGTAACACGCTTTCATGGAGTATCCATTTTCTTCCAAATGCAATGTGTGTGATAAAATGTTATTTAATTCTATACTTGGAGCCCGAATAAAGTATGTGTATGAATGTGAAACAAAAAGATGCTTAGATTAGTGTTATAATCAGCATCCCATTAGAATATTTTTAAAAGCTTGATTTTTTTTCCTTTCAAAGTTTTTTTTTTTTTTTCATGAGTGTGCACATTTTTAAAAGAAGCAGCTTGCAGCAATTTTATACCCAAAAAGAAAGAGCTCTGACAATTTTCGAGAAATTAACAGTTGGTTAGATGTGCCAACATGCGTCTGCTCTGCAGGGAGAGCTGGAGGGAAATTATGAAGCTCTTTGATTGCTGGTAATAAGCTCCAACCAGTTCCCTTTAATCTTATACCAATGCAAAATATCTCTTTGCCCTAAAAGGCTAAATATTCAAATAGCTCAAAAAATAGGTCACCTTGATTCAAACCTGTAGCACATTTAATGAGAGCTGTACGTGTGTCTCTTTAGACAAGAATTGTACAAGAGCAAACAGCATTTCTAATTTAAAAAAATAGCATTGGACCTGGATTCAGAATTGATTACAAGATTTTACTTTGCATAGAAAAGACTGCAAATGTTCAGCCTTCTCTGTAAGTCATTCACAGTGACACAAGAGACAGTTTGTTCTGGTTCTTGGTTCTAGTTGCCACCTAAAGTAAACACAATACTGCTTATTTAAATTTATATAAATTAAATTTATATAAACTTATTTATTTGAAAAATAGAAGTTGGATACATGCATACTGTGTCTAACCACTCTACAAACACAATATCCTAAAGTTGTTGAGGAAAAGAAAAAACACTTATTTATAGAAGTAGTGCATTTGTCTTGGTGTTTAATAGGCTTCCTTCAGTCTATTGGGTCAAGTTGTCAGACAGGCAGACTAGAAAATCCTCCCTTCACTGAATAACTGCAGTCATGCAGTGAGAGGTCAACCTGCTGAAGTTCTGAGTTCACTTTAATTAATATTGACATGAGAGCACCGTTATAGTATGTGCCATGTTTCAGGATGACAAGGTTTGGTTGCAATACCTTTGTCTTACATTACAGTGTTATGAGATAAAGCCAACTCAACATGTGCTTTTGTACTTACAATTCTGTCATGAGTCTGGGTGCAGTGTTTCCACAGAGCCCAGATTCTTAATTTATTTCTGAGTATTCTATGTCTGTTGTTATTATTGTGTCTGTTTCTGTATACATTTTGGTTTGTTGACATGAGTGCGCTCCTCCTCTCCAGACACTCCCACCAGCTGCTCACTCTCTGCTCCCCAGCCATCTCAGCTGTGAGCAGTTGTGTAATTAGGTCACCTGTTTGCGCAGCTGCCCGCACCTGCCGCTCATTTGTCTGTCTACTATTTAAGGACTGTCAGTATATTCTCTCACTGTGGCAGTCCTGTTTGGATTCGAATGGACTTTATTCCTCCATGCATTCTCCTCTTCTCCTCCAGAGCAATTCCAGCTCTGGAGTGCCTCTTACTGTAAGTTACCTTTGTTTGTATTTTTGCATTGTCTGCACAGTTTTAGAATTTTCGCTATTAAGTGTCTCTACTGCAGATTAGCACCTGGGTCTGTCTTTCTGCCCCGAAGGGGCCATTCATAACAGAATTCAGCTTGTTCTCCACAAATATATTTTTTTACATTATATATTATAAAAACTGTACATACAGGTCTTACTGAAAGATGAATGTCTGAGGTTGTTGTTTTTTTATTGTTTGTCTTCATTTGATATTTTTCATGGATGTTGTTAGTATAGTAGTATAGTATAGTAATGTTTCAATTCTTTATCCTGAAGGTTTTACCACATAAACTGCAATGTAAAGTATAATGCTCCATAGAGGCAGGAATAATAAAAACCATGTGTTTCTAATTACAGCCACAGTTTATATGAAGAAAAAAAAAAACTCTCAGAGACCATTTTGGACTTAAAAAATTCAAATGTACAGACTACATCAGGGGTGCTCAATGTGTTGATCACGATCAACTGGTAGATCGCAAAGGCACTGCAGGTAGATCGTGTGATATTAAAAAAAAAAAAAAGTTTTTGATTCTATCGCCTATCCTCCCTCCCATTTGTCCTCTTATTGGCATTTACCATTTGATTGATGTACAGGGCAGCCAATCAGGAGAGGCCCTGTCCTCTATGTAAATGACATTCACTTATATAGTGCTTTAATTCTCATCTCTAGATGACCAAAGCGCTTTACAGATCCTGTTATCCACCCATTCACACACTGATGGCAGCATAGCTGCCCAACATGGCACTGTCCAGACCCACCAGGAGCAACTGGGGGTAAAGTGTCTTGCCCAGGGACACAACGGCAGGATATCTGGGGAGAGCAGGATTCGAACAGCCAACCATCCGGTTATTGGACAACCTACTCTACCTCCTGAGCCACTCCCATCCCATGTGTCATAGGTCACCCTGCATGCGCAGTCAAACACACTAGCTAGCTACTGCTAAATTCCAGCAAGCTGTGACGGGGTTAGCGCTTCAAATTTTGATCAACTAAAAAAGGGATATTAAAAATGAGTGGGGGAGCTGAACCCAGTAAGAGGACAAAAACTTACCGCTTCCATACGGAATGGGAGGAAGATTTTTTTTTTCACGTCATTTTCAAAGTGTATTTGTCTGATCTGTCAATCTATCGTTCCGTTTCCAAAGAAGAGAAATGTGGAAGGGCGCTTTTGAACCGTTCATAAAAATTACAACATTAACTTCTCTCCGAAAAGTGAGCTGAGAAAAAGAGAGGTGAAGGAACTGAAATCTCAGTTAATCGGACAGCAGTCATTTTTCACACAGCTGAATTCAAAGGCAAAGGCAGCCACTGAAGCATCGTTCCAGGTGAGTCATTACATTATTAAGCATAAGAAGTCCTTTCAAGATGGAGAGATGATAAAAAGAGGCCTTTGTTGGGGCAGTGAAGTCGTTGTTTCGGGACTTTAAAAACAAGCCAGAAATATTATCTTCAATCAAAGCTCTTCAGCTATCAAGAAGTACAGTTACATGGCACAGTGAAGTAATGGCCTATGATTTGACACAGCAGCTTTGGAAGGACTTCACAGCATGTGAGTGTTTCTCACTGCAATTAGACGAGTCTACAGACATAAGTGACACAGCTCAGTTGCGCATTTTTATTTGGATGGTGTTTACCAATATGACTGCAAAAGAGGAGCTGTTAACAATACTGGCCATGAAAGAACACACGCGAGGCGAGGACATTTTTTACTCTTTCAAAAACTTTATTGAGAAAACCCAGCTCCCATGGGTTGTGGGTCCATGAAGCACTGACCGATCCCAAGAGTGGTAGACAGTGCAGTGTGGGATGAGGAACTGCCTGGCACCCTGGAGAGTGAGCAAGACCAATATCGCCCAGGGTCATCACAGGAGGGTCCCTGTGCCAGAGCCCAAGTCGCCCTGGATGAGGGTACTGGGCGGCATGGCAGGACACCTGTGATGACGGGCAATGTCAAGAGGCTGGTTTCACCTGTTCACCGGCCCACACCTGGCCTCGTCCTTGGCTCCTTGTTCTGACATAACATTTTTGCAGAATGCTCACATTCAGCTTCCAACATAACACCAGTGTGTAAATTGGTGTCAGTCACCACGGATGGTGCACCCGCAATGTTAGGCTGCTCAA
The DNA here is from genome assembly GCA_020510985.1 of Pholidichthys leucotaenia. Taxonomy (NCBI): domain Eukaryota; kingdom Metazoa; phylum Chordata; class Actinopteri; order Cichliformes; family Pholidichthyidae; genus Pholidichthys; species Pholidichthys leucotaenia. Next base: position 213,919,282 of record CM035849.1, on the reverse strand, counting down.
ATAGAGTTATTGCAAAGTGCAGGGAGGACGAAGATTTCCCCTACTTCCTTAATTAATCTCATCCAGTGGAGGATGAGATTTTGACACTACAGGCTGACACTGAGCTTAAGTCCAGGGCTCGTGGACAGTTTTGGAACTTACAGTGGAAAAGTATCCAAACATGAAGAAATATGCAACCTCCTTGACTGCATTATTTGTGCAAATCAGCCTTTTCCCACAGGAAGATTATTAAGTCCAAGTACCGTTCCACCGTGACTGATGATCATTTGGAAGCCTGCTTGAGACTAGCTACCAGCATCTACTTGTTATGTCCATAACTCGTATTGACCAATAACCAGGCTGGAGGTGTAGTGAACGTAACTTTATTATATAAAACAGCAAACTACAAGGTGCTCCGTACAGGCCAAGGGGTCGACGATGGAAGAGACTGAGATCTTCCGCATCTGCCCTTTATACCCCTGGTGATGGCGGAACCGGAAAGGCGGGGCCGTCACCTCCACTACACCCAGAGTACACTAGACGCCATACTGGTACACCACATCTCGCCCCCCCACACCCGGTAGAAAAATGCCAAACACACCAATTAGGCCCTCCCAAATTTACACCCGATTTGTACACTAATAGAAATAACACTTATGTACAGAAATAAATATATACAGGCCTAGCCATTCACACAACATAAACTAGAGGGGGCCAGGTAGACTGCCGACCCACCTCAACACGGCTAGATGAGTTATTCTGCTGTTTTTGAAATACCAGAGTCCATAAAACAAAATGGCCGTGTTTCTAAAAACTAAAACAATCCCCAAAACGTATATATACACAATCACAACAAGCTACAAGGTGCTCCGTACAGGCCAAGGGGTCGATGACGAAAGAGGCTGAGCTCTTCCGCATCTGCCCTTTATACCCCTGGTGACGGCAGAACCGGAAAGGTGAGCCCGTCACCCCCACTACACCCAGGGTACACTAGATGCCATATTGGTACGCCACACTACTGTCCAGACGATGACAACCCTGGTTGACTCCATCCAGTGCAAGTCATTAGAGTAAGGTAATGATTATAAATATTTTGAATTGTATTGTGCTATAAAGGTTCACACAGTTATATAATGTATGGCAGGGGTCACCAACGCGGTGCCCGCGGGCACCATGTCGCCCGCAAGGACCACATGAGTCGCCCGCAGGCCTGTTCTAAAAATAGCACAACTCGCAAGTGAGCTGCGTCTAAGATGTAATTTTTTCTGCCGCTATTTTTTAAAATCACACTTGCATTTATATAGATTTTAAAATGACAATGTCTTAAAAATAAAAAAAAAATGAAAATATGTTTATTATACGTAAAGGAAAGGTGAACTCTGACCTAGTTCAAAGGTCAATATTGTGTGCATGACAAAACCTTCGCGCTTGTGGAGAGTAAGCTAGCGGGTAGTTAAGGTGGTAGTCGCAGTGCAGTTTCCTAGCCCAAAAACATGGCAAAAAAAAAAAAGACAGAAAATTTATCATTTTCAAAGTGAGCGGGAGGAAGAGTTCTTTTTTCCTACCGTGAAAGGAAGCTGCGTGTGTTTCATTTGTGGTTCAACGGTGAAGCGCACTATGTGGACCTTGTTCTCAATAAAGTTTTGGAAAAAAAAAAAAAAACCTTCAATACGCATCATGAAACTGCTGCCCACTCTTTTTTTTTTTTTTTTTTGTACCCGTAGGTAGATTTGTTCTGCAGTCCGGTGACAAGCCTTAACTCCCTAACTTGCATGTCTTTGGCATGTGGGAGGAAACCCACACAAACACGGGGAGGACATGCAAACTCCACACAGATCACTGTTGGCCGGGGGCAGGGATCGAACCCACGATCCCCGCGATCCCGCGGCCGAGGGTAAACTGCTGCCGCGGTGCTGGTTATTACTCAAGCATGATTCTTGGCAAGAACTGTATGGATATAATTCCAGTGAAGAAGAACACACAAAAGTGTGTTTATTAAATGTAACAGATTTTGAGCAGAATTGCAGCAGATTTGTTCAGTTAAAAATGTGATAAGATTTATTTAATATGAAAGTTGATTTTTCTTAAATGTTGCATAACTTTTTCAAACATGGTTCAACATAGTTCATGAATTAAAAGGACTTAGTTTTTTATGGTTAAAATGGACTGGTGAAAACTGGACATTTTTTTTAATGAAATGTAGAAGTGATCATCTGAACAATTGCTGAGATTAATAAAAATAAAGTGTTGAATATTGATCTTGTCTGTTACCCACTCTAAGTTATTGATAATTATTTATATATATATATATATATATATATATATATATATATGGATCGTCACCTCATGGATTGTCACCTTATCGTGGTGGGGGGGGTTTGTGTGCCCCAGTGATCCCAGGAGCTATGTTGTCCGGGGGCAATTTGCCTCTGATAGGGTCTCCCAAGACAAACTGGTCCTGGGTGAAGGGCCAGACTAAGAACGATCCAACAGACTCTCATGATAAATTGTATATCAAGGATTCAGTGTACCCCGCCCGGTATGGGGTTACCGGTGCCCCACCTTGGAGCCAGGCCTGGGGGAGGGGCTCGAAGGCTAGCGTCTGGTGGCCGGGTTTCCACCCATGGGACCCGGCCGGGCTCAGCCCGAAGGAGTTACATGGGTCCGCCCTCCAGTGGGTCCACCACCTGCAGGAGGGATCATGGGGGTCCGGTGCTATGTGGATTAGGTGGCGGTCAAAGGCGGAGACCTTGGCGGACTGATCCCAAGCTTTCTAAACTGGCTTTTGGTACGTGGAATGTCACCTCTCTGGTGGGGAAGGAGCCTGAGCTGGTGTACGAGGTTGAGCGATACCGGCTAGATATAGTCGGCCTCACCTCAACACACAGCTCCGGTTCCGGAACCAGTCTCCTGGAGAGGGGCTGGAGCTTGGCCTTTTCTGGAGTTGCCCCGGGCGAGAGGCGACGAGCAGGGGTGGGTATTCTTGTATCACCCCACCTTGCTGCCTCTATATTGAAGTTTTCCCCGGTGGATGAAAGGGTTGCTTCCCTGCGCCTTCGGGTTGGGAAACGGGTCCTGACCATCATTTGTGCCTATGCACCAAATGATGTTTCAGAGTACCCACCCTTTTTGGAGTCTGTGACTGGGGTGCTGGGGGGTACTCCTCCTGGAGACTCCATTGTCCTACTGGGGGACTTCAATGTGCACGTGGGCAACGACAGTGAAACCTGGAGGGGGGTGATTGGGAGGAATGGCCTGCCCGATCTGAACCCGAGTGGTGTTCAGTTATTGGACTTCTGTGCTAACCACAGTCTGTCTATAACGAACACCATGTTCAAGCATAAGGGTGTCCATATGTGCACCTGGCACCAGGACACCCTAGGTCGCAGGTCGATGATCGATTTTGTTATCGTATCATCAGACCTGCGACCGTATGTCTTGGACACCCGAGTAAAGAGAGGTGCAGAGCTGTCAACTGATCACCACCTGGTGGTGAGTTGGATCCGATGGCAGGGGAGGAAGCCATTCAGACCTGGTAGACCCAAACGTATAGTGAGGGTGTGCTGGGAGCATCTGGCTGAGGCCCCTGTCCGGGAGGTCTTCAACTCCCACCTCCGGAAGAACTTCATCCACATTCCGAGGGAGTCTGGAGACATGGAGTCTGAATGGGCCATGTTCTCCACCTCTGTTGTTGAAGCGGCGGCCCAGAGCTGCGGCCGCAAGGTGGTCGGTGCATCTCGTGGTGGCAACCCCCGAACCAAGTGGTGGACACCAGTGGTGAGGGGGGCCATTAAGCTGAAGAAGGAGTCCTATCAAGCTTGGTTGGCTTGTGGGACTCCCGAAGCAGCTGAGGTGTACCGGCAGGCCAAGCGGAGTGCAGCTCGGGTGGTTGCTGAAGCAAAAACGCGGGTATGGGAGGAGTTCGGTGAGGCCATGGAACAAGACTTTCGGTCGGCTTCAAAGAGATTCTGGCAAACTGTTCGGCGGCTCAGGAGGGGAAAGCAGCTCCCCGTCCACACTGTGTATGGTGCGGATGGGACACTGTTGACTTCATCTGGGGATATCGTCGGGCGGTGGAAGGAATACTTTGAGGATCTCCTCAATCCCACTGATACGCCTTCCACAGAGGAAGCAAGGTTTGGGGACGAGGGGGATGACTCACCTATCACAGGGGCTGAGGTCGCCAAGGTGGTTAAAAATCTCCTTGGTGGCCGGGCCCCGGGGGTGGATGAGATTCGCCCTGAGTACCTCAAGGCCCTGGATGTTGTTGGGTTGTCATGGTTGACACGCCTCTGCAACATTGCGTGGAGGTCGGGGGCAGTGCCTTTGGCATGGCAAACCGGGGTGGTGGTTCCTCTCTTTAAAAAATGGGACCGGAGGGTGTGCTCCAACTTTAGAGGGATCACACTCCTCAGCCTCCCTGGGAAGGTCTATGCCAAGGTACTGGAGAGGAGAGTCCGGCCGTTGGTCGAACCTTGGATTCAGGAGGAGCAATGTGGTTTTCGTCCTGGCCATGGCACATCGGACCAGCTCTTTACCCTCTCGAGAATTCTTGAGGGTTCGTGGGAGTTTGCCCAACCAGTTTACATGTGTTTTGTGGACTTGGAGAAGGCATTTGACCGCGTCCCTCGTGGATTTTTGTGGGGGGTGCTTCGGGAGTATGGGGTATCGGGCTTGTTGTTACGAGCTATTCGGTCTCTGTACGACCATTGTGAGAGTTTGGTTCGTATTGCCAACACTCGGTCGGAGTCATTCCCAGTGAGAGTTGGACTTTGCCAGGGCTGCCCTTTGTCACCGATCCTGTTCATAATTTTTATGGACAGGATTTCTAGGCGCAGCCAGGGAATGGAGGGTGTCATGCTTGGTGACCACAGGATCTCATCTCTGTTGTTTGCAGATGATGTTGTCCTGTTGGCTTCATCCAGCAATGACCTACAGCTCTTGCTGGGACGGTTTGCCGCTGAGTGTGAAGCGGCTGGGATGAGAATCAGCACCTCCAAGTCCGAGTCCATGGTCCTCAGTCGGAAAAAGGTGGATTGTCCTCTCCGGGTTGGGGACAGGCTCCTGCCCCAAGTGGAGGAGTTTAAGTATCTTGGGGTCTTGTTCACGAGTGAGGGGAAAATGGAGTGAGAGATCGACAGACGGATTGGAGCAGCATCTGCAGTGATGCGGACGTTGTACCGGTCTGTTGTGGTGAAGAGGGAGCTTAGTTCTAAGACAAAGCTGTCGATTTACCAGTCAATCTACGTTCCTACTCTCACCTATGGTCACGAGCTTTGGGTAATGACCTAAAGAACGAGATCGCGGATACAAGCGGCTGAAATGAGCTTTCTCCGTAGGATTGCTGGGCTCACCCTCAGAGATGGGGTGAGGAGCTCAGTCATCCGGGAGAGGCTCAGAGTAGAACCGCTACTCCTCCACATTGAAAGGAGTCAGTTGAGGTGGTATGGGCATCTGATTAGGATGCCTCCTGGACGCCTCCCACTTGAGGTGTTTCAGGTACGTCCCACTGGGAGGAGACCCCGGGGCAGACCCAGGACTCGGTGGAGAGACTATGTCTCCCAGCTGGTCTGGGAACGCCTTGGTATCCCCTCTGAAGAGCTGGAGCAGGTGGCTGGGGAGAGGGAAGTCTGGGCTTCTCTGCTTGAACTGCTGCCTCCGCGACCCGGACCTCCGGAAAAGCGGTAGAAGATGGATGGATGGATGGATGGATAACAGGATAAAATCTGTAAGAAAAAGTAAAGTGTGTGTGGGGGGGGGAAGTTAAAACAGGATAAACACAGATAAAAGCAGGATAAAAAAAATAGTTAAAACAGAATAAAAGGTGTCATGAACGCCCTTCAGGACAGGATGAAGACCCAAACGCTAGCTGTGAGTTTGCACGAAGTTTAATAATAAAAAACACAAAATATAACAAACACAAAAACTTACGAGGCAGGAGTTGACAGGGAAGAACAGTGCTAAGGCTGAGACGTGGGACGCATATCAGGATACAAAAAATGAAGCGTGGAATGCACGCAGGATACACGGAGGAAATAAGACGGGAAACTCTTGTCGGAGCATAGAGAACGACGCTGCGCCGAATAGTGGTAGCCTTTAAATAGAGCAACAGGAATTAAACACAAATGATTACAGGTGTGGGTAACAGGAGCGAGGAGGATTAGCCTAAATAATGACAGCTGCAACAGCTCGCAAACTTGAACTCAACACGGAAGTAAACACAGGGCACAGTCAACATAAAAGTACAGGAGCGTATAGCAAGGGTGACTGAGTATGAACATGAAATGATACCAAACGAGAAACAGACCGAATAATGCAAAATGAAATATAACCCAAAAAGGTGAGGACAAGATAAATACAACCCAGAGATGCATATAATATACATGAAAACCAAAATACAAAAAGAGAGGTGAGGGCAAGGACAGAAGGCTCAAGTAAAAACACAGGAAGATAATATAAACTATAAGAAGATCTAAAATGACATAATAATAATAATAATAAACACGATAATAATGACCAAACTAAAATACAGTAACCAGACAACTCAAAACTAACAGAAACAAGGAGCAAACTCAGAACATCCTCCAGACAAAACTGTACACAACTAGAAAAGCACTCGGAGAGCGCAGACCTCCGCCAAGCGCCACAGTCCCCCCCCCCCACATTCCCCCCCTTGACAGACTAAGGCTGCAGCGCGTTGTGCGCGCTGCTGAGAAGGTGATCGGCTGCAAGCTCCCATCCCTCCAGGACCTGTACATCTCCAGGACCCGGAGGCGTGCAGGCCGGATCATAGCCGATCCTTCACACCCTGGTCACTTACTGTTTGCCCCCCTCCCCTCAGGTAGAAGACTTCGGTCCATTCAGACTAAAACCTCCCGTCACATGAACAGCTTCTTCCCCTCTGTCATCAGACTGCTGAACACTAAGTGACTTATTAGACTCTCGGGCACTATGTACAGCAGCTCAACCAGACTCATGTCAATCATCACTGTTTTGTTTTTGCATTACCGACTGCACTATGTGGTACTCCACAATATCTGCTGCTCGCTAATATATTGAAAAATTGCTTTGACTAGTAATACTCATTCATATTCTACATTTTATTGCATGCATAGTTTTTTTATTTCTATCTTTTATTTTTATCGTGTTTAATGTTGCAGCATTGCACCGAGACAAATTCCTAGTTTGTGTACTACATGAACAATGGCAATAAATCTGATTCTGATTGTGATTCTGATACAGTGTTTGTGAGTAGGTTTTCAGATTCCTTGACCATGAAAACATATGACTAGCAATTTGATTCACAATGATTATTTGTTTCTTTGACAGGGACAGTGCAATAAACATAGCCAATTAATCAATGACAATCAATGTGATAGTGACAGGATTAGTGGTTCAGTAGTAAAAGCATTGCCTCCTTGGCGGAGGTAATAAACTGAAGTGTTGCTGTTGTGTCCATCTCCTCCACTGATGGATGCAGATTGGGTAGACAGGTTGCCGTGGCTTTTAGATTAGATTAGATTCAACTTTATTGTCATTACACATGTATGAATACAAGGTAACGAAACACAGTATATATATATTATATTATTGGTGTTGTGCTCCGCGGCAAAACAGAATTTAGAAGCTTCCCCGGCAGAGAGCTCGCTTTTGTGCAGCGCCTATGGCTGGGCGGGGAATTTCTGCCAAATAATCCGGCGGCGGACAGCTGGCCGTGTCAGGTTTTGCAGCTGCGCACAAACGCAGGCACGCTGGCGGGCCCAGGCCACCAGTGTTTTCCGCGTGCTTTTGTGCCTAAAACGCTGAAGAACGCGGAGTTTGTGTTGGTCAGACACGACGACCAGCGCCCTGCATTGCGCCTGCGTACATGTTGAAAATGGCCGTATGTCACAGTGTGGAAAAATGCTTTAAAAAATTCCTGTATCCAGACGGTGATGCAGATCATCCCCAAAATTTAATCAGTTCTTCCTTGTACCATTTCCAACAACGCCTGAAAGTTTCATGGAAATCCGTCCAAAAGTTTTTGAGTTATCTTGCTAACCAACAGACAAACAGACAGACAGACAAACAAACCCCGGCAAAAACATAACCTCCTCCTGGACTTTCGGCCTGGCGGAGGTAAATATAAAGTAAGACCAAAATGAAGAAAGTGCAGATAATAATCAGAAATTAACTTAAAGCCTGAGCATGGGCATCGTGACTAAAAGGTGTAAGAAAAGGTAAAAGGAGGAAAAGCAAAAATAAATTTAGATACAAGCCAGGCCAAAAAAGTGGGTCTTTAGTTTGGTTTTAAAAGCATCATCATTCTCTGCAGCCCTCAGGTCTTCAGGAAGGCTGTTCCTCAGACGTGGACCATAATGACAGAAAGCCGTCTCACTATGAGTTTTAGTTCTGACTTTAGGAATGATTAAAACAAACCTTGACCTGAAAATCTGAGGGTTCTTGAACGCTCATAATGTAAAAGCAATTCTGATAAATAATCAGGGTGAAGTGTCATGATCGGGGCATGGCCAGGGACTGTACCCACACTTTATGTTCATTTTGGTTTTGCTTTCCCTTATTATTATTATTATTATTATTATTACAGTTAAGTGCCCATGTGCTTCCCAGTCGGTTGTTGTTGCATGTAGTCTTGTCTTTATCCCCTGTTGTTGTTTGTGGTTGTCCTCTGCTCCTCATGTTTCTGTACTCATAGTCATTTCTTCATGTGTGCATTACTCAGCCCATGATTGTTCTCCGCTGTCCTGCGTCTTCATACCTGCCAACTTTTAAAACCTGAAAAGCCTAGTAGCTAGCCGGGGTCCAGGGGCCGCAGGCCCCGGTAGGTCCAGGACAAAGTCATGGTCGGGGGTTCAGGGGGGTGAAGCCCCCCGACGGCAAACAAATATTAGCATTAAATCAAGTTAAAATGTGGCTAACAACCTCATATTTCTTCAACAATCATGTTTCTATTTTCCTTAAATTGTCAATGCAGATATGCTGATGGAAAAGATCAAGGACAAACTCTATGGTAACTCTCAAGCATTGTTGTTTTCCATGGTGCACCTCTTAGCTTTCTTCAGTTGGTCTTTTGAATGGAACACACTGTGGCACTTGTTACCCGAAGCTGTCATCATCATTTTCCTGGTCATGAGGTTGCCCAGAACTTTAGTTGAGACTGGACCTGAACTCAGTTTTGTTCTTGTTCACACGGCTGAATATGCGCTCACAGTCCGCAGTAATAATTCCTGGAAATGCTTTGGAGTATTCCTCACGAAAAGACTTGCCATGTGTGTAGATATGGATTATCATAGTCTCTTAATTTTCTTAATCAGTGTTCATCTATATTTAAGTTGGTAAGATCTCTGATTATTATACTCTTTTGCTTCCTCAGGTGTTCCATTTAGTTTGATCCAAACTCTACAATTTCTTGTCCATGTTGCCTGTATCTTTTTTTGTCTTTTCAGCATCCGCGCTTGCCGTGCTATTTCAGCATTAGTTTTTGTTAGATGTTCATTTAGGTAAACTTCTGTTCCCTGTAACTTTCTGGCCTGCCTCAGTATGTCATTCTTTACCCAGGGATGTGATTTGGGGTTGGTGAAATTATCTGAAAATTAAGCAGGGGGTCTGGGGGACACAGTCCCCCAGCGCGGTCCAGGGCAGAGCCCAGGTGGGGGGGCAAGGGGGGCAAAGCCCCCCAAAGCTCCTGGGTTTTTATGATTAAGTACCAGAACTGTGCTTACACGACATAAAACAAACAGCTGAATGCCACTTATTACTGTACAATATTGACTTATGTTCCAAGAAGCTAAAATCTCTGAACTTAGTTCAGAGATTTTTTGATCTCTTCCATTTCCTCCTTCTTTGGTGGCATTTTTACTGACCTGTTGATAGTAAAACAATCTCTGCTGGTGACGCCGATACCCGATCCGACCGACCTCAAATCCAGCTGGGCCTCAGCTAGCCCCCTCTGCTGCTAGTCCCGCTGCTTACCGCCGCTGCAATTGAGCTCCTGTCCAGCCGAGGTACCGGCAGCTCCTCCACCGAGTCCCGCCGCCCACCACCGCTGTAGTTGAGCTCCGATCCTGCTCCTGTCCAGCTGGGGTCCCGGTAAATCCTCCGCCGAGCCCCGCCACCTACCGCTGTCTTCCTCAGTAGTTCCTCCGCCGAGCCCCGCCACTGTAGCTGGGCTCCAGCTACAGTCGACTTATCCAGCTGGGGCCCCGGCTGCTCCTCCACTGGTCCCCGTCTCCTACCACCGCTGTACTTGAACTCCGATCCGGCTCCGGTCCAACTGTTGCCTCGGTTGGTTCCTCCGGGGAGCCCCAATCACCGGGGACGGAGTCACTTCTTTGTCGGTGTTAGGTGCTATGACTAGCTATGGCATTAGCTATAGCGTTAGCTTAGGAAACGCTTCAGGTAAATTTAGATACGATTCCTAGCGATCTCGTGTTTGGAATTGCTTTCTTGTTTTTTTTTTTTGGTTGGTTTTTTTTTACGATTTCAAATTTCCACGTACCAAGCCAGTTTAGAAAGCTTGGGATCAGTCCGCCAAGGTCTCCGCCTTTGACTACCACCTAATCCACATAGCACCGGACCCCCATGATCCCTCCTGCAGGTGGTGAGCCCACTGGAGGGCGGATCCATGTAACTCCTTCGGGCTGAGCTCGGCCGGGTCCCATGGGTGGAAACCCGGCCACCAGACGCTAGCCTTCGAGCCCCTCCCCCAGGCCTGGCTCCAGGGTGGGGCCCCGGTAACCCCATACCGGGAGGGGTACACTGAATCCTTGATATACAATTTATCATGAGAGTCTGTTGGATCGTTCTTAGTCTGGCCCTTCACCCAGGACCAGTTTGTCTTGGGAGACCCTATCAGAGGCAAATTGCCCCGGACAACATAGCTCCTGGGATCACTGGGGCACGCAAACCCCCCCACCACCACGATAAGGTGACAATCCATGAGGAGCTCAGTCATCCGGGAGAGGCTCAGAGTAGAACCCGCTGCTCCTCCACATTGAAAGGAGTCAGTTGAGGTGGTATGGGCATCTGATTAGTATGCCTCCTGGACGTCTCCCACTTGAGGTGTTTCAGGCATGTCCCACTGGGAGGAGACCCCGGGGCAGACCCAGGACTCGGTGGAGAGACTATGTCTCCCAGCTGGTCTGGGAATGCCTTGGTATCCCCTCTGAAGAGCTGGAGCAGGTGGCTGGGTAGAGGGAAGTCTGGGCTTCTCCGCTTGAACTGCTGTCTCCACGACCCGGACCTCCGGAAAAGCGGTAGAAGATGGATGGATGGATGGATTTAAAATTTTTGACTGAATTTTTAGTGAAAAACCGTAATTTTGATTAATAAAGCCATAACCAGGAATGGGGTCTTGAAAACCGTAACCATTACGGCAAAACCGGATTAGTTGGCAGGTATGCATCTTGTTTGTCCTGCCCCTTTGTATGTGAGTATCTGTTCTTTGTTCTGTGAGAGGTCATTGTCAATTATCCCACTTTGTCATCATGTTAGTGTTTCCCTGCTTTATTCCTGCCATGTTCGCACTGTGGCAGCACAGTAAGAAAGTCACAGAATCGATCCCACCCCCTGACCATCAGTGACCCTTCTGTGTGGAGTTTGCATGTTATCCCCGTGTCTGTGTGAGTTTACCCCAGGTACTCCGGTTTCCTCCCACAGGCCAAAAACATGCAAGATAAGTTAATTGGAGACTCTAAAGTGGCCCTAGGTGTGAATGTGTGTGTGAAGGGTGAAGGGATTGGCGCCGTACTGTGGCTGCCTCGTCCATCCAGGTGGATGCTCTGAATTTCCCTCTGGGGATTAATAAAGTATACAAAATACCAAAAAATTAGAAAATGTTCCAAGTGAGTTATCCATGCCTTGTTTATACTGTAGCTTTTGTGTTTACCAAGTTTAGTTTGAGTTTTCAGCCCACATGCTGCCTTTTTGTTTGCCCTGGAGTTTTCTGTTAATAAATTATCTTTTTGCACCAGATCCTCCCTGCATCCTGAGTCCTCCCTTTAATCCCTTATCTGCCTGAAGGCAGAACATGACAGTATGACCTCTCCATACTTGGACTCAGCAGGCAGGAGGAGGCTGGTGGCGGGGGGGGCGACGCAGATGACTTGTGGGCAATCCACTTAATCAAGGATTTTGTCTCAGATGCCCACACCTCCCCCACGCTGGTGGAGGCACTGGACTGCCTGAACGCCACGGCCAAGCTAATGGGGACATTCCCCAGCCTGCGGTGCTACCCCGACCAAAATGAGCTGCCACATTTTGTCGCAACCCTCCAGCAAATGTATCGTGTGATTGGGGGGAAACTTACCGTCAATGCTGCAACCTGTGCCAATGATGGAGCGTCCCCGGGTTCCGGCGTCTCTCCCACCACACCATGCTCCAGCACGAAAGCCAGGTCACCAGCCTCGTCTCCGCCTCCCAAGCAGCAACCTGATGCCCTACGAGCTCCTTGGGAGATGTCTGCCACCGAGAGGGCGCAATTCCAGGGATCCCGCTTGGCGTTTGGTGATCTCGGGTGGAAGGAAAGGTCAGGGAGACGCCACCCCTCTCAGTGCTCTGCCTCAACTCCAGTCTGCCTCTCCTCAGCTCAGCAGCCACTCCACGGGCTGGAGGACCGCACACTTCCTCTGCATTCCTCAGCGTCCACTCCAGCTCTGTGGGGCACATCCATTTTGGAGCACTCACAACCATCAGCAACCATGTCTAGTACTTTTCCTGGTGCTTCATCTAGGTTCGTGCCGGCTTCCACAGCAGCCACAATGCCGGTTTCCATGGTTGCTGCGGTGCTGGTTCTACGTCATTCTCCATCTTCAGTGCCAGCTCCATTGTCATGGCGGCCTCTGGGCCGTCACTGGCATCATTATCTCCAGCTGCGCACAGATCCACAGGTGTTGATCAGCAGCTGTTAAAAGCCAGCGTTGCTGACAGCTCAGTACGGAGTCGTCTGTCCTCCTCGTCAGAGAAAGAACCAGAACTCCGCTCTCTGGCCTCGTCAAGGTATTCTCTTGTCTTGTCAGAAACTATCTCGTCAAGAACTGTCTTGTCTAACACTGACTCGTCAGAGTCTGTCTCGTCAAGAACTATCTTGTCAAAAACTGTCTCGTCAGAGTCTGTCTCGTCAGAAGCTGCCTCGTCAGGATCTGTCTCATCAGGAACCTCTCTGGCCTCGTCAAGGATCACTCCTGCCTCGTCTAGGACTTCTGTTCAAAGTGAAGCACGTAGGAGAGCTGTTTGTTACTCCACACCCAACCTCTATCCCTGTGCACAGGTGGACCCCCTTGGCGGCGGACCTGCGTCCCCAGCTGACGGGGTAACGCCAACACGCTCACGTAGCGGTTCGCTACTACCACGACTACCGGTACGTCTTGCTCCACAAATTCCTGAACTGTTACTGTACCAGTTACAGGAGTACTGGCCACCATTACCGGTGGAGTTTGTGTCATCGTCATCTGTCGTGTCATCGTCACCATGTTCTGTGGAATCACTCACCTCGTCATCATCTGGATTGTCATGGTCACCACGCTCAGTGGAGTCACTCGTCTTGTCATCAGCTGGATTATCATCGTCACCACATTCTGTGGAATCACTGGTCTTGTCATCAGCTGTTTTGTCATCGTCCCGGTCTGTGGTGTCACAGCCGGAGTCTCTGGAAGACCTGTCCTCACCACAGTCACAGGTGGAAGCCTCAGCACGTTCACGGACGCCTTCACCTCCACGTTGCACGGCCGCTGGTTCTCAGCAGGACGTAACCTGTGCTTCTCCCAAGTAAGCCTCACTACTGATAGCCTGTCATTAGTGTGGGACAAAAGTAATTGTCTGTGCTTATATGTTCCAGGGTTGCCGGGTCTCCGTCCAGAGTGCTCAGCTCCAGTGACCCGGATACTATCCACACTCTCACATTTGCACTACACACCCTTTCATTATAATAAAGATTATTGTTCACTAATTTACCCATGTCAGTGTCTGTCTCCTGGGTCCCGAAACATGTCATCCATGTTGCTTTGCACCGGCAGTGCTGGCTCCACGTCACCCTGCACTGCCAGTATCGGCTTCACGTTGTCCCTCAGCTGTGTTTTTGCCTGTCGCCATGTCAATCGACAGTCTCGCCTCTTGCCATGCCTGTCGGATTGCCTGATGCCATGCCTACAGTATCGTCTGACGTCATGCCTGCAGGTTCGCCTGATGCCATGCTTGCAGTTTCGCCTGCCACCACATCTGCAGCTTCACCTGATGTCATGCCTGCGATCCTGCTTCCTGCCATGTCCACAGCCTCACCTCTCGCTGTGTCTGTGGTTTCGTCTGACGCCACACCTACAACTTCACCTGCAAGCATGCTTGTAACTCCACCTGTCACCATGTCTGGAGTTTCACCTGTCACCATGTCTGGAGTTTCTCCTGTCAACACATCTGAAGTTTCACCTATCACCACACCTGAGGCTTCACCTGCCATCATGCCTGCTGCTTGGGCTACAGCAGCAGAGTCACCGGAGTCATGGTCGGCGGTGGAGCAAGAGTTAAAGAAAGCCCTCCTTTTTGTATGTATGTATTATAATAATAATAATAATAATAATAATTGATTAGATTTATATGGCGCTTTACATGTCAAGTGACATCTGAAAGTGCTTACAATGAGTCCATTATTCATTCACTCCAGACAGACATTGATAGTGGTAAGTGTAGCAATATTTGATTTATAATTATGATCGGGGATAAAGATTATTTAATTTGTATTAACAGTATGTGTGTGGGGACAGAGGTTTGATCCGTCGCCACAAACCCTCCTTAAATGAGAGGATAACGCATTTGTTAAGGGCACCAACTCACTTCTTTCTCAGTGAACAATTCGTAAATTTAATTAATTAAGCTTGACTAAACCATGGTTCCACAGATGTCCAAATCATAAGGTGTTTGAGGCTTTTATTCAGAAAAACTGAGTGAACATGGGATGTCATCATTGTTCTTTGAATGGCAACAAGAAGTAAATTTGGAATTACAGCAAAAGGGATAAAATGATGCGAAAGCAAGTTCATAGCTAATGTGTTAACTGAAAGGCTAATGTTTCTAGCTACCTCTGGGAGTAACATAGACACCAGCTGTGTGTAAGCATAGTCAACTTTTAACACAAAGAGCAGAACGTTCAAAACGTTGTTGAGTTTGACTGAAGCTTTGGAGCAAGCATTCAAAACCAACACAGTATCTTGCAAGATTTTGGTAACGGTTTATGGTTCGATTAACTGGCGTTTCGGTTTAGCGGTGTTGACCGACTTAACAGTGGACCTAGTAAGGCTAACGAGAGGCCCTAACGATGAGGCTGTTATTGAGAATCCACCCAAGGATTGTTGACCTTTTGTCTTGACTCTGTCCAGTTTTGACTGGGTGAGAGTTGGTGTGATTGCTAGGTAGATGACTAAACTGAAACAGGACGGCCATCATCTTGGTGAACAGATAAAAGTGAGTGATTTTAATTCCAGCCTTCTTGTTGGTTTTTCTTTTGACACCTGATTGGCAAATGAAAATTATTCTCAGAGGTGGAACAACTTCTTTTAGAGATTGAACTGTAAACCTTAGATGTTTTTCACCTTTAGTGGGAATTTTGATGTTATTAGCTCAAGCTAATGGTGTTGGATGTTTTGCGTATACTATTTGAAAATAGTAAGTTGATTGAAATCTATTAGATTTTACATAGGGCTTTAAGATTAGTTTGAGGGATAATTTGGTTTTAATTTACCCTTTTCCTTTTGGAAGTTTTGATGCAGTTCATTGATTGTGTGGAGAAATGCGACCGAGTATACCTGAGGCTAGTAGTTAGCTAACAGTTATTTCTTGGACGTAAGCTTGATTTTAATCTTATTTATGGACTTACTTTGACAGTGTTGTACCCGACAAGTCCCATGGAGTTTTGGTCATGTTTACTCTGATTTTGATGAGCCCATTTGAAAATGGGGTCCTGGATTTGGCACTTGAGTGGCCAAAGTTTATTATTGACAACGTGTGGATTCATCCACTCGGGCAGGAATTTAGGAGTGATTTTCCTTTCCTGTAGATTGATTTGAGGTGTTTACGGTACAAATGAGTGTTGGAAGACCTTGTCCCCCCTTTGAGGTTTGTCATGGGAGACTCTTTGGTCATCGTACACTTTGTGTCGTTTCGCGGATTGGTCCAAATATTTTTGAAATGTGGCCTTGGGCGCGTTGTACATCGTTTTGATGCTTTTGTGTTCTGCAGCTGGAATATTATGGGTATTGGCAGTCATCACCCCCCACCACCACCACCGGTTTCAAGGAACTTTGAGCGGTGGCAATGATGATTCGTTGGAAGCAGGAATACAATTGCCATTATGTAGCTGCAGAGAAAGGTGTGTCGCAGGTAGTGGTTTCAATTTCGGTATGTCAAAGGTATTAGACACGGGGAGCATGTGTACAGTTGTATCCAACAGGTGTTTGATGGCTTTATGGATCATTGGGTCACGAGCTTGAGTAAATGTGCGCCTAGCATTTGCAAAAGCTGGGTCCATAGTCGCATAAACTTGAGTTTGCGGAGGGTCTAGAGAGCCAGTTGGTGTGGCTCTTGTGACCACGCAGGCCTCAGGGGTGGGTGGGTGGCTTTCAAAACATGACACCAGCATTGAGTCAAAGGTTTCAAGGGGGCCGTTTGGAGCTTTCTGCTCGGCCAGTGAGTTTCTAAGGTCATTCACTTCCTTGCTTTGACCTTGTGTGAAGGTGACTTTTGACTTCTTGAAGATGGTACTCACCTTGGTCTTTGCGGTCACTTTCAATCGGTTGCAGTTGTTTCAGCAGTGCTAGTTGTGTGAGACTTGGGGTGTCCAAAGTGTTCAGAATCAAGCACTGTGATTCAGTTGTCCTTGGTAGGTCAAATGGGTGCGGGTGTTGAGTTTGAGCCCATAATTTGAGATTCTTGAAATCAATTGGTGGCTCAAAACGGTTCAGTAAATCTTTGCCGACGAGCAATGGAATGGAGTCAAGTTTGGACACACAGACCGGATGAGTCAAGGTCGCCCAACAGGGTTGTTTTAGTGAGCGCATATGGTTGAACGGCTAATGAACAGGGTTCCAGTTTTAGATCTTTGTGAGCGCGGTTAGCGGCTACACATAGTTTGTCAAAAAGGTTGTGTGACATGAGTAATGTCAGCGGCGGTGTCTAAAACAGCGTCCTGACACATCACGTCTTTGTCAGTGAAAGATAGAATTTTTGTGCCGCCACTCCCCCTCTCGTTTAAATCGCACAGAAATTGTGGAACCGGTGGTTCAACACGGAGTTGCAAAGTGTTGTTAGAGGAGTGGTCTGTGACCTGTGGTTGGGCTGCCATAACAGCACTGGACTGCATTGGGTCCTTTGATTCTTTTCATTCGTAGGAGGGATTCTCTCCTTGCCTTTTCTTTGTTTGGAATGTTTGTTCTGAGTTGGCATCGCTGATATAGCTAGGATGTCAGCAGTTCTATTTTCTTTGTTGCTTTGAATCTCCGCTAGGAAATGTTTGGCAACTTCTATATCTTCCCTACTGAGAGTAGGAGGTTTTTCTTTTTTCCAAGGTTCGTGGTTGGTCTCTGCTTCAGAGCTTCTGTGATGAGATGGAGACCATTTGTTGTGGTTATGCACGTCTTCATATCGGCATCTGTCATCATGGTAGTCCATACCGTGTTCTCGCTACCTATTCAGTGGATATGGTCTACGGCGGTAGTCAGGTTTTTGCAAAGTTGGTCCTAAGTGGGATCCAGAGGACCTAGTTTGGTTTTGACCTTGATGAGGTCGGTTGGAAAAATGTTTCAGTTGTTTATGTACTTGCGGTGTAGGAGGTAGAGTAGAGCGAGGGGCTCCTTCCAACTCAAAAGTGTTAGAAGCAGCACTGATTGCTAGCATGGTGGCAGGCTCAGCGTGCTTGTTGCGGGATTGTTGCTGTTTTTGGAACACATAATGTGCGAACTCTCTCAGCTGACTTATTGAGCTTGACCTTTTGTTAGCTGTAACTCCAAGGTGATGACTCACAGTGGGATGGAGGTTCTGGATGAAGAGGGTCTTGAACTTGTGGTCTATAAATCAATCTATGGTCTATTAATCTATAAATCAAATATTGCTACATACTATTTTCACCCCGTGTGAGGCTGGTGAACTTTGAACAGACGCAGAAAAGGAATAATTAAGGCATAAGCTGTGTGTGGTTTGGTGAAACTTATATGTATATATGTATTTAAAACAAAGGTGAAGTGTATTGTGTGTGTCTCTCCTGGGCTCCAGGAGCTGCAGTCATTGTCTCTGTGTTTCTGTGCTGATTGCGAGGGGGAGGAGGGAACGGCTTCACCCACTTTACTCAGTCATTTGTTTGCTGGTTAATGCATGCTTCAGAAGCATGATTACATGCTGAATAATTAAAATATGCCTGGAAAACACATAGCGAAACAATCATATTTGTTTTCCGTTGGTTCAAATCCACAGGTGACGCAGTCCCTGTGGAAATCAATTGAACTAACCATTGTGTAAACTAGTCTTGCATGAATAAAGTTTTAAGGAGATTTAAGCTCTCCTGCTTTTGGAAAAACAAGGCGTGCTTTGTTGTTGCAAGACCAGGTCTGCGAGAACGTATGCGCTCACATTCGTGCCACCAGACGGCTATACACATAACTGCGCGTGTGTAGAGTCAGCAAGACAATGCTATCTTAAGTCCACTTAAAGTGAAGTGCCCTTAGCCACCATCTTACAGTTGAGACCTGAGACTCTTCAAGTGACGTCATTGGGTTTCCTCTTCTGGGAGTGCAGACGAAAATTGCCTCCATCTTGTGGTCAAACATAGGGACTGCATCTTTTATTTAAGTCTGACTTTGTTTGAAAGAATTTTGAGCTCAAAAGAAATAATTAATTCCCAGACATTTAAAGAAAAAACATTAAAATACACAGACGTTACACAACACAATGCCAAAAACTGAACACTGTGATACTCTGTTACTGCTCCTCGATTGAGGGTGTCTCCCCTCTTTATAACTCAGACAAGTTTTGCGCCGGTAGGGTGATTGACATAAGCCCAAGCCAATAGTCTTCCTTTGTGGGCAGGTTTTTTGAACTTTAGTCCAATGAACAAAGTCTTTTGTCTGTAACAACCAATAATATTGAGAAAGCTGTTGCTAAGCAGAGACTGGCAGATCCCAGTCATATGACTTGGGGAAACTTTTTTTGCAACCTGATACACACATCTTGATACTGAAAATTCATCAATATACTTCTGTAAAAAATATAACCTACTTTAGTGATTCATGCAACTTTGTAACTGGTGCTTTTAAATTAACATGCAAGAATAAACATTCATTTAAACATTTTAACATGCACATATTTAAAATCAAGGATTAATATATTCTTTCAAACCCATTATTGTTTGTCCACAGAATATCAGAGTCCCACAGAGGCAGTGATCTTTAACAAATAGTGTCCTTAGAATTGTCCCGAGAAATGAACTTGAAGAGAGTTAATTTCAGTTCATCAGTGTACAGTCAAAAGTGAGCGTCTACTCCAGAGACATCCACCAGGGGTAGTGTCAAGCTGTGGATAATCCTAGGGCATTAGTAAATGCATTTAAAGTTTATGGGATACCTGATGAATGTTGGATAACTGATAACCAATAAACCTGTCTTAGTTGGGGAAGTTTCCAGTTTATTTATGATGTAAGTTAATCTGTTGAAAGCATTCCTTAGGTTTTCTTAACAAAGGAATGTTGATTCAGCTGTGGTCCTGGGAGGAAAGACCAGACTTTTCCTGGGTGAAACAATGTCTTTAAGAAGCAAAGTCTATTTTATTGATGAGCCAAAGCCAGATGATGCTACATAAGCTACTACTGTAGCCACAGCTGCCCTGGGGCAGACTGACGGAAACGTGGCTGCCAATCCGTGCCAACGGCCTATCTGACCACTACCGAACATTTATACACATTCATATCCAGTGTCATAGACACTCGAGGCAAGGTCGGTAAAGCGTCTTGCCCAGGGACACAACAGCAGGATGGCTGAAGAGAGCGGGATTTGAACCGCCAACGCACTCGTTATTAGACGACCCACTCTACCTCCTGAGCCATTGCCTCCTACACTTCCCTCCTCGGTCCATTTTTGCTAAGCACCAAGCTGGATGACAGGAAGTTCCATTTTTATATGTTCTTTGGCACGATACGGCGGGGACTTGAACCCTGACCTCCCAGTTGTGGGGTGGATGCTCTACCTCTAGGCCACCACTCCGGTATTATATCAGTATTAGAGAGGTCTTGCCTTACTCTTGGTGGGGAGACCCAGTTGCAGCTGCCATCTTCCCCTGAGCTCTTCCCACCGGGCTCTGCTGCCGCCAATTATAGTGACCCGGTGTTTGTCTCTTCCTCGTCATCTAAGGTGGCTTAGTCGTCATCTGGTTTCGCCGTTGGTCAGCAGTCACCATCTGGTTGATGTGTCAGCAGTCACCGCCTGGTTTCACCTACTGTGAAACCAGGTTTCACCACCTGGTTTCACCGCCTGACACCTACTGTGTCAGCAGTCACCGCCTGGTTTCACCGCTGTGCAGCAATAATCACCTGGTTTTGCCTCTGTGCAGCAGTCATCGTCTGGTTTCGCCACTGTGTAGCTGTCATCGTCTGGTTTTGCCACTGCTCACTACGAACCCTGCTCGCTGGTCAGGGGGCCCATGAACTTTGGGAGGCTCCCTGACCCACCTTGTTTCACGATCCAGTGGCCTAAGGACAGCGGTAGGCTGCTGGATTGGCCCTGCATTCCGCTTTGGGGGCCCATGAACTTTGGAAGGCCCCCTGACCCACCCTGTTTCATGATCTGATGGCCTAGAGACTTGGGCAGGCCACCCAATTCACTTTGCACTCTGGTTTGGGGCCCCATGGACCTGGGTTGGCCCCCTGACTCACCTTTCTCCCCAGTCCAATCGGCCTGTGAACTTTAAAGAGACCTCCTGATGGACATTTTTGTATTTTTTGCTCTGTGTGATTCCTGTATTTTGTTTCTTCCCACCGTGCCTTGTCCCACTCCTCCTGCCCATTTTGTTGCTGCCATGTTTTATTTTTGGGGTCTCTTCAATCCACCCCTTAATGGTGGGATTATGTCATGATTGGGGCACGGCCAGGGACTGTGCCCATGCCTTATGTTAATTCTGGTTTTTGTTTTTCCTTATTAGGATGATTTTTATTATCATTATTATTACTGTTAAGAGCCCTTGTACTTACCCAGTCGGTTGTTGTTGCATGTAGTTCTGTACTTTATCCTCTGTTGTTGTTTGTGGTTGTGGTTTTGTATTTTAGTTACATTGTATGATCCTTCTTTATTTTTGCTGTCAGGATTATTGTCCTTGTTGTCTTTAGTCATATTGTATCATCCTCTGTCTAGGTTTGTGGTTGTGTGTGTCCCTGTGTACCCATTGTCCTCTGCTCCTCATGTTTCCATACCCATAGCTATTTCCTCATGTGTGCATTACTCAGCCCTTGATTGTTCTCACCTGTCCTGCATCTTGTTGACTGTCCTGCCCCTTTATATGTGAGTCTCTGTTCTTTGTCCTGTGAGAGATTATTGTCAATTATCCCCCTTTGTCTCCATGTTAGTGTTTCCCTGCTTCATTCCTGCCATGTTCCAAGTGAGTTATCCATGCCTTGTCTATACAGTGGATATAAAAAAAAAATCTACACACACATCACAAAAACCTGGCATTTGAACAGGGGTGTGTAGACTTTTTATATCCACTGTAGCTTTTGTGTTTGCCAAGTTTAGTTTGAGTTTTCAGCCCACATGCTGCATTTTTGTTTGCCCTGGATTTTTCTGTTAATAAATTCTTTTTGCACCTGATCCTGCCTGCACCCTGAGTCCTCCCTTTAAACCCTTATCTGCCTGAAGGCGGAACATGACGCTAAGACCATTCATCATCATCATCATAGCAGTCTGTCATGGGTGACAATGACTGTTTCATTTAGGTCTGATCAGATTCCTCCACACAGCTCTGTCCTTAGCCTTCCGCTGCCAGGAACTCCTGTCTATGTCCAACTTCTTCAAGTTTCTTTTTACAGTGTCTTTAAATCTGAGCCTTGGTCTACCCTGATTGCTTTTGTCCTCGCATAACTGTGAGTAGAGTAACTGCCGAGAGAGACGCTAGTGGTCCATCCTCTCAACATGACCGAGCCATCTCAGGTTCATCTGTATTAGCATGTCCTCCATTGATGGTAGACCAGCTTGTTTCAACACTTCTATGTTGGTTATCTTGTCTTTCCATGAGATGTTCGTTATGGTTCGAAGGTGTCTCATCACATACGCGTGGAGTTTCTTCACCTGCACTCTGTAGACAGTCCAAGTTTCAGCACTGTACAATAGAGTAGCCAGTACTGTCTCTCTGTACACTTTGCATTTCACACGGATAGACACATGTCGATTGTTCCACAGTCTCTCCCTCAAGTTTCCAAACACAGCACTTGCTCTTCCCATTCTGAGAGAGAGTTCATCCTCCAGCCTAGCATTCTCTGAAACAGTACTCCCTAGGTACTTGAAAGTCTTGCACTTGACTAGTGGCTCTGTACCAATGCTGATCTCTTCTGGTAGTGATGTTGATAATTGGAACTTTGGTGGTTGACAAAGACACTCTGTCTTCTTGATGTTGATTTGGAGGCTGAATTGGCTAGCTGCTCTTGCAAATTTCTCCACTAAAGATTGCATATCTTCCACGCTGTGTGCAACGAGAGCACTGTCGTCGGCAAAAAGCATTTCTCTTACTACCTTTATCGATGTCTTACACTTGACTTTAAACTGTGCCACATTGAACAAGTCTGCTTCTTTCCTTGTTTGAATGTATACTCCTTCTGAAGTGTCTTTGACGGCCACCTCAAGCATGGGTGCCAGATATAGCGAGAAGAGTGTAGGTGCCAGCACACACCCTTGTTTCACCCCGTTGCTTACTGAAAAGTCTTTAGATGTTGAACCACTCATTGCCACATTTGCCTGCATACCTCTATGGAGTGCCTCGATCAGGCTGTACAACCATATTTCTTGAGTACCTGCCAAAGTCGTTGTCGCGAAACAGTATTGAAGGCTTTACTGAAGTCTCTGAAGACTACATAAAGCGGCATGTTGTGTTCAATACACTTTTCTTGAACCTGTTTCAAGCAGAAAATCATGTCCATTGTGCTTCTTCCACTTCTAAAGCCACACTGGGTTTCCAGTAGTACATTCTGCGAGATGTGTTCACTGAGTCTGTTAAGTAGTACACGTGAGAGAATCTTGCCAACAGTGGCTAGCAGTGATATATCTCGGTAATTTCCACAATCCTTCCTGTCATCCTTTCTTGAACAAAGGCACAATACTTGCATCCTTCCAGTCTTGAGGTACCTTCTGGGCATCCCATATCTCTTGGATGAGCTTGTGCAGGCAGTTGGTCAGCTGAACACCAACAAATTTCCACACTTCTGCTGGAATCCCATCCCTTCCTGGAGCTTTACTATCCTGTGTTGTCCTGATAGCTGTCATTAATTCATCAAAATTTGGTGGTTCATCCAGACTTGATACAGCTAGGTCGCTGCACTAGAGCTTCTTTAGCCTCTTCAGTGAGATCTCCGGGGTTGTTTAGTAGTTGGTCAAAGTGGTCTGCAAATCTGTCCAGGATCTTGTCTTTCTCCTGCAAAACCGTTTCACCATCCATAGCCTTTAGTTGGATCAATCCTCTTGGTTTAGGGCCATAGATTTCTCTCAAACCTGTGAAGAATGTTTTCATGTCCTTCCTGACTGCTGCAATTTGAAGTTTCTCCGCTTTTTCATCCCACCAGTTGGACTTCATCTCTCTGGTGTACTTCTGTAGCTCACTCTGAGCGTTTGAGTATTTCTTCTTCTTCTTCGACCTTGTGTTACACTGTAGGTTTTCCTGCCTAGCTGTATTCCTCGCTTCTAGTAGTTTCTTCAGGTGTTCATAATGCTCATCAAACCAATCTTGATGTTTCCTCTCAGGGTAGCCTAATACATCACTCGCAGTCTGATACACTGTATCCTTCAGTGTTGCCCATTTCTCTTCTATGTTATTCTCAGAGTTGTTGCTGTCCCAGTCTTTCAAGTTTTCATCCATTTCCTGTGCAAGTTCTTCCTGCTTCTTTTGGCCTTTCAGTGCACTAGTGTTTAGCTTCCGTGGTGGCTTTGCACCTGTCCTGCAGTGCTGTTTTCATCTCCAAATCCTTAATCTAGATCTCAGCATAACATGATCACTGCCACAATCCGCGCCTCTCATTGCTCTGGTGTCCAATACATCCCTTCTGTCTCTCTGCCTGACTATGATGTAGTCTAATAAGTGCCAGTGCTTGGATCTTGGGTGCATCCATGTCTTCTTGTGTGTGTCCTTGTGCTTAAATAGAGTGTTGGTTATCACAAGGTTGACCTCTGAACATAGTGCAACTTCAAGGTCTCCATTAGCATTGCACTTGCCTACTCCATAACTGCCTAGCACTCCTTTCCATTTCTCGTTGTCCGAACCAACTCTGGCATTAAAATCTCTGAATATCAGCCTGTCATCAGTCGGTACACGCCTGATAGTCTCACGTAAATCACTGTAGAACTCTTCCTTCACCTCCTCTGTGTTGGTCATTGTTGGCGCATATACACTGAGTGTGGCATACATCTTCCACTGTAGTGGGAGTCTCATAGTCACTATCCTGTTGTTGATTGGCACCGGTTCTTCATCAAGCATTGCTGCTATCTCCTTTCTAACTGCAAAGTCCACTCCTGCTTCTCTCCTTTCTTGAGTTGATCTCCCACTCCAAAATAAGATGTACCCATGGTCTTCCAAGCTGTTATATCCAGGCAATCTTGTTTCACTAAGTGCAGCTATGTCTACATTGTACCTGTTCATTTCCAAAGCCACAAGCGCGGTCTGTCTTTCTGGGCGCTGTGATGTTGTTCTGTCCAACAGAGTGCATACATTCCATTCTGCTACACACAAGGTTGCTGTTTTCCTCTTCTTTTGTCTTCCTACTCCTAGCTTACTTTTCGCTGCCTGTCAGAGTGTGAACAGATCACACTAAGACCATTAAGAGCCTTAAAAACCAATAAAAGAACCTTAAAGTCTATTCTAAAGCTGACAGGAAGCCAATGCAGAGACTTTAAAATGGGTGTTATGTGTGCTGTCTTTCTGGTCTTGGTCAGAACCCGGGCAGCTGAGTTCTGGAGTAAGGGGGCTATAGTCTTTTTTAGGAAGACCAGAAAGAAGAGCATTGCAATAATCTATTCAGAAGAAATAAGCGTCTCTGCATCGGCTTGAGAGAGAAATTGTCACATGGGAACACTAGTCTATCTGATAAAAATCCTCAGATCACTTTTTCCAATGTTTATGAGGAGCTGTGGCTACACACCTATGTATAATATGAAGAAGATTAATGAAACCCTGTGGTGTACATTAGCAGGTGTAAAAGCTACTTTACATCATGTTTTTGGTTTTTGTAAGCCTCTTTCTCCCATGCAATCCATCCATCTTCTACCGCTTTTCCAGAGGTCCGGGTCGTGGAGGCAGCAGTTCAAGCAGAGAAGCCCAGACTTCCCTCTCCCCAGCCACCTGCTCTAACTCTTCAGAGAGGATACCAAGGCATTCCCAGACCAGCTTGGAGACATAAGGTGCTTTTCCACTAGGGTCAGTACGGTACGGTTCGGCACGGTTTGTCCACTTTTCCATTAGGCACCTGAAGTCCTTACAGTTCTGTTTTTTTAGAACTATTCCTATTTTTTCGGCACTACTCCAGAGCAGGTACGAAGCGTACCAGCCCAGTTACGTCAAGTCACTGCTGGCCACTGATTGGTCTGGGCGTAGCGTCATGAGAGTGGGCGTTACGTTGACTTTCCAGAATCGCTGGCTGGCTGCCATTTGCAATTTTTCATCCGTGAGCCCGCAAACAAGTGATATTATAAACAACAACGATAGAATGGCTTAACAGAAATCAGCAGAAATCAACACCGTGGTCCAGCAGAGTTTTCTGTGCATTTCGGCTGATGAGAGAATGCAGAGGGAAGCAGACTGAGCTTGCAGTGGGGAGCACAAGCACACGCACTGGAAAATACATGGAGACGCACCAGGAATTAGACCCAGCCACCCGAATTGAATTGAATGTACGGCCGCGACAGCACCCAACTTCAGCAGTTGAAGCTGTGATATTGTGATATAGAGGACAGTGAGTGATGTGATATTCATGTTTTACATTATTTTTCCCAGCAGTGGAAAGTTCACTTTGGACAGACGAAAACTTAATCGTGTTTAAACGATGACCTAGCTCAATGCTACGTCCGTCGTGGTATGTAGCCTTTGTGTTGACAATATCTGATAAAATAAGCTAGTTGTAATCCTGGTTAAAAAGGTGTTTTTTTACATTTTGCACTTTAGTGCTGTGCATGTACTTAAGGTGTGTGTATTTTCATTGTAGAGTCCAGACAGGATCTGCTTGGAATGGTGACGTTTTGACAGCAATGTATTGTGACAGGTAAACAACACATCATATTTATAGTCAAACCTTTTGCTTTTTAAGTTAAAGTATAGGTAAAGTGCCAAATTTAAAGTAGCACAATTTCCACTTAATATGAAAGGGACTGAACTGAGATTTATTTGATTGTGTGAATATTAATTACAGAGTAATTGAAAATGATCCCTTATGAGCTGTTGTCATAATAGTGTATCTTGCACTTTGGGGTATGGGAGTTGTTCAGTCACCATTAGATTTTAGTTTATATATGTAGTTTATAGTATTTTGTCTTTAAACTCATCCAGTAAAAGAACACATTACAAATATTTGAGACCCATTATAGTGCTTCCTTTTATATTTTAGCATTACAAGCACAAAACACCACCCACACTTGAAACCAGGGCGACACAGCAGTGGCTAAACTTTTATTGATAACGTTATTTCACACCATCACAAAATCTCAGTATCTAATCTCAGTGTAAATGGTGTAGAGACTGAAAGGGTATCCAAAATTAAAATCCTTGGTGTAATAATTGATAATAAACTGTGTTGGAAGTCACATATTAATTATATTAAAGGTGAAATATGCAAATCAGTCACAATACTACACAGAGTGAAATATTTGCTGAATCAACCCACACTATATACTTTGTATCATGCATTAATACTCCCACACATGACATATTGTACTGAAGTATGGGGAAACACATATAAAACATATATCCAGTCTTTATGCTTCAGAAGAGAGCTATTAGAATAATAAACCAAGCTGCTTACAGGGAACCAACAAACCCACTTTTTCTTAAATTAAAAGCTCTTAAGTTGAAAGATCTGGTTGCCTTTAAAACTGCACTAATAATTTTTTTTTTTTTGTTACTTATTTGTACCCGTAGGTAGACTTGGTTTGCAGTCTGGTGACAAGCCACCGGCTGCTGGTCGCTGCGTGTGCGAGCGCCCTAAACCTACGTGTTTTTGGTGTGCGGGAGGAAACCGGAGAAATCCCGGAGTAAACCCGCGCAACACGGGGAGAACATGCAAACTCCACACAGCTCACTGTTGGTCGGGGGCTGGGATCGAACCCACGATCTCATGATCCCCGCGATCCCCCGGCCGAGGGTAAAACTGTGCTGCCACAGTGCTAAACCACTGCGCCACCATGCAGCCCATAATGTTTAAAGCTAAGAATCTATCACTGCCCGCAAATATCCAAAGTTGTTCCAAATAAGGGAGAAACAATATCATTTCAGAGGAACATGTATATTTCAAAAACCTTCAGTGAGAACTACCACCAAGCAACACTGTGGCTCAGTGCAGGGAGTCAGACTGTGGAACGCTTTTGGACCTGAATTAAAATCATGTACAATGCTTGGACAATTTAAACAAAAACTAAAGGAAGAAATACTCCAAACATATATACAAGATGACATGTAAAATCACATAAGGATTATCATATCCAGTCTGTGTTGTGCTGTTGCTTAGTTTTTGTCACGTTTTGTCTTGGCTTTGTTCTGATTTGTAATCACTCTTATTTTATTTTATTTTTGAATTCTTAGATGGAACATGGGTGGGCAATATAAGCTGCGGCTTCAGCCATCACCCATTTCGAACAACTTATGTTGAATTGTATAATCCGAGGAGTTGCTGTTTAATTTGACCTTGTTGGAATTTTTTTCCCCTTTGTTATATTATTCTGTTCCTTTCTTTTAATCTAATCTATCCGAAATAAAGATTCATTCATTCATTCATTTCTCAAATATGTTTTAAACTTGCTTTAATTATCCACCACTCATTTCTGTCTTTCATCTAGGCAAGGGGAAAACGATCCACCCAAACTGGACCTTGCCTCACAATTTACAGAGATGCAGGCTGAAGATCTGCTGAACTAGGACCAGTACGAGGGGCCGATCCAGTTGCTTCTCAGTGAGGCAGCATGGCTGGCGTATGTGACCCATTCCAATTTTTTGGAAATTAAATTGGAATGGGTTTTGGAAAATAAATTGCAATGAATGATGCAAACACATAAATTCAAAGATTTATGTGTTTGCATCATGATTTTCTATTTTTTCTGTTAAGACACCAGTGGGAAAAGAGTCAACAGTACGAACCATTTATCAGTGACTGAAAATAATGGCTCATTTTTAAGAAAAATAACCAAAACAATTTGCTGAAGACTGTATTGTTGGATGTGCCAGTGCAGAAGACACTGCACACTTTAGTGATAGTCCCAGTATATGGAGGAATTCTGGGCCATATTAGCATCTGGATTTCATAATAATGGGATAGAAGATAGAACCTGCAGGGTCTTGGCCCTCCATGGCACATGACTGGCACCCCAGAGTTGGGGTTTAATGGGATTTAACATTTTAACACAAACTGCTTTATGGTTCATAATTCTGTTGGCAGACTTACACCAAACCAAACGTGATTTCTCAAACTGCTGGATTGTTCTTACACAGCTTTTCCAGTCTCTATATTTAATTTATGTCACTTGGTGGTAACCTTCACACACAAAACAAAATAGAGACATCTGCAAAAGTACAAAGGTTTATTGTCAAAATTCCCAGGGCAATACTATATGAATACAAGTATAGTTCACTGTTGATGCAGAGAATATATATTTATACAGTATCTACATGTAGTCAGCAATACTCAATACAATATATTTCCAATTAATCCACGTATTTCTCCATGTAACCTTGTGACTGCATTATTTTTAATTACTTTTAATCCTAGATCCATTTGTTTTGGCTTAAAATGCATCATAATTGTTAAATATATCTTATGCCTAACAGTACTGTTTACCTGTTGAAATATATATTTAACGGCTCATATGCTACAATATGGCACCTACTGCAGCTGATCCATGTTTTGCAACGACACCACTGGCTGGAGCAGGTAAATCCCATGACGTCTCATCAGTCTCGCCATGATTTTGACACAGATCAGAGCAATTTGTTTCACAGGAAGCTAAACATTTCTACAAACATTCTGCAGTTTCTAACCACTTTGCGTTCGTGAAGTTGGGGTCACATCACTGTGTTGCACATTCAAGCCGACCGTTTGAAACGATATTTTTGCCACAAGAGAGCCATCTGAAACACACACACAGAGAATACATATTTTAGTACCTAATATCGATAACTTGCCGACATTACAATATTGTACCGCGGACTTAAAAGCAAAGTAGCATTAGCATTCATTAGCTTACTGTCATACGTAATGTAGTTGGTATCCTCATGTCTTCTCCTTTATACTGCTCTATGGTTTCCTAAACGCTCCAATACTTTTCCAGAGTGTGTTGTATCGCTGGCTTTGCCTTCTGTTCTCTGTTTTTGCCTTTATTCTGGCAAAAACAGCCAGAGAACGCAGACGCCTCGTATCCTGCCAGCTTGTGTTTTACGTAACGCTACGTTTGTTTTACGCCAGTTACGCTTGTTTTACGTAGCGGGAGGGAGAGGGTTGCGCCGCCTCCCTGTAACTACATTCCCACCCACTTCAAATGGGACCTAGTGCAGTGGAAACACAAAGCAGGCCGAACTGTACCATCCCGTCCCGAACCGTACCGTACTGACCCGAGTGGAAAAGCACCTATAGTCTCTCCAGTGAGTCCTGGGTCTGCCCCGGGGTCTCCTCCCAGTGGGACATGCCTGAAACACCTTAAGTGGGAGGCGTCCAGGAGGCAACCTGATCAGATACCCATACCACCTCAACTGGCTCCTTTCAATGTGGAGGAGCAGCGGTTCTACTCTGAGCCTCTCCCGGATGACTGAGCTCTTCACCCTATCTCTGAGGGTGGGTCCAGCGATCCTACGAAGAAAGCTCATTTCAGCCGCTTGTATCTGCAGTCTCATTCTTTTGGTCATTACCCAAAGCTTGTGATCATAGGTGAGGGTAGGAACATAGATTGACTGGTAAATCGACAGCTTTGCCTTAGAGCTCATCAACCTCTTCACCACAACTGACCGGCACAATGTCCGCATCACTGCAGATGCTGCTCCGATCCGTCTGTCAATCTCTCGCTCCATTCTCCCCTTACTCGTGAATAAGACCCCATGATACTTAAACTCCTCCACTTGGGGCAGGAGCCTGTCCCCAACCCAGAGAGGACAATCCACCTTTTTCCGGCTGAGGACCATGGACTCAGAGTTGGAGGCACTGATTCTCATCCCAGCCCATGCAATCATTAGACTTAATATATTGGCATTGAAAGGGGTTAGTTTCATGTATGAAAAGCTCATTGTGGTCAAATTCAACATGAGTAACTTACTAGATCAGATATAGTAATATACGTGCTGGTTTAGCTTTAATCCTGAGCCAAGCTTGGATTATGCAGCCATGTAGATGCACTCAAGACAGTGATGTCCCAATGTAGGACACTTGCACTCAGTCCAAGAAGGGACAGTATCACATCATAATTTGTGTGGAAGCTGCTGGCATAACATCACTATACTACTGTAATTTGTAAAATTCTAAACTATACCCTCAGATTGGTCAAAGAATGTTTTGCCTTTTAACATGACAACTGAATTATTTGCCACATTAACACCAAAGATATTTGGCTTCATGCATTTCACATCACCAAATACACATTCAGGGCATTATTTCAGTGATTTAAAATGTGGTTTTGTGCCACGCTTTTTGTTTTTCTTTTGTTTCTGTCAGCACATTGTCTGGTTCTGCTGTGCACCCTGGTAACCTAATTAGATAACAACTGTGCGTGTGCCTTGTGCTTGTAGGACAGGACTGATTTAAAGTGGGTGAGGCTCTGTGCAAAGTTCAGCTTGTTGGTATTGTGATGCATTGTCTGTCCATGCACCTTTAATTATGAAAAAGCAAGTCTGAAGTCAGCAGCGCGTTATCAATCGCTAGTTCAGCAGCCTGTTTAGATGGTATGTGTTACAACTCGCCGCTCATTAGCGGCGCCAGCTGCGCGCACACCTGCGCCTCGTCAGCAGCACAGGATATAAGCCACTCTGCCCTGGGCTTCGGCCTGAAGCTGTCTGATCCCTTCGGCCAACTTGCTGCAGACGAACCCCCTCACCTACCAGCAAGATCTACAGCGTAAGCATACCTTCTCTTGTCGCTCCCATCTCACCCCTGTGCACAGGTGGATTCCCGGCGGCAGACTTCGCCTCTGCATCGCCATCTTCTCGCTGCTGTCAGGTGCATCATCAGGTCACTGTCTCCCGGGCTCGCCCTTGTACACGCCTGCCACCTGCCCTGCCAAGTAAGCCAACAAGATCCTTTAACCATTTGTACTGGTTTGGTGCCCGTTACCTTTTCCCTGTGCTCTCTCCCCAGGGTTGTCCGGCTGCACGGTTTCCTGCCTCCGTGCCTGACGCAGATGTCCGCCACCAGTACATCCACATATCACAGACACGCAACCACACATCCCTGTTGTTGAATAAAACTGTTAAATTCACTCTGAGCCTGCGTGTGTGTCTCCTGAGCCGTGCGTTATGTCAGTACGGCTTCAGCAGAGCGGCTCGGCAGACAGCGGGCTCACACGCCGACTTTCCACCCTCAAGGCTCGGGTGGATTTAATAGCTCATCAGCAACAGGTGATTCTTAATCAGTTAACTTTGATTACTGACCGGTTAGACCGCCTGGACCCCGGCAGCCGTTCCCCCCGGCTCGTCAGGGAGGCGCAGCTTCCCCTGCTTCAGTGGCCGTCCAGCCTGCTCCGGGTGTCCCAGCCCGACTCACACCTATCCCGACCCCCGCCCGCTTTAGCGGTAAGCTCGGTGGAGCGCGGGGGTTCATTATGCAGTGTGAGTCGGTGTTCCTGCGTGTCCCCGGAGATTTTCCCTCACATCAGTCGAATTGGCTATATAGGTAATCTCCTGAAGGGTCGTGCGCTCACCTGGGCTTATGCCGTAATGGCAAGGCCCAGTTATGCCACCCTCACCTATGGCCAGTTCGTTAACCACTTCCTGGAAGTCTTTGATCACTCTCGTTTTGAGAGTGTCCAGGTCGATCGCCTCCTCAGCCTTCAGCAGGGGAGCCGATCGGCTGCGGAGTACGCCATTGACTTCCGGGTTACAGCAGAGGAGGTTGGCTGGGAGGAACGCGCCCTCTGTGGCATCTTCCTCCGCAGTTTAAATTCTGGTCTGAGGGATGAACTGGCTGGTCGGGATATACCTGAATCATTTGTGGAGCTAATCTCTCTCACCATCAGCTTGGATAACCGGATGCGCGAGCGCGCCTCGGAGCGGAAGTTGCCTTCTCGCTCGCGGGGTGCCTCGTCACGCCCGTCCCAAGCTCGCCCCCTGGCGTTACCGCCACCGGAGGTTTCCGAGGAGTCGGAACCCATGATGACGGGCCGGGCAAAGCTCCCCCTTGCGGAGAGACAACGCCGCCGTGAGTTGGGTCTCTGCATGTATTGCGGAGACAACCAGCACACTGTGGAGCGTTGCCCGGAGAAGCCAAACGGGGAGGTCCGCGAGTAACTGTACGGGACCTCGTGGACGCTAACCGGTCAACTCCCCTCACACATTTGTCGCTGCCCATCCGTTTTTGCCATAACCCCACAGGGCACCTCACCCACGCACTGGTGGACTCAGGTGCGGAAGGCAGCTTTATTTCACAAAGCCTGGCAACCCGATTGGGCATCCGTTGTCAGCCCCTTAAAACTCCTCTCGCCCTCATCAATCTCTCCCATGCGTCCCTGGGGAAAGTGACTCATCAGACGAACCCCGTCTCAGTCATTGTCTCTGGAAACCACCGGGAGGATATATCCTTTTACATCCTGCCATCCTCTGTGTCTCCGGTGATTCTGGGTTACCCGTGGCTCCGTCTCCACAACCCCGTCCTGGATTGGAAGACCGGTAGGGTGACAGTCTGGAGCACCTTCTGTATGAGCACCTGCCTCCAATCTGCTGCCTGGTCTCCATTCTCTCCTCCCGTGGTCAAGGATGCCGCGCCTCCAGACCTCTCCTTGGTGCCAGCGGAGTTTCACGACCTGGGCGCAGTCTTCAGTAAGTCCAAGGCGATGTCTCTTCCCCCACACCGGCCTTACGACTGCGCCATAAATCTCCGCCAGGGGGCGCCCCTTCCCTCGGGACGTCTTTACAGCCTG
Organism: Pholidichthys leucotaenia; assembly: GCA_020510985.1. Classification (NCBI taxonomy): domain Eukaryota; kingdom Metazoa; phylum Chordata; class Actinopteri; order Cichliformes; family Pholidichthyidae; genus Pholidichthys; species Pholidichthys leucotaenia. The sequence goes on along the minus strand of CM035849.1, from coordinate 213,885,773 downwards.
TCAGCGCTGGAGAAGGAGGCCATGAATACTTACCTCAAGGAATCGCTCAGTGCAGGTATTATCCGCCCATCTTCATCTCCATTAGGTGCAGGGTTCTTCTTCGTGGGCAAGAAGGATGGCTCCCTTCATCCATGAATCGACTTCCGTGCCCTCAATGACATCATGGAGAAGGACCGTTACACCCTACCCCTGATGGACACTGCCTTCCACTCCATCCAGGGGGCGACCTGGTTTACCAAGCTGGATCTCCGCAACGCGTGCCACCTCATCCGGATCTGGGAGGGAGATGAAAGGAAGACTGCCTTCCGTACCCCGAACGGCCACTTTGAATACCTGGTCATGCCGTTCGGGTTGACCAACGCTCCAGCAGTCTTTCAGCACCTGATCAATGACATTCTCCGGGACTTCATCGATCTATTCGTGTTCGTCTACCTGGATGACATTCTTATCTTCTCCAAATCCAGGGACGAGCACCGGGTGCATGTGAGACGGGTCCTCCAGAGGCTGCTGGAGAACCGGCTGTATGTGAAGGCGGAGAAGTGCGAGTTCTACGCCAAGACGACGTCATTTCTTGGGTTTGTCATCTCCCACGACCAGGTGCTTCCAGACCCAGCCAAAGTTAAAGCGGTGGTAGATTGGCCCACTCCCACATCTAGGAAGCAGGTGCAACAATTCATCGGCTTTGCCAATTTCTACCGCCGCTTCGTACCCAATTTTGGAGCCATCGTCGGCCCTCTGACCCGTCTCACCTCCCCTAAAACCCGGTTCCAGTGGACTGAAGAGGCCGCGTTGGCTTTCCAGGCGCTGAAGGCGGAGTTTTCCTCCTCCCGGGTCCTCAGCCAGGTCAACCCCTCTCTTCAGTGCATCGTGGAGGTCGACGCCTCGGATACGGGGGTGGGGGCGGTGTTATCTCAACGGTCACCTGCGGATGGAGTCAAACGGCCCTGCGCCTTCTTCTCCCGGCGCTTGTCCCCGGCGGAGCGAAACTACGATGTGGGGGACAGAGAGCTTCTCGCCATCAAGCTCGCACTCCAGGAGTGGCGTCATTGGTTGGAGGGGGCCGCCCTGCCATTCGTGGTATTAACGGATCACAAAAACTTGGAATATTTAAGAACTGCCAAGCGTCTGAACGCCCGCCAGGCCTGTTGGTCCCTGTTTTTTGCTAGATTCCGTTTTACCATTACATTCAGGCCGGGCTCCAAGAACGGTCTCCCTGATGCCCTCTCCAGGCAATTCGCTCCTGAGGAATCGGAGGACGCCGTGCACACCATCCTGCCCAGGTCGTGCGTCGTGGGGGCCGTTTCCTGGGAGATCAAGGATAAGTTCCGGAGGGCACAGGAATCAGAGCCGGACCCTGGCGGCGGACCGGAGGGGAGGCTCTTCGTTCCATCCTCCGTCCGGGGGGAGGTCATCCATGGGCTCCATACGTCCAAACTCGCCTGCCATCCTGGGACCTCTCGGATGATTGACCTGCTCCAACGTTCCTTTTGGTGGCCGGGACTGCGCAAGGATGCCGCCCGCTACGCCCGGGCTTGCCCCATTTGCGCCACCAGTAAATCTGGCAACTCTCCCCCCACGGGTCTGCTCCAGCCCCTACCCGTCCCTGGTAGGCCCTGGTCGCACATCGCGTTAGACTTCGTCACCGGTCTCCCCATCTCAAACAACTTCGACACAGTCCTGACCATCGTCCACCGCTTCTCCAAGGCCGCCCACTTCGTGCTATTATGAGGGCTCCCCTCTGCCTTGGAGACGGCAGATCTTCTCACCCAACACGTGGTCAGGCTGCATGGGATACCAGTTGACGTGGTCTCCGACCGGGGTCCCCAATTCACCTTGGACGTCTGGCGGAGTTTCTGTAAAGCATTAGGATCCCAGGTAAGCCTCTCCTCCGGCCATCACCCCCAATCTAACGGGCAGTGTGAGTGGACCAACCAGGAGCTTCAGGCTGCTCTCCGCTGCGTCACCGCCTCCAAGCCTGCATCATGGAGCAAACACCTTGCCTGGGTGGAGTACGCCCACAACACCGCTCGCTCCTCCGCCACAGGGATGTCCCCCTTTAAGGCGTCCCTGGGTTACGACCCCCCTCTGTTTCCTTCGCTGGAGAACGAGTCGGCAGTTCCTACAGTCCAGTCTCACCTCAGGCGGTGCTGCTCCATCTGGACCACTACACGCAATGCGCTTTTACGCACAGCGGAGTGCAATAAGACCACGGCGGATCGGCATAGGAGGCCTGCGCCTGCCTACCAGGTAGGCCAATCAGTCTGGGTGTCCACACAGGATGTGAACCTGAAGGGTGAGAGGAGAAAATTGGCTAAGCGTTTCATGGGCCCATACCCCGTCACCAAAATTATCAACCCGGTGGCTGTGCGTGTTGCTACTCCCCCCTCCCTCCGCATCCATCCCACCTTCCACGTCTCCAAGGTGAAGCCGGTGGTGTCTGATCCCATCTGCCCTCCTCCTGCTGCGCCGCCCGCGCCCCGTGTGATAGATGCCCATCCGGCTTGGACTGTCTCCACCATCTTGGACTCCCGGCACCGGGGTCGCGGGCTACAGTACTTGGTGGACTGGGAGGGCTATGGTCCTGAATGGAGACAGTGGGTGCGTCCCTCGTTCGTGTTGGATCGTTCTCTCATCACCGAGTTTCACCGGGCGCACCCTGAAAAACCATCGCCAGGAGGCGCTGCTAGAGGGGGGAGTACTGTTACAACTCGCCGCTCATTAGCGGTGCCAGCTGCGCGCACACCTGCGCACACACCTGCGCCTCGTCAGCAGCACAGGATATAAGCCGCTCTGCCCTGGGCTTCGGCCTGAAGCTGTCTGATCCCTTCGGCCAACTTGCTGCAGAGGAACCCCCTCACCTACCAGCAAGATCTACAACGTAAGCATACCTTCTCTTGTCGCTCCCATCTCACCCCTGTGCACAGGTGGATTCCTGGCGGTGGACTTCGCCTCTGCATCGCCATCTTCTCGCTGCTGTCAGGTGCATCATCAGGTCACTGTCTCCCGGGCTCGCCCTTGTACACACCTGCCACCTGCCCTGCCAAGTAAGCCAACAAGATCCTTTAACCATTTGTACTGGTTTGGTGCCCGTTACCTTTTCCCTGTGCTCTCTCCCCAGGGTTGTCCGGCTGCACGGTTTCCTGCCTCCGTGCCTGACGCAGACGTCCGCCACCAGTACATCCACATATCACAGACACGCAACCTCACATCCCTGTTGTTGAATAAAACTGTTAAATTCACTCTGAGCCTGCGTGTGTGTCTCCTGAGCCATGCGTTATGTCAGTATGAATGTGTATGTATGACTGTTACTACACCAGGGCTAGAATTCCTGTGTATCTTATTTTGATGGACTGATTTTGTAAAAATCTGCCATAATCCCTTACCTGATCTATCCCCCCTAGCATAAGCATAATTGATAATGTTTTTTACATAATATCTAGAACAACCTGAAATTGGTGCTAGTGCTATTGTGCTGTAGACCTAAATTCAAATTCAAACGTTTATTTCAAACTCAGGGTTCATATTAAATGCAGAACTAAAACGAGTAAAAAAATAAATAAAAGTATATACAGATCAGCAGTCACTCGGCGCTCTTGTAACAACAATAACATACAATATTGAACTCAATATAAAATAGAACGCCACCACTTCCAAATGCTGGAGTGAAGTGTGAGTGACGAGTTGACAATTGCTGATATAAGATGATTGTTACGTGCCAGCAACCTTCTCATAAAACTGTAAACATTCTTTCGTATCAACTCGCCAAAAGACGGAATGTTTAAGGACACAAACATCTTGCTTGCACTCGACCTACGTGGTATATCTAACAACCTTCTTAGGGAGTTATTATATGCAATGCGGATTTTGTTCCTAACAGCAACATTGCTATTAAACCATAAAGGCGAGCAATACATTGAGGTACAGAAGGTCTTGAACAGCATACATTTAACATCAGGAGAACATCTATGGAAATTTCGCAACAGTAAATTTGTTTGAGCATAGAGTTTCCTGAGTTGTCTGTTACAATCAGCATTGGTCTTATCAGATTCAATCCACACACCTAGGTATTTGACTTTTTCAACAAAGTTCAAGCTATTACCACAAAGTGGCATAACAGGATTTGAAGTATTGACACCCTTCGGTTTGAAAGCCATACACATAGATTTAGTACAGTTGAACAAGATGTCATTTTTTTCACCAAATTTTTCACATTCCGTGAGGAGATGTTGCATCGCTGCAGTAGACAAACTTAACAGAGATCGTCAACATAGAAAATGTGATTTAACAGTGCACTATTAATGGAGCCGCCCACATTAGTATTGTTCAACAGTGCACTGAGATCATCAACATAGACATTAAACAACAAGGGTGACAGTATACCACCTTGTTTAACACTGTTGGTCACATGAAATTTGGATGAGGTAACATTGCCCCACCTAATGGGGCAATGTTAAAGTGCCTTAAAAGGCACTATTTGAATACATTTGTATTCAACATTTTAATTCAATACAATTCAACTCAACTTTATTTATATAGCACCATTTCACAACAACAGTCATCTCATAGCACTTTCAACTGTAGGGAAAACCCCCACAGTTGCAGAAAGACCCCAGCAATCAGGCGATCCCCTGTGAGCAAGCGCTTGACGACGGTGGAGAGGAAAAACTCCCTTTTAACAGGAAGAAACCTCCAGCAGAACCAGGCTCAGGAAGGGGCAGTCATCTGCTGTGACTGGCTGGGGGGTGAGGGGATAGAGAAGATGAAAAGAACAGACATGTAGAGAGCAAACAGCACGATGGGGACTCAATCTATGGGAGAGAACAAACAGATGTTAATGACCAGCAAAAAAAAATATTTCACTGAGAGTGAAGAAAAGAGTGAAGCCCAGTGCAGTATTGGAGGTCCCCCAGCTGTCTAAACCTATTAGCAGCATAACTAAGGGAGGGTTCAGAGACACATGATCCCTCCTTAATTGTAGGCTATATCAAAAAGGAATGTTTTAACCCTATTCTTAAAAACAGAGATTGAGTCTGACTCCCGAATCCAGATTGGCAGCTGGTTCCACAGGAGAGGAGCTTGATAACTGAAGGCTCTGCTTCCCATTGTACTTTTGGAGATTCTAGGTATTACAAGTAATCCAACATTTTGGGAGTGTAGTACTCTGTTAGGATAATAGGGTAGTATCAGATCTTTTAAATAAAAAGGGGCCTGATTGTTTAGAGCTTTGAAAGTAAGAAGGATTTTAAACTTAATTCTAAACTCTATGGGAAGCCAATGAAGGGAGGCCAGAACCAGAGAGATATCTCTCCTTCTAGTACCTGTTAAAACGCTTGCTGCAGCATTTTGGACCAACTGAAGACTTTTTAAAGATGTTTTACAAATGTTTTACAAATTTCTCTCTATGTTGTATCTCTATGTTGTATCTTTTTATTGATGTTTACACTTTGGGCTCCAGGCGTCCCCAGACACCCCTGGTCTTGACTGATCTTGAAAGCAAAGCAGTGCTAGTTGTTACGCACCCCTCCATGGGGAATTAGTCAGTGGTGCAGTTCATGACACCATCAGGGTACACCTCCACTCCTATCCAAGGTGCTAGGGAGGAATTCCTCTTTGGTTCAGTGGGAGGAGTGGAAGGATTTGGATCATGGTGTCATGGGTTTGAATCCCAGCCTGGGATGTAGGCGTAAGGCTGTGTGTGAAACAGACCATGTAAAGTGTTAGTCTCCCTTGCCAGTGGGTAATGGTGACAGTGAATCGGTCCACCTTGACATGGGGTCAAGGTGGACTTGATGTTCCCAGGCTGGGAGAAAGGCGGTTCTGGCCTTGGCCCAGAAATTGGGTTGTAACATAGTGCTGTAAATACTATTTTACTTATTTTTAACAGTAAAAACTATTTTACTTATTTTTTTCTAGCTCCTTGTACTGTATGGCTGTGGTACAGGTGTAGTGTGGCTGACTACTGATCGGAGGGTCAGGGGTTTGATTCCCGCTCTGTCTGCAGTCTGCATGTTGAAATGCCCTTGAGCAAGACACTGAACCCCCAGTTGCTCCTGGTGGGTCAGGCCAGCGCCTGCGCATGGCAACTCCGCCGCCGTGAATGTGTGTGTGAATGGGTGGATAGCAAGGTCTGTAAAGCGCTTTGGTCATCTAGAGATGAGAAAAAGTGCTACATAAGTGAACGCTGTTTACTATGTATACTGTTTTTGCCCTATTTTAGTATTTATTATTACTCTGAATACTATTATCCCTCTGCTGCTGTAATACCATAAATCCCCCCACTGTGGGACTAATAAAGGATTATCTTATTCAAAGATTTTTATTTGTCAATACTTTGAGAATTGAAATGTTGTTTCTCTCTCTCTCTTAGTGATGTGCACAATATATAATTAAAGAAGGAATAAGGGTGAAAAACAGCAACAGCAGTCTGTGTACAGTAATGCTGCCCGTAGTGCAAATAAAAATAAATGATAACACCCAGCAATCCTATATACAGAAAAAATGGAGCCGGAATGCCCATAACTGCAAGTTCAGTGCGGTAGTGTAGGTGCAGGCGGTGACAGGTTGAACTGCACATGGTCAATATTTCAATAACAGACAGACAGCAGCAGGTATGGCAGTTGTGCAATTATCTTACCTTATCTGGTGTAATGGATCTATGTGTCACAATCTGAGCATGGGGGGAATTTCACCGTGCTCTGTCTTTGTCTTTTTTCCTTAAAAGGATTAAGCGGAAGAAGATGACTGAATGAATGAATGAATGGTATAATATTGTATTTTGAGTTCTAATTCTTGTTATTTTATCTTTAGTTGGTTTTCACATATTCTGTATCAATTCCTGGTATAACTTATTTTCCTGTTAGTGTTCATTGTAGTTTTGTTACTTACATGTTTGGGTTAACCTGTCCTTATTTATCATCATCACTTATTTTGTGTTAATGTATGACTCCAGGTTTAGCAGCGATTACTCTCGCCTTAGCCTAACTATTTTTGCTTCCCTGTTTGCTGAGTTTCGTCTCCAGGTTTAACAGGCGATTACCTGCCTTAGCTGGCTATTTCTGCTAACCTGTGTTTCTGTTTTTTCCACAAGTGGTTGCTTTTGTGTTCTGTTAATAAACCATGGAAAACTCACGGCCGGCATTAGGTGCCTTTTTTCCTTCCCTGGAGAGCAATACATGACACTATGCAGGTTTAATGCTGTTAGAGCAGTATTAAACATACAACAATAACTGCTAAAAACTACAAAAAAACAAGGGAGAAAGCTCACAACAAAAGGTCTTCTCAAGTCATTCTTTGCAAATCAGATGAATTATGATTAACAGTTTTTATATGATTTATTCACACTTTGTAGCTATTATGAGCATGTTATGGTAAATGAGGTGCATTTTCATGGTAGTAAACAAGGTTTTAATTTATATTTGCCTTGCTGAAGATCCACAGTGCATTTTAGCGCAGAAGAACAATTTTGTTCTACAAATATGTGAGACCTTAGCTGTATGAAGATAGATTAATAGCTGTGGTTCTTTTTACTTCCCCTCAAAATCAATCAGAATTGAAATGGAAAACAGCTGCACAAGCATATGAGCAACTATTGGACTTGCATCACCATGGGTGTGTGTTTGTGGATGTTTACACCATAAAACTAAACTCAGGACTATATCTACTGTCTTGAAGGAAGGGTTTATACCACACACAGACTTAGTGCTAATTGATTTCTTTGGATCATTTCCTGTTATGAAAGATTTAGATGAGTTGTGTTTGTTTGTGTGTATGAAAGAAAAGAAGTGTATAGGTTTTCCTGAATGGGTTGGTATACTGTACTTTAGATCTGTGTGCATGTACATTGTCACTAGAAGCTGTCATCTTCCATATGCAGGGAAAACACCTTCCTTCTTCTCTCTGCAGGGGACCTGACACACAAGTAGACACAAGTAAACAGAACCAAACATTTAGAATGGTTTATTTATGACTGTGTCAATTATGTATATCACACCAGCATAAACAATACGTGTCTGGGAGACTTGTCAGTTCCACATCACAAAACATGATAGATAGATTGGCAGCAAACATGAAACACAATAGCAGACAGTATTTCACCCACTTGCACACAAACACGACACACAGATTTCATTCCACAGGCCCACACTGTGTGTTTGCCACCTCAGCATACAGAGGCTGATGGTTCGATCCCGTCCTGTAGTTTCTTGTCAGCCTGGGAAAATACTTGGAATCACAGCTGTTCTGTGTGCAAGTCTGTATATGCAATTCACTGCTTTTTCGTGTATGCAGCAGAGGTTGTGTAAACCGAAAGTTGTCCGTCACTGACAGATTTTTTTTTTCAGCAATGACAGAAAAATCTAAAAGCTGTCTGTCATTTTGACAGATTACACGGAGCATGAGCAAATTAAAATCAATAAAAATGGCTGGTAATAATACAGACGCATCTCAAATTAGAATGTCATTGAAAAGTTGAGTTTATTTCAGTAAGTGACCTCAAAAAAATGAAACTCATATATTATGTACATTAGATTCATTACACACAGTGATATATTTCAAGTCATTATTCCTTTTAATTTTGATGATTGTTTGGTGTGGGTTTTTTTTGCTTTGTGTACTTTATTAATCACAGAGGGAAATTCAGGGCATCCACCTGGATGGGTGAGGCACCCACAGTACAGCACCAATCCCTTCACCATTAACACACACAGTCACACCTAGGGCCACTTTAGAGTCTCCAATTAACCAACTTGCATGTTTTTGGCCTGTGAGGGGAAACCGGAGTACCCGGGGTAAACCCATGCAGACACGGCGAGAACATGCAAACTCCACACAGAAGGGTCACCGATGGTCGGGGAGTGGGATCGAACCCACGATGGTCAGAAGTGGAATCGATCCCGTGAACTTCTTACTGTGCAGCCACAGTGCTAACCACTTCACCAACGAGCTATTATGGCTTATAGGTCAAAATGACAGATAGGCCTAACAAAGTCTAGTGCAACCTCTGGTATACATGTACATGTATTTAAAGGTGAACTTGAAGAAGAAGACAGCTTTATTGTCATTCAATCCATAGAGCCAATCATGTACAGTAGAACGAAATTACATTTCTCCTATCAACAATGTTAATCACATCTAGAATCAGAGGGGTTGCTGCCATGCAAGGCTTCGCCACAAACAACTAGACAATATTTTCATGAAAACAAATATTTTAAAAAATAATGTAGCAACAAATGTCATGAGCTCTCCGTGTGCCTCTCCAACGGCGCATGGCGAGGGGAAAAGGGACGAGGATTTAAGTGCAGGGTTACACCAAACACACATTTATTAACACAAAACTTAACATACAGACACAGAACAGCTTGGATCATCGTTAGTGTCCTCAAGGTAGCCCTACACACACACTGGAGGAAAACAGCGGCGGAACAGCGCACAGGCAGTTACTCACAGTGGGGGGGGCAGACTGAGTTGTCACAGTGAGAATCCAAGACACACAGACAGTCCTTTGTTGACGTGACAGTGGACAGGGAAATGACCATCCAACGTGTACAATGATCCAGCGGCGTCTGTCCAGCAAAGAGCTCCTTTAGTACAGATGCCGCTGGCGTGACAAATAGGGAACACCTGGGCGAGCGCGGGAAAGATAATTACTGGGGCGAACAGCTAACTGTCAGAAAGAGGGGGGCGTGGCCGGACAGGCCAGAGCAGCAGCTACAGGCAGGAACAGAAACAGTGCACGGACAAGAAAAAAACAAGAAATCAAAACACAACTCCACATAATAAACCCACTGCCTGAGCCACCAGGATTGATCAGAACCGAGCCCACAGGAAACACGGGCTCAGTTCATGACAGAGCCCCTCCTTCTAGGGGTGGATACCAGACACCCACGGTAACATCATAAGGACCACCCCCCCCCCCACCACCACCAATCCCACAGGCAAAACAATAACACACAAACCTGGGCGGGATTTAGGGGGAACAGGAAAGGAGGGAACACAATACCCCGCCCAGGGTCCACAATTAACCTCCCCAGGTCCACTGGCGTTGGGGATCAGGAGGTCGCTCAGAGTCTCAGGACCAGCAGAAGGTCCAGTGGACAGAATCCGGCGGACTGCCGGAGAACATGGGCCATTCTTCTGGTGGCCGGCCCACGTTGCTCAGCCACCAGGATGGAGGGGGTGAAGCAGGTGGCGGCCTGCCCATCGGAAGGCTGACTGGAGGGCAACTGGACCAGGGAGAGGGAATCTCCACGGCCTCCTCAGTGGCACCCGTGGTGGGCCCCGACCGAGCCAGCTCCGCTGCACCCACGACGGACTCCAGCGGGAGCCTAACTGCACCCACGGTGGCCCCCGACCAGGCCAGCTCCGCCGCACCCACGATGGACTCCAGCAGTAGCCTAACTGCACCCTTGGTGGTCCCCGACAGGGTCGTCTCCACTGCAACCACGATGGACCCCAGCGGGATCCTAGCTGTTTCCGTGGTGGCCCCCGACCAGGCCGGCTCCACTGCACCCACAATGGACTCCAGCGGGAGCCTAGCTGCATCCGTGGTGACCTCCGGCTGAAGCTCAGCTGCGTCCGCGGTGACCTCCAGCTGAAGCTCAGCTTCACCTGTGGTGACCTCCGGCTGAAGCTCAGCTGTGCCTGCGGTTGACCCCGACTGGGCCAAGGCTGCACCCTCGGTGGAACCCACGCTGGAGAGTAGCCTCCATGACGGGTCCGAGCAGGAGCGCAGCACCCACGTCGGGCTAATCCTAGAGCGCAGCCCTCACAACCGTCCGAAGCCAGCCTGTTGGACCCACAGCGACGTGGCCTGCAGAAGAGACCACACGACAACCTCAGCCCGCAGGGAAGCTGGACCCGCAACGTCTTCGGGCGGTGAGACCGACTCCATGAGGACCCCTGGAGATGGTTGTTCTTCTCCGGTGACCCGAGAAAATGGCTTAGGAGTGGGAGAAGAAACAGTGTCGTTAGGTTAGCCAGCAGCGCCGGAGCCTGGCGAGGGAAGTTCAGGCGCAGCTGTGCACTGCGCCTGACTCTCCTCACCTAGCGCCAGACAAGATCTCTCTAAAACCGCCATAACAAACACAAGAGAGACTACTTGCCTGAGCGCGAGCTCCACCGCAGTCCAGGACTCCGTCGATCCTGGCGACAAACACTCGGGCCCGGCCTCCAAGAGGTCCAGCTCAGGCTCCCAGTCTGCAGCAGACGTCTCCGCAGCTGGCAAGATGGTGACAGCAGTCCTATTAACCTCCCGCTGCAGTTCCAATGCAGGGGATTCTACCAGCGTGGCTGCAGGGGGGCCTCTCCATGCTGGCTCCGGGAATGGATCATCCGAGGCCACTGGCTCCTCCATCGTCTGGCAGCTCGGTTCTTGGATTGACAGGCACTCAGAAAAAGAGGGAGGAGACACAGAGGGAGTAGAGGATAAATTCACCACTGCAGCCGGAGGAAAGGACCCAGTGGACTGCTGAGACTGGGCCTCTCCCTAGGGAGACAGACAAGGGTTTTTATGGGTAGATTGAATTAAATGAAAACACACTTGCCTGTCATCCCGGCTTCTGATGTTCTTGGCTGTAGCCGGCGAGATTGTGGCGTCAGTCCAATGCTCCTCCTGCAGTGGTTCCAACATGGGGAAATCCTCCGGCGTGGCTGTAGGGGAGCTTCTCCATGCTGGCTCCGGGAATGGATCGTCCGAGGCCGCTGGCTCCACCGCCGTCTGATGGCCCTGACCTTGGGCCAGCAGGCCCTCAGGAGGAATGGGAGGAGACACTGCAAGGAGAAAAGATGGTTTGATATCTGCAGCTGGAGGAGAGGACCCAGCGGACTGCTTAAACCGGGTCTCTCCCTCGGGAGACAGGCAAGATTTAACTCTATTTGGTGAAATAGAATGATAAAGTACTCACCTGTCATCCCGATCGTTGATTTTGACAGCAGCAGACGATAGACAGTCATCCCTGTCCGTGTCAGCGGTGGCGTAGGCCCCTCTGCTGACTGGTGGAGGAGCTGTCTCCATGGCGACGGAGGTGGGAGTGGCCGGGATGAGTTCAGCGGACCTCGGAGAGACAGAAGTCGCTGCAGACAAGGAGGGCTTTTCCCGGTGTTTCCTGGGACGTTGTCAATGACTGGGTGCTGGGGTTGGAGGAGCTGGGATGACAGCGGGCATCTCACGCTGGCAGGAGGCAGGAGGAATGGAGCCCCGGGAGTGCTTGACTCTCGGCGCAAGCTCGGTCTTCTTCGGGGAATTCCTCACCCCTTCGCCACACCCATGCCGCAGTGCTGCCAATTGATCAATCCTTCTTCATTCCCTCGGCATGCCGAGCGAGCTGAGGGCACCGCCGGACCTCTGCCTCGGCCAGACCTACGTACCAGAGAATGTCCTCCGGGGTAGAATAAACACTGGCCGACGCGATGAGCCCGTCGATGCCTATCAGTGCCTTGCAGATCACCCATCCCAAGCTTAACGGATAGCTGCGGGGTGCCAAATCCATGGCCCACTCCAACACCGCTCAGTCACAAAAAATCACATAAAAAGGAAGAACGGAAAAAAAGATGTGTGGGTGTACCTGCTAAATCCTATGATTCGGCTGGATCATTCTGTCATGAGCTCTCCGTGCGCCTCTCCGACGGCGCACGGCGAGAGGAAAAGGGATGAGGATTTAAGTGCAGGGTTACACCAAACACACATTTATTGACACAAAACTTAACATACAGACACAGAACAGCTTGGATCCTCGTTAGTGTCCTCAAGGTAGCCCTACACACACACTGGAGGAAAACAGCGGCAGAACAGCGCACAGGCAATTACTCACAGCGGGGGGGCAGACTGAGTCGTCACAGCGAGAATCCAAGACACACAGACAGTCCTTTGTTGACGTGATGGTGGACAGGGAAATGACCATCCAACGTGTACAATGATCCAGCGGCGTCTGCCCAGCAAAGAGCTCCTTTAGTACAGACGCCGCTGGCGTGACAAATAGGGAACACCTGGGCGAGCGCGGGAAAGATGATTACTGGGGCAAACAGCTGACTGTCAGAAAGACAGTCCAGAGCGGCAGCTACAGGCAGGAACAGAAACGGTGCAGAGACAAGAAAACAACAAGAAATCAAAACACAACTCCACATAATAAACCCACTGTCTGAGCTACCAGGATCGATCAGAACCGAGCCCACAGGAAACACGGGCTCGGTTCATGACAAACAAAAATGTTTAGAAAGTAGACGTCTTTACATTTTTCAAAAAATAATATATTGATGAAAAAAGTACTTATGGGTCCAGAATTATCAGAATATTTACATCTGAGCAGTTGGATGATGATAGTAATGTGTCGGCAGTGCTGGGAGTAACGTGTTACCTGTAAGATTCAAGATTCAAAGGCTTTGTTATCATGTGCACAGTTTACCCTTTGAGCGTGTAGAATTTTTGTCAGGAAAACAGAGTTTGACCTCAAATTTTCAAATGACAATAGCTTCAGAACGGTAATAGAGGCAAAGTCCCAATTACAAAAATGTTGCAGAGGAACCCAAGTGTCTGCCAAGTGAACTTGCATCCATGCGTAGTGCATAATTGGACCTAATTTGCATATTGCAACAATCCAAATTTTATTATAACACTATAGCTTCAGAATGGTAATAGTTAGAGGCAAAGTCGCAATTACAACAATGTTGCAGAGGAGCCCAAGTGTCTGCCAGGTGAGCTTGCGTCCATGCATTATGCATAATTGGTCCTAATTTGCATATTGTAACAATCCAAATTTTACAACATTACAGCTCCAGAACGGTAATAGTTAGAGGCAAAGTCCCAATTACAAAAATGTTGCAGAGGAACTCATGTCTGCCAGGTGAACTTGCATCCATGCATTGTGCATAATTGGACCTAATTTGCATATTGCAACAATCCAAATTTTACAACACTACAGCTCCAGAACGGTAATAGTTAGATGCAAAGTCCCAATTACAAAAATGTTGCAGAGGAACCCAATTGTCTGCCAAGTGAACTTGCATCCATGCATTATGCATAATTGGACCTAATTTGCATATTGCAACAATCCAAATTTTATTATAACACTATAGTTTCAGAATTACAGTTTGATGCAAAGTCCAATTATGAAAGTGTTGCAGAGGTACCCAAATGTCTGCCAGGTGAACTTGCATCCACGCATTGTGCATAATTGGACCTAATTACCGCTCTGGAAAAGCGGTAGAAAATGGATGGATGGACATTTTTGTTTCACACACTGTCACCACATGGTCCTTTTGTCCCAACATTGACAAAATTACTAAAAATCATTCAAAACAAAAACAATTTTGGTGTCACACTGTCACCACATGGCCTTTTGTCCCTTCATTTGCCACTTCATCTTCTACTGCTCCGGAAAAGCGGTAGAAGATGGATGGATGGACAATTTTTGTTTCACACTTTGTCAACACATGACACTTTTGTCCCTTCATTTGTTCCTTCATCTTCTACTGCTCTGGAAAAGCGGTAGAAGATGGATGGATAGACAATTTTTGTTTCACACACTGTCACCACATAGCCTTTTGTCCCATCATTGACAAAATTACTAAAAATCATTAAAAAAAACCCCCCACAAATCTCATGGCACATTTGTTTCACACTAAACTAAAATGAAGCAAATGAAACACAGTTTATGCAACAAATATGTACCTGTTTGTTTCATCGGTCACAAGCATCCAGATTCCGGAATCCAAAAAAGCGACACAAAATCAATGGCGGGCGCAGATAACAGGTCCTTCTCTCCACGATACCCATCTGGCTGTTCAAATGCTTTCAGCCACAGCTGATAAACTTCATCTCTAAGAAGCTCCCAGCCGTCAATGTCCAAACCTCCCGCCGCATCGCCACTACCGATTGTTCTGCCACTGCGCACACGTGGCATACGTCAATGCGCACCGCAGTGCACTCTTGCCCAGCCAAACGTTGCCCATGGGCTGCTCTGGATCTTTTCGCTCCGCGACCACGGTTTGGCAAAGCAGAACAATCTGCAGACGAGGCTCCTGTGCTATTTTGGGCATGGCATAATAACGGCTAGCTATGCTATCATCATAAAGTGGAAATACTCATGTCTCAAGACTCATGACTGGATTTCAAGTACAGGTATACATCTGGGCAGTTTGTGACCCAGCAAGAATTAAATGGACTGATTGCCAGATATGTCGTTACAGACTGAAAACGTGTTAAGGTGGATTCACAATACAACGTTTGGACTGACTTTTACTGATGTTTTGGCAAAGGTCTGGCTCTGCCGGCAAAAGTTAATGATAGCTGGTGTTTGTTGGCAAACGGTGGTGAAAGTTGTGTCCTTTGAAAATTTTCAGCAGAAAAATGTGCCGATGTTTGGAAATACACATGGGTGAAAGTTGTGCTCAGTTTGTAAAAGTTCTTGAGCGCTGGACTAAGTTATGCAGAGTTTACCTAAGTCAGCCTAAGTTAAAGATGGGTTCACACTATAGAGTTTGGACCGATTTTTACAGACGTTTTGAAAAATCTAAGAAATTAGTCCAAATGTCGGTGAAATTACGTTCGTGAGCAGGCTTTTTTTACCTAGTGCACACCAACTTTTATGAACTTTTACAAACTTTTGCTACCATTACTAGCATTACTAGTTACTTCTTTTCAAAAGTAGTTGAGTTACTTTACCAATTACTGCATGATTAAAGTAATTAGTTACTTCTACAAACTTTTACAAACTTTTGCTAGCATTTGCCAGCGTTGCATTCAGCATTGACAAACTTTTGCCAGCTTAGGCTAGCGTATGTGTAGCTGTTGCTAACTTAGGCTAACTTAAGCAAATGAATACTCAGCGCAGGTCAGCTGACATCAGTGTTAGGTGACGATAATATAAAGATCAGCATTTGTGGAGGCTTCCTGCCATTCTGGACCTGTTTTTGGAGTGAACACATATCCGTTGGCCATACATTTCAGAATTTTTTTTTCATTTTATGTTCCTGTGTAGTTACTTCTGCATGCCCTCTTCCCATTCATTCATCCATTCTTCTAAAAATACAATAATGGCTATAGACTCCAACACTAAGTCCGCAATTAAAATGTGAATGTAGATGAAATAAAAAACTGTGTATCATCACATAAATAAAAGGACAGTTGATTATATTTTGACTGTTACAACTCTCTCCATTAAAAAAACAGAAAATCACATTAAATGTCATTTATCTTTTTGACACCACATTAGCACTGTTTGATTCCCCACAACGGAAGCCAAACCAATAAATCCTGGAGAATGATTATGCATGGAACAGAAAATTAAGAACAGTAAATTTCTCAGTGAGGAGATTTTTTTTTTCTTTTGGGCTGTCACATTTTTGGGAGATTAGTTCTTTCTTTTTAAATTCCCCCTTCTCTCCATTTCTTTTTTGTCCATACACGTCTGAAGTGAGTTTCGGTCTAAAACATCTGCTTCCACCAGTATTTCAGTCAACATTTGCCAACGGAGCTTTACTTAGGCCAACTTAGGCGAACTCTGCATAATTTAGCCCAGCGTTCAAGAACTTTTACAAACTGAGCACAACTTTCACCAACGTTTATTTCCAAACGACATCAAATTTTCAGCATGCTGAAAATTTTCAAGGAATACAACTTTCACCAGCGTTGGCCAAGAAACACCAACTATCATTAACTTTTATCAATTTTTGTCTGCAGAGCCAGATGTTTGCCAAAACGTCAGTAAAAGTTGGTCCAAACGTTGTAGTGTGAATCCATCCAAAAATGCATGTCCAGAATGGCAGGAAGCCTCCACAAACATTGGTCTTTATATGAGCATCACCTGATGCTGATGCCAGTTGTCCTGCGCTGAATATTCGTTTGCTTAAGTTAGCCTAAGTTGGCAGCAGCTACACATACGCTAGCCTAAGTAGGCTAAGCTTTGCCAACGCTGAATGCAACGCTGGCAAATGTTAGCAAAAGTTCTTAAAAGTTTGTAACTAATTACTTTAATCATGCAGCAATTGGTAAAGTAACTCAATTACTTTTGAAAAGAAGTAATTAGTAACTATAATTAGTTAATATTTTTTAGTAACTTACCCAACACTGGTGGTCTCAGCATAGTTAAACACTAGATACAACACACCTAAATTTTCATGGCAAACGGAGGTGCCATATTCTGTAGGTAATTGTAATATTTGACAGCACCTGCAACATTGTGAAAACAGGATACACAAACAATTCTTTGTTGTATTTATTGTAATCATAGATGAAAGTAAGTTGTGTATATGGAAGGTGACTCTCCAGGCAGGTAGCCATGTCCTATGTACTGTTTATATATATATCTGTCGCGAGTAAGGATGTCACAGCCGGTCACAGCCAATAGTATAACTAAGCTGATGTCACGTCAACCAGTTGGGACAGGAGTAAGTGCAAGACCTAATGGCCAGGAGGTCAGAATGTTGTCTCTAGCACCATTAATGAATTCAAGTATTCAGTAGCAGGCCAACTTGATTTAATATTTCTTAGTGCTTCAGAAAATGAAATAAATTTTTATATCTGTAGCTGAGTGATACTGTCTAAAAATAAAATTCTCTTTTTTTTTTTCATGCCACATTCAATATGTGATTGTAACACTGGTCAACACCAAATTTATTGTCTAAGGTTTTTTTTAGCTGATTTAGGACAATTTTGATGTGCTGAATCCAAAAATCGCATTGGTTTAGCTCACAATCAGGTCAACTTTTTGAATTATGGCCACGTTTTTTTTTATACGTTTTTGTTTACATGTACTGGTATTTTGGCTTTATATGATGCAAAATTCTTTTTTATGTCTTGAAATTCTCTGAATTTTGAACAATGATGATGTAACATTCAATTTACTTGTACTTACCTTTATATTAGATTAGATTATTTGTTTATTTGACAGGGACAGTGCAATAAACATAGACAATTAATCAATGACAATCAATCTGATGTGTTGCACAAAGAGTGTATAGCTATTAGCTAATTTGCAACTCTTGTCCCTATAAAGGTAAGTACATGCACAGTACTAAGTACTAAGTAAGTACAGGTTTTTACTTAGCACCTGATTGAGAGAATCGGATGTCATTTTGAATGAATGAATGAATCTTTATTTCTGATAGAGTAAAAGTAAAGATTAAGAGAAAAGAACAGAATAATATAACAAAGGGGGGGAAATCTAACAAGGGCAAATTAAACAATAATTTATCTGATTATACAGTTGAATATAAGTTATCCGAAATGGGTGATGGCTGAAGCAGCAGCTTATTTTGCCCACCCATATTCCATCCAAGAATTCAGAAGAAAAACAAAGCAGGAGCGATTATAATTCAGAACAAAACTAAGACAAAACTTGACAAAAAAACTCAGAAAAAAACAACAACTAAGCAACAGCACAACACAGACTAAATATGATAATTCTTATGTGGTTTTACATGTCATCTTGTATATATGTTTGGAGTATTTCTTCCTTTAGTTTTTGTTTAAATTGTCCAAGCGTTGTACATGATTTTAATTCAGGTCTAAAAGCGTTCCACAATCTGACTCCTTGCATTGAGACACAGTGTTGCTTGGTGGTAGTTCTCACTGAAGGTTTTTGAAATATACATGTTCCTCTTAAATGATAGTGTTTCTCCCTTATTTGAAACAGCTTTTGGATATTTGCGGGCAGTGATCGATTCTTCACTTTAAACATTATTACTGCAGTTTTAAAGTCAACCAGATCTTTCAACTTGAGAGCTTTTAATTTAAGAAAAAGTGGGTTTGTTGGTTCCCTGTAAGCAGCTTGGTTTATTATTCTAATAGCTCTCTTCTGAAGCATAAAGACTGGATATATGTTTGTTTTACATGTATTTCCCCATACTTCAGTACAATATGTCATGTATGGGAGTATTAATGAATGATACAAAGTATATAGTGTGGGTTGATTCAGCAAATATTTCACTCTGTGTAGCATTGCGATTGATTTGGATATTTTACCTTTAACATAATTAATATGTGACTTCCAACACAGTTTATTATCAATTATTACTCCAAGAAATTTGATTTCGGATACCCTTTCAATCTCTACACCATTTACACTGAGTTTAGATACTGAGTTGTTGTGATGATTGTTAAAAATTATAAATTGTCTTACTTAAATTGAGCATTAATTTGTTTGAATCAAACCACAGTTTAGGCTTTCCTAATTCCTTTCTGAGTGTACCCAAAAGTTGTTCCAAATTGCTTCCACTACGTAATAAATTAGTGTCATCTGCAAACAATATTAAATCCATTTTTTCCGAAACTTTACATATGCCATTTATATACATATTGAATAACAATGGCCCCAAAACTAAACCCTGTGGGACTCCGCAAGTAATCTTCAGTAACTGTGAGTTTTTGCTATCAACACATACATACCGATATCTGTTCTTTAAGTAACTACATAACCAGGACAGTGCTACCCCCCAATACCATAATTTTGTAGTTTCTTTAATAATAATTTATGATCCACTCTATCAAATGCTTTTTTAAGATCCAGGAATACCCCAACTGAATACTCTTTATTTTCAATGGCAGTTGATATTTTTTCTACAAATTCCATTAGAGCAAATGTTGTTACTGTCTATCGCTATGCCTTTAGAATGGAGGAAGGTTGTCACCTGTTCTTCCACCAATCTGGCGTCCAGTTCACAAAGGTCTGTATCATCCATTCTTGCCACAACCTGGGTATAGGGTCTGGGCTGTGTTTCTAATCCCGAAACAATAATGTCATTCATTCGAGTGTACTGTTCCAGGTTGTCCACCCTATGCTTCTTTTTGTCTTTTTGTCTTTCTCCTCATTTTTCAGCCTCAAGGCTTTGACCTCTTCCTCCAAATCACTTATCTGTTTTTGTTGTTTTCTCATCACAGCTACCTCTTCTGAGAAAAAGTCAAGTGATTTTTTTTAAATTCCTCAACCTCATCATATGTTACATTCTTTTTGGGTAAGATTGTGTTGTTATTGGCGCCAGTTGATTCAAATAGATTCTGGTTAATATGGATCACTCTAACTCATTAGCTTGTCAGCTGTTGCCACCATTTGAACCAAATGACCATCATATCTGCACAGTACCTTTGTGGAGTTAAACGGTCTTGCTGTGGACCATTATCTGCAATCCAAAAAAAAAAAAAAAAAAAAAGCCCCTCAGTTGAGCTATTTTTTCACCCCCCGTGTCTTCTCCTCTCCTCAGGTTTGCTGCCAACTTTTAGCGGTATGTACTCCATGGCTGATCACGCTTGCCTGACCAAGAAGACACCGGACGCTCCACCCAGGTCACCGTCTTCCCCCTGTTTTCCTGGTCCACGCAGGAGTTCCATGTCGGACTCCTCTGCTCTCACAGTAAGCATGCTCTCCCGGTCTTATTCTCCTCTTGAGGAGATTCTGTCCCTAATTATCTCTTTTCTGCTCTCTTCCCATAGTTTGCGTATGCTCCAGCGGGCACCGGATTTTGTGTGTAAGTTTAAGTGAGTGTTTTGTTTGCTCTTTTCTTTAGCCATGCACTTTTATTTAGGTTTGTGTGTAAGTTTTGTTTTCACAATAAACTGGTGTACTTTACATCTGATTTTGAGTGTTTGTTCAGTATGGCAGCTCTGCGTTTGAGCCTCCCTTGTCCTGAATTTTGACAGAATGATCCAGCCAAGATTGAGGCTCAGTGAGCGCTTCACTGGGCAAATAGTCGGCACTCTGGTGCTTGGAGGCCACAGAACGCTGGGTCATGCTTCTATTTGATGAATTTGAAACCGTCACTCAGCAATTGGCCACCATCACTGAGCACTTGTGTTGGCTTCCTGGTGCAGCAACTTCCCCTGCACCTGCCACTCTGGCAGTTTCAGCCATCCGCAGGAATATTTGTGTTCCTTCACCTGCCCCCTATGGGGGGAGAGGTGGGGGGATGCAAAGGGTTCCTGCACCACTGCCGGCTTTATTTCCAGCAGGTGGAAGGGGAGTATAGGGATGATTCGGCCAAGGTCCATTTCATGACCTTGTTGCTGCAGGACCAGGTGCTTAAGTGGGCACAGTCCATCTTAAGCAGCCCGGAAGGTCCCCTATACACATATGAGCAGTTTGTGCGGGAATTTTCTGAGGCTTTTGACCATAAGGAGAGTAAGAGGAACATTGTTAGCCAGCTGATGGGACTCCGACAGGGAGACCGGTCTGTAGCCGATTTCTCCGTTGAGTTCTGGGTTGCTGTGGCTGACTCTGGATGGAACGACGCTGCCCTACGCAGCGCCTTCCTCTGGGGCCTGGACATGCACCTCCGCTAGGAGCTGGCTATCCATGCGTCCCCCTCCTCTCTGGATGAGATTATTGAGCAGGTGGTGGCCCTGGATAATCAGTTTAGGGAGCGTGCGAGGGAGCAGAAGGCCTCTGCTTCTTCATTCGCTCTAGGCCGGCCTCCCCGGCCTCAGATGCTGCTCTGCCGGTGTCATCACCGGAGCCAATGGAGCTTGGTAGGGTTCGTCTGACTCCGAGGGAACGCCGGCGTTACAAGAGGGCGGGGGTGTGTATATATTGTGGGGTCCCTGGCCATGCAATATCGAAAATGCCCAATTCAGCCTGAAAGACCCAGCCCGCCAATTGCTGTGGGGGATCTGGCGGAAGGTCTTCGCAAAATTCTCCCAGCCGTTTTGAACTCCCGGTCCTCATTCAGTTACTGGGTGCCGAGTCCCAAACCTCCACCCTTATTGATTCTGGATCGGAGCAAAATTTCATTCAACAGACATTGGTCAGAAAATTTCAGATACCAACCAGGAATGTCCCGATACCCTTGAGTGTCTCGGCAGTCTCAGGCAGCAGCACCACGGTGATTACCGAACAGACTGAGCCCATTTCAGTCATTCTGTCCAGTGATCACCACAAGACTGTTCAGTTTTATGGCCTGCCTCAATTGACCAGCTCCATGATTCTGGGGTATCAGTGGCACTGCATTCACAATCCAATTATAAACTGGAGTCAGGGCTCCATTTCATCCTGGAGCCCTTTTTGTCTCTTATTGTGTCTTCGATCTTCCACATGCTCGCCCTTTCTCCCGATTCCCTTCCCTCCGGCTGAGCTGGCGGATCTCAGCTCCTTGCCCGAGGTCTATCATGACTTAGGTGAGGTCTTTAGCAAGCCCAGGGCCCTATCTTTACCACGTCATCGGGCCTACGGCTGCACTATTGACCTCGTCCCAGGCACGCAGCTGCCATCCAGCCGGCTCTACAGTTTATCTGGGCCGGAGAAGGAGGCGATGGAGACCTACATAAAAGACTCCCTCAGCGCCGGCATTATCCGTCGTCCGCCCCTCTCGGCACTGGGTTCTTTTTTGAAGGGAAAAAGGATGGGACATTGTGGCCGTGTATTGACTACCGTGAGCTTAACGCAATTACCCATAAGGATAAATATCTGCTGGCCCTTATCAACTCAGCGTTTAAGCGACTCCAATGGGCACGTTACTTCACCAAGCTCGACCTCCGTAATGCGTACCACTTGGTCTGCATTCGTGAGGGAGATGAATGGAAGATGGCATTTATAACACCAGTGGGCCATTTTCAATATTTGGTTATGCCATTCGGGCTGACTAGTGCCCCTGCCGTCTTCCAACAGTTAATCAATGATGTTTTACGGGACATGGTGAACCAGTTTGTGTTTGTGTATTTGGACGATATTTAGATTTTTTCCCGCACGCTGGAGGAGCACATAGTCCACATTTGGTCCGTCCTGCAGCGACTGCTGGAGAATCAGCTTTTCGTGAAAGTGGAGAAGTGCGAATTTTCCACTCGCTCAACTTCGTTCCTGGGGTTCATCATGGCCGAGGGTGCTTTAAAGGCCGATCCGGCAAAAATCAAGGTGGTAGTAAACTGACCAACCCTCCAGTCCTGGAAGCACCTCCAACGCTTCCTGGGCTTTGCCAACTTCTACCGCCAATTTATCCATGACTACAGTAAGGTGGCGCAACCGCTTTCATAGTTGATGTTGACCAAAAGCTCGTTCAAGTGGTCTGAGGCCGCTGAACAAGCTTTTGTGACCCTGAAAGGCCTCTTCACCAACATGTGCGTCCTGGTGCAGGTGGATCCTTCGGCATAGTTCGTGGTTGAGGTGGATGCTTGTGATTCAGGGGTGGGCACTGTCGTCTCCCAGTGTTCCACCTCTGACCAGAAGCTACATCTGTGCACGTATTTCTCCTGGCAGCTAATGCCAGCTGAGGGGAATTACAATGTTGGGGACCGTGAACTGTGGGCTATTAAGCTGGCGAGGAGTGGAGACACTGGCTGGAGGGAGCTAGCCAACTGGTCATTGTCTGAACTGATCATAAAAATTTAGAATATCTTCTATCGGCCAGATAGTTGAATTCACAGCAGGCTCGGTGGGCCCTGTTCTTTAATAGGTTCAATCTTTCCATCTCGTACCAACCGGGGTCCCATAATGCCAAGGCTGATGCTCTCTCATGCCAGTTTTCTTCCTCCTCCTCCTCCTCCACCTCCTCCTCTGCAGCTGCTGTGTCTCCCCCAGAAACTATTCTCCCCTCCTCTTGCTCTTGCTTTCTCTGAGCACACTCGTGGGAGATTGAGCAGAGGGTTCAGCAGGCCCAGTCATCTGAACCCATCCCCAAGGGAGGTCCGCCTGACTGGCTATATGTGCCCTCCACGCTACGCAGCAAGGTGATTAAGTGGGGGCACACCAGCTTCTTCGCCTGCCATCCCAGCATCACCTAAACTACTGAGCTGCTCAGGAGAGCGTTTTGGTGGCCTACACTTGGAAGGAATGTGTGGGAGTATGTCAAGGCCTGTCACACCTGCACCGCAAACAAGTCAGACTCTTCCCCGCCAGCTGGCCTCCTCCATCCCCTCCCTGTGCTGAGTCATCCATGGTCCCACATCGCGTTGGACTTTGTAATGGGCCTCCCTCCATCCCAGGGCAACACTGTTATCCTTACCATCATCGACTGGTTCTCCAAGGCCATCCACCTTGTCCGTCTCCCCAAGCTACCATCTGCCACAGAGACGGCCGATCTGGTGACGCAGCACGTGATTCGTTTGCGTGGGATTCGTATAGACATCATCTCAGACCGGGGTCCACAGTTTACATCCCAGGTGTGGAGGCCTTTTTGCCGCTTCTTGGGTGCTACAGCCAGCTGGATGTCCAGATACCATCCGCAAAGCAACTATCAGGCCGAGCATGCCAATCAGTCCTTGGAGGCCACCCTGAGGTGCATAGCATCCTGCAACTCCACCACCTGGAGCTCCCACGTGACCTGGGTGAAATATTCACACATGTAGGTTTAGGGCGCTTGCTCACGCAGCGACCAGCAGCCGGTGGCTTGTCACCAGACTGCAAACCAAGTCTACCAACGGGTACAAATAAGTAACAAAAAAACAAAAAAAAAACTCTGCTGTCTCCTCCTCTATTGGGCTTACTCCGTTTGAGGCCTCGATGGGCTAAACTCCACCTCTGCTGCCCATGGCAGAGAGGGTTCTCACCGTTCCATCCGTGGAGGTCCACGCGTGCCGTTGTCGTTGTCTGTGGAGGGCCACAAGAGCTGCCCTCCTCTGCTCTGCGGAGTGGAACCAACTGTATGCTAACCGCAGACATGCACCGGTGCCAAAGTACACATGGGACAGAAGGTCTGGCCGTCCGTCAAACAGATCCAACTGAAGACAGAGTCTCAGAAGCTTTCTCCACGATATTTGGGCCAGTTCCCCATCAAGTGGATCATCAACAACGTCACTGTTCGGTTGGACCTGCCACCTTCAATGTGGATCCATCCGACGTTCCACGTCTCCCGCATCAAGCCCCTCTCCACCAGCCCTCTGCCTTCCTCCGGATCCCACTCCTCCCCCCCAGGTCATTGGTGGTCAGACCACCTACATGGTAGAAAAGATCCTGGACATCCATCAACAGGGTCACGGGTGGCAGTATCTGGTCTGTTGGAAAGGGTACGGTCTGGAGGAGATGTCTTGGATTCCGGGGTCTTACATCTTGGATAAGTGGATGGTGTGGGCATTCCATCGGACGCACCCGCGTAAGTCCAGTGGGATGCCAAGAGGCGCCCCTTGAGGGGTGGCACTGTGATGATGAGGCGAGCCTGCTCTCCCTCCCCTCCTGTTCCTGTCTTCCCGGCTCTGGAGTATTATCTACATCTGCATGATTGACACACCAGCTGCTGTCTGATTGTCCAGCATGTTGAAGAGCTCACCGCTGGATTGTTAGGTTTGCTACCACCATCTAAGCCATGTCGAATTATTTTCCCCTCGGTTGATCTGTGTTTTCACTCCCCGTGTCTTCTCCTCTCCTCAGGTTTGCTGCCACCTTAGTGGTGTGTACTCCGAGACTGATCACGCTCGCCTGACCAAGAAGACACCGGACGCTCCACCCAGGTCACCGTCTTCCCCCTATTTCCCTGGTCCACACAGGAGTTTCCTGTCAGACTCCTCTGCTCTCACAGTAAGCATGCTCTCCTGGTCTTATTCTCCTCTTGAGGAGATTCTGTCCCTAATTATCTCTTTTCTGCTCTCTTCCTGTAGGCTGTGTGCGCTCCAGCGGGCACCGGGTTTTGTGTGTACGTTTAAGTGTGTGATTTGTTTGTTTTTTTCTTTAGACATGCACTTTTATTTAGGCTTGTGTGTTAGTTTTGTTTTCACAATGAACTGGTGTACTTTACATCTGAGTCTGAGTGTTCGTTCAGTGAGGCAGCTCTGTGTTTGAGCCTCCCTTGTCCTGAATCATGACAGATTTTTCTATGTTTCTGGCATCCATCCATATTTCATCATTCATTTAAGCCCATTTGTAGTATCACATAAAACAGTAAATATGCATCATTAATGAAACAGTCATATCCAGTGTTGGGAGTAACGCGTTACAAAGTAATGCATTACTGTAACGCCACTACTTTGCAGTAACGTGTTGTATAACAAAATTACTGTTTAAAAATTCAGTAATGCATTACGGTTACTGAAATTTGATCAGGTGCGTTACTCGCATTAATCATTTTATTAATATGGATAGATATTTTTAGCACAAATAAATACAAACTGACCCTATGTAGCTGACGCAGCTGTCAGTCAACGTGGCCTGTTGCAGAGAGCCTCTTTACTACTGAGTGGAGGAAAAGATGAAGCTACTTTGTTTTTGTGGAAATAGACAGATTATTTTTCCTTTGTCACGGTTAAAGTCAAAAGCATATTGGTGGGTTGCAAGCTAAAGTGCAGTTCAGACAGACTGCAATCTTCAGAAGCACCTAAGAACAGCAACAAGGTCCGAGAAAGCTAATGCTATGCTATGCTATGCTAACAACACTGTGTTGTGGATTTACGCTATCTGAACAGCCATGGCTGGATTTCAAGCACAGGTATGCATCTGGACAGTTTGTGACCCAACAAGAATTAAACCGACTGATTGCCAGATACGTTCTTACAGAATGAAGATCTGATAACAGTCATGTTCCATCAGACAGCTGAGACTGTGATCCACTGAAGTTAAAACACATTTACTTGCTACCTGGATAAAGATTATTCAAAAATGGATTTGATCTCCAAAAGGAATTTAAGGGACTGGATTATGTCTCTGTCACAGCAGACATTTGGACTGTGGATAATGGACATTTTCTTTGAATCACTGCACATCGGATTAAATCCATAATATTAAAGGTAAGAAACGTTGACAGCTTTATGCAGTGTTGCCAACTCACTTTTTTGGAGTGATTCTCACTCTTTTTCCCTCTCTCTCACTCCACAAACACAGTTTCTCATTCCAAAATGAGGAAATTACTGGTAATTTTGTGTTGATTTTCTTCAGATTTTTCCCACAATAAAAGCTCTCGAGGCAGGATAAAGCAGACTGAACATGTTCTAAAAGCTCTGTCTGAAACAGTCTGTTTTCAGCCTGACATTAATAAGCCCATAATGTAAACCATTAATTAAAATATCTTGCTATGTGTGCAAGATGATATGCATTTAAAAGTAACGTGAAAGTTACTTTTCCAAGTAAGTAGTTACTGTCATGATTATTAACAAGGACGGCCCACGTGCAAAATGCAGCAACAATGAGACTCAAAACACACAAGTATGTTTGAGGATTTATTTGAATTTCAAGAAACTCCGGAGCACAGCTAGAGAAAACATCACTTGCCAGAGGAACAGGTCTGTGGAGACAGAGAAACGAGAGCAGTGAGCGGCGGAACGGAGACTGGGAATTGGCCAGCCTAATTACCACTTACATGAAATAAACGGGAGAACTGGCAGGGACCCCAGTGGGGTGAGAGACAAACCAGCATGGTGAAACGGGTTAGCTGGTGGTGCCACACCGGGTGGAGAGTGATTGCAGCTTGGTGTGGTTGATGGGCTAGGTGAGCACACGCAGTCCCCGGAGACGCACCCACATGATGGCAGCAACCTGAGGAAAGGCAGCACGGTGGTGCAGTGGTTAGCACTGTTGTCTTACAGCTAGAAGGTTTCTGGTTCGAATCCCCAGGTTGGCAGGGGTTGGAACCTTTCTGTGTGGAGTTTGCATGTTCTCCCTGTGCTGCGTGGGTTTACTCCCGGGGCTCCGGTTTCCTCCCACAATCCAAAGACATGCATGTTAGGTTAATTGGCTGTTCTAAATTGTCCCTAGATATCTGTTTCCTATAGGCCCTTAGAATAGTGAGTTAGTATTAGTGAAAGTGGTTTGAGTGGTCTTTGTGACTAGAAAAGCACTATATAAGTGCAGGTTAGTTAGTTAGTTAGTCAGAAGAGGTGAAACAAAGGTGAGGTGAGTGGAAAATCTTGACCATGAGAGAGTATAAAACTAGCATCATTTTAGCGAGGCAGTATACCGCAACGAGCCAGCGTTGAAGCACTGAAGAGATGGTCCTTATAAACACTGGCTGATCAGAGGTAGCAGGTGCCTCTCCTCTCCCAGTTGCGTTGATGATCTGAAGAGGAGTAAACGGGAAGGAGGGGGTGTATGCTCACCAAACCATGACAGGGCCCCACCTCAAGGGACGCCTCCTGGCGGCCCATTGGGCTTCTCTGGATGGGCACAGTGGTAGGCCCAGATCATCCCCTTGTCAAGGACATGCGACCTGGGGACCCAGGAGCATTCCTCCGGGCCGTAGCCCTCCCAATGGACTAGACATTGGAGACCCCGGCCCCGATGGCAGACATCCAGAATGCGTTGCACAGTGTAAGCAGTGTGGCCATCGATCGTCCAGGGAGGAGGATGCGGCTTCGGGGGAGGGCAGAGGGGGCTGACCAAGAGGGGTTTGATGTGAGAGACCTCAAAAGCCAGGTGCACACTTAGGGTCCGTGGGAGTTTCAACTGGACCGTGACATCATTGATCACCCTGGAGATCGGGTAGGGACCCAAATAGCGGGGGGACAGGTTCTTCGAATCTGTCTTCAAGGGAACCTGATCCGCTGCCAACCAGACCTGCTGTCCCACAGCTTACTTTGGGGCAGGGACCCGCCTCCTGTCAGCCATCTGGCAGTTACGCTCGGACGAGCGGGTGAGAGCAGCGCAAGTGGACCTTCACAGACGTTGACAGTGGTGAGCATGGACCCCCACGGACGGCACCGCAATCTCCCTCTCGGCCGTAGGCAGCAAAGGCAGGGTATATCCCAACAAGGCCTCGAAAAGGGCCCCATAGCTGAAGAAACGGCGTAGTTCAGGGTGTACTCCACCAAGGTCAGGTGCGTGCTCCAGGACAAGGGATTCTCGGCTGCTACTCACCAGAGGGTGGCCTCCAAGGACTGGCTGGCGCGCTCCACCTGCCCGTTGCTTTGAGGATGATTACCGGAGGTGAGGCTGATGGTGGTCCCGAGCATGTGGCAGAAGGCCTTCCAGACTTGAGATGTGAACTGGGGACCCCAGTCAGACACAATGTCAACAGGAATACCATACAGCCAGATAACGTGGGAGGTGAGGAGATCGGCAGTCTCTGAGGCGGAAGGGAGCTCTGGGAGGGCAACCACGTGGACAGCCTTCGAGAAACGGTCAACAACGGTGAGGATGACCGACTTCCCGTGGGAGGGTGGAAGTCCAGTAATGAAGTCCAGGATGATGTGAGACCAAGGGCGACCAGGGATGGGCAAAGGATGCAGGAGGCCAGCAGGGGGGGAGGAATCGGATTTGTCCCGGACACAGGTTTGACACGCCCGAATGTACTCCCGCACGTCCTGCTGCAGCGTGGGCCACCAGAACACCCACCGGATTAAGTTGGTGGTGCGGGCGATCCCGGGATGACAGGTGAAACAGCTGGTGTAGCCCCATTGGATGACATCATTATGGAGGGCGGCAGGGACGAACAGGCAGTTTGGGGGACACCTCGCTGGTTCGGGTTCCCAACACTGGGCCTAATGGACCCTCTGCTCAATATCCTAGGTAAGGGCTTTGATGGCACGGGAAGAAGGGAGAATAAGCTAGGGATGGGATGGGGGGCTACCTGCTCGGAATGAAACTGGCGGGATAGCACATCCAGTTTGGTGTTCTGAGAGCCAGGCTGAGAGATGATGGTAAAATTGAATCTCCAGAAGAATAGGGCCCACCGGACCTGCCTGGCATTGAGTCGGCAGGCCAGCTGTAGATATTCTGTTTTTATGGTCGGTCCACACGACGATGGGGTGAACAGCCCCCTCTAACCAATGTCTCCATTCCTCCAAAGCCAATTTAATGGTGAGGAGCTCTCTAATCCCCATGTTATAATTCCTCTTGGCCCGCATGAGCCGCCAAGAGAAAAATGCACACAGGTGGAGCTTCTAATCTGAGGATGAGTGCTGCGAAAGGACGGCGCCCACTCCCAACTCGGAAGCATCCACCTCAAGCATAAACTGGAGCTGAGTGTCGACCTGTGCCAAGATGGGCATTTCCGAGAACAGGTTCTTTAGTTTGATAAAAGCCTACTCAGCTGCTTCAGTCCAGCAGAAAGGGACCTTAACGGAGGTCAGCTGCGTAAGAGGCAGTGCTACCCCACTGTAGTTCCGAATGAACCTGAGGTAGAAATTCGCAAACACAAGGAAGCACTGAAGCTCCCTACGGGAGTGGGGCATAGGCCAATCAAGCACTGTCTTCACCTTGGCCGGGTCGGCGATCAGCTCTCTTTCAGCCACTATGAAACCCAAGAAGGAGGTGGAACTAGTGGAGAACTCACACTTCTCTGCCTTAACGTAGAGGTGGTTCTCCAACAGCCACTGTAACACGGCTCGGACATGGACCTCATGTTCCTCTGGCGAGCGGGAGAAAATCAGAATGTCATCCAAATAGAAGAACACGAACCGGTTAACTATATTGCGAAGGACATCATTTTTGAGCTGCTGGAAGACGGTGGGGTGTTTGTGAGCCCAAACGGCATGACCAAATATTCGAATTGCCCCAGATGAGTCTTAAATGCCGTCTTCCACTTGTCCCCTTCGCGAATACGGATTAAATGGTACGCATTACGCAAATCCAATTTGGTGAACACTCATGCACGCTGATGGAGCTCGAATGCGGAGTTGATCAAGGGCAGAGGGTATTTGTTTTTAACAGTGATCGCATTCAGCTCCCGGTAGTCAATGCACGGGCGTCACAACCCATCCTTCTTTCCAGCAAAAAAAACCCTTGCTCCAGGTGGAGCCGAATATGGCCGAATAAGGCCGGCATTCAGAGAGTCTTTTACGTATTTCTCCATCGCCTCTCTCTCCGCACCAGAAATATTATAGAGCCGACTAGACGGCAGCCTCGCCCCCGGGAGGAGTTCCTCAGCACAGTCATAGGAGCAATGAGGGAGAAGCGACAACATCCTCAACTTGCTGAAAACCTCCCCCAGGTCGTGATAGACCCTGGGGACGAGACTGAGGTCCAGCGGCTCGATCGGAGGAGAGGAGATGGGGCAAGATGGCAAACACTTGGCCGAACTCAAACAAGAAGCCAAACAATACGGGCTCCAGGAGGAGATGGAATTTTGGGCCCAATTGATAATGGGGTTATGCCTTCCGGAGCCACGGGTAGCCAAGGACCATCAGAGAGGATGAATTTGGGAAGACAAAGAACGAAAGTTCATCCCGATGGTTCCCGGAAAGAAGGATTACAATGAGTGCCGTGCATTCGGTGACTACAGTGATCTTCTGACCAGATATGGTGGCTACATTCTGAGGTCTGGGCAATTTGATTGTGGGAATACGCATGTCCCAAACGAGTTGGGATGAGATGAAATTTCCCTCTGCCCCAGAATCCACTCGCACAAAAGCCCTCCTCTCGACCCCCGGCAATTGGACGAGGGCCAAAATGAGAAATTACCGGGAGGAGAAAGTTTGATCCCGCCCGCCAGACCCCCCGCAGTTACTGATGGACCATGTCTTTTGGCCTCAGAGGGCAGTTGTCCAGACTGTTCTTCGCAGAACCACAATACATGCACGCGCCGGCCCTTCTCCTCCGCTGATGCTCTTCGTCAGTCAGTTGGAACCGACTGAGCTCCATCAGCTCAGGAGAAGCACTAACGCCCCCCTATGTCAGTAGCCATAATGGGCCTGCGCATGGCAAATGGGCGAGAGGAGAACTGCCTCTCCTTCGCACGCTCGTGATAACGGTTATCTAAACCGATAGCCTGATCAATTAAGCCATCCAGAGTGTCGGGGACCACGTGAAACGCCAGGTCGTCACGGAGGTGAGCGTTCAAACCGTGGAGGAACACGCTGCGTAAGGCAACTTTGTTCCACCCCGATTCAGCTGCTTCGACTTGGAACTCCACCGAGTACTCGGCCACAGACCGAGGACCCTGGCGGAGTGACAAGAGACGGCTCCTAATGTTCCCCTGACTCTCCGTGTGATGGAAGGCGTGGGTGAACTCGACCACAAATTGCTCAAACGTATAGTGCGGGCCCTCGGGACTATCGAGGACAGACTGAGCCCAAATAAGGGGCTGGCCCCGAAGCAAAAGAGTCATGAAATGAATTTTCGCAGAATCCCCTTGCAACCCCCACCTCCCCCGCATACGGGGCAGGAGTGGGAATGGAAGTAGTACGGTGAACTACAGATTGAACAACAGGCAGACTGAGCCGGAGGAGCCCGGTAATCCAAATGTTCGGTGATTGTGCCCAACTGCTGCATAATAGTTCCCAGCTGCTGAGTTAATAAGGCCACCTGTCTTTCGGTCGCATCTAAGCGATCCAACGGAGATTGTTCCGATGCCGCTGCACCTGCTGAGCTGAGGTTATGGCTGGCTCGTTCTGTCATGATTATTAACAAGGACGGCCCACATGCAAGGTGCAGCAACAACGAGACTCAAAACACATTAGTATGTTTGAGAATTTATTTGAATTTCAAGAAACTCTGGAGCACAGCTAGAGAAAACGTCACTTGCCAGAGGAGCAGGCCTGTGGAGACAGAGAAACGAGAGCTGTGAGTGGCGGAACGGAGACTGGGAATTGGCCAGCCTAATTACCACTTACGTGGAATAAACGGGAGAACCGGCAGGGCCCCAGTGGGGTGAGAGACGAACCAGCAGGGTGAAACGGGTTAGCTGATGGTGCCTGACTGGGTGGAGAGTGATTGCAAGTTGGTGTGGTTAGTAGGGAGGGTGAGCGCACGTAGTCCCTGGAGATGCACCCACATGATGGCAGCAACCTGAGGAGAGAAGAGGTGAAACAAAGGTGAGGTGAATGGAAAATCTTCACCATGAGAGAATATAAAACTAGCGTCGTCTCAGCGAGGCAGTATACCACAACGAGCCAGCGTTGAAGCACCGAAGAGACGGTCTTTATAAACACTGGCTGATCAGAGGTAGCAGGTGCATCTCCTCTCCCAGGTACGTTGATGATCTGAAGCGGAATAAATGGGGAGGAGGGGGAGCGCACTCTCCGAATCATGGCAGTTATTTTAATCATGCGGTAATTAGTAAGTAACTCAGTTACTTTTGCAAAGAAGTAACTAGTTACT
Source organism: Pholidichthys leucotaenia (assembly GCA_020510985.1). Classification (NCBI taxonomy): domain Eukaryota; kingdom Metazoa; phylum Chordata; class Actinopteri; order Cichliformes; family Pholidichthyidae; genus Pholidichthys; species Pholidichthys leucotaenia. The sequence goes on along the minus strand of CM035849.1, from coordinate 213,852,903 downwards.
ATTTTTTAATAACTTGCCCAGCACTAGTCATACCATTTTTGAAATGTAAAATGTGTGTGGATATGTGTAAGCAAATAATGTAATGCAATACAACATCTTAATATGCCTTGTCAAATTCAGCGGCTGCCCATTAGACATGTAAACTACCATGATAGGATCAAATCAACAGAAGTGGATGAAGACAAAAGCTTCTTGTTTCCATTTATAACTACATAACTGTTCTTCTGGCGTTAATATTTTAAGTGAGCCAAAAGAATAACAGTAAAAAACATCAAGAAAATCTGACAGACATTACATACGAGTGTGTGTTTTTGAGCCTATTCTAGTTACTTCCAGTAACTCATGGAACCTGTTGCATTGTTGCCATTAAATTTTCAGATAGCCAAAATGGCACACAAGCTCGGCTACATATTGAACAGATAAATAGAACACACAAGCAAATTGCTTCATAGATGAAAGTGTGCATGTGTGCTTTTCCTGACAGCTGTGAAAGTTTAGTTTAGGATTTCCATGAATATACTGCTGTGGCTAGTCTCCAGTCCTCTCTCCCGGCACGAGACAGCATCATCCAAAATCAACACACTGATAGTATGAAAGAACAAACTGTGCGTTTGTGAGTATGCATGTTGACAATAGCTTTTTGTGTTTAGTGATGAGATAATGCCCATGCATGGTTGTATGCTTTGGCATGTTTACAAAGATGGCAGCTTCTCAAACTACCAGAGATCTGAAACATCACTTATGCAACTGAGGAATCATCTTATTTTTGTCCTTGCTCTCTGCTGGCATAATATCATAACCCAAGAATTATCAGCAGTGTAAGATTTATGGAGTGACTTATATTAACAATTATAAAGATTTGGAGGAGGGAAAGGGTCATGTTACTCAGCGTGATTTCATTTCATACCACCATCAACTTGCTGCTGGAAAAATAATAATCACTTAGCAATGTAAGTCATTAGTTTTTACATTTCCTCTATGTGTGCGTGCGTGTGTGTGTGTGCGTGTGAGTGAGTGAGTGTGCGTGCGTGTGTGTGTGTGTGTGTGTGTGTGTGTGTGTGTGTGTGTGTGTGTGTGTGTGTGCGTGCGTGTGTGTCTTATGGTACTCTCACATTTGAGACAGCCAGGATCACAATATAATCAGGTAATTTGATACTGTAAATGCAAACACAAGCATACTGGACTCAGTCCTGTCATGGTTCGTGTGCTGACTCTGTCTGCACTCGGGTTGTCCGGTAATTCCCCGTTCTCTCCTCAAGCGCACCACTTGGACTCCAGGCTTTTATTGTGACAGCGTCTCGGCGGGGCGTCCAGCTGTCAGAGCCGAGCTCCGCAGGACGGCTGGATTCCAATCAGCTGATGACATTCTCATCAGCTGATTAATCTGTCAGCCCTATTTAAGGGAGCAGCTCTGTTTACTCAGGGCTGTGACCTCGCCTTTGCCAGTCTGGTTTCCCTATGCCCAAAGCCAGTTCTGTTCAGCGTTAGGTTCCGTCCTCGCTAATCATATGTAAGTGTTCTGTCGTTGCCCTTATTTGTGTTTTGCCCCACGAGGCTCATTGTTTTGTTACCTCCGCCAAGGAGGTTATGTTTTCATCGGCGTTGGTTTGTCTGTCTGTCTGTCTGTTTGTTAGCAACATAACTCAAAAAGTTATGGATGGATTTTCATGAAATTTTCACAGATTGTCAGAAATGGGGTATCCTACAGATGATTAGATTTTGGTGGTGATCCGGATCACCGTCCAGAAGAAAACCGCCATTACGGAAAATGCGATTTTCATCAATAACTACTGAACCACTAATCCTATTATTGTCAATCCAATTGCTAGTCATATGTTTTTATGGTCAAGGAATCTGAAAACATACACGCAAACACTGTATGGGGGGAACTGTGGCGCTTGGCGGAGGTCTGCGCTCTCCGAGTACTTTTCTAGTTGTATATGTCCTTATTTAATAAATGTGCAAACTCATCAGCTGCCTATAGTGTCTCATTAGCGGTCCGCGAGGACCGCACCATAACAAGTCCACTAGAAAAGATGGTCATGGGCACAATCAAACAAGGACATAAGCTGCGATAGGACATCTTAAATATTTGACTTGGTTTAACCTAGTTCACAGTACATGATTTTAAGACCAATTATGAGGTTGATGATGATTTTCAGAGGTCGGTGACAAAAAGTCCCAGTCAGAGGGAAATCCCTGGTTAATCTATGACAACCAATCATCAGCTACAAAGGCATGGCTAAAGACACGCTGACTGAATGCCTATAAAAAGTTTTCACCCCACCCCCCCACCCCCCCATCCTGGATATTTTAACCTTTTATTGCTTTATAAAATGAAATCATGGTCAAAATAACTTGGCTGTTTTGACAAAAATTTACAAAAAAGCTTCTTTCATGTCCAAGTGAAAACAGATTTTTACAAACTACTGTTAATTAATTAAAATCATATAAGGGCCACTTTAAAGTGACTGACCTAATTCAACAGAGGTCCAGCTAGTTGATGTCTGCAGTCTCACAACTGGTGAAATGGAGATCACCTGAGTGCAGTTAATGTGTGTCAAGTGATTGTAGTATAAAGACACCTGTGTCTGGGATGTCCAGTCTCTGGTTCATCAGCATTTCTGCTACAATTGCAAGATGAAGACAAATGAACACTCCAAACAACTCAGAGAAAAGATCACTGAAAAGTATAAGACAGGAGATGGCTACAAGAAGATTTCCAACTCACTGGGCATCCCACAGAGTTCAGTTAAATCCGTCATTAAGAAATGGAAGCAGTATGGCACTTTTCTAAATCTGCCTAGAGCTGGGCATCCGCACAAACTGATGGATCGAGCAAGAAGACTGGTGAGGGAGGCCACCAAGACACCTACAACCACTCTGAAGGAGTTGAGAGCTTCAGTGACCCAGATGGGAGAGACTGTATACGCAACAACTGTTGCCCAGGTTCTTCACCAGTCCAAGCTGTATGGAGAGTGGCAAAGAGAAAGCCACTGTTGAAAAAAGCTCGCATGAACTCTCACCTGGAATTTGCCCAAGGCATGTGGGAGACTCCAAGGTCAATTGGAAGAAGGTTCTTTGGTCTGATGGGACAAAAATTGAGCTTTTTGGCCATCAGACTAGACTGCGGGTGTTAAACACATTTCATGGAAGGCCAAGACCCTGCAGGTTTTACCTGCACCCAGTGTCTTCAACAGATGATTTCATGGAATTTCTTCCCACCGATTGCTGATGAGTGAAAACACCTGCTGAAGACACTGGGTAGAAGTAAAACATGCACGGTCTTGGCCCTCCATGGAATGAGTTTGACAATATGTTTGGTGACTACCAAACACTGCACATTACTACAAACACACCATCTTCTCCGTGAAGCATGGTGGTGGCAACATCATGCTCTGGGGATGCTTCTCAGCAGTAGGCCCTGGAAGGCTAGTAAAAGCAGAGGGGAACACAAATGCAGAAAAATATCACCAAATCCTGGAGGATAATCTGATTAAATCTGCAAGAGAACTACAACTTGGGAGAAAATTCATTTTCCAGCAAGACAGCGGCCCCAAGCATACAGCAAAAGCGATAGAGAAATGGTTCATAGACCACAACATGAATGTTCTGGAGTGGCCAAGTCAAAACCCAGATCTCAGATTTGTAGCTGGACTTGAAAAGAGTTGTTCACTCCTGATCCCGGAGCAACCTGACAGAGCTTGAGCTGTTTTGCAAGGAAGAATAGAGAAAAATTGCAGTGTCCAGATGTGCCAGCCTGACTGAGACATATCCACACAGACTCAGTGCTGTGATTGCAGCCAAAGGTGCATCTACTAAATACACTGAAGCGGGGTCAATACTTACGCAATCATTTACTTTACCTCATGTAATTTTAATTAACCGACAGTAAATTGTAAAAACCTGTTTTCATTTTGACAAGAAAGAAGCTTTTTTTGCAATTTTTTTTTCAAAAAATCCAAATATTTTGTCCATGATTTCATTTTATAAAGCAATAAAAAATTGAAACATCCGGGGCGGGGGGGTACTTTTTATAGGTAATGTAAATGCTTTGGCTTTGGCCAGTCACCAGTAAGCTACAGCCAAAGGGAGCACTGGGGATGTGAAAACAGAAAGGCTGGTAACTCATATAAGAACAAGACATGATGGAGAGCATGAGACCCATGCGTTTGTTTCTTTTTTCCACATGGTTTTTAGGAACAAATGGTAGAAACAACATATAGCAGTCATTATTGTCAGGCATCCATTTCCAGTTTTGTGTGAGGGTCGTGTTATTTCCAGTGTGACTTCTCATTTTTCAGAATGTTGTTTTAGAGACCCAAAGGACCCATAAAAGACTGTGTAGTGTGTGACCTCTGTAGCCACCCGGTCAGGTCATATGAACTTAATACAGCCTCAAGACTCCTGATCACCAATCAGAACATTGTGTGTATCTAATTCAAGGACTTTCAAATGATGTAGCCTGAACTTGGCTTCAACAGTTATAACACGGCAGCAGAAAGATTTCTTGAGTGACAAAGAAACACAATGCTGCTTGAACTTGAATACAAAGACAACTGGACTACAATACTGCACACAAAAACTTGATTGGAATTATATTCAACTGTACTTTCTTACCTTATATCAATAAAGTTGATAATGCTGTGAGTATGTCAGCTAATTTAAGCATTAAATCTGCTCAGCGTTTCCTCACAATGACAGCAGGAAGGAAACTTGGCTTGTCTTTCTACATTTTAGTCGTAATTATTAACTGATGAAGTTTTTTAATGGTTGTGGACATTCAAATAGCATCAATAAGCATAAACTATAGATCAGAGAGACAGTAAATTTTGATATTACCGAATACTGTGTGAAAATATCACCTTGGATGATAATTTTTTTTTCATTTTCTGCAAGAAACATGACAAGTGCACAGTGCACAAAGTTGTGTGTAAAATGGCAGTCTATACATAGAGCCAATTACAGCTCTCAATCAGCATCATCACTGCATATCATCTTAATGAATCCGGAAACCAGACAGAAAAGATAAATTATGCTCACCTCACAATCAACTTTTCCTATAACATCCCAGGATTGAAGATGCCACTGAGACCTCATCACAATCATTCTGTCAGGTGGAATCAATCAGTCTGATTTCTGGAAACATACACAGTAAATACTGAGGTTACAGTTGTGTTGCATGATGGATGTACTGGCAGCGCTAAAGGATTGTGTAAATGTAAAAATGAGAAGCTAATCAGTTTTCAGGGAAAACAAAGATGGTTTTTAGTCAGGTGTTTGGTATGATATTCCAATTCCAGCGGTACCGGCAGGAACCAGACCAGGTTTGTTGTAATTATTACTATGATGTCTGTTGTTGGTGGCAGCAGCTGTGACACTGAGACAAACAAAGGAAACATTAATCCTCAGCATATTTTCACCTTTTTGATTTTCACATATAATCACAGTTTAAAAAATACTTAATTGATTTTGTCTGCCATTCACGTCTCCTTCCATTTCTTTCACAATGCCACTCACATTGTGTTTGTTGGTGATGCCAATGGCGTGTCCACCAACAACAAAAAAATCTCCATTTCCAAAATGTTTTTTCTTTCTGTTTATTTTCCCCAGTGTCATAATCAACATCACCCACCCACAGATCATCAGCTTACAGACGTGGACAAAATTGTTGGTACCCCTTTGTTAATGAAAGAAAAACCCACAATGGTCACAGAAATAACTTGAATCTGACAAAAGTGGTAATAAATAAAAATTCTATGAAAATTAACCAATGAAAATCAGACAATGCTTTTGAATTGTGGTTCAACAAAATTATTTTAAAAAACAAACTCATGAAACAGGCCTGGACAAAAATGATGGTACCCTTAACTTAATATGTTGTTGCACAACCTTTTGAGGCAATCACTGCAATCAAACCATTTCTGTAACTGGTAATGAGACTTCTGCACCTCTCAGCAGGTATTTTGGCCCACTCCTCATGAGCAAACTGCTCCAGTTGTCTCAGGTTTGAAGGGTGCCTTCTTCAGACGGCATGTTTCAGCTCCTTCCACAGATGTTCAATAGGATTTAGATCAGGGCTCATAGAAGGCCACTTTAGAACAGTCCAATGTTTCGCTCTTAGCCATTCTTGGGTGTTTTTAGCTGTGTGTTTTGGGTCATTATCCTGTTGCAAGACCCATGACCTGCGACTGAGACCAAGCTGTCTGACACTGGGCAGCACATTTCTCTCTAGAGTACCATGATAGTCTTGAGATTTCATTGTACCCTGCACAGATTCAAGATACCCTGTGCCAGATGCAGCAAAGCAACCCCAGAACATAACAGAACCTCCTCCATGTTTCACAGTAGGGACAGTGTTCTTTTCTTGGTATGCTTCATTTTTGCGTCTGTCAACATAGAGCTGATGTGCCTTGCCAAAAAGTTCCAGTTTTGTTTCGTCTGTCCATAGGACATTCTCCCAGAGGCTTTGTGGCTTGTCAACATGCAGTTTGGCAAATTCCAGTCTGGCTTTTTTATGATTTGTTTTCAACAGTGGTGTCCTCCTTGGTCGTCTCCCATGAAGTCCACTTTGGCTCAAACAACGACGGATGGTGCGATCTGATACTGATGTACCTTGACCTTGGAGTTCACCATGAATGTGTTTAGCGGTTGTTCTGGGCTCTTTTGTTACCATTCGTATTATCCAGCTCTTCCATTTTTCATCAAGTTTCCTCCTGCGACCACGTCCAGGGAGGTTGGCTACAGTCCCATGGATCTTAAATGCAACTGTAGTCACAGGAACATCAAGCTGCTTGGAGATGGTCTTATAGCCTTTACCTTTAACATGCTTGTCTATAATTTTCTTTCTAATCTCCTGAGACAACTCTCTCCTTTGCTTCCTCTGGTCCATATTTAGTGTGGTACACACCATGTCACCAAACAGCACAGTGACCACTTGTCATCCTTTAAATAGGCCGACTGACTGATTACAAGTTTGCAGACACCTGTGATGTTAATTAGAGGACACATCTTGGTTGAACATGTCCCTGTGGTCACATTATTTTCAATCTTTTCTAGGGGTGCCATCATTTTTGTCCAGGCCTGTTTCATGAGTTTGGTTTTTAAAATAATTCTGTTGAACCACAATTCAAAAGCATTGTCTGATTTTCATTGGTTAATTTTCATAGAATTTTTATTTATTACCACTTTTATCAGATTCAAGTTATTTCTGTGACCATTGTGGGTTTTTCTTTCATTAACAGAGGGGTACCAACAATTTTGTCCACGTCTGTATTTGCATGATAAATATTTCAGAGTGTAGAGACATGTACAGGATATTTTGGAGAGGGGTGATTAACTGAAATAAAACCAAAACTGAAGTTTGGGACGTAGAACCAACATAATCTTGATCATGTCAGGTTTTTTTTTTTCAGTTTTTCCCCTCTCCCTGTTGTATGCATGTGTATATACACAATATGTGTATAGCTTTCATGTCCTGCCTCCTTTAGAGCATGTTCTGCATCAGTGGTCACATGACTCCACACCTGCTGTGCAGTCAGCGTTGTTTGGAAATAGCAGAACTAAGAATGGGCGCGTGACATCACCTTATTGAAAAACCACAAGGAATTGTGGGAAAAGTGTTCTGCCTGTCTGTGCTTAGTAGTGAGCAATGAATGCAGTTAGGCTGCGTGTCCACCAAATGTGTTTTTTCTGCTATGGGTGACTCTTTTCTGTTCATTTTCTATGTAGTCCGGTGATTAATGCACTCAGTGCCCTCAGCACAAAAACACTATCAGCAGTCATGGCGCTGAAAGCTGAAAAAAGTTCAACTTTTGGAGCGCTGCAGCACTCATCAGCTGCACCTCTCTCACCACTTGATCAGAATCAGCCTAAAAGTACACCATGGTCAATATTTAACAGCCAAAGCTTGGAGGGACGTGTATTTTCTTACCAGTTTGATGTGATTTATTCCTGTGAGTGGAGCGTTTTGGAGCAAAATTTGTGAAATCCTCAGCACGCTTTGAGTGACAGGTCAAGCGGTTGCCAGGATACCAGGCAGAGTGCTTTTTTTTTTAATATGAGCAAGAAAGTGCTCAGGAAAACAGGTTGAGAGCATTTTGACTTTCCCTGTGGATACACAGCCTTATTAAAATGACACTGAATATGTTGTTCAAACACAGGAAATGTAAATATACATATGAAACATCATACAAATATCCAGGATGACACAAGAAAGTGAAAACACTTATTTCCAATGTGGTCCTTTCAGTCACATTATTATTTCTCCGAATACCACGCAACATTAGAATGGAGGAGTTTTGCTGCATTATCTATCAAATGCAACAACTGCGCTCACGATTGGCATGGAAAAAGATTGATAAGGGCATACCTTTTTTTTAACTTCCCAACTTGGAAGAAAAGTGGAGTGAATCAGGTCTCCGAGCTAAAAATGAGGTGCGGGATGAAATGGATTGCCGCGGTCAGAAGGAAAGACATCAGCATAGTATTGTGTTTTAGTATGAAGTGCGGTGTAGTGGCAGCCACTCCTTCTTCTGCCACTGCACCGGCCTATAAATACCAATGGGCATCTTCATCTGGCCTCTTGGCAGAAGCCCCTACCTGGTGGCTGTGTTGTATGCCTGGTTATCAATAAAGCTGAGTTCAACTGTGCACCTGGCCTCGTCATTACTGATGTAATTTCAGACGTAACATTTTGGCGACAAGAACAAACATGGAGGCATGTGTTTCACTGCTTCGGTCCTTCCTGGAGCTCCCAGGCAAGCCACTTGTGCCCTGGCCAAGATGGTTTGCCACCTTTCAAAACTACATTGTGGCGCTTGACCTGGATAAGCTAGATAAACTGAGAGCATGTGCGCTTCTGGTGCATAATTTGGGGTTTGAGGAGCAACATATGCTGCATACACTAGGGGCTTCTGACTCATACGAGGACGTGGTCGAGTTGCTAGCGTGCCATTTCAGCACCCTGGACAGCGTGACTGTCCGGAGGATTAGGTTTTGGCAGTGACACCAAAGGGTGGATGAGGCTGTCCACCAGTTTGTCGCCGACCTGAGGCAACTAGCTAGTGAGTGTCGTTTTGGGCCACTGGAGGAAGAGATGGTACGTGACCATCTGGCGTAGCACACAACCAGCAATGCTTTACGAGCGAGGCTACTCTCGGTGCCGACTGACCTGGTGCTATATGAGGCTGCCGAGCTAGCTCTCCAATTGGAGACCACAGACAAGCTAGCTTCAGAGCTAAAGTGGTGCCAATCACAACAGCAGCTGTGGCCTGCTCCTGCAGCATTAGTAGCAGACCCAGACAGCGAGGAAAGCGTGACCGACGACAACACAGAGACCAACACTATCAGCCAAAGGCCAGAGAAGGCCCTTGTGTATGCGTTGTGGGTTTGTGAAGCACCAAAACAAGGCTAGGGAATGCCTGGCTAGAGGGAAGCGCTGTGGCAAGTGTGGATGCTTGAACCATTTGCCAGGGTGTGTCGTACATCCAAGCCGGAGAGCCCACGGAGAACAACTTCACCTGCCCCGTCAATTGTCCATGCAGCGTCACCGAGTACCAATGGGTTCACGCTCTGCAAGGTGACACTGGATGGTGAGGAGGTACTGCTGCTGGTCGACACAGGGGCGGAGGGATCGTTATTGAATTGGGCCACAGTGAGGAAATTTTTCCTTCACTACAGAATAAGAGGTAACCCAGCGCAGCTCTACAGTTATGGAGGTGACAGACTGCGCACGGTTGGAATGGTGGCGTTAACAGCTTGGTTCAAGTCGGCGGTGATGGCTGACTTCACGTTCCATGTGACGGCCCAAGGTGACAACATCATGGGCTGTGACCTGTTTTATGGACTGGGGCTTGCCATTAAAGACGACGCTGGGGAAGAGTGGACTGGTTGTGGCCAGCAGAACCATATGGTTCCAGTGGTGGAGGACGATGCTGTGTGGGACAAAGATTTACCAGGCACCACGGCAGTCAAGCAGGACCACCCTCACTCAAGTTCGATGCAGGAGAGTCTTAGTGCCGGCGCTCAGGGTACCGTGGAAGAAGGTACTGATCGTGGCAGTGAGGCACCTGTGTCGGTGGGTGACGCCAACGAGCTAGCCTCAATTTCATCCGGAGCTCGGCCACAGTGGGCTGGAGGATCTGGAGCTACAACGGCGACCACTGCAGCAGCTTTACAAGGAGTTGTGGCCAGACCGACAGGTACGGAGGGACCGCGTGCCAATCAGTAACACTGCAGGCCAAGCAGAGCTCCTCTGAGATTTATGGACCTGGTCTGGGCTCGAGGGGAGGGACGTCCATGGCAGATGTGGGCCAAACAACAGCCAGAGGGACACAAAGAGCGGCTGCACATCGTGACTGAGTGGGGCGCAGCCTACTTCCAGGTGTCGGACGGCTCGTGGAGGCACGCCAATGAGCTGCGGCGTGCCCGGGAGGAGGCTTCAGGTGGCGTGTCCAGACGAGAGAGTTGGTCGATGGCAAAGAGAAGAGGTATTCTCATCTATGAGGTCAGCTGCGATCCTGGTGGCGTGCCGCTTCCAGGGACAGATTGACTGAGGGGCTGCCCTGGGCCCCCCACAAGCCACTTCTACCCCTTTCTGCCAGAAGGAAAGTAGTGTGACTTTTGAAAAAAAAAAAAAAAAGTTCTAGTGTTCCAATGTTCATATGTTTGTATGTGTAAAAAAAAAAAAAAAAGAAAGAAATAAGAAGAAGCAGCTCATTTTGGAATTGTTTTGTACTGTAAGTCTGAGAAAATGTCATCGTCTGGTGTGGTTACAAATATATGTGTAGTACATGTTTCTGATTTTTCATGATTTTCTCTGTGTGGTTTTAGTTGCTAATTTTGCTTTGTATAACTTGGACAAAAATTGACAAAATGACTAAAATGCTATTGTTCTGGGTGTATTTATATTTATATATTTTTTAGGAAACACAGCAATGTTTTAAGTATTAATGGACTTTTAGTTAACTACAGGTGGCAGAATAATCCACCTTGCCATGTGGGGTAGGATAGATAGATAGATAGATAGATAGATGTACTTTATTGATCCCAAACTGGGAAATTACAGTGTAACGGCAGCATGACAGTAGACAACCAAACGACAGAAACACATGCATGACAGATCAAGGGATTTCCCATGGAAAGTAAAACTACCATGACTATAAATCCTATATACATCATAGCTTAATATATGATGACCCGTATAAACACATGAATCATCCCACTGCACAATGAAAGACTATCAGGAGCAGAGTGAAATGTGAGGTACCAGTTAGTCTGTAAGGTGCAGTGTGGCAGCATAGTTATGACCAGAATACAACATCATAGTGAGTTATTGTACAGTGAAATGGCATGCAACAGGAAAGATTTCCTGTATCTGGCTGTTCAACAGCAAAGCTGTAGTAGTCTATTGGAGAAAGTGCTCCGCCGTCTGTCAAGAGTGTGGTGGAGGGGGTGATCAGGATTGTCCGTGATGGATTGCAGTTTATTTAGTGTTCTCCTCTCCACCACTGTCTCAAAGTACAAAATTACTTTGAGACAGACAAATTACAGAGCCAGCCCTCTTGATAATCTTGTCAAGTCTGTTGATGTCACTGGCCCTGATACTGCTACCCCAACAGACAGCAGCAAAGAAGATGGCGCTGGCGACAACGGTCTGGTAGAAAAGCTCCAGCATCCTGCTACGCACGTTGAATGATGTAATAACCCCCACATCATCTCCCCTAATCTGCAATGGCTGAGAAGGTGTCCTCCTCTTTCTGAAGTCAATCACCATCTCTCTGGTCTTGCTGACATTCAGCCTCAGGTGATTCTGCTCTGTCCACTCCACAAATCTGTCTACCAGTGCCATGTACTCCCCCTCCTCTCCCCCTCTTATACACCCCACAACAGCTGAGTCGTCAGACAATTTCTGTAGGTGGCATGACTCTGTGTTGTACTGAAAGTCAGTGGTGTATAAGGTAAAGAGAAAAGGAGAGAGCACAGTCCCCTGTGGAGCTCCCGTATCACTGGCCACCACACCAGATAAGACACTGCCCAGCCGGACAAATTGTGGCCTGCCTGTCAGGTAGTCAGTAATCCAGGAGATCACAGAGCTGTTGACCCCCATCACCCGCAGCTTCTCACCCACCAGCAGTGGCTGGATAGTGTTAAAGGCACTGGAGAAATCAAAAAAAGTGATTCTCACAGTGTCTCCTCCGCCATCCAGGTGCAGATGGGCTCATTGCAGCAGGTAGATGGCAGCATCTTTAACTCCTAAATGGGGCTGATATGCAAACTGCAGAGGGTCCAGCCACGTCTTCATCTGCGGCCTCAGGTGGGCTAAGACCAGTCTCTCCAGGACCTTCATCACATGAGATGTGAGGGCAACTGGTCGATAGTCCTTCAGGTCCGATGGAGATGACTTCTTGGGGACAGGAACCAGACAGGATGTTTTCCACCGGTACTCCCTCCAGACTCAGGCTCAGGTTGTACAGGTGTTTCAGTGCTGGAGCTAGCTGGCTGGCACAGGTCCTCAGGGTCCTGGTGGAGATGCCATTAGGGCCCGCCCCCTTCCGCTGACAGAGTCTCTCCAGTTGTTTCTTAACCTGGTCTGTAGTCACCGTGATGTGAGGGAGGGTCCTGGTGCCCCCTGAGGAGGAGGACGGGGGAGATGGAGAGAGGTTCTGCACAGGAGGGTGGGTTGGGAGGGATGTGTGGGGGCCTGGCTGTGTTTTGGGGGTGACACACTGTGAGTTGAACCTATTGAAAAACAGATTCAGTTCATCAGCTCTCTTCTGGTTCCCAGATGGCTGCCTGACTCTCCCCTTGCACCCAATTATTTGTTTCATACCCCTCACACACATCTTTAGCATTGTTTTGCTTGAGTTTATCCTCCAACTTAACTCCTATAATTGTCCTTGCACCTCCTCAGCATCTCTCTCAGCTCATGCTGCACTCCTCTCAGCTTCTCCTTGTCTCTGGACCTAAAAATTTTCACCTTTTTGCTCAGAAGTGCTTTCAGGTCACTGGTGACCCATGGTCTGTTGTTGGAGAAGCAATGTACAGTCTGAGCTGGCATGGTTGTGTCTTCACAGAATCTGATGTATTCTGTGATGCAGTCGGTCATATTGTCTATGTCCACCCCATGTGGTTCACAGAGTATGTCCCAGTCTGTCGTCTCGAAGCAGTCCTGTAGTGCATCAGCAGCCTCCTGTGTCCATCTCCTCACAGTCTGTGTATAAGCAGGCTGCCTTTGCACAAGGGGAACATACTTGGGTGTTAACATGACCACACAGTGATCCGATTTGCCAATGGGGGGTAGAGCTGTGGCACTATATGCATCTCTGACATTGGCATACAGTAAATCCAGTGTTTTGTTTTCTCTGGTTGGACAGTCAACAAACTGGTGAAAGTTTGGTAATGTTTTTCCCAGTGAGACATGATTAAAAAAATCACCCATGATGGCCATAAATGCGTCTGGGTGCTTCTCCAGTAATGTGGCAGTAGTGGAGCTGATGACATCACAGGCCACCGCTGCGTCAGCTGACGGAGGGATGTAGACAATAATAATTAAGGCACACTTCATTTCTCGCGGCATATAATAAGGTCACATACTTACAGCCAGCAGTTCAGTGTCCGGGCTGCAGCACTTTACCTTCACATAAATATGTCCAGGATCACCACCTTTCATTGACAAGAAGTGCCAATCCTCCTCTCCACTTTTTCCTGCTGCTTATCACGTCTCCGTCCCCCCGTATAGTCTTGAAACCAGGTATCACTATGTTTACATCCGGGATTTGTGAGTGTAACCATGTCTCTGTGAAACACATAATACTACACTCATGATACTCCTTTTGCGTCCTGACCAACGCTGTGAGCTCATCTGTTTTGTTTCCGAGCGATCGCACGTTCTCAGTGATGACCATCGGTACAGCCGGCATATGCTTCTTCCTCCTCCTCCTGACCTTAGCTCCAGCCCTTCGTCTGCAGCGTCTCCTCTTTAGCTCATCTGGAATGAGGGGCTTTGCTCCGGGCAGCAGCACTGGCCTCCTCAGTGCAATCAGCTGTTCGCGTGTTTAAACAATGTATCCACCCCCGCCTCTGTTGATCTCCATTGCCCGAGGAAGAGAAAAACTAGGAAAAGACCGGGCTAAAATAGAAAAAACCTGGGTCTGTGGTGGGGGGAACAGGCTAGGGGGGAACAAAACAAAACTCTGCTCAGGACCCACACCAGGCAAAACTCCAACCACCTAAGCCCCCTGGACCGAAGAGAACCCCGATGGCCTCAGGCGAAAGAGAGGGAACCACGACGGCATCTGGCAGAGGAGAGGGGACCATGCTGGCATCTGGCAGAGGACAGGGAACCACGATGGCATCTGGCAGAGGAGAGGGGACCACGACGTTGTCTGGCAGGGGAGAGGGGATCACGACGCTCTCGGTCTGGCCTGTAGCACCCTCTGTGGTCCTGGACTGGGAAAGCACAGCACCCATGATGGCCCCGGGGTGGAGCAAAGCTGCACCCGCGGTGGCTCCAGGCTGGAACAGCTGGACCCATGGGGATCTCGGGTGGCGAGGCTGGACCCACAGAGACCTCTGGCAAAGCTGGATGATCCTCGGTGGCGCTGGGGGAAAGCTCAGACAGGAGAGGCAGAGAAGCAAGGTCAGGGTCACTAACGGTAGTGGAGGACCGGTGAGGTGAGCTTGGGTGTAGCTGATGACAGCCACCCCAGCTGTCCCCCACCAAGAGGCAGACAAGATTTCTCCAAGACAGAAGCTTTGAAAAACAAAGGAGAGCACTTGCCTGAGCTCGAGCACTACCGGCGTCCAAGACTCCGTTGATCCATGTGGCGACGTCTCGGGCCCGGCCCTCTGGAGATCCAATTCCAGCTCTGCTGCGGTGGCCCCTGCAGCAGGCATGGTGATAGATGCAGTCCCAGCCCCCCTCAGCAAAGTGACCCACATAGGTGGCTAGCCCGGTGTGGTGGCAGGGGGTCGGCTCACCGGTGGCACTGGATCCCGCATAGCTGAAGTCAGGGGACGCTCTATCATCGGTGCAGGCTTCAGTTTGGAGGCAGTGCTTTCTCTCTGTCTGGACCATGGCTGCAGGGCTGGAATCTGGTCCTCCAGGCCTGCAGGCTCCTTCATTGTCCGGCGATTCAATCCCAGGACCGGCGGACATCCAGGGGATATAGGAGGAGACACCGAGGTAGCTGGTGAGGAATTAATATTTGCAGCAGGTGGTGAGGACTCAGTGGACTGCAGTGGGTGAGCCTCACCACTGGAAATCAGGCAAGGTAATTCATTTTTAGGGAGAAGTGACTGAAAAAGCACTTGCCTGTATTCCCGGGGCACGACGGTTTCTGCTGCAGCTAGCTGGGAATCAGCCCTCTCCGTGACTTCAGTGGTCACGGGCCCCTCAGAGGAATGTGGAGGAGTCACCTCTGCAGCCACAGTGATCGGCGGAGCCAGAGCGGAAACTGCCGGACCCTCAGCAGTGGGAGCAATCACCGAGGAGGAGGGAGAAGCAGCAGCAGTGGAGGAGAAAGCTGATGGGATAGCCAGAGAAGAAAAACCAGAAAAGGGGACTGCTGCCGGAGTCTTCAACCTTGGTGAAGTGAAACTGCTGCCTGAGAGGTGGGGGGTGTTCCTCCAGCGGTCTGGAGCTGGATGGCGGTGTTGTGGAGCAGGTGGAGCAGGAGGCTGGAGGTGAAACTGGAGGCAGGTGAGGAGACGGTGGTATCAAGGACCAGGGACGCCTCCCTGTAGGCACTGACCTCTGCTTCTTCGGGGAGCTCCCTCCCTACCACTGTTCTCCCTTCACAGGGCCACACCAGGGTAATCCTCTCTACCACTTCAGCATGCTGTGCAAGCTGAGAGCACCGGCAAGGAGCTGCCTCCATGAGGCCCAGGTACCAGAGAGCGTCTTTAGGGGTAAGAGCTCCATGAGCATTGGAGATAAGATAGTCTAATCCA
Organism: Pholidichthys leucotaenia; assembly: GCA_020510985.1. Classification (NCBI taxonomy): domain Eukaryota; kingdom Metazoa; phylum Chordata; class Actinopteri; order Cichliformes; family Pholidichthyidae; genus Pholidichthys; species Pholidichthys leucotaenia. The sequence continues at coordinate 213,836,949 of CM035849.1, read as the reverse complement.
TCAGAGTCCTGCAAACTTCCCCACCCCTGTTTCATCGGGTACTGCACGCCTGTCCATTGAGATAGAGTAATCAGGGACCATGCTGACAGTTCCTGTGAAAAACGGAAAGATTGGAGAAGTAAAAAAAAACACAACCCACAGCAGCTGGGTCACAAACGGGCTGTGGTCTTCCATCATGAATTGAGAGACCCACACGCTGGACTGTGAGTTTGTGATGGTTTATTACAAACATAAAGAATAAAGTGACCAAAATAACTATAAAGCCACAAAGAGATAAACACGATAACTGAGGGAACTTAAGCCTGTTTTCCACTAGCCCAGCACACCTCGGTACGGCTCGATTCACTTCAGTACGGCTCGGAATGCTTCTGTCTCCATTAGCACGGTGTTGTGCTTGTGCTGTGATGGTTTGTGTTAGGAGGTTTTAGAAGAGGGGCGGCGGCATATTCCCAGTGAGGCGGGGCCACACTCCCGTGACGTTACGCACCCGACTGAGTCCTTATTTACACAAGACAAAAAATGGAGGATCCAAGGATTATTGCCTTGCTCGCTCTGTGGTTTTATCTCACAATTAATTTTATCTCATAATTAAGCTGCAACAACACAAGTCACTTTTGCTTTGAATTAACTGCCAAATGATCTAGAAATAATGAGCTGAAACTTGTTTTTATTCGTATTAAATAATGAGACAGTGGCCCACTGGCCAACACCAAATTGTATTATTTTTTTACATCCTAGGGCATTTTGGATGTACTGAATAAAAAAAATTCATGTTTTTCACCTTCAGGTCAACGTTTGGAACAACAGTATTATTATTTTCCGTTTAGATGATGCTACACTCCTTCTAAAGTATTGTAATTCTCTGAATTTGGAATGCCGATAGAACATTCAATTTACATATACTTGTACCTACTTTGACTTGGTGCTAATTTTTTATGATATTTCAATAAAAAGAACAGAAAGCTTACAAAAACATTTGTTTTTTGGTCTAGTTAAAAATTACATTACCTTTACAATGGTTGACCCCTGACAGGATGATCAGCATCATTTTCATCAGACTAGGCAATGGAATTTCTATGTAATTATACTGTTTTATAATTCAGTGTTATAACAGACAAACCACACTTTCCAAAACAATTCCATTTTATTATATACAAAATATTAAAATAAAAAAAAAACTTTGCAACACAACATGAAGGTTAATCGACATTTTATACACGCCGACCACTGAGTGCCTCTACACCAGCTTCCCAAACTGGGTCAGCAAGGCTCGGTTGAATGAAGCCGTCTCTGCCAGCTCTGGTTCAGGAAGGCTCGGTTGAATTAATCCGGACGGGCTGTCACGGCGGACACGTAGGATGATTCTACAAGGAAAATGCACACAATAAAATACAGCACGAAAGTGCAAGATATACAGAAAAGACAATAGTTTTTAACAAGATTACATAAGCTTATTTCAGCATATTGTTCACATGAATAATTAAAATAAAAGCTTTAGTCCGCAGTGTGCTGCAATAAAGCAGCGATCATCATCCACAAATGAACAGCTTTTTTATTGCATAAATAAACTGAGCGTCTTACCGAATATGTTTGCGAAAAAACGCACAATAAAAAAAAATTAAAACTCACCGTTAAAGGACTCCGATGTCGAGACCTCCCGGTATATTTTTTCATTCCGGGCGGCTCCGTCTAACTCGCGCTGGATACGTTCGTCTGACAATGCAGTGAGCAGACACTGCACCTCCTTATTGGTCCATGGAACGCCCTTATCACGCGAAGCCATTTTTGATAGAGAATAAATGAAAATAGCACAGCAATACACTGAAAAAAAACTGCAAACAGTGGTTGCGTGCTGAGTAATGGCGGTCGTGAAGATTCTTTTTTTTTTTTTTTCAAAAACTTTATTGAGAAGGTCGTGAAGATTCGGTAGAAGAGGAGGAGGAGAGGGGCGGTTACAACCTGACCAATCAGTGCCGGTTACGACCTGACCAATCAGCGGCGACCAGTCTGTTAACGTCACAACACGGCACAGCTCAGCACTGCTGTACCTTGCCCTGGAGCGGGGCTGAGAATCGCGGCTGTTAAACCGTGTTGGGGCTTGTGGAAAAGCGTACAAAGCGTGCTGAGCCGTCCCGTGTCGCGCTAAAGCGTGCTAGTGGAAAAGGCCCTATTGAGGACGTCAAATTTACGTCTGGAAGTAGTAGTCAAGACCGCAGCAAGGAAAACACGGCACAGCGGTTTTTAAATAAGGCATAATACAAATGAAAACATGTGTCATCCAGAGCGGGCAGGAGGAAACAGAAATTATAAAAGCAATGAGAGGGGAGAGGACGGGGCTGACAGCTGACAGGGAAATCGCACACCACGGAGCAAAAACCCAGAAGTGCCACTGACAGCTGTCAACCCGGAGGGAGAACATAACAGCATGGTATAAAGAATAAAATGTCAACAAATAAAGACTGAGAAATAAATACAAACTAATGCAAAATAAAAGAGTAACAAAACTATGACATAAAAAAAGAGGATGAGGAAAAGTAAGAAACAGTAAGAGATATACAGAAACCAAAAGGCACAAAATACAACAAATATACAAATATAGAGAAAAGCCATGAGACTCAGCACAGCGGAAACCTCCAGTGCTCAGCTCATGACAGAACAGCCTGACAGGAGCCAGGCTGAGGTGCACGGGTACGCCAGGGAAAAGAGAGAAAAATGGAGCACACCCAAACAAACCCATGGACAAACTCGCTGAAACAAACAGTCGGACATGGCAACGGGAAGCGTTGCTGCTGTCCTTAAATAGGCATATGGGAAATGGCCAATGAAACACAGGTGTGGGTTACATGAGCAAAAAAATAATCAGACACAATCTGTGGCAGGTGTGCAGCCTGCGAAACAGAGTTTGACAGCAGGACGTAAACAGGGCACTGTCAAAATAAAATCACAGACCGGAAAGAATAAATAATGATACAGAGGATGATAACACAATCCCAAGAGATGCAAATAATACAAGATGATACACAAATCCATAGACAAGACTATAATGACAAAACTAAGAATGCAAGACAACTCATAAATAAGCAGAGACAAATAACCCAAAGACAAAATACAGAAATGCATGAAACCCCCAAACTAAGACAACCATAGTAAGTACGAAATAAACAGAGATACAGAAATATAACAGATGACATAAAACAACTTGGAGACTGAGTACGGGTGGGGTGCCATGCTCAGAATCATGACAGCTATAGTTTTTCCTATAGTTGTAACACTTTAAAACATTCTCCACTTTAGAAGGAAAAAACATCTTTAGTTGAAAAAAAATTATCAGCAAACTCTTCTTTTCTTAATTTGTTGCTTCCTTGTCAACCAAAGTCTAACTGAAATGACTCTATGCCCCATAACATCGTTGCTCATAATACAGAGGGACAGCCACAACACTAAACTAACTAGTTGTTGATATAAAAGACTTGTGTTTTCTCATGTAAAACAATGCATTTGCCTTTAAAAGTACAGTGTGTAACCAAAAACAAATGTCACCTGAAAAATTAAAATATTAATAAAACTATTTTTCTATTATTGTCCTTTTACTTTACTATATTATGTTTTTAATCATGTTTTTATTCTGAGAATGAGGCATATTTATGGTAGGTCCATATACAATAATGGACTTACTATGGTTGCTCTGAATTGACCTGTGTGTATATAACAGCCCTTCCGGTTTCAACACTGCAGGACAAAAATTTACATATACAGTGTTAAAATATTAATAATATATCAGTGCTGGAAAGAAGGCTACTGGATCCAGTTGCAGATAAAGACATCTTAGCCAATTTATGTTTGGAAAAGTTTTGGTACCTGATGTCCTCTATCCAGTAGACCTTGAGGGGTTGGGGTGGCTGGAAAGCATTTGAGATTGTTGCTTTCTCCAGTTTGAGTTCGCCTACCAGCATGGCATTGGGGTGGAGGATGCAGTGATCTTCTTCCTTCACCGTTCCCTGTCCCACCTGGAGAAGCCCGGGAATGCGGTGAGGATCATGTTCTTTGATTTCTCCAGTGCTTTCAACACCATCCAACCAACGATCCTGAAGGACAAGCTGCTGTGCGCAGGGGTGGACCAGCACCTGTCATCATGGATCCTGGACTACCTCACATTATAGCTTAGCCCGGGCTAACCTGAAAAGAGGCATCAGGAAGGCCAAGAGGGAATATAGGAGGAGGATTGAGGACTCACCTGGATAGTAATAACAGCAGACAGGTGTGGGAGGGGGTGCAGCAGCTCACTAATTTCAGAGCCAACCCTAGAGCGACTGCAGGGAGCCCCTCGCTGGCAGAGGACCTGAATATTTTCTTTGCTTGTTTTGAGGTGGAGCCTCCAGAGATAGAAACAACAACGGAGCCCACAGCTCCCAGTAGCCTAAGCCTCATTGTCAAGGAGTATGAGGTGAGGAGAGTTCTGGGAGCGGTCAATCCGAGGAAGGCCACTGGACCTGACTGTGTCTCCGGGCGTGTGCTGAAGGACTGTGCGTACCAGCTGAGTGGAATCTTTACTAGGATTTTTAACCGGTCCCTGTCACAGTCCACTGTCCCACACTGTTTAAAATCCTCCACCATAATTCCTATACTCAAAAAACACAATGTTACCAGTCTTAATGATTACCGGCCAGTGGCTCTGACTCCAGTGGTGATGAAGTGTTTTGAGAAGCTAGTCAGAGCCCACATCATATCACTTCTCCCACAGTGTTTGGACCCCCACCAGTTCGCTTATAGAACCAACAGATCCACTGAGGATGCTGTAGCCACGGCCCTCCACGCTGCCCTGTTTCACCTGGAGCAGCCGGAGAGCTATGTGCAGATGCTATTTGTGGACTATAGCTCCGCCTTCAACACCATCCTCCCCAGCAGACTGGTGTCCAAACTCAGGGTATTAGGACTTCCATATTCCATTTGTACTTGGATCCAAAGTTTCCTCTCAGATCGCAGCCAGAGGGTTAAAGTGGGACCTCACATGTCCATCACCATTAGTCTGTCCAGTACGGCTCCCCACAAGGCTGGTGCTGAGCCCCCACTGTACAGCCTTTACACCTATGACTTGCACCCCCATACACCACAGCAACAGCATCATCAAGTTTGCCGACAACACCACAGTGGTGGGCTCATCTCCGGGGGGAGATGAGACCGGTTTTAGGGGTGGAGAGTGCAGCAGTTGACAGAGTGGGTGTGGGGACAACAACCTTCTTTTAAATGTCACAAAAACAAGGAGGTCATCATAGACTTCAGAAGAAATAAAACAGACATTCAACCTCTGACTATTACTGGTACAGGTGTGGAGAGGGTCGAGGTTTTCCGCTTCCTGGGGGTCCATATTCAGGAGGATATGACATGGGGGGTGAACACAGCTGAGCTGCTGAAAAAAGCCCAGCAGAGACTACATTTCCTCAGGGTACTGAGAGGAAACAACATCTGTCAGAGACTGCTGTTGTCTTTTTATTGTTGCTCTATTGAGAGCATTTTAACATATTGTATTTGTATTTGGTTCAGCAGCTGCACGGTAGCTCAGAAGAAAGCTCTTCAGACTGTCATCAACATAGCCAAAAAACTGTTGGTTGCCCTCTCCTCAGCCTTGAAGATCTGCACCACGCCCGCTGCCTTAAAAAGGCACAAAAAATCTCGAAGGACCCCTTTCACCCCGGTCACGCTCTCTTCCAACTACTACCATCAGGAAGGCGGTTTAGAGCAATTAAAACAAGGACAAACAGATTCAAAAACAGTTTTTATTCGACCGCAATTACCTCCCTGATCTCTAGCAGAACATGAGGTTTGAAACAGTGAAACTGAGTGTGTGTGATATTTAAAATTAGTAATGCATGTAATCTTTTTAAGCTTCTTTTTACTTTTAATTCACTGACTGGTTTGCATTTTAATTTCGTTGTACTTATTATAATGACAAATAAAATCTATTCTATTCTATTCTAACCGGCCACAGTTTGTGAGAACCCGGGATTGTGTGTTGGACATGATCATCGGCAGCACGGGGGTCCCCCAGGGAACGGTTTTGGCTCCCTTCCTGTTCACCCTTTATACTGCGGACTTCTCACACAACACAACACACTGCCATCTACAGAAGTTCTCTGACGATGCTGCGATCGTCGGCCTCATCTCCAACGGAGATGAAGCTGAGTACAGAGGACTTATCCAGGACTTCATGGACTGGTGCCATCGGAACTGCCTCCAGATCAATGCGAGGAAAACTAAGGAGCTGGTGGTGGACTGCCGCAGGCAAGGACAACCCCTCACAGCACCAGTGAACATCCAGGGAACAGACATTGAGATGGTGACATCCTACAAGTACCTGGGTGTTCATCTGAACAATAAACTAGACTGGTCACACAATACCAATGCACTCTACAAGAAGGGACAGTGCAGGCTGTTCCTACTGAAGAGGCTCAGGTCTTTTGGTGTACAAGGGGTGCTCTGAAGACATTCTACGACATGGTGGTGGCATCAGCCATCACTTTTGGAGTGGTCTGCTGGGGCAACGGCATTACAGCAACCGATAGGAAGAGACTGAACAAACTAATCGAGAAAGCTAGCTCTGTCCTGGGGCAGCGCCTTGACCCAGTGGAGGAGATAGGAGAGAGAAGGATGGTGGCTAAACTGTCATCTCTGCTGGAGTCCGAGTCCCACCCTACGCAGGACATACTGAACGCACTGAGGAGCTCATTTAGCAGTAGACTACATCATCCTAGATGCGCGACCGAGAGGTTTCGCAGGTCCTTCCTACCTACGGCTGTCAGACTGTATAACCTAGAGCAGGGCTGCTCACAGAGATAGCAAAAAAAACATGACGACCTAATAGTACTGAATGCAAAAGGACGCAACGGACTTACACAAATGGTCCCCTCCAGTATACAACTAGGACTATATCAGGTCGCTACAGAGGTGACAATAGGTATGGGTGCATATTCATACCATGAAGGGTAACTAAATAGACGGTTATGCTGTTTAGTGCCCATCTAGCTACAATGCTCCGCACTGTGTATATATATATATATATTTATATATTTATGTGTACATATGTATATTCACTTTATATATTTATGTGTACATAAATTCTGCTCTTATTTCTTATCTTCTAAATAAGTGCTCTGAGTGTTGCCATCCCTGTGTTGTTGCAATCAGGAATTTCCCCCATGTGGGACTAATAAAGGTCTTACCTTATCTTATCTTATCTTATCTTACATGTCTGTAATTGGTAAATACTGCATATTTAAATTAACACCAGTTGTTCTAAACATGTCTGTGCTCAGGCCTTCAAGTTATAGAGACATATTATGACAGTCTAGTCAATAGTCAAGTCAACTTTATTTATATAGCATATTTAAAAACAACCTCCGTTGACCAAAGTGCTGTGGAGATAACACTCACATTCTATAATTAAGGGTAAGATAGATAGAAATGTTAAGAACAAATTAAAACAGATTAATAATACATAAAATAGAATAGATTAATAAATAAAAATAAACAAAAAACTAAGAAGGTCAAGATAACTCGCCTAGACTGGCACTAAAACACCAAGGAGAAAAGATGAGTCTTCAGCAGTGTTTTAAAGTGCTCAAGTGTCTGTGCAGCACTGACCCGGTAAAGTAGGCTGTTCCACAGTTTAGGGGCCACTACTGAAAAGTGTTATGAATCGGGCTTGAGCTTCTCCCCAGCTCGGTTTCATGGCTTTTTCCTGGTTTCATATATATCTGTATTTTTTGATACCTTTTAAGTTCCATATGATTTCTCATGTCTGCCTTGTCATTGTCTAGCTTGTTTTGTCATGCTCTGTTGTTTGTTTGGTGCCTTTTATTTGTCTGTTTATGTTTCTGGATTATTTGATTATCTTTTGAGGTTTTTCCTTAGTCTGCTTTTGGTTTGTTTATATTTATTTTGTGACTGGCAGCGGTCAGGGGGTTGGGTCTTGTTGTGCCTCCTGTATGCTGGCAGCCACGCCTCCCTCTCCTGTCAACTCTTGACAGCTGGTTCCAATCTGTATTTGTCTGTTCCCCTCTCTGCTCAGGTCAGCCCACACACACACCACCTGGTTTCACTCAGCTTATTATGTCTTGTATTATTTAAGCTCTAGCTGTTCACCTTGTGCTTATCGGCTCAATGATTTGTCAACCTTTCACCAGAGCACTGTTTGGCTCCTGTGATTTCTTCACTGTAAGCGCCTGCACCTGCCTGTTGTTAGTGTGTTGGGGTTTTTTTTTTCCTCTGTTTTTTTCCGGTGCCTCCTTTGTGCAGAGTTGTTGAGTGTTGGGCTGCCCGACTCCAGCCTGTACTTTTGCTCAGGAGAGTTTGGGTTCATTTATTTCTTCCCCCTGCTCGCCATTATGCTGGGAGAGCTTTGGGTTTTTTCCTCATTGTCCATTGCCAGTTCATCTGTTGACAATTTACATTTACCGTTGACTGTACAAGCTCACCTGTCTGTTCGTTGGTATTATTGTTTTGACATTTATGTTAATAAACACACAACATCCTCTGCAAGTGGGTTTTTTGTCTCTTCTGCCTTGGAGAGGCAACAAATCATGACAGAATGAGCTGACCATGAATAGAAACCCAGTGGAAGTGTTGTGTGTGAATTTTTTTCATTTTTGTGTTTCCACCTACCTGTATCGGCAGCTCACCATGGACTTTAGAGTGTTTGAATTGACCACGGATGAACGCGCAGCGGCCGAGCTAGCCGTTGATCTCGCCTCCAGGGTTTGAGACACCTTCTCTCCCAAAGTCACTTTTTGTTTGTTGGACGACGCTGTCAGGGTGATTCGGACGTGCCCTAGTCTGTGGAGATACCCGGGGTTAATGCCGCTCCTCACCCAGATATTCGAGTCCCGGCAGTGCCTTGAGGGAGTGGTTAGAGGGTCCTCCGCAGCACAACCCTGGGAGCCCAAGAAGCGCTTCCGGAAGCCGAGAGCACACCGTCCACTTCCCGAGCCGGTGTCCTCTTCTCTCCATCAGACATCCCATCCTACTCCCGGGGAGACGAAGCATGACCTGGGGACAGCAGCTGACGTCATCACTTGCCAGAAATTCAGGAAGGTCCTTCTTTGTTCCCTTTCACTCTCTCCTGAAGTGGTTTGCCTGATTCCTGATGAGGAGATCCAGATTTTACAGTCCACTGGGTCTCCCTTATCAGCTGCTGTTACCGCTCCTCCACTTGTTTCTCCTGTCTCCCCTAAAACTCCGCTGGCCCCTGGAGGGAGTTGCCAGACACAAGAAGAGCCAGAGATCCTGGAGGAGCCTACTCCATGGCGAAAGAGTCATCCCGTGTCGGAACGCCAGAGGAACCCCTCCACTTCATTGGCAGCCATCATTTCTCCTGCGGCCGAGAGGTCCTCCAGGGTTCCTACAGCAACACCAGCCTCCGCGTCATCTGAGCCGGCTTCTCCACTATCCATGGAGGGGGTCAGAACTGAGCACGGAGGGGGATGACAGCTCACCACCTGCAGCAGCCAACATCCGGGCCCGGGAGGTCAGGCAAATGTTTCTTCATTCTATTCCCTCTAATTATGATAAACCTTGTCTGTCTCCCGGTAGACAGACTCAGGCAAAGCAGTCACCTGAGTGCTCTCTCCCTGCTGCAACTGTGAAATATTCACCTATCCTCTCCATGTCTCCTTCATCTCCCCCCAAGTGCCCGTCGGCCCCAGAACTGAGCCGTCGGATGGTGGAGGAGCCGAGGGCCCAGGAGGACCAGGACCCTGGGCCTACATGGAGCCAACCCCCAGCTTCCACATCAGAACAGTCACTGGCATGGGTCACGGCAGCTGGGGTTAATTGGACTGCTACCACCATCATGCCTGCTGTGGAGGCTGCCACAGCACAGTCGGAAGTTGAGTCTGAACCTCCATCTTCGCCCGGATCATCAGAGTCCTGGACGGCAGTGGAGCTTGAGCTCAGTCAAGTGCTCTATTTTGTCTTCCTGTTTTCGGTTTTAGAGCAATCTTGCCTGACTCTTGGTGAGGAGAGCCAGGTGCAGCTTCCCGCTGCATCTGAGCTTGCCCCGCTGGGCTCCACCGCTGCTGGTGACCCTGACCCCTCTTCTCCATCTGTTTTTGAGCTCATTCCCAGGGTTACCGGAGTTGAACCAGTCACTCCAGAGGTCTCCGTGGGTCCAGGCTCTTCGCCCAAGGCAGCCGAGGGTCCAGCTTCCACAGAGGAGGTCATGGGTGTTCTGTCCCAGCCCAGGACCTCCGTAGGTGCAGCTGTGACCCAGGCCGGGTCATCCGATGGTGCAACTTTGGCTCAGCCGGGGCCCACCACGGGTGCAGCTGAGCTCCACCCCGAGGCCACCATGGACGCCGACATGGCCCCTCTTCCTGATGCCATCAAGGTCCCCTCTTCTCCTCAGCCAGATGCTGTCGGGGTCCCCTCCTCTTCTCATCCAGCATCATCTTGGTCCCACGTCCTTTGCCACTGGACACCACTGTCCCCCCCCCCCCCAGTCCTGCTCTCCGCCCTTAGGCCTTCCGGTGGGGGAACCACCTCCTGGATCTCTCCTCCAGTCATGGTGGCTGAAGAACGCAGGCAGGCCAGCCGTCCAATAGACTGAGCCACTGGGTTGGGCGGCCCGTTTTCCCCGGCGGGTCATCTGACTAATTCCACCTGGCGGTCCGGCTGGTTTGGGACTTTGGCAGGCCACCCGACTGGTCTCATCTTGCCACCCTTATTATTTGATCATCTTTTGAAGTTTTTCCTTAGTCTGCTTTTGGTTTGTTTATATTTATTTTGTGACTGGCAGCGGTCAGGGGGTTGGGTCTTGCTGTGCCTCCTGTCTGCTGGCAGCCACGCCTCCCTCTCCTGTCAACTCTTGACAGCTGGTTCCAATTTGTATTTGTCTGTTCCCCTCTCTGCTCAGGTCAGCCCACACACACCCACCTGGTTTCACTCAGCTTATTATGTCTTGTATTATTTAAGCTCTAGCTGTTCACCTTGTGCTTGTCGGCTCACTGATTTGTCAACCTTTCACCAGAGCACCGTTGGCTCCTGTGATTTCTTCACTGTAAGTACCTGCACCTGCCTGTTGCCAGTGTGTTGGGGTTTTTTTCTGTTTTTCCCCGGTGCCTCCTTTGTGCAGAACTGTTGAGTGTTGAGTTGCCTGACTCCAGCCAATACTTTGCTCAGGAGAGTTTGGGGTTCATTTATTGTCTTCCCCCCTGCTCGCCATTACGCTGGGAGCACTTTGGGTTTTTTCATTTACATTTGTGACTAGAAAAGCGCTATATAAGTGCAGGTTAGTTAGTTAGTTAGTTAGTTACTGTTGACTGTACAAGCTCACCTGTCTGTTCGTGGGTATTATTGCTTGGACATTTATGTTAATAAAAACACAACATCCTCCTGCAAGTGGGCTTTTTGTCTCTTCTGCCTCGGAGAGGCAGCAAATCATGACGAAAAAGCTTCTGTCACCATGGGTTTTTAACCGAGCCCTGGGAACAGCAACCAGACACCCTGACGTAACATCAAAAAAGAAAAACGACCCACTCACAAATAAGACCTCCACCCCCCCAACAAGAACAAGAAAAAACAACCCCCCCCAGGAGGGAAGAGGATGAACCCAGGTACTGAGGGACCGAAATAAACCACAAGCACACAAAAAAACCCAACAGCCTCATGACCCACAACACTGACAGCAAGTGGCAACAGAATACCCATGATATTAAGTGAAAAATTAGCAGTTCAGTGGTCTCCCAGAAATCTTGAGCCACCTAAATGGGCAGAATAGCACATCGGGTGGTCTCCCAGCATCCCTGGGCCAATGGACCGCAGAACACGACATGTACCCTCCTAGAGAAGGCAGCTGGAACACGTGTTCCTTGCAGGTTGCAGGGGGCTGATGCATAGTCAAGTGGACTCATAGCAGGAGAGCATCGACACCTGATGAGAACCGCTGGCCAGCGGCAAATCCAGACAGCGATGGCAACCAATCAGCGAGGAACCAAGACGAAAATAGCTGACCGGTGGGAAGACCAGATCAGGAACATGACTGCTTAGCGGAGACTTTGGGTGAAGACAGGGACCACACAGTGACCTCAGACGGAGATGGGGAACCCTCAACGACCTCAGGTGATGGTGGAAGACCCTCAACAACCTGAGGCGATGGCGAAGGACCTTCAATGACCTCGGGCAGAGACTGAGGAACCTCAACAACCCCAGGCGATGACGGAGGACTCTTAACGACCTCAGGCGATGGCGGTGGACCTTCAATGACCTCAGACGATGGCGGAAGACTCTCAAAAACCTCGGGGTGGGGGGCAGAGGACCCATGGCAACCTCAGGTGGGGACAGAGGACTCACGGCAACCTCAGGTGAAAGTAGAGGACCCATGGCAACCTCAAGTAAAGGTAGAGGACCCACGGCGACCTCAGGCGAAGGTAGAGGACCCACGGTGACCTCAGGTGGAGGAGGATCCATGATGACCTAGGGTGAAGATGTGGGGCTCACGGTGATCTCAGATGGAGATGGTGGACCCACAGTGACCTCAGGTGATGGCGGATGACCATCAGCAGACCCAGACGAAGATTCAAGCAGAAGAGAAGAAACACACACCTGGTTACTACCACTGGCAGCAGTGGAGCCCGGGCGAAGAGAATTCAGGAACAGCGGGCAGCTGCGACTGGTTCTCCTCACCAAGAACTAAGCAAAATTTCTCTAATACTGTTAATGTGAAGACAAAGAAGAGAACTTGCCTTAGCTCGAGCTCGAGCTCGAGCCCTGTCCAGGACTCCAGCGACTCTAGCTGGGACATCTTGGATCCATTCATCTGACGCACCAACCCTGGCTCAGCCACCTCAGATGGGGATGAAGAGAAAAACACCAGAACATAATTACCGGGGTCTGAGGGTAAGAACAGTGTACTTGCCTGGACTTGGGCTCCACCACTGTCCAGTACTACAGCGACTCTGCTGCAGCAGCTGACAGCAGGCGTGATGGTGGATGCAGCCAAAGGACTTCCAGGCATGGTGACAGACACTGGTGGAACTCCCGGTGTGGTGGCTAAAACTGGAGGATGCCTTACCAATGGTGCCGGCTCCTGTGCTGCTGAAACCAGGGGACACTTTCTTGTCGGCTGAAGTTTCAGGGCGCAGGTAACATTCTCCTCCCATTTGGGATGTGGCTGCGAAGCTGGAATGGAATCCTCCAGGGCCGCAGGTTCCTTCGTCGTCCGGTGGCTCCATTTCAGGACCTGCAGACACTCAGGGGACACAGGAGGGGATATGGGAGAGGCAGGTGAGGAACCGGTGGCACCAGCAGGCAGTGAGGACTCAGCTAATGTGGGCTGCAGATGCTGAGCCTCACCACCAGGAATGAGGCAAGACATTTCATTTTTATGTGCAGGAGAATGAAAGCACACACTTGCCTTATCTCCCATGGTGCGATGGTATCTGCTGCTGAATGACCTCCAGACATGGCGATCGACGCAGCTGGAACTCCCAGCGTGACTGCTGATACTGGAGGTTGCCTCACCGCTGGCGCAGAGACCCATGCATCTGAAGTCAGGAGACACTCTATTGTCGGCTCAGTCTTCAGGGCACAGGGGGCACTCTTCCCCTGTCCAGGACATGGCTGTGGGACAGGAACAGAGTCTTCCAGGGTTGCAGACCCCTCCGTCGTCCGGCGGCTCTCTCTAGGGACTGGTGGACATTCAGGGAAAACAGGAGAGGACACAGGGGAGGCAGGTGAGGAAAAAGTCACAGCTGCAAACGGTAAGGACTCAGCTAATTGGGTTGCTGCTGAGCCTCACCACCGGGAATAACACAAGGTAGTTCATCTAAAATTGTTTGAGAATGAAAATGTACTTACCTTATCTCCCGGGGCGTGATGGTAACTTCTGCAGAAAGCCCAGATAACTCCCTCTCTGTGGCTGCAGCGGGCGGGGGCACCCATGGAGACTCTGGAGGAGCCGGCTCTGCAGACACGTCTCTGGTCAACACAGCTGCTGCAGCAGGGGAGTTCCTCTGATGTGCCGTAGCTGGGTGGTGTTGAGAGGGTGGGTGCTTCCGTACCCGGGGATGCTTCTTCGTTGGCACAGGTACGGACGGGACGCAGTGCAGAGCAGTGGCTGTCTCTGGAGATGTCTGCACCAGGGAACATTCTCTCGTCGGCTCAGGTACAGACAGCTGGGAGCCTCTTTCCAGCCTGCAGAGCATGTGTTGTGAATTGGTCACTGAAACTATGAGAGCCGTAAGTTTCGGGTTGGGGATGCCTCAATAACCTGTGCCGCACTGTCCAGAACTTGCAAAACCTCTTCGGGAGTGTGACCAGCGCAAGCGTCCGAGATGATGTCCTCCAGTAACTTTGCCACGCAACACTCCACCTCATCAAGCCCAAAAATGCTAAAGTCCATGTGGGCGGACATTCCCGCAAAAAATGGACTGAAACAAAAAATATAGAGGGGGTGGGGGAGAGAAAAAAAACCCCCACAGCAACTGGTGTCTTACACTGGCCGTGTCCTTCTGCCATAAATTGCTCTGGCAAGGGGGGACTGAGGCCACCAAATGCACGCTGTGAGTTTGCAACATTTATTAACAAAGGCACAAACACTATACAAGAACAATACACTTACGGATAAAGGGAAACAGGAGGAAAAGCACAAGGGAATGACGGGGCTCACGTCTGCAAATAAGGAGGGAACAGCCTGACAGGAGCCATGCTGAGGCGCACAGGCACACCAGGGGAAAAGAGAGAAAAACGGAGCACACCTGAACAAACCCATGGACAGACTCACTGAAACAAACAGTAGGACATGGCAACGGGAAGTGTTGCCACTTTCCTTAAATAGGCATATGGGAAATAGTCAGTGAAACACAGGTGTGGGTCACATGAGCATGAAAATAATCAGACACAATCTGTGGCAGGTGTGCAGCCTGCAGAACAGAGTTTGACAGCAGGACTTACACAGGGCACTGTCAAAATAAAAGCACAGACCGGAAAGAATAAATAATGATACAGAGGTTGATAACACAATCCCAAGAGATGCAAATAATACAAGATGATACACAAATCCATAGACAAGACTATAATGACAAAACTAAGAATACCAGACAACTCAAAAATAAACAGAGACAAATAACCCAAAGAGAAAATACAGACATGCATGAAACCCCCAAACTAATACAGCCATAGTAAATATGAAATAAACAGAGATGCAGAAATACAACAGATGACATAAAACAACTTAGAGACTGAGCACGGCACCCCACCCGTGCTTAGAATCATGAAAGCTATAGTTATTTCTATAGTTGTAACATAGTTGTAAAATTTTAAAGCATTCTCCATTTTAGAAGGAAAAACATCTTTATTTGAAAAGAAAATTGATTTTCAGCAAACTCTTCTTTTCTTAGTTTGTTGCTTCCTTGTAAACCAAAGCCTAATTGAAATGACTCTATGCCCCATAACATTGTTGCTCATAATACAGAGGGACAGACACAACATTAAACTAAGCTACTAGTTGTAGCTATGACTTGTGTTTTCCCATGTAAAAAAAAACAAAATTGCATTTGCCTTTAAAGGTACAGTGTGTAACCAAAAACAAATGTCACTGGAAAAATTAAAATATTAATAAAACTATCCTTCTATTATTGTCCATTTGCTTTGCTATATTATGTTTTCAAGTTGAGGAAAACTCACCAAGCTGAACAGAAAAACTCCTGTTGGAGAGGTATGACTTGAACCACTTAAGGACAGTGCCCCTTATTCCCACACACAACTCCATGTCTTATTGGCTGGACAAGCCACCTGAGTGCAACGTGCAATCACCAAGCGAGCACACAAAAAACGTTTGACCCTTTATTAGAATGTTCAAACACAGCGATCTTGAAGAGGAAATGCCAGTCACTCGCCAGATAAGCAGAAGCCCTGGAAGGAGGGGGCGAGCGCTCGCCACACATGACAGTGCCCCCCTCTCAAGGAACGCCTCCTGCCGGTCACCCGGTCTTCTCCGGGTGAGCACAATGGTAGTCTCGGACCATCCCCTTGTCATGAAACTTGGACCAAGGGACCCATGACCGATGCTCCGGGCCATAGCCCTCCCAGTTGACCAAATAATGAAAGCCCCAACCCCAGCATCGTACATCCAAGATCTCCCTGACGGTGTGAGTGACGTGTCCGCCCAGGACCTTGGGAGGAGGGGGAGACTTCGGGGGAGGGCAGAGAGGGCTGGATGAGAGAGGCTGAACTTTGGAGACATGGAAGGTAGTGTGTGCATGGAGCGTCCGTGGAAGCTGGAGCCAAACAGCAGAGTCATCGACATTACTGGTGATAGGAAAGGGGCCCACGAAACAGGGGGTGAGTTTGCGACCCTCCGTCTTCAGTGGAACCTGGTCCGCGGGTACCCAAACCTGCTGTCCCTTTTTGTAGCTCAACGCTTGAACCCTCTTGTGGTCAGCGTAGCGCTGATTGCGATGAAAGTGAGCTCCTATGGATGGCACTGCAACCTCTCTCTCAGCCATAGAAAGCGGGGTGGGGGGGGTTGTAGCCTATGAACACCTCAAATGGTGACCGGCCCGTAGCTGAGGAGACCGTGGAATTTAATGAGTATTCAACCCAAGTGAGATGGTAGCTCCATGAAGCCGGGTCTTCGGCTGCCACACAACAAAGGGCGGCCTCCAGGGACTGGTTGGCATGCTCAGCCTGCCCATTGCTCTGGGGATGATAGCCGGAGGTGAGGCTGACGGTGGTACCAAGGCAGTGGCAGAAGGACTTCCAGACTTGTGAAGTGAACTGTGGGCCCCAGTCTGACACAATGTCTGTAGGGATGCCGTGAAGCCTGACGACATGGTAGGAAAGGAGCTCCGCTGTCTTGGCGACGGACGGCAGCTTGGGAAGGGGAACCAGGTGTACGACCTTGGAGAAATTGTCCACGATGGTCAAAATCACTGTGTTGCTGTGGGAAGGGGGGAGACCAGTGACAAAATCCATGGCAATATGGAACCAAGGCCAACTGGGAATGGGGAGTGGGTGAAGAAGACCAGCGGGGGGGGGGGGGAATTATTCCGGGCACACATCCTGCACGTCCCGCCGTAGCATAGGCCACCAAAACGCTCGCCTGATGATGTCAATAGTTCGCACCACCCCCAGGTGACAGGCGAAACGTTCAGTGTGCCCCCACTGGATGACTTCGCTGTGGAGAGCAGCTGGGATGTACAGGTGGTTGGGGGGGCAGCCCGCTGGTTCGGGGTCAGAAGACTGGGCCTGGCGGACTCGCTTCTCGATCTCCCAGGTGAGGGCTCCCAGGACACATGAAGGTGGGAAAATGGACTGGGGGCGGGAAGAGGGGGTCAGCCACGTCCTGACTGAACTGCCTGGAGAGAGCATCAGGCTTTCCATTACGGGAGCTGGGCCTGTAAGTGACAGTAAAGTTAAAGTGCTGGAAAAATAAGGCCTAGCGAGCCTGCCTAGGGTTAAGCCAGGGGGCCGACCGCAGATACTCTAAGTTCTTGTGGTCGGTCCACACAACTGGGTGAGCAGCTCCCTCCAGCCAGTGTCTCCATTCCTTAAATGTTTATTTAATGGCCAGCATGTTGCGATCCCCAATGTCGTAATTCCTCTCGGGCGGGGCGAACCGCCGAGAGAAATATGCACATGGGCGGAGCTTCAAGTCCGGGGAAGAACGCTGAGTTAACACTGCACCCACCCCCGTCTCTGAAGCATCCACCTCCAGGGTAAACTGGAGCTGAGGGTCGACCTGAGCCAAGACTTGATCACCAGTGAACAGGACCTTTAATTTGTTTAAGGCCTGCTCAGCTGCCTCGGTCCATACAAATGGCACCTTAACAGAGGTCAGCTTAGTTAAAGACTGTGCTATCCCACTATAGTTTTGAATAAACCTGTGATAAAAGTTCGCAAACCCCAAGAAGCATTGCAGCTCCTTGCGGGAGTGGGGGATTGGCCAATCTAGCACAGCCTACACCTTGGCTGGGTCAGCCCTCAGTTATCCCTCTGCTATATTGAAGCCAAGGAAAGAAGTGGAAGATGTAGAAAATTCACACTTCTCTGCCTTGACGTATAGTTGGTTCTCTAAGAGCCACTCTAACACGGCTCTCACATGGGTCTTGTGCTCCTCTGGCGTGCAAGAAAAAATCAGGATGTCGTCTAAATAGACGAAAACAAACCAATTAAGCATATCACGGAGGGCGTCATTGATTAAACGCTGGAAAACAGCGGGGGCATTAGTTAGCCCAAAAGGCATAACTAAATATTCAGAATGCCCCAGATGAGTCTTGAACGCTGTTTTCCGCTCGTCCCCCTCACGTATTCTAACTAGATGGTAGGCATTGTGTAGGTCGAGCTTAGAGAATACATGTGAATGCTGCAGGAGCTCGAAAGCGGAGTTCATCGGGGCAGAGGGTATTTGTCTTTGACAGTGATGGCATTAAGCTCCGGATAGTCAATGCACGGACGCAAAGACCCGTCCTTTTTGCCTACAAAGAAAAACCCCGCCCTTAGGGGAGCCGAGGATGGCTGAATGAGGCCGGTGTTCACCGAATCCTTAATGTACCTTTCCATCGCCTCTCTCTCAGGACCAGAAATGCTATAGAGTTTGCTGGACGGCAGCCTCGCACCCGGAAGGAGGTCAATGGCACAGTCGTACGAGCGATGCGGGGGAAGCGCTAACGCTCACAACTTGCTAAATACCTCCCTAAGGTTGTGATATACCTTGGGTACGAGGCTGAGGTCCGGTGGCTCAACCTGAGGCGAGGAGACGGGAAGGGACGGGGAACACTTGGCCGAATTTAGACACGTAGCCAAACAGTTAGCACTCCAGGAGGTGATAGAATTTTGTGCCCAATTAATAATAGGATTATGCCTCCGGAGCCACGGATAACCCAGTACCACCGCATGAGAAGCTTGTGGAAACACGTAAAAAATCTGCTTCTCACTGTGGTTAACAGACAAAAGGACGGATAACTGCGCCGTGCAATGAGTAACAGACGCCACTGTCTGGCCAGAAAGAGTACGCGCAGAGCAGGGAGCCGGCAGTTTAACTGTTGGAATCCCCATCTCGTGCACCAGCGTAGATGAGACAAAATTCCCCTCCGCCTCGGAATCAATCAGGGCAGAGACCCTCTTCTTGACCCCCGGTAGCTGGATGAGGGCCGAAATGAAGAAATTACCCAGGGGGATCGGATTGAGTCCCACCCACCAGACCCCCCGCAGCTACTGACGGGCTGATCCTTTTGGCCGTAGGCGGCATGTGTCCAACTTATGGTTCAAAGAACCGCTGTAGGCACACGCCCCGTTCCGCCGCCGCCGCTCAACCTCTGCTTTCGGAAGACAAACAGAGCTGAGCTCCATTGGCTCGGGGGCGGAGTCAGGCCCTCCTCGGTCAGTAGACGTCAGGAAGGAAGGAGTGACGGGCAGGCAAAAGGAGGCACCGTGCTCCCGAGCGCAATCCCGAGCACACTCCTGAGCGCGCTCCCGGCATCGATTATCTAACCTGACCGCCTAATCTATCAGGCCGTCCAAGGTGGCAGGAACGGCATAAACAGCCAAGTCATCCCAGAGATGAGGATTCAGACCGTGGAGGAACGCATTGCGTAGCGCAACCTTGTTCCACCCCAAATCCGCTGCCTCAACCCAGAACTCCATTGAGTAGTCGGCCACCGACCGACTGCCCTGACGGAGTGACATTAGGCGACTCATGATGTTCCCCTCACCCTTGGAATGGTCGAAGGTGCGGGTAAACTCGGCCACAGATTGGTCAAACATTGGTGGAGAAGTTCTGTCGATAACAGCCCACATCCAGCTAAGAGCGCGGCCCTGAAGCAGAATAACAAGCTGATGAATCTTGAAGATGTGATCCGGGAACTCCCCCAGCACTTGCCCAAAATAAAGCCGAATCTGGCATAAGAAGTCCTTGCATTTACTCACCTCCCCCACATACGGGGCGGGAGGGGAAATAGCAAGGGTTCGGCGGACAATAGAAGAAGGAGGAGCAGGTGAAGGTGGAGCAGCCGGGGCACCAGCATGGTCCAATCGATCAGTAAGGACACTCAGCTGCTGCGCAATTGCCTGCAGCAATTGAGTGTGCTCAGCCACCTGCCTCTCTGTAGCGTCAAGGTGGTGGAGTGCGGAGTGCTCAGTTGATGATGATGCCCCTGCCAAGTGGTGACTGGCTGGCTCATTCTGTCATATTGGCTGGACAAGCTACCTGAGTGCAATGTGCAATCACCAAGGGAGCACATAAAAAAACGTTTGACCCTTTATTAGAATGTTCAAACACAGCAATCTTGAAGAGAAAACGCCAATCACTCGCCAGATAAGCAGAAGCCCTGCGAAGGACAGACGAGGCTGATTAGGGAGGAATGGAGATTTAATGGGTAAACAGATAATACCACTCACGTGGGAGATAGGAGGACACCAGCACAGAACCCAGCGAAGGAGAGGATCCAGCAGGTGGAACTGCCGGACGGGTTGGGTGGATGGATCTGACCGGGCAGAGAAGGAAGACTACTTTGAGGAGGAGCAACAGGCTGGCGAGCACACCAAATCCCCGCAGACACACCGCTCTGTTGGCAGCAACCTGGAAAAGGTGGAAGAGAGGAGATTGTTAGGTAATGCCATAAGACAAGTAACCACTTACAATAGAGCCATCAGTTGAGCAGTACACCCAAACGAGCCAGCGTTGAATCACTGAAGACTGCTTCCTTATAAACGCTGGCAGGCAGGAATCAGCAGGTGCGTCTGATGAGGGAGCCGGTGAGCAGGAAGGATGGGGCGAGCGCTCGCCGCACATGACACTCCAAGCATGAAAGAAGAATATTGTGATCAACTGTGTCAAACGCTGCAGTCAGGTCCAAAATCACAAGAACAGCAGAATTACTGGAATCAACAGTTAAAAGAAGATCATTTAAAACTCTGCTGTTTCCGTGCTATAACATGATTTAAAACCTGATTGGAACTTTTCAGAAATATTAAAATCAAGATAATACTGCAACTGTTCATACACAATTTTTTTTCTAAAACTTTTGATAAAAATGGGAGTTTTGAAATTGGCTTAAAATTAGACAAGACAGCGGGGTCTAAATTTGTTTTTTTGAGGAGGGGCTGAACTACTGCATGTTTAAAAGGAGACGGGACAGTTCCAGACACCAAGGAAGAATTAAAAATCTTTAAAACACAAGGACCGATGGAATTAAAAGCTGCTTTAAAAAGTCTTGGTGAAATACTGTCAAGGGGGCAGGTAGAGGGTCTCAGGTTCTCAACAACAGAAGTTAAAACTGTAAGAGACACCTCTTCAAAACTCTCAAAAAACACTTGGACATGAGAAAAGCAACAGGATCTATTGCAGAACACAAAAGAGATGCCCTCACAGCAGAGATCTTATCATTAAAAATGTTAAGAAATTTATCATACAAAATAAAAGAAGGTACAACACCCGATTGGTCAGGGGGATTTAAAAGAGAATCTAAAACATTAAAAAGAAACTGAGGTTTATGACTGTTGACTGACACAAGATATGATAAAAAGTGGCTCTTTGCAGTTTTAACAGCCCTCTGATACTCTTGTAAACTGTCTTTTAAAGCAAGAAGAGAAACTGGAAGGTAATCCTTTTTCCATTTTGTCTCAGCTTGTCTGCATATGCATCTCAAAGCATGAGTAGAGTCATCTAGCCATCAATCAATCAATCAATCAATCAATCAATCAATCAATCAATCAATCAATCAATCAAACTTTATTTCTAAAGCACTTTAAAAACAACTACAGCTGATACAAAGTGCTGTACATCAGGAATAAATAATACAAAAAGGACATAAAAGCATAAAAGATAGCAAAATGCAACTTAAAAGGTATAAAACAAAACAAGTAAAAATGACAATCATATAATAAAAGCAATAAAATAAGTACAATCAATGTCTCATGCTTGGTTGAAGACCAAGGAGTAAAAATGAGTTTTAAGATAAGTTTTAAAAGTGGACAGTGAAGGATCCTGTCTAATAGGCAAAATAAGACTGTTCCATAGTTTAGGAGCAGCAACAGAAAAAGCTCTGTTCCCTCTGAGCTTCTTCTTTGATTTTGGTATCTCCAGGAGCAGCTGACCTGAGAGACCGAGCATGAGTGTAAAAGTGAAGAAGCTCAGAGAGGTAAGGCAGGGCAAGGCCATTCAATGATTTAAAAACAAATAAAAGAATTTTAAAATGAACCCTAAAGTGCACAGGCAGCCTGTAGAGGGAAGCTAAAATAGGTGTAATGTGGTCCCTCTTACGTGTTCCAGTTAAAAGATGTGCAGCAGCGTTCTGAACCAACTGGAGACGTGTGAGGGAAGACTGGCTGACTCCAAAATAAAGTGCATTACAGTAATCCCGCTGAGATGTGATGAAGGCATGGATTACTGTCTCAAAGAACTGTTTAGAGAGAATGGGTTTAACCTTTGCCAGTTGCCTTAAATGAAAAAAACTGCACTTCACTACTGCAGCAATTTGACGATCTAGTTTAAAATCACTGTCCATCTTAAAACCCAGATTAGTGACAGTAGGTTGGACAAATCCTGTCAAGGGGTGGGGGGGTGGGGGCTCACAGGAGCTACTGGGTCCAAACACAATCACTTCTGTCTTCTTTTCATTAAAACTTAAGAAGTTCACTGCCATCCAATCTTTAATGTCATTAAGGCATTCAAGAAGTGATTGATCGACAAAGCCTCCTTCTACCTTATTGGAACACAAACCTGACAGTCATCAGTATAACAGTGGAAGGAGATGGTATGTTTTCTAAGAACTGAACCCATTGCAAGCAGATGAAGTGAAAAGAGCAGAGGCCCTAAAATTGAGCCCTGTAGTACCCCACATGACAGGGAAACAGAGGAGGATTCAGAACCAGCAAGGCTTACACACATACAGTAGTTCTATCAGTTACAGAGGACCTGTGTAGAGAGAAATGAGCAGGCGAGGCAGTGAGCTGGATCAGCGTGGACTTTATTTCTCTCTATCCTCAAGTCAACAAGAATAATCCCAGGTCGCGGGGCATCTCTCTTTAATATGTTACATGCCTTGCCTAGTGACCTGGGGGCTCACACCACAATACACATTATCACAATGCCTGTCGGTGCATTACCATACAGTCCTTCAGCACCATTAACATACAGTCCTTCAGCGCCATTAACATACAGTCCTTCAGCACCATTAACATACAGTCCTTCAGTGTGAGTGGAGAATGTGACGTCTAGGTCCCCCACACAGCCCCCCCCAACACTCAGAATGGGCCTTAACCCTCATGTCCTGTGGGCTTCAGCTGACGTCCGAAGCGGCTGTAATGGGGGGTCGCCGGCTCCAAGGCGCTGCTGTACCGGTGGTACCTGGAGTCATGTCCGTCTGTGGGGAGACATTGGGGAGGGGGGAAAACACATCTACATCATGCCGTTGTGCCTGAGCTGACGAGTCATTTACCTGGGGAGCTCTCAGTGGGGGTCGTCCGCGCCAAGGAGCCCGGGCCAACACCACCTGCTCGTCTGCTATTATGAACGCTGGCTTAAGCCTGTCTATGCAGACTGTTTCTCTGTGTCCCCCAAGTCTAACTCAAAATGTTTAGCCCCAGGTTCCAACACTCTGAACGGGCCATCGTAGGGCAGGTGCAACGGGGTCCGGTGGGCATCATGCCTGACAAACACAAACGACGCATCCTTCAAAGTCCTTGGGATGAAAACGCAGAGAAAACAGTGGTGGGCTGGGCCCGGTGCTGTCCCTGCCTCTGCTCTACGTGGTGAAGGCAGGGATGGGATGGTGTTTGGTACGGGGTTGTCAGGCAAAAATTCACCAGGGAGCCGCAGTGGCTGGCAAAAAACAAGTTCTGCTGGGGAGGCAGCCAAATCCTCCTTCGGTGTGGAATGCAACCCTAACAGAACCCACAACAACCAGTCCACCCAATTTGTGTCCGTAAGCGAAGCCCTGAGCGCTGCTTTAAGCGACCTATGGAAACGCTCGAATAACCCATTGGCTTGGGGGTTGTACGCGGTCGTGCAATGAATGGTGAAGCCCAGGCTCCGGGCCATCACGGACCAGAGGTTGGAAATGAACTGCGGACCCCTGTTGGACGTGATGTCCCAAGGGGCTCCGAAGCATGCCACCCATGTCGCCAAAAAAGCGCGTGCAACTTCTATAGATGTGGTGGAACCTTGCGGCACCGCTTCGGGCCAGCGCGTGGTGTGGTCCACCACTGTCAGGAAGTGCGTAAACCCCTGCGATGGCGATAGGGGGCCCACGAGGTCCACGTGAACTTGGTCGAACCTCTTAGCCAGGACATGGAAGGGCTCGAGGGGGGCCTTTGTGTGCCTGTGCACCTTGGCTCGCTGGCACGCTACACAGGTTGCAGCCCACTCTTTCACCTATTTACTTGGCGCGGCCAGACAAACTTTGCTCCCACCATTTTGACTGACGCGCGCACTCCCGGGTGCACCAGGGAGTGAACGGAGACGAAAACGCGGCGGCACCAAGCCCGTGGAACCACCAGGCGCGGGCGGCCTGTGGAAACGTCACAGAGTGTGGGGGAGCGGGTG
Organism: Pholidichthys leucotaenia; assembly: GCA_020510985.1. Lineage (NCBI taxonomy): Eukaryota > Metazoa > Chordata > Actinopteri > Cichliformes > Pholidichthyidae > Pholidichthys > Pholidichthys leucotaenia. The sequence goes on along the minus strand of CM035849.1, from coordinate 213,812,414 downwards.
TCCCGTCTTGCAGTACTCTGCTCTCCAGCCTTATCCCTGTTGGTCCAGACTGGAGCACGCAAACATCCGCGTCGTCGACTTGCTCTGCGGCCATTGCCGGTTAATCTATCCCTACATAGACTGGGGCCACTAATGCACGGGAGAGGCAGTCTGCCACCACGTTGAGTTTACCAGCCACATGCTGAATGTCGGTCGTAAACTCCGAGATCACAGCCAGCTGTCTCTGCTGCCAGGCCGACCATCGTTCCGAAACCTTGGCCATAGCGTACGTTAGCAGCTTGTGATCTACAAACGCAGTGAAGCTGCTGTATGGCCAGGTGGAGAGCCAGTAACTCTCTGTCGAACGCATTGTATTTACACTCATTGTCGCACTTACCCCCTGGAGCTGTGACGTTGGCCAGTGTTGTGGACCCGGCTCCTCGAGCTGTACAGGGCAGAGAATCAAAAGACACAGCGTTAAATAAGGTATTTGTTAGCAACATCGACTAATAGCCCATGTGCACACAGGAAATCTACACCCAAAATGGGGGAGTAACATGCCGCTATGACGAAGGACCATTGGTAGTTACGGCCGTGCAAACATATGGTCAGTGTCCTCTCACCAAAAGTCTTAATGTCTGAGCCGTTTGCGGCTGCCAGCTCGGGGCCGCTACTTCCAGCCAGCCGGTCTGCGTAGGATGGCAGGATGAGTCTCTTTTGCGAGCCGGAGTCCACGAGGTACCGTCTTCCTGAGCGCCACATAGAACAGCTTGGTTGTGTCACCGGCAGTTGCAGCTGCTACCGACTGCCGGTCCTGGCGTTTCCCGAGCGCTTGAACTGGCACAGTGGCACGCATCGCCGTGTGTCTTCTCCGAAGTGGCAGTGGTAGAAGCAGAGCGTGCCCCTCCGGTGCTTCTTGGCCTCTGCGGTGGCCACCATCGATGGCTCCTCACCCTCGTTGGCTGTCTCACTGGGTTCCGGCACCACTGCGTTCACTGTAAAGGTTCTGGTCACCAGGGTAATCTGGTCCACCTCTTGTGCCAGCGTCCGGTAATTCCGTGTGGCCAGCAGCGGTGAATTGGCGAGGACCACTATGGCCGCTGTCGGGAGTTTCCAGAGGAAAAGGTGGGCAAACAGGTACGGCTCGCCATCTGTGCCCATCAACACCAACATTTTCTCCATTAATTCGACCGCCGACCCGTCTCCCAACTCGGAGTGCGTCAGGAGCCTTTCCGCTCTCTAGCAGTCCGAGAGCGTCTAGCGTTGGGTCAGCGCTGTCTTGAGAGCATCATATTTGCCGTGGGCTGGGGGCCGTTGGAGCAGGCTCGCCACCTGCTGTGTTGTGCGTGCGTCCAGTGCTGCAACCACATAGTAGTACTTGGTGTCATCCGCCGTCACTCCATGGAGTGCGAACTGGGCCTCGGTGTAGAGAAACCAAGCCGTCGGGTCGGGCAGCCAAAAGTCTGGGAGCTTGACTGAAACGGCACATGCAGTGCTGGCTTTTCCAGTCCGGACCGTCTCCAGGGTGTTTGCCTTGAATTCCATTTTACGTCAAAGGTCACCAGTGTAGAGAGAAATAAGCAGGCGAGGCAGTGAGCTGGATCAGCGTGGACTTTATTTCTCTCTATCCTCAAGTCAACAAGAATAATCCCAGGAAGCGGGGCATCTCTCTTTTATATGTTACATGCCTTGCCTAGCGACCTGGGGGCTCACACGACAATACACATTATCACAATGCCTGTCTGCGCATTACCATACAGTCCTTCAGCACTATAAACAAACAGTCCTTCAGCGCCATTAACATACAGTCCTTCAGCACCATTAACGTACAGTCCTTCAGCACCATTAACATACAGTCCTTCAGTGTGAGTGGAGAATGTGACGTCTAGGTCCCCCACACCTGAACTATTCCAATGCAGTACCAGAAATACCCACAAGATACTGCAGGCGAGAAATTAAAATTACATGGTCCACTGTATCAAAAGCGGCGGTTAGGTCTAGCAGAACAAGAACCACATAATCACCAGAATCAGACATCAAAAACATGTCATTAAAAACCCTTAATAGTGCTGACTCTGTACTATGTAGGGTTTTAAAACCAGATTGGAACACCTCCAGAATATCATGTTCATCCAAAAAAGCCTTCAACTGGAAATAAACTATTTTCTCCAATATTTTTGAAATAAAAGGCAGCTTGGAGATTGACCGAAAATTATTGAACACAGAGTGGTCAAGACCAGATTTCTTAATTAGGGGTTTAACTACTGCATGCTTAAAATTTGCAGGAACCACACCAGAAGTTAAACTGTTGTTTAAAATGGTTAAAACTGATTGACCTATGCTAGGAAAGATTTCTTTAAAAAATCGAGGAGGGAGAGCATCACAAGGAGAACCTGAGGGCTTAATATGATCAACCACATATTTCACTTCCGCCCTCCAAAGAGAGCAGACGCTTTTTCTCCCAGCTCTGGCTCCTTATCTCTCTCCTTCCCTAACTGACTGGATCCCAGCTTGCTATTGTCTGTCTGCGTGGCTTTACTGCTGATTATCAAATGAAATTATGAATTTAATAAGCTGGGCTTTGAACGCAATTGACACTGTTTTTTCAACGAGAAAAACTGGCCCGGGGGAGCCAATTTGCCCCGCAGGAACAGCTGCCGCGGGTTATTTGAAGGACACAAGTAATTGGAAACTCTTGTGCCTGTGTGATCTCTCTATCGAAGATGTTGAAGATTTATACCTCTTCGTAGCAATGGTCATCGGAATTCTACTGATTGGATCTGGGATTGTTCTGGTGTACCGCAAATTGAAGAAGATGGACGGAGCCTATCAAAAAGCGGACCCGGCGAGGCTCAACCATCAAATTGACCAACTGGGCAGGACTCTGACAGTGGCTAATGGAGAACTGTCTAGGAAAATGGATTACATCACGATCACGCTGAGAGCCGTCCATGATAATTTCAACGTACAGCCATGAAGGATTTGAGCACTGAATCTGTAAGAGAATATAAAGTTTCTTCTCTGAAGTCAGTGCTATTCGACCTGTTTTGACGCCCTCAGCACACAGTCCTCCAGATTATCTTCAGTATATACTTATTTTTCATAACATGGCGGGCAGCATTTGACTCTCAAGGACAGCCAGCTGTCTGGCAAACTATTCCATCTGCCGTGCCAAGGACACGGCCCTCTGCCCAGACGGTAGAATACATCTGCTGCGGAAGAGGACTTTGTTGTCCCTAACTGATATCACTGTTTGCACTCAACACCCTCACTCACACTGACTCACTATACTGACTTGAAGATTTTTCATTCACTGCTCTCTTTGTGTCATTGTATGGATTCTATTGTCTGCTATTTGTGCATTGAGAGTTTCTTTCTTGTAATCATAATATTGATCCATATATGAACTGTATTCTGATAACAAGCTTTTTTCTCTCTCCTACTGGTTTGTCCTCTTTCTCCCCCATTGCCTTCCCTGTTCCCATTCTGTGACAGGCGCGTCACTGACGCTGCCGCGTCACTGAAAATGTCAACTATGTCGTTCTCAGTGTCAAGTCAAATCCCTCGTATATTTACCAGTTATTTACTGTGAATGTACTTGGCAATAAATCTTTTCTGATTCTGAACCACATCTGTAATTGTTACAAGGTCACAGGCTCAAACTGATTAAAAACAGCAGAGCAAGGGACAGGCACAGAGGGCTCAGAGGCAGGAGCTGGGATAAGAGCCCTAATGATGGGGAACTTATCAATAAAAAATGTAAAAAGTCATTGCATGTTACAGATGATGCTTCCATATTGACAGACGGTGAAGCATTAAGAACAAAATCAATAAATTTAAATAACACACGTGGATCATGACAGTTTGCTGCAATAATATTAGATCAATATTCCATTTTAGCCTCTTTAACACAATTTTGGTGGAGATGCAGCAGTCTTTAAGATTTGAAATGAACCTGCAACTTGTCTTCTTCCACCTGCTCCCAGCTTTGTGGCATTCCTGTCTGGCTGCCCGAGTTCTGTCATTGAACCATGGTTCGCATTTGGCTCTGGGCTGCTTAATTTATAATGGAGCCACAGAGTCCAGGACAGTTTGGCAAGAGGAGTAAAACCAGGAACTGAGGTCCTCCGTATCAGACAAAGTAAAATCCGGGGGAGCACAGAGCTGGGTAAAAGCAGCAGAAAACTGGCCAGCAGTGGAGGGGTTAAAAATTCTACAAGCTGCAGCAGGCACAACAGGTTCTGCCATGGGTCTGATGCTGGCTTAAAGTGTTTATATTTAAAAGTGCCACCAAGTCCAATATGTTGGCATAAGTAGAATTAAAAATGTCCGACAGTCATCGAGGCTGAGCTACAGTCATAATCCTGGAGCACTTTGAAAGCAAAAACTTCAGAGAAGCAAGCTGCAATTAAGGGGTAAAATGCAAGTCCAGCAGACCGGGTGCATGATTTAGCCTGAGACTGGCGGTGTGAAACATTAAATAAAACAACAAAATGATCAGAGAGGCGGATGTCATAAATCTCACTGACATTCAGGTCCAAACCAAAGATGGCACGAGGCCCAATACATGTCCTTTTTTGTGCGTCGAGACAGAGACCAATGAGTGAGTTTTAAACAGTCAGTCTCTGACCAAGGGTTGAGATTCATACAAATGTGAATGTTAAAAATATCCGACAATTAAAAACCGATCATAGTTCACTGTTAATCCTGCCACAAAATCAGTAAAATCCTGAATAAAATCCTAGTTAAACTGTGGTGGCCGAGTAACCAGCACGCACAGGGCAGGTGTATTGAGTGCCTTAGTCTATTGTTTAAAGCACAGAGTGCATTTATGGGCATATCCAAGTCCATTTTGTTATCATGGCAGTGGGAAAACTATCTCTGTGCCATGTGGAAAGGACAAAGGGGATAGGCTAACTGGGCAGCACAGTGGTATAGTGGTTAGCATAGTTGCCTCACAGCTAGAAGGTTTCAGGTTTGAATCCCCAGGCTGGCAGGGGTAAGAACTTTTCTAGTGAGGAGTTGCATGTTCTCCCTGTGGTTGTGAGGATTTACTGTGGGTGCTCTGGTTTCCTCCACAATCCAAAGACATGCATATTAGGTTAAATGGCAATTCTAAATTGTCCCTAGGTATCTGTTCTTATAATAGAGGGTTAGTACTAGTAGTTCCTCTATTCTAAGTACTAGAGCGTTAGTACTTAGAATAGAGGGTTAGTACTAGTGAAAGCTGAGAGTGGTCTTTGAGACTAAAAAAGCACTATATAAGTACAGATTCTAATTATTCAGAGGTGTGTTTAGGGTGTAGCATGCAGTAACCCAATGAGAAGCATTCCTGCCCTTCCCTTTAATACACAAAGGTGCATGATATAAGGTGAATTGTGATCATGATGTGTTTACCTCAGAGGAAAATGGGTTTCTGGCCAAAGGGCATGAGTGACGAAAAAACCCACTTGATAGTAATGCTGTTGGGCATTAAGCCAGACATTAATTACAGTCAATGCCCAGTCAGTTATTTTATGAAGAAGGATGAGGAGAATATGATTAAACAATGCGGCATGCGCAGATGCACACCTGACTTGTTCCACTTCATTGTGCAACACAAGCTTTGGAGAAAACAGATCTGCTGAATAATTTGAAAAATCCACACACCATTTTTTTTCCTCTATGCAGTGAAAAACTGACTCTTTTGTCAAATAATTTGGAATATATTACAGAGTATATGTGGATAGTTTGTATTTAACTGTCCTCAGATTAATACATTTAACAGATGAACAACAGCTGTGTGTTTTTCATTAACCTGGACACGACACTTGAGCACAAACGAACACAAGATTGCAGGACATGCCTATGAGGACACAGACATAATAGATTATGTATGTGGACAGAATACTTGTCACATACTTGGAGAGGTTTGTAGTTTGAAATTTTCAGCCTGACAGTCCCATCCCGTCACAGGTTTTAGGCATCGCCTCCACTGTTTAATGGATCCACACTGGCCACTGTGCCCACCGAGCCTCAGGTACTGGTCTGTCAGAACTGGTCACAGAGGCAGTAGCAGCTGAGGCTCAGTGAAGAGCAAATCCTCTTACCTTTGCACCTCTCCAGATTGTTACAGTCTATGGTGAAAAGTGAAATGCACACACACTCCCTGTTAATTCATTCATTCATTCCCCTAACCAACACCGGAGTGGTGGTCTAGAGGTAGAGCATCCACCCCACAACCGGGAGGTCAAGTTTCAACTCCCGGCCAGGTCATGCCAAAGACCATATAAAAATGGAACTTCCTGCCATCCAGCTTGGTGCTCAGCAAAATAGAAAGGAGGATGGAAATGTGGGCAGTAGTGGCTCTGAAGGTAGAGCGGGTTTTCAAATAACCAGAGAGTTAACAGTTCAAATCCCGTTCTACCCAGCCATCCTGCCGTTGTGTCCCTGGGTAAGACACTTTATCTACCTGGCCTCCAGTGTCCATGACACTGGGTATGAATGTGTATAAATGTTCAGTAGTGGTCGGAGAGGCTGTTTGCGTGGATTGGCAGCTGTGGCTACAGTAGTAGCTTACTACTATCAATGTCTGTCTGGAGTGAATGAATAGATAGATAGATAGATAGATAGATAGATAGATAGATAGATACAGTGGGACAAAAAAAGTATTTAGTCAGCCACCAATTGTGCAAGTTCTCCCACTTAAAAGATGAGAGAGGTCTCTAATTTTCATCATAGGTATACATCAACTATGAGAGACAAATGAGGAAAAAAAAATCCAGAAAATCACATTGAAGGATTTTTAATGAATTAATTGGTAAATTCCTCGGTAAAATAAGTATTTGGTCAATAACAAAAGTTCATCTCATTACTTTGTTATATACCTTTGTTGGCAATGACAGAGGTCAAACGTTTTCTGTAAGTCTTCACAAGGTTTTCACACACTGTTGCTGGTATTTTGGCCCATTCCTCCATGCAGGATCTCTCTAGAGCAGTGATGTTTTGGGGCTGTCGCTGGGCAAACGGACTTTCAACTCCCTCCAAAGATTTTCTATGGGGTTGAGATCTGGAGACTGGCTAGGCCACTCCAGGACCTTGAAATGCTTCTTACGAAGCACTCCTTCGTTGCCCGGGGTGGTGTGTTTGGGGTCATTGTCATGCTGAAAAGACCCAGCCCTGTTTCATCTTCAATGCCCTTGCTGATGGAAGGAGGTTTTCACTCAATATCTCACGATACATGGCCCCATTCATTCTTTCCTTTACACAGTATCAGTCGTCTGGTCCCTTTTGCAGAAAAACAGCCCCAAAGCATGATATTTCCACCCCCTGCTTCACAGTCGGTATGGTGTTCTTTCTCCTCCAAAACACGACAAGTTGAGTTTATAACCGAAACAGTTCTATTTTGGTTTCATCTGACCATATGACATTCTCCCAATTCTCTTCTGGATCATCCAAATGCCTCTGTAGCAAACTTCAGATGGGCCTGGACCTGATACTGGCTAAAGCAAGGGGACACGTCTGGGCACTGCAGGATTTGAGTCCCTGGCAGCGTAGTGTGTTACTGATGGCAGCCTTTGTTACTTTGGTCCAGCTCTCTGCAGGTCATTCACTAGGTACCCCCGTGTGGTTCTGGGATTTTTGCTCACCGTTTCTCGTGATCATTTTTGACCCCATGGGTGAGATCTTGCGTGGAGCCCAGATCGAGGGAGATTATCAGTGGTCTTGTATGTCTTCCATTTTCTAATAATGCTCCACAGTTGATTTCTTCACACCAAGCTGCTTACCTATTGCAGATTCAGTCTTCCCAGCCTGGTGCAGGTCTACAATTTTGTTTCTGGTGTCCTTTGACAGCTCTTTGGTCTTGGCCATAGTCGAGTTTGGAGTCTGACTGTTTGAGGTTGTGGACAGGTGACTTTTATACTGATAAAAGTATAAAAACAGTGCTTGGCTCTGTACCAGGATCTGGGATCTTGGATCGTCACTTCCTTGTGGTAACGTATCGTCACTTCCTGTTTTGCTGTCTGCCTGTGTGGTTTGCTCTCCAGCCACTAGCTAGCCACTAGCTATGGCTACTAGCTCTCTTTCCTCTCCTCCTCTGGTGTGCTCTCTCTGTCAGATGTTTAGCTACACCTCTGCCTCTTTTAGTGATAACGGTAAATGTAATAAATGTTGTCTTTTTGAGGCTCTCGAGGCGAGGTTGTCTGATTTGGAATCCCGGCTCCGCTAGCTTAGGCCCCCCTGTCAGCGGTTCCACGGCTCTCCTCAGCAGCAAGGAGACTGGGTGGGTGACGGTGAGAAGGAAGCCTAGTCGCAAAGCCCCGGTACACCACCAACCTGTTCACGTTTCTAATCGTTTTTCCCCGCTCAGCGACACACCCGCTGAGGAAAAAACTCTGATCATTGGCGACTCTGTAGTCAGAAACGTGAACCTAGAGACTCCAGCGGCCATAGTCAAATGCATTCCTGGGGCCAGAGCAGGCGACATCGAGTCAAATTTGAAAATGCTGGCTAAAAGTAACTGTAAATATTCCACAATTGTTATGCACGCCGGCATTAATGACATCCGTCTCCGGCAGTCGGAAGCCACGAAACTTAATATAGAATCGGTGTGTGACTTTGCAAAAACGATGTCTGCCACTGTAGTATTCTCTGGGCCCCTCCCCAATCTGACCAGTGATGACATGTTTAGCCGCTCGTCATCCTTGAACCGCTGGCTGTCTGTGTGGTGTCCTAAAAATGACGTGGGCTACATTGACAATTGGAGCTCTTTTTGGGGAAAACCTGGTCTTATGAGACGAGACAGCATTCATCCCACTTTGGATGGTGCTTCTCATTTATCTAACAATCTGGCATCTTTTTTATCCAAATTTCCAAAACCGTGACTACTCAGAGTTGGGACCAGGAAGCAGAGTCGCAGTCTTACACGCCTCTCTGCAGCTCCTCTTCATCCGCCACCCCTCAGCTTAGCCCCTGTCTTCCCCATCAGAGAATCGTTGTCTGCTCCCTCCAAAGTAAATAAAAATATAATGCATAAGCATCCCAAAGTGATAAAGCAAAATATTGGTAAAACTCAAATTAAACATAAAGCCTCTAAATTGAATGAATTGGCCTCTGTTCCTCCTCATAATTTAAAAATTAAATGTGGTTTATTAAATATTAGGTCTCTAACTCCCAAGTCTCTGTTAGTCCATGATCTGTTAATTGATCATCAGATTGATTTAATTTCCCTTACAGAGACTTGGTTAGGGCAAGAGGATCATGTTGGTTTAAATGAATCAACTCCCTCTGGTTATTTAAACTGTCAAAATCCCAGTAGTTCTGGTCGTGGAGGAGGAGTAGCAACAATTTACCATTCCAAATTACTAGTTAATGTAAAGCAAAAAACATGTTATAATTCCTTTGAGGGCCTGATCCTCAGTATTGGGCACTTTAGCAATTTTAGGTTAAACCCAATTTTATTTGCCATAGTTTATCATCCCCCATCAACCTACTCAGAATTTTTATCCGAATTTGCTGATTTCTTAGCTGATTTAAGATAAGATAAGATAAGATAAGCCTTTATTAGTCCCACAACGGGGAAATTCCAGGATTGCAACAGCACAGGGATAGCAACACTCAGAGCAACAATCAGAAGGCAAGAAAAAAAAACAAGCAAGCAAGAGCAGCTAATAAACATATGTACGTATTACTATAAAATATATATATATATACACACACACACAGACACACAGTGCAGAGCATTGTAGCTGGATGGAATAAATATATGAATATATGAACACACAGTGCAGAGCATTGTAGCTAGATGGAATAAATATGTAAATATATAAACACCCACAGTACAGAGCATTGCAGCTAGGTGGAATAAATATGCAAGTATATAAACACACACAGTGCGGAGCAATGTAGCTAGATGGAATAATATGTAGATATATAAATATATAAACACAGCCCAGTGCTGAGCATTGTAGCTAGATGGAATAAATATGCAAATATATAAACACACACAGTGCAGAGCATTGTTGCTAGATGGAATGAAACAGCATAACCGTCTACTTAGTTATCCTACATGGTATGATTATGTGCCCATACATATTCTCACCCTCCATAGCGACCGGTATGTTCCTAGTTGTATGCCGGAGGGGACCATTGTGTAAGTCTATTGCATCTTTTGCATTAAAAAAAAAACTATTAGTTTGTTACGTCTTTTTGCTATCTCTGCGAGCAGCCCTGCTTAGGTTGTACAGTCTGACAGCCGTTGGTAGGAAGGACCTACGAAACCTCTCGGTTGTGCACCTGGGATGATGTAGTCTGCTGCTAAATGAGCTCCTCAGTGCATTCAGTATGTCCTGCATAGGGTGGAACTCGGACTCCAGCAGAGATGACAGTTTAGCCACCGTCCTTCTCTCTCCTATCTCCTCCATCGGATCAAGGCGCTGCCCCAGGACAGAGCTAGCTTTCTTAATCAGTTTGTTCAGTCTCTTCCTATCGGCTGCAGTAATGCCACTGCCCCAGCAGACCACTCCAAAAGTGATGGCTGATGCCACCACCGTGTCATAGAATGACTTCAGCAGCGCCCCTTGTACACCAAAAGACCTGAGTCTCCTCAGCAGGAACAGCCTGCGCTGTCCCTTCTTGTAGAGTGCATCAGTATTGTGTGACCAGTCTAGTTTATTGTTCAGATGAATACCCAGGTACTTATAGGATGTCACCATCTCGATGTCTGTTCCCTGTATATTTACTGGTGAAATCTGATAGAATAATTATAGTAGGGGACTTTAATATACATGTGGATGTAGATAGTGACTGCCTTAATGTGGCATTTAATTCAATATTAGACTCGATTGGGTTTTCTCAGAAAGTAGGAAATTCTACTCATTACCTCCACCATACATTGGACCTTGTTCTGACATATGGCATAGAAATAGAAAATCTCGTGTCTCCTCATAACCCTGTACTGTCAGACCATTGTCTGTTAACCTTTGATTTTACTATTTCTGACTATTTGGCTCCTAAAGAAAAATATTATTACAGTAGATACCTCTCAGATGATGCTGTTACCAAATTTATGCAGATTGTTTCCTCTATGCCATGTGTCAACACAACGGAAATAAGCTATAGACAGCTTGCTCCTTCTGTAATTGATAACATGATGGATAGTGTTTCAGCTTCTCTGCATCAGACTCTAGACTTGGTGGCCCCCTTAAAAAAGAAAAAGTCTAATCAGAGATTTCTAACTCCTTGGTTCAACACAGAAACTCGTAGCTTAAAACACAAGACTCGTCAATTAGAAAGAAAATGGCGCTCCACTAATTTAGATGAAATCTATTTAGCTTGGAGAAATCATCTTTTAATTTATAAAAAATCTCTTAGAAAAGCTAGAATGAGTTATTACTCTGCATTAATAGAAGAGAACAAGAATAATCCCAGGTTTCTTTTCAGTACTGTAGCCAGGTTGACAAAGAGTCAGGACTCTGTCAATCCTAGCATTCCCTTAGAGCTTACTAGTCAGGACTTTATGAACTTTTTCAATAATAAAATTTCATCCATCAGAGATAAAATCAATCAGATTCTTCCCACAGTTAACTTAAATACTGTAACTACTACAACTCCTTCTATTGATGTCTGTCTTGATGAGTTTACTCCAATCGACCTTTGTGAGTTAGACAAAATAGTTTCCTCATCCAAACCTTCAACTTGTCTTTTAGACCCTATTCCTACCAGGTTATTTAAAGAAGTCTTCCCACTTATTGGTAGCTTTATTCTTCATATAATCAATTCTTCATTAACTTTAGGCCATGTACCGCAGGCTTTTAAAACGGCTGTAATTAAACCCTTACTCAAAAAGCCAACGCTAGATCCAGGAGCTTTAGCTAACTATAGACCAATCTCTAATCTCCCTTTCATTTCAAAAATCTTAGAAAGAGTTGTTGCTACGCAATTATTTGACCACCTGCAGGGAAATGGTTTACTTGAAGAGTTTCAATCTGGGTTTAGAATCCATCATAGTACTGAAACAGCCTTAGCGAAGGTCACTAACGATCTCCTCATTGCATCTGATAATGGACTAGTTTCTGTACTTGTCCTTTTAGACCTTAGTGCAGCTTTTGATACTATCTATCATAATATTCTACTTGATAGATTAGAACACTATGTTGGACTTAATGGAACTTTGTTGCAGTGGTTTAGATCTTATTTATCTGATAGGTTCCAGTTTGTTCATGTAAATAATGAGTTTTCTTTCAACTCAAAGCTCAGTCATGGAGTTCCACAGGGATCTGTGCTAGGCCCTACTCTTTTTAGTTTATATATGCTTCCATTAGGCAACATTATTAGAAAGCACTGTATACAGTACATTTTCATTGTTATGCTGATGACACACAATTATACCTGTCAATGAAGCCAGATGATAGTAATCAATTTGCCAAGTTAGAAGCCTGTCTTAAGGAAATCAAAGCTTGGATGACTTGTAATTTCGTGCTATTAAATTCAGATAAGACTGAAGTCATTCTTGTTGGCCCAAAAAACCTTAGAAATTCCTTTCCAAATCAAACTTTCAGTTTGGATGCGGTTACTCTTTCTCTTAATAGCTCTGTGAGGAACCTTGGAGTTGTTTTTGATCAGGATTTGTCCTTCAATTCACATATTAAATTTGTTTCTAAGACTGCCTTCTATCATTTGCGTAATATTGCCAAGATTAGGAGCATCTTGTCTCAGAGTGATGCTGAGAAACTGATCCACGCTTTTGTTAGCTCGAGATTAGATTATTGTAATTCTTTATTATCAGGCTGTCCTAAAACATCTTTAAAAAGTCTTCAGCTGATCCAAAATGTTGCAGCAAGAGTTTTAACAGGTACTAGAAAGAGAGATCGTATCTCTCCGGTTCTGGCCTCCCTTCATTGGCTTCCCATAGAGTTTAGAATTAAGTTTAAAATCCTTCTTCTTACTTACAAAGCTCTAAACAATCAGGCTCCTTTTTATTTAAAAGATCTGATACTACCGTATTATCCTAACAGAGCACTACGCTCCCAAAATGCAGGATTACTTGTAATACCTAGAATCTCCAAAAGTACAATGGGAGGCAGAGCCTTCAGTTATCAAGCTCCTCTCCTGTGGAATCAGCTGCCAAGCTGGATTCGGGAGTCAGACTTGATCTCTGTTTTTAAAAATAGGGCTAAAACCTACCTTTTTGATATAGCCTACAATTAGGGAGGGATCATGTGTTTCTGAACCCACCCTTAGTTATGCTGCTAATAGGTTTAGTCAGCCGGGGGACCTCCAGTAATGCACTGGGCCTCACTCCTTTTCTCATTCTCAATGAAATATTTTTTTTGCTGGTCATTAACATTTGTTTGTTCTCTCCCATAGATTGAGTCCCCATCGTGCTGTTTGCTCTCTACATGTCTGTTCTTTTCTTCTTCTCTATCCCCTCACCCCCCAGCCAGTCGCAGCAGATGACTGCCCCTCCCTGAGCCTGGTTCTGCTGGAGGTTTCTTCCTGTTAAAAAGGGGTTTTTCCTCTCCACCGTCGCCAAGTGCTTGCTCACAGGGGATCGCCTGATTGCTGGGGTCTTTCTGCAACTGTGGGGGTTCCCCCTACAGTTGATCGTGCTATGAGATGACTGTTGTTGTGAAATGGCGCTATATAAATAAAGTTGAATTGAATTGAATTGAATAAAGAGTTCAAACAGGTGCCATTACACACAGAGCTACCAGAGGACTGATCCACCGCTGTAGCTTTCACTACTTACAGTAGCTGTGTGGCCTAGGGTCAGAGAAACGGAGATAGGCGCCGCCCATATACACCTTCAGGTGTGAAGGGATTAACTAACTAACTAACTAACAGATGCCATTAATACAGGTAATGAGTGGAGGACAGAGGAGTCTCTTAAAGAAGAAGTTACAGGTCTGTGAGAGCCAGAAATCTTGCTTGTTTGTAGGTGACCAAATATTTATTTTACCGAGGAATTTACCAATCAATTCATTAAAAATCCTTCAATGTGATTTTCTGGATTTTTTTTTTCTCATTTTGTCTCTCATAGTTGAGGTATACCTATGATAAAAATTGGAGACCTGTCTCATCTTTTAAGTGGTAGAACTTGCACAATTGGTGGCTGACTAAATACTTTGTTGCCCCACTGTAGATGTACTTTATTGATCTCAAACTGGGAAATTACAGTGTAAGCGCAGCATGATAGTAAACAGCCAAACAACAGAAACACACACAGCATAGCTGACAAAGAGATTACCCATGGAAAGTAAAACTGCTAAAAAAGCTTATATACATCATAGATGAATAGATGGTGACTCGTATAGATACATGAATCATGCCCGCTGTACAATGCAGGACTATCAGGTGCAGAGTGAAATATGAAGTACCAATTAGACTGTAAGGTGCAGTATGGCAGCATAGTTATGACCAGAATTCAACATCAGAGTGAGTTATTGTATAGTGAAATGGCATGCGGCAAGAAAGAGTCCCTGTACCAAACTGTTTGGCAGCAAAGCTGTAGCAGTCTGGTGGAGAAAGTGCTCCGCTGTCTGTCCAGTGTGTGGTGGAGGGGGTGATCAGGATTGTCTATGATGAATCGCAATTTATTTTGTGTCCTCCTCGCCACCACGGTCTCAGAGGTCTCCGGCCTGAGACCAACAACAGAGCCAGCCCTCTTCATAGTCTTGTCAAGTCTGTTGGTGTCGCTGGCTCTGATACTGCTACCCCAACAGACAGCAGCAAAGAAGATGGTACTGGCAACAACAGCCTAGTAGAAAAGCACAACCATCCTGTTGCACATGAAGGATCTCAGCTTCCTCAGAAAGTAGAGTCTCCTCATCCCCTTCTTGTGTGAAGCATCAGTGTTGGATCTCCAGTCCAGTCCATTGCTGATCATGACACCCAGGTATTTGCAGTCCTAAACTACCTCCACACTTCCCCCCTAATCTGCAATGGCTGTGAAGGCATCCTCTTCTTCCTGAAGTCAATCACCATCTCTCTTGTTTTGCTGACATTCAGCCTCATGTGATTCTGCTCTGTCCACTCCACAAATCTGTCTACCAGTACCGTGTACTCCCCCTCCTCCCTCCTCTTATACACCCAACAGCAGCTGAGTCGTCAGACAATTTCTGCAGGTGGCATGACTCAGTGTTGTACTGAAAGTCAGTGGTGTATAAGGTGAAGAGAAAAACAGAGAGCACAGTCCCCTGTGGAGCCCCCATATCACTAACCACCATGTCAGACAAGACACTGCCCAGCTGGACAAACTGTAGCCTGGCTGTCAGGTAGTCAGTAATCCAGGAGATCACAGAGTTGTCGACCCCCATCACCCGCAGCTTCTCACCCAGCAGCAGTGGCTGGATAGTGTTAAAGGCACTGGAGAAATCAAAGAATGTGATTCTCACAGTATCTCCTCCGCCATCCAGGTGCAGATGGGCTCATTGCAGCAGATAGATGACAGCATCTTCAACTCCTAAATGGGGCTGATATGCAAACTGCAAAGGGTCCAGCCACGTCTTCACCTGCGGCCTCAGGTAGGCTAAAACCAGTCTCTCCAGGACCTTCATCACATGAGATGTGAGGGCAACTGGTCGATAGTCATTCAGGTCAGATGGAGACGACTTCTTGGGGACAGGAACCAGGCAGGACATCTTCCACAGTACCGGTACTCCCTCCAGACTCAGACTCAGGTTGTACAGGTGTTTCAGTAAAGAAGCTAGCTGGTTGGCACAGGTCCTCAGGGTCCTGGTGGAGATGCCATCAGGGCCCGCAGCCTTCCATTGATGGAATCTCGCCAGCTGTTTCTTAACCTGGTCTGTAGTCACAATGATGTGAGGGGGGGCGGTGCTGGTGTCCCCAGAGGAGAGGGAGGGGGATAAGGGTGGAGATGGAGAGAGGTGCTGCACAGGACGGTGGGGGGAGGGGTGTTTGTGGGGGGGTCTGGCTGTGTTTTGGGGGGTGTGGGGGCCTGGCTGTGTTGTAGGGGTGACAGGAGGGTGGGGGGTTTAGGGGTCTGGTTGTGTTGTGGGGGTGACAGACACTGAGTTGAACCTATTAAAAAACAGATTCAGCTCATCAGCTCTCTCAAGGCTCCCAGATGTCTGTCTCTCCCCTTACACCCAGTTATTTGTTTCATTCCCATCCACACATCCTTAGTTTTATTTTGCCTTTATCCTCCAACTTCCTCCTGTAATTGTCTTTACACCTCCTCAGCATCTCTCTCAGTTCCTCCTTGTCTCCACACCTAAAAGCTCTCTTCTTGTTGTTCAGAACTGCTTTCAGGTCACTGGTGATCCATGGTTTGTTGTTGGGGAAACAGTGTACGGTCTGAGCTGGCATGGTTGTATCTTCACAGAATTTGATGTATTCTGTGATGCAGTCGGTCATATTGTCTATGTCCACCACATGTGGTTCACAGATCATGCCCCAGTCCGTCATCTCAAAGCAGTCCTATTGTACATCAGCAACCTCCTGTCCTCACAGTCTGTGTATAAGCAGGCTGCCTTTGCACAAGGGGAACGTACTTGGGTGATAACAGAACCATGTTGTGATCTGATTTGCCAATGGGGGGAGAGCTGTGGTACTATATGCATCTCTGACATTGGCATACAGAAGATCCAGCGTTTTATCTTCTCTGGTGGGACAGTCAACAAACTGGTGAACGTTTGGTAGTGTTTTTCCCAGTGAGACACAATTAAAATCACCCGTGATGGCCATAAATGCATCAGGGTGCTTCTCCAGTAATGTGGCAGTAGTGGAGCTGATGACGTCACAGGCCACCGCTGCATCAGCTGATGGAGGGATGTAGATGATAATTACAATGGCACACGTGAATTCTCGCAGCATATAATAGGGTCGCATACTCAGAGCCAGCAGTTCAATGTCCAGGCTGCAGCGCTTTTCCATCACATAAATGTGTCCAGGATTACACCACCTTTCATTGACAAGAAGTGCTATTCCTCCTCCCCTCTTTTTCCTGCTACTTATAAGGTCCCTGTCCCACCGGATAGTCTTAAAGCCAGGTATCGCTACGTTGATATCCGGGATCTGTGAGTGTAACCACGTCTCTATAAAACACATGATTCTACACTCACGATATTCCTTTTGCATCCTGACCAGCGCTGTGAGCTCATCTGCTTTGTTTCCGAGCGACCCCATGTTACCTGTGATGAACATCGGTACAGAGGGTCTATGCTTTCTTCTCCTCATTCTTACTTTAGTTCCAGCCCTTCTTCTGTGGTATTTCCTCCTGAGCTCATGAGGAATGAGGGACTTTGCTCCGGGCAGCGGCGCTGGCCTCCTCATTGTAGTCAGCTGGTCGCATGTGTAAACAATGCATTCACCCACACCTCTTTTGTTCTCCATTGCCGAGAATTATTCGCATGCCAAGAATTACATCCCATACTGTCAAAGTCAATACAACAGTGCCAAGAACTGCTCGCGTGCCGAGAATTGCATCCAGTCGTTGCAAGCAGGTGTTTAGTGTAAGTCAAGTCAATACAACTATATACTTTGAAAATACTTTGAAAAAATGATTACCCTTTTTACCGACAATGCATTAATGCAAAATCTCGACTTTGAAGACTGTAAAATGTGGAGTTAGATCACTATGATTTCTAACCCTCTTTGAAACACTAAAATGTCTGGAGAATAAACATAATTTAAAGATAATTTACAAGAGATAATAACAATTTTTACTTCTAAAAATTTATAATGGATACTTCTAAAAATGCAAAAATGGTTACAAGCCTGGCTGTAGTGTTATATTTTATAGTTTTGGCGGATGGGATGCAGTTGTCGGCAAGTGAGCCATTCTCGGCATAACACTGGCAGACTTTGGACAAATGAGATGAAATATCACTTTTCATATTCTGTAAGTGACTGTTGAAAACATGGACTGATAAATAACTTATTAACTGTTCACTCATTAAGCTTTCAATGCACTTACTTACTGCTCTCTGCCTCTCTGTCTGTGTGTGTGTAAGGAGCCACAGCAGCCTTGCCCACGGGAGAGAAACAGATTGGACTAAATCACTGTGAGGATGTGGGGGTTCTAATCTTTCAATACTTATAAATGTACTATGCTGTCCAAATAAAACATGTTTGTGTTTACAATGTGATTTTTTTGGGGGGGGGACACTGCGTCCCCCCTGGGATTTGATGATGTCAGGCTCTTGAGGATTTTTTGGTCTACTTCACTTTGTCAGGCAGGTCCTATTTAAGTGATTTCTTGATTGAGAACAGGTGTGGGAGTAATCAGGCCTGGGTGTGGCTAGAAAAACTGAACTCAGCTTTCCAAAGATGTGATAAACCACAGTTAATTTATGTTTTAACGGGCAGGGGGGGGGGTCACTTTTTCACACAGGGCCATGTACTTTTGGACTTTTTTTTAACCCTTAATAATAAACACCTTCATTTAAAAACTGCATTTTGTGCTTACTTGTGTTATCTTTGTCTAATATTTAAATTTGTTTGATGATCTGAAATATTTACAAAAAAAAAAAAGAGAAATCAGGAAGGGGGCAAACACTTTTTCACACCACCGTGTGTGTATACATATATACAGTGTATATATACACACACACATATTAAATTAAAACTAAATCACCCTTTATTGTCATTCAACCATACAACATTCATGTACAGTAGAACGAGATTGTGTTTTACCTATCTACAGTGTTAATCACACACACTCCAAGTGTAGAATCAGAGGGCTGCTGCCATGCAAGGCGCCGTCACAGATTTCCCTCCTCCATTCCATTATTGCTGAGCACCAAGCTGGACGGCAGGAAGTTCCACTTTTATATGGTCTTCGGCATGACCCGGCCGGGATTTGAGCCCCTGCCTCCCGGGTGTGGGGCGGATGCTCTATCAACTGAGCCACCACTCCGGTATATATATACACACATACAGTGTATATATATATATATATATATATATATATATATATATATATATATATATATATATATATATATATACTGTATATATATATATATAATGGACTCACTGTATGTGCTTTGAGATATCACTTGACAGGTAAAGCGCCATATAAATCTAATCCATTATTTTTATTATTAGAACCAATACGAGGGAGCGCTGAAAAGTTCATAGGCTGAAAAGGGCATCGTGGTCAAATTTGCCCAAATGTGGTTTATTTTTCAACCTCAGGGATCATAGCGCTGCAACATGATGGAAGAAGTGTGTTGACCGAAAGGAAGACTATGTTGAAAAATACACCACATTTGGTCAAATTTGACCACTATGAACTTTTCAGCCCTCCCCCCATCATAATTAGTTAAATTCCCTCTGTAAATGTAAAACATATTGCTGAAATACCATTGACATTGCACTGCTGACTACAGATCTTTTTGCTGATCAAAAGCACATTGTGACAAAATACATCAAAATACCAACATGCTGAGATTGCGCCAGTGCCACACCTGTTTTAAATGAATCCCCTCCTTGCAATGTAAAGTGGGAGCACAGTCTACAGGTAATTAGATTGCATGACACAGACCACGCGCTGATAAATCCAAAGGGGCAAGACAGGAAGCCTGGCACACAAATGCACACTTTAGATCGTCGTTATAGGGTCTATAGCTTCTTCCAACACACTGGCTGGGTTGGAGAATTGTCACCAGTAGCTCCAAGATTTATGCAATTTTGTGATGTTCACTATAGCATCCAAATATTCCTTGTTCCTGTTTTGTTATAATTTCTATTTTTGTAAGGTTTGGACATGGCTGTGCTCATGTCCTCGCTTTATGTTCTTATTTGGTCTTTCTGTTACTCTCTGGACATGAGTTCAGCCATGTCCTCGCCCTGTGTTATTATGTTTCTTTGTGTTTTCTTCTCAAGTCATGTACCTCTAGTTATCAGGTTTATTATTATTATTGTGGCCAGTTTTGCTCAAAGTCTTAGTCACCATGGTCCTTGTCTGTCTTAGTCCCTGTCATGGTCCTGTCTCTCCCAGTCCTCTGTTCATGCCTCATGTTTACCCCTTTGTCTCAGTCCATCATGTTTTTCCATACCGATAGCCATTCCCTGCTTTTCTCTGACTGCCCGTAATTGTACCCACCTGTTCCTCGTCGCCTTCATTACCTCCCGGCCTATATATGTCTGTGCCCAGGTCCTTGTCAGAGGTGGCATCATTAATGTCTTCTTGTCAGTGAGTATCTCTTGCCTATGCATAATCTTAGTCTAGTCCAGCCTTGTCAGTTGGTCTGTCTGCCTTTTGTTTTGTTTGCAGCCCATGCACTGCCATTCATTTGTGTTTAAGTTTTTCTGCACCATATTTCTGCCTGCGTCTGAGTCCTGTGCCCACAAACTTTAACAATTTTTACTTTTTGCAGGGGGCATTATGTTCATCCAGCAAATGCAGCCAGTCAGAGGCTTACTCCCGCATATCAAGTATTAGGTCCAAATCTTAACTTTCTGAAACTTTTGCCCTTTTGATAAATTGTTTTTTAAGTAGAGATCTGACCTTGGTGAAAGAAAAATGCACCTCAGTGTTTTGATTTTTCTAAGAACATGCAGCTGCAAAGCATTGTTACAAATGTAATTTACAGCAATATGGACATGCTGACAATGATTTAATGTTTTTAAGAATAATGATACATGAGTAACAACCAGTAGATTGTTTATTTTTTGCAGTTAAGTAACGTTTATTTAGATTATGTGAATAAATCACATTTAATGGGTAATATAGCATTAAATGATGTTTGCCTGAAAGATTTGTTTACAATTACATTTTTTATAGAGTAAAAAGTGTAAATTTTTCTATGTATTTCACAGCTGTAGACACTCAATCTATGCTATATTCTTGGCATGACCACCCTGTTTTACCTCATAATGGCCACTTTCTTCATTTCTTCCTCACATCTTCAATCCTGACCTACTTTTTGCTTTACTCCCCACAGTCCCATTAATCAGAGCCAACACATTGCTCTGTGGTGGTATCAGTTTTCACAGTCCCACTCAAAAACACTTTCAGCAATACAAATTAGTTGCAAAGATCAATATAAAACAAATGTCACTTTATGTCAGTATAGTCAGGCACAGTGTTAGATTGTGAAATCCATGTGTGAACGTTGTACATATGTTGATATTGTAGGCAAATGGCTTTGTTAGTATATTATACACATACATAGAAATGCATGAGGAATTGCTTTAGGTTTTGACCTAAAAACTTGTAGTTCATCACTTTTAGAAAATCATTGTACTTACCATACTTTTTTCTCAGACGAATAGTACCATTTTTACATTTCTCCAAAATGTCAGTGTAGAAACAAAGTAACATTTCTTTTGTGATGGTCAGAGAAAGTACAATACTTTTAGTAAACGGCTATGCATTAGAGAAATTAATGTAAACAATTTCATGAGTCTGGTATAAATGAAATAATATTTTACTAAAAGGTACTTGCCAGATATTTTGCACAATTTAGACTTTTTCCAACTTTCTGCATCTGCGTACGTTGGTATCTGTTAGGGTTTGTACTACAGTGGGACGGGGGGGTCAGACTCATATGCAGGGTGAGCATTTGACATTATTTATTAATGCAAAATAACACACAGAAAAGAACACAGTTAAAGGGCTGAAATGAAAGCAAAACAGACAAGGTGTAGAAAATAGGCTACATGCGGGAATAAACTCACAAGCCGGTGGGCATAAGGCACAGGTAGGAGCGTGTAATCACGCCAGAATGATGATAAGGACGCAGCACCCTAGTAAGGGGCCGCACTCCTTAAATAAAGCAGCATTAATTAATCAAAACACAAAAAGCTGTGGGTAATCAGGAACATAACAAGACAGCAAGACAAAACTCAATAAACCAAAAATGATAACAATTGCTAGGGCTAAAGACAAGGCAGAAATACCATGAAACAAGAACATGATGATGATAATAATACAGACCAAACAAAAGGTATAGACATGACCATGATAATACTTAAACTAATAAGCAGGACTACAAAGGGCTGAGACAGGAATGATAGTACAGTTGATGACAAACAAAACCTAAACGTCAGGCAGCGATAATAAAGACAAAACAGAAATCATCATAATAATCAGGCAAAACACAAAGGATCACAAAAATAAACTCAAGGCGAGGATGTGGGCTGGGGCACATGCCCTGGAGACAAGGAATAAAACTATAACTTAGGGTGAGGACATGGGGCCCAGTTCACATCCTGACAGTATCATCATGAATGGAACATACAGTATATCAGTGTTTTTTCTTTGCTTTTTTAAAATTGTAGGCTGGAGGGAATTAGTCTACCCCAGGCAATATTTTAATCTTGTGAGGTATATAAACATAGTGATTTAATGACAAGAGGGAAAGAATATCTGGGAGTTTACCACAATTATAATAACCACATGCATCTATGTATGTATACATGATTAACAGTATATTATCTTATTTTACTATTATAATGGTTGAACTTTTTTTTATCTGGCCAGCAGTTATTAAAGAGTGCAAATACGTATATAATCCATCTCCATATAATCCATGTATATAATACTGTACATCTCATAAGTTCCAAGAGATTAATCAAAGAAAATTTGATTATGTGAATCAATTACAACAAAGTATTATACTGAAAAAAGGGCTATTTTTCCACATAGTCTGTGTGTCTGTTTAGCTAAAGTGCCCTTGAGCACCATTCCCATGTAAATCAACCTCTGGATAATAGATGAGGCTGTCAAGGGTGTACAGATCCTAACCTAAACCACCGATCGAAAACAGTGATCCTCTCCAGCTCTTCAGTTTTTTTTTTTTGTTTTTTTTTCCCTCACAGTTATCCTGAAAGAACACCCGAGAAAGTATCTCACTGCCAGACCTCATACATGTGTTGGCCAGACAGCAGCACACACACTAAATCCATGTAGTGGACACAGAACAACCACACCCTGTAAGAAAGCCCACAGACTGCCAAACCGTGTTTTGTGGACAATTGCATCTTATGCAATGTTTCACTTCATCTGGGATGACTGCAAACTGTTTTGTTTAGCTGCTACAGCTATTCTCTGGTAAAATGGCAGATAGAGGCTGAGATGACAGCACCAGTTTAAAGAGGTCAGTTCAAGGTTAAAGGCAGCCAAGGTAGGTCTGTTTTGCTCTGCCAGGAAACTGTCAAAAATCACATCTGGAACCTTTCCCTCAAAGGAATCAAAATCACCTCTATCTTGATTGATTTTGTCATTCAAAATCCACACTGAAGTGATCCAAGATGGTTACTGCCTGTAGAGTAACAGCCTTGTCATCTTACATCGTTGTAGACAATTCTGCAGGTTCAAAATGTTGATAATCTACTCATCTTGATGCACATGAAACATGTTGGTGACCTTCAGAGAAAAACAAATATCTCTTGGTTCCACGTCACCTACTAAGGACATGATACAGATGTCAGAAAAGCATCACTTACAATAAAACATTACCATAAGACAATAAAAGGATACAGGTTGTCTCAAAGAAAAGCGGGCTCTTATCAAGAGAGCCAGCTGTGAGGTGAGTGTTCTGAGCAGCCAGTTGAGTCTGATAAGGAGGAAAGCAGGCCATATATAGTTTTGGTTGACTGGGCCTGACTGGCTAATTTAGTCTTCATTCTGGCCTGCTAAATTAGGGTTAAGACAAGACAAAGCAGCCAGGATAAATGTTTGTGAGCATGACAGAGATCAGGAGAAAGGGACAGATGCAGAACTACAGAGAAACAGGATATGAAGCTTAATTTTCAGTGAGTTTGGTGTTCAATTTAATTTAAGACCCCAACTAAATGGAAATTCCACACTACCCCTGTCAAAAATGGCTACATCCTCAGTTGTGTCTAGGTGGTCTATGAACAATGATGTTTGCCATCTCTTGCAAATAAATGCACTAAATCAGTGAAAGATGTTTTTATTGATTTTGTAATGATGCAAATATCCATTGCAAGATATTCAGAGTCTCAGAGCGGTACCTAACTGCAGATGGATCCCACCCACCTCTCGTGGGAAACCAGTTCGAGACGGTTTACTCTGCTTGGCAGCCAGCCCAAAATAACAGTCTGGATTGAAGATTAGAAAGTTGTGAGATTTAAGAGAAATGTACAAGTCAATTGAACAGCTGGATCATCGCTTAAATTGTGGTTACTGTAATTTGGTTCTTGTGTTGATTTTGGTTTCAGGGCAAGTCGATGCATGGAGTAGCTACATAAACATAAATAAAATTAAGACTGAACTGTTACTTGCAGTAATGCAATGCAAAATGTAGTTTACAATTTGTTGTACTTTTGCTCATATTCTATAAAACTAGTCTTGTTAAATTTGTATTTTTATACATTTTACTGTTATTTATCAAAAATGTAATATATTTTCCTGTACTTCAGGTCAGATGGACAGACCAGAGCATGTTAGATGAACCAGGAGTCAACTGACAACTGTTACAAATGATAAAAAGGAGAAAAACTGAAGTATTTTTGTCATTGCCACCACAAGCAAGGGGAAAAAACCTGATATAATTAGCGATACAGGGCAGATTACTATCAAGAAGTAAAAAAGGCCATCCAAAACTTTAGTACACAGACATCAGTCACCAAATGGACAAACAGAACCCTAGCCTATAACATCAGGGGAGCAGAAAATCAAAACACCAGCTATATAGAGTGGTGTGAAAAAGTGTTTGCCCCTTCCTGATTTCTCATATTTTTGTATGTTTGTCACACTTAAATATTTTAGATCATCAAACAAATTTAAATATTAGACAAAAATAACACAAGCAAATACAAAATGCAGTTTTTAAATGAAGGTCTTTATTATTAAGGGGGAAAAAAGTCCAAACCTACATGGCCCTTTGTGAAAAAGTGATTGCCCCCTAAACCTAATAACTGGTTGGGCCACCCTTAGCAGCAACAACTCCAATCAAGCATTTGCGATAACTGGCAATGAGTCTTTCACAGTGCTGTGGAGCAATTTTGGCCCACTCACCTTTGCAGAATTGTTGTAATTCAGCCACATTGGAGGGTTTTTGAACATGAACCACCTTTTTAAGGTCATGCCACGGCATCTCAATTGGATTCAGGTCAGGACTTTGACTAGGCCACTCAAAAGTCTTCATTTTGTTTTTCTTAAGCCATTCAGAGGTGGACTTGCTGGTGTGTTATGGATCATTGTCCTGCTGCACAACACAAGTGCGCTTCAGCTTGAGGTCACGAACGGATGGCCGGACATTCTCCTTCAGGATTTTGTGGTAGACAGCAGAATTCATGGTTCCATTTACCACAGCAAGTCTTATAGATCCTGAAGCAGCAAAACAGCCCCAGACCATCACACTACCACCACCGTATTTTACTGTTGGTATGATGTTCCTTTTCTGAAATGCTATGTTACTTTTACGCCAGATGTAATGGCACACATACTTTCCAAAAAGTTCAACTTTTGTCTTGTCAGTCCACAGGGTATTTTCCCAAAAGTATTGTTGATCATCAAGATGTTTTCTGGCAAAACTGAGATGAGCCTTTATGTTGTTTTTGCTCAGCAGTGGTTTTCGTCTTGGTACTCTGCCATACAGGCCATTTTTGCCCAGTTTCTTGAACACTGGCCTTAACTGAGGCAAGAGAGACCTGCAGTTCTTTAGATGTTGTTGTGGGGTCTTTTGTGACCTCTTGGATGAGTTGTCGCTGTTCTCTTGGGGTAATTTGGGTCGGCCTACCACTCCTGGGAAGGAGCACCACTGTTCCATGTTTTTGCCATTTGTGGATAATGGCTTTCACTGTGGTTCGCTGCAGTCCCAAAGCTTTAGAAATGGCTTTAAAACCTTTTCCAGACTGATAGATCTCAATTACTTTGTTTCTCATTTGTTCCTGAATTTCTTTGGATCGCAGCATGATGTCTAGCTTTTGAGGATCTTTTGGTCTACTTCACTTTGTCAGGCAGATCCTATTTAAGTGATTTCTTGATTGAGAACACAGGTGTGACAGTAATCAGGCCTGGGTGTGGCTAGAGAAATTGAATTCAGCTTTCCAAAGATGTGATGAACCACAGTTAATTTATGTTTTCATGGGGGGCAATCACTTTTTCACACAGGGCCATGTAGGTTTGGATTTTTTTTTCACCCTTAATAATAAACACCTTCATTTAAAAACTGCATTTTGTGTTTACTTGTGTCATCTTTGTTTCATATTTAAATTTGTGTGATGATCTGAAACATTTAAGTGTGAAAAACATACAAAAAAAGGAGAACTCAGAAAGGAGGTAAACACTTTTTCCACACCACTGTATATAACAAGCAGAACAGATATCTGCTTGCCTTATTGTGCCAAACACATTTACTTTGCCAAAAGGAACTCTGCTCATATTTGACATACAGGTGCAGCTCAATAAATTAGAATGTCCTCAAAATTAAAGAAATAAACACTTGAAATATATTACTGTGTGTAATGAATCTACAACGGGGAAAATAAGTATTGAACACATCAACATTTTTCTCATTAAACATCTTTCTGATGGAGCCATTGATCCGAGTGTCATGATTTGCCCCTCAGGGCAGAAACGAAGACCCATGCACTGAACTGTGAGTTGTGCAATTTAATCAGGAACTGACATGTTTGACAGACCCAGGGAACAGGCTCGAGACTGGATTCAATTATTTTTATTTGTAGAAAATAAGGGTGTGTGTGTGTGTGTTGTGTATGTGGACGTGAATGTATATGTCCGCAGTGGCGTCGTAGCTGGGGGTGAGCAGAGCATTGTACGACCTGGCAACCCTATAGACAAAGCAGAGGCACAGATATCAGTACTGCCCTTCTGAAGGAGCATATTAATGGATGACAGAGGCTTACTTTTACAGAAGGGGAGATGCACCCAGGTTGGCCCGGAGGCTACAGCCAGGAGGACAGCGCCTGTCGTCACAACCCCGCTGGTGAAGGGATGGACCTGCTGGGATGAGCGAGGCTGGGTCCACTGCCAGGAGGAATGATTCCGCCACCACGGAATTCCGCCTGTGCATAGGGGATTAAACATAGGAACAGGTGAGTGGAAAATGGCTTACGTGGTTAACAAGGATGATCCTTCCAGAGAATGAGGTTGAGACAAGGAGGGCTTAGGCAGGAACGACGAAGGCAGGATGATAGGCTATGAAGACGAGAGTAGAGCTTCTTCAGCCAGGGAGACAGACAGCTCCGTGCCGGTCTGAAGGCAGAGCAGGTTAAATAGCCCGAGTGTGATGGAGAACTGGTGTGCGTGCAGCTGTGGGAGATAATGACACAGAGAGAGCCATTGCAGTACTCCCCCACCGAGAGGTGCCTCACGGCACCTGATCCAGCCTACCTGGGTGCGTCCGGTGGAAGTCCCTGATGAGTTGTTTATCCAACACGAAGGACGGATGTACCCAGTACCTCCATTCAGGGCCATACCTCTCCCAGTCCACCAGATACTGCAGGCCGCAACCCCAGCGGCGGACGTTCAGGATGGCGTTGACCTCCAAGACAAAAGACAAAAGACCTCCATACCTGGGACACGAATTGGGGACCCCAATCGGAGATGATGTCCATGGGTTTCCCATGCAGCCTCATGACGTGTTGAACCAGCAGGTCTGCCGTGTCTCTCGCCATAGGCAGCCCCTGCAGGGGAATAAAGTGGGTGGCCTTGGAGAAACGATCAACAATCGTGAGGATGGCGGTATGCCGATTAGATGGAGGGAGGCCGGTGACGAAGTCTAAGGTGATATGAGACCAGGGTCTGCCGGGAGTAGGGAGAGGATGGAGCAAACCTGCAGGAGGAGAGGATGGTGTCTTGCCGGTGGCGCACTGAGGACAGGTGTGGATGTATTCGGCGACGTCCTTCCGGAGCGATGGCCACCAGAACGTCCTCAGGAGAATCTCCACTGTGCGAGCCATCCCCCCATTCCCCCCCGGGTGGCATGAGAGTCTGGAGGAGTGGGCCCAGTGAATTACCTTGCCCCGAACAGAAGGGACGAACAGCTTCCCCGCTGGCCCCCCACCCGGGTCTGGTTCAGTCTCCTGTGCCCTCAAGACCTTCTCCTTGATGCCCCACGAGAAGGTGCCCACGATGCATGATGAAGGAAGAATGGGATGATCAGACACTTCCACAGCATCCGAGGCAAACTGTCGGGACAGGGTGTCTGGCTTCACATTCTTGGCCCCGGGGCGGTAGGTGATGGTGAAATTGAAGCGACCAAAGAACAAAGACCAGCGGGCTTGGCGGGTGTTCAGGCATTTGGCCGTCTTGAGGTACTCCAAATTCTTGTGGTCTGTCTAGACAATAAAGGGCTGGGCAGCCCCCTCCAGCCAGTGACACCACTCCTCCAGCACGAGCTTAACCGCCAGGAGCTCCCTGTCACCGATGTCATAATCCTTCTCCGCCAGGGACAGTCGGAGGGAGAAAAACGCACAAGGGCGAACCACCCCGTCCACCGGAGAGCGCTGGGACAGCACAGCTCCCACTCCCGAGTCCGAGGCATCCACCTCTCCCAGGCACTGAAGAGCGGGGTCCACCTGTGTCAAAATAGGACAGGAAGAAAATTCAGTTTTAAGTTTGGCGAACGCTGCTGCTGTCTCCTCCATCCACCGGAAAGCCACCTTGGGGGAAGTGAGACGGGTCAGGGGAAGAGCAACGACGCTGTAATTCTTAACAAAGCGGCGGTAGAAATTGGCGAGCCCTAGGAATTGTTGGAGCTGCTTCCTGGTGGGGGGGGGGGGCAAGCTACCACCGCCTTCACCTTCCCAGGGTCCGGGATGATCTAGTTATGGGAGATGATAAAGCCAAGAAATTGTCTTAGAGGCGTAGAATTCACATTTCTCAGCCTTCACAAAGCGCTTGTTCTCCAAGAGCCACTGCAAGACCCACCTCACGTGTACCCCATGTTTGTCCAGCGATTGGGTGAAGATCAGGATGTCATCCAGGTGCACGAAGATGAACGACCCCAAGAAATCCCATAGTACATCATTGATCAGGTGCTGGAAGACGGCCGGAGCGTTGGTCAACCCAAACAGCATCACCAAATACTCAAAATGTCCACTTGGGGTCCGAAAACCCATCTTCCATTTGTCCGCAATGCGTACCAGGTGGTACGCATTGCGGAGGTCCAGTTTGGTGAACCAGAAGGCTCCCCTGGAGGGAGTCGAACGCCATGTCCACCAGAGGAAGAGTATACTTGTCTTTGACGGTGATGTCATTAAGAGCACGAAAGTCAATACACGGCCTCAGGGAGCCATCCTTCTTCCCAACAAAGAAAAACCCTGCCCCCACCGCAGAAGATGAAGGCCAGATGATGCCCGAGCTGAGCAACTCCTTGATATAAGTTTCCATCGCTTCCCGCTCCGGAGCAGACAGGCTGTAGAGGCGGCTCGAAGGCAGCGGGGCTCCAGCCCGGAGATTGATGGTGCAGTCATATGGGCGGTGTGTGTGTGTGGGTGTGGGGGGGGGAGCACCTGGGACTTACTAAAAACTGCCCCCAGGTCATGATATTCTGGTGGAACCCCGGACAGATCAGGAGGAGGGGTGACGGGGGTAGACAGGGGCATGGACGGCGAGCATGTGGCGGACTTCAAGCAAGCACTGAGGCAAAAGGAACTCCAAGAGGCCACATTCCCCGTACGCCAGTCAATGGTGGGGATGTGGAGCCAGAGCCAGGGGTAGCCCAGGATGACTGGAGAGGCTGAAACTGGCAGGACGAACAGGCTCGGGTCCTCCCGATGGTTTCTGGAGATGATGTCTGACACCGGGGCTGTTTGTTTAGACACCACTGCCAGGGAAGCTTTGGACAGGGCAATAAACTTCAGGGGGGTCTCAACTGGTTGGCAAGGGAGCCCCAGTCAGATTGCCAGTTCCCCCGAGATAAAGCTCTGCTCAGCCCCCAAGTCAATCAAAGCGTGTGTGATAAATTCAGTTTGGTTGTGAATAAATCTAATGGGCAACAGGCACTTGGAGAGGGGATTAGGCTGAGGTTTTGGCCGAATAGGGCAGGACGCCACCTCATGCTCCTCACTACCACAGTAAAGGCATAAGCCAAGCTCCCGGCGACGCTGCTTCTCCGCCAATGGTAGCTTTGTCTGCCCTACTATCATAGGCTCCAGAGCATCTGGCAGGTCTAGGGAAGGCAGGGCCAATAAAGGGGACTGAGGGGAGCGGCAAAACTGGGCGCCCGAGTTACCGGAAGTCCTACGCTTGGCTGCCCGCTCCCTCAGCCTGTTATCGAGATTGATAGCTAGGGAAATTAGCTCAGTTAGCTTCTCAGGCTTCTTCAAGTGGGCCAGCTCATCCTGCAGGCTAGGGCTAAGACTCCTAGTGAATATGCTGCACAACAAGGCGTCTTCCCACCCCACCTCCGCAGTCACCACCCAGAAATCGACGGTACAGTCCGCTACAGACCTGCTTCCCTGTCTCAGGTTTAATAGCTGGGTGGTGAGCACATTATCATGGTCGGAGAGGTTGAACACCTCGCTGAATTCGCTGACAAACTGGCTGTAGGTTAGGTTAGAATAACTCGCCCTAGCCATAACCGCATAGGCCCAGGCTAGAGCTCACCCTTCCTACAGGTTGGCTACATAACCAATGCGGCTGTGATCAGTGGGGAAGTCACCAGGAACCTGCTGGAAGACTATCTCACATTGGAGTAAGAACGCTCGAGCTTCCCCTAGCTTACCACTAAAACGAGAGGGAGTGGGGACTGGCGTTAGCCAAGACAAGGGAACCTGACTAGCGTGGCTAGGTGGTGAGCTAGCGGGAGCCGGGGCATGACTTAGAGCCAGTGGAAACGCCTGCTGCCCTACAAGACGATCCAACAGACTGTTAATTTGGACTAGCTGGTTTAAGATGACCTGTTGTTGGTAAACTAACTGGTCCACCCAAGCCTTGGTTGTTAACTTGGCGCGCTAGCGCGCTGTTCTCTGGGTTATTCTGACGGAGCCGTACTGACATGTTTGACAGACCAAGGGAACAGACACAGGCTCGAGAGTGGATTCAATTATTTTTATTTGTAGAAAATAAGGGTGTGTGAGTGTGTGTGTGTGTGTGTTGTGTATGTGGACGTGAATGTATATGTCCGCAGTGGCGTCATAGCTGGGGGTGAGCAGAGCATCGTACAACCTGGCAACCCTATAGACAAAGCAGAGGCACAGATATTAGTACTGCCCTTCTGAAGGAGCGTATTAATGGATGACAGAGGCTTACTTTTACAGAAGGGGCGATGCACCCAGGTTGGCCCGGAGGCTACAGCCAGGAGGACAGCACCTGTTGTCACAACACTGCTGGTGAAGAGATGGACCTGATGGGATGAGTGAGGCTGTGTCCACTGCCAGGAGGAACGATTCCGCCACCACGGAATTCCACCTGTGCACAGGGGATTAAATGTAGGAACAGGTGAGTGGAAAATGGCTTACTTGGTTAATGAGGATGATCCTTCCAGAGGGTGATGCTGAGACAAGGAGGGCTTAGGCAGGAACAACGAAGGCAGGATGATAGGCTATGAAGATGAGAGTAGAGCTTCTTCAGCCAGGGAGACAGATGGCTCCGTGCCGGTCTGAAGGCAGAGCAGGTTAAATAGCCCGAGTGTGATGGAGAACCAGTGTGCGTGCAGCTGTGGGAGATAATGACACAGAGCGAACCATCACAGGAACACAAAATATACAAGGAACAAAAACACTTACAAGGCTTAGGCAGGAATCAGGATGAGAGCAGATGGGATAGCAAAGTCTGAATTGAAGTTTGGAGTTAGGCTTTTTAGGACGAGGTGATTGGCAAGCAAAGGAGCAATCAATAAATAGGCAGCAAGAGTGATTGCCAGTCTGAATCAGCTGTGAGTCACATGAGCGTAGAGGAGACAGGACTGACAGCTGACAGGAGCACTGCCCATGATTAAAGTAAACCCGGAAGTGCTGACTGACAGCTGCTGTCGAGAGAGAGAGAGAGAGAGAGAGAGAGAGATTTTGATTTTTAAAAGATCTTTAATAAACACACTTGTCCATCAGTCAATACAATTTCTATATCATGCTATGTTACACAGAAAATTAATCCCCCAAAAAACGCCCCCAAAAAAGCTGTCCATCATGAACTGAACAGAGGACATTCTCCAGGGACCAGAGGGTCCTGAAACCTTCCACATCCCCATTCCCCATAAAAAACTGAAAGTCCAGCCTGATTCTGGCTTTAAGTAGCCTCACAAATAAAATTTTGACATCAACATCATTCTCAACATTTTCAAGTTTTCTTCTCCGGCTTACATAGATAGCCAACTTTGCCTGTCCTAAAACAAAGTTCAGTAGTTGACACTTCTGCTTAAAACGACGATTGTACATAAAACCACAAATGAAAACCTGCTTAGAGAAAACTTCCTTAAAAATATGAAAAAGTTTTGTGAGAAGTTCAAAGAGGCCACTCAGGCGCTGACATTCAATAAAACAATGAAAAACAGTCTCCCTAGACTCTAGGGAGACAAAAAACACACTGATCACTGACACTGCTGTTAATCACAGAAACAAAAGCATTGACAGCTAAAATACCATGCAGGACCCTCCACTGTAAGTCTCCATGTCTCTTAGGGAGAGGGGCTTTGTAAAGAGCCCTCCAGGCAGGCCGATGCCCTTTTCCTAGTTTAAAATAGGCTCTCCAAGGAGTGTCCACACAGGTGTTCAATCGGTCCTTGTTGAGTGCCATCACCACCAGTCTCTAGAGTGCCTTACCACTGGCTCCTCCAAAGTCCACACCAGTGGGAGCACAGAATGCCAGTAAGGAGCAAGGAGCGACGTCAAAGTCCATATAGAGCGTGAGAGAGGGAAAGGGGTCAGTGCTTTCTGGCTGCAGCGTGCCATTGCTAAAGTCCAAGAGTAGGGAGTGCTCAAGTCCATGAAGCTCCTGTTTCCAGTGTGCAAGAAGACCATCGATGAAACGATTTGACCTGACACCAAGATGAGCTGCTAAAGCTGAGGCGTTGTTGAGGCCAGGACCAGCCAGTTCCACCACTTGCTTCAGAGTGAGAACGTTCCTGGAACACAGCCTATCAAGGAAGGTCCTTCCAACTCCCGGCAGGACACCAAGGCGACCACCAAAAACCAGCGGCTCCCTCAACAACCAGTAGAGGGAATCGCATGGCCCTCTTTGTTTTTTAAAAAGAGTCCACACTGAAAAGAGACTGCAGTAAAAACTGGGTAAAGACAGTGCATTAGAGTTCTTAAAATCCATTAAAAACACAGGGAGGTCTAGCCCAAGCCCAAGGACTCTCTGTAAAATAACACAGGCCAAAGGCCTCCATACCAGGTCCTGGGGGCCCGTCAGCAGTCTCTGTATGAAAGTCAGTCTAAAAGCAGCACCTCTACTAGCTAAATGAATCACTCCTTGCCCCCCCTCCTCTTTGGGAAGAAATAACAGGGCTTGAGGAACCCAGTGGAGTCCACCCCCCCAAAAAAAGTCCACCAAAACAGACTGAATTTTGGACAACAAACCAGCAGGGGGGTCCATGCACATGAGGCGGTGCCACAGGGATGAGGAAACAAGATTATTTAAAATGAGCACTCTTCCTCTAAAAGATATTCTTGGCATTAGCCACTTCCACTTGTTTAGTCTCCCGTTAATCTTCTCTATGACCCCATCCCAATTTTTTTGCTCAAACTGCTGATTTCCAATAAAGACGCCAAGATACTTAAAACCTCCTTTTTTCCAAATCAACCCACCCGGCAGCGTAAGCTGATTTTCTAGTTTCTCCCCCACCATCAGAGCCTCGCTTTTTCCCCAGTTTATCTTTGCAGAGGAAAGTTGGCCAAAAAGATTGACACTCCTAACCAGAACGTCAATGTCACTCTGCTTGTTTAGCAGAATGACTACATCATCTGCATAGGCCGACAGCTTGAACGTGGTGTCACAGCCAGGAAAAGTAACTCCTGATAGATCCCTTCTCAGGCAGTGAAGCAAAGGCTCTATGGCGAGGGAGTACAGCATCCCTGAGAGAGGGCAGCCCTGCCGAACCCCCCTCTGGACTTTTAAAGGGGCAGACAGGCCCCCATTTATCTTCAGCACACTCTCAATGTCACTGTACAAGACCCGTATCCTGGCTATGAAGCCTGGGCTGAACCCAAAAGCTGTTAAAACTGTCCATAAATATTGGTGTTCAACCCGATCAAACGCCTTTTCCTGGTCAATTGAAATCAAACCAGTTTCTACCGCCAATGAACCAGAGACCTCCAAAATATCCCGAATTAAAGTGACGTTGTCACTAATCAGCCTGCCAGGCACACAGTAAGTCTGGTCTACATGAATGAGCTCGCTCATCACCTTTCTCAGTCTTCGGGCCAGAGCTTTTGAGAGAATCTTGTAGTCTGTGCAGAGCAGAGAGACTGGCCTCCAGTTCTTTAGGCTCTGGAGGTCCCCCTTTTTCGGCAACAGTGTGATGATGGCCCTCCTGCAGGTCGTGGGTAGGGTCCCCCTTTCCAAGCTATCTTGGAGAACCTCCAGCAGGTCTGGACCAAGCAGGGGCCAGAATTCCTTAAAAAAGTCCACAGAGAGACCATCTATGCCTGGTGATTTTCCATTCTGGAGGCTCATTAGCGCCGTATGCAGCTCAGACAGAGACAGTGGAGCATCCAAGCCGGCAACAAGGTCCTCTGAGAGCACTGGAAGACCATCAAGGAAAACCTGGCCCAGTGCCGTGTCCTCCCTCCACTCTGCTCTAAACAATTCACTGTAAAAGCTAGCAGCGTGTTTCCTGATCTCTGCTGCTGTGGAGATTGTTCTCCCGTCATCGCCCAACAAGGAGTGAATGAGCTTTCTCTGTCCATTTTTCCCCTCCAGTCCAAAAAAGTACTGGGAGGGCGAGTCCATCAGAGCTACATCCATGTAGCGTGAGCGGACCAGAGCACCCTGTGCGGTGACCCCTAGCAAGCTAGCCAAGGCTGACCTTTTTGACTTGAGAGCCTCTAAGTGCTCCTGTTTTCCTGTAGAACTGAGCAACTCCTCTAGTTCTACCACCTCAGTCTCCAGAACTTTCAAGGATTGGGTCAAGCTACGAGTGACATTTTGAGTGTACTGTTGGCAGAGTTGTTTTATCTGGGCCTTACCAAAATCCCACCACAATTGGAGAGAACTAAAAGAGGGTTTTTGTTCCCTGTGTGACTTCCAAACATCATGAAAAACCTCTTTAAAAAACACATCATTTAAAAGTGTATTGTTAAAATGCCAAAAAGCACTCTTACACTTTACATTTTCAATAAACACAGAACAAAACAGCAGGCAGTGATCAGTGAAACCAACAGGACAGATACAACTATTTTTAAAAACACTCATTTGATGTTTAAAACCATAAAAACGGTCTAACCTAGCCATAGATAAAAGGTTATCTTTGACATGGCTCCAGGTGTACTGCCTCTGGTCCCCATGATGTGATCTCCACACATCGGCCATTTCATGTGTTTTCACCAGTTCTCTCAGCCTATTGGCAGAAGCAGGGTGAGGCTCCTGATGGTTCCTGTCTAGTCTGTGGTTTAATGTACAGTTAAAATCACCCCCCAGAAATAAAAAACTATTTGGAACACAGGACTTAACCGTATCCGAAAGCACGTCAAAGACCCTGATCCTCTCTGCTCTCTGTGTTGGCACATACACGTTTATAAAAACGAAGTTCACGTTTTCAAACTGTACCTTTAATAAGAG
Source organism: Pholidichthys leucotaenia (assembly GCA_020510985.1). Lineage (NCBI taxonomy): Eukaryota > Metazoa > Chordata > Actinopteri > Cichliformes > Pholidichthyidae > Pholidichthys > Pholidichthys leucotaenia. The sequence goes on along the minus strand of CM035849.1, from coordinate 213,776,830 downwards.
GAAATGACCTCTCACCACCTCTTCTACCTCATAAGAGACAGGCACACAACCCCTAGAGAAAAGTACAGCCACCCCCCCACTGCTACTGGATTTGTGGCTAAAAAAAATGCAGCCATCCCACTCTTTTCTCCAATGGCTCTCAATGTCCACAGTGCTGTGAGTCTCCTGGACCATCAGCACGTCAAGTTTCTTTAAATTAAAAAGCTTGTATAAAGAGGCCCTTTTTACATCATCCCTGGCCCCATTAATATTGAGAGTGCCAATTCTAAGGTGGGGCATTAAAAAGGATAAAAATAGGGTACAGTAAAAAAACACACACATAGCATAAAAGGGAAGAAACAAACTAAGAGTCAACATGACTGTTAGTAATTTGTGATTTCAGTTTGACAACCAGTTTCTTTAAACGAAAAATTTCCTGATCAGTAAAAGTCTCATTCCCATCATTCAGTTTCATCAGCTTGCGAGCTGATGCCACAAATAACTCCAGATCTGGAAAGTAATTTTCCACTTTCACAGCTCTGCTCCCCTTGGTCACCTGGAGAAATTGCCTAATTTTGGAAAAACAATAGGAGCTTTGCTCCTCCTGCGTCTGCGTCTGCATCATTTCAGACTCAGCTCCACTTTCGTCAGAGACGCTCTCATCTAGTAAATCTAACTTCCCAACCCTACTAGATTTAGCAGAGCTCTGTAAGTTTTCAGCACTTTTTCTTTTTTGTGCAGCTTTAAAAGGATCCTCTTCAGCAAAACTACATTCCTGCATTTCTTCATGAACTGCAACGTTTGTCATGCAGTGTTTGCTCTGTGTGTCCCCTACAGCCTCAAACCGCTCCTCCCCCGCCTGCAAAGTCTGTTCATTTACGTTCCTTCGTTTAACTGCACTTTTACTTACACCCTCCACCTGTTTACCCCGGGCGACAGGCTCGTCACAATGATCAGAGCTGCCGCCAGACAGAAATTCCCCACCATCACTGTTTGGGGGGGCAACTACCGCGCCCGCCGCGGCCACCCCAGCAGAGGCGGCCGCGGCCGCCCCAGCACAAGCGGACGCGGACGCGGACGCCCCCGCAGAAGTAGAAGCGGACGCGGATGCGGACGCGGACCGCCCCAGCAGAAGCGGGCGCCGCAGCGGCATCCGCCGCACCACATGTAGCGCTACCCTCCGGACCACCAGAAACAGCGGCGTCACCTTTCTTACCGCCAGTGCTCTTTGTGTTCGCCTTTTCAGGACATGACCTAATAAGATGGCCTTCTGCGCCACACGCAAAACACTTCATGGTTTCAGATGTTGCAAACACCAAGTAGCTAAAGCCGTCAATCCTGAAATTAAAAGACGCATTCAGTTCAGCAGAGCTGTCTTTCAACACCATGAAACACTGCCTCCTATGACATACAACATGCTTCAGCAGGGGTGATTTACTACCCAGAGAGACCATTCTGATAGGGGACACAACCTGGCCAAAACGGGACAACTCTCTAATCAGCTGATCATTTTTAACGAAAGGAGGAGCGTTTGAGATGGTGATCCTCCTAGACGGATTCGCCAGCGGTAAAACGGGAGTAAAAGTGTCACCTATGACCACTCCCTGTGCCACCACCTGATCAGCTTTCTCAGTCGAATCCAGAAAGATCACAATTGCGCTGTTCATCCTCGATGCTGATTTTATGCTGCCATGCCCAACCACCTGTCCTACAGCGAGGCTGGCCTCCTCCACAGAACAGGGAACTGTCGGGAGGATTCTCACACCATGACGCCGGGTTAAGCGCTCAAACTCCACACCACCATCAATCACCGGCATGATGCCGGCCGGGAAAAACCGGCAGCAGAAGCTACCGTTCCCCAACACACTCACTCCAACACTCACACCCCAGCACACACACACTCAACCCACTATATTAAACACACACACCTCAAACACACAAGATAGAGAAAAAGTTAGAAAATACAAAGTTTAAAGTACTCACTCGACACCACTCCACACCCCTGCTCCCACAAACGCCCACGCATGCGCACGAGAGAGAGAGAGAGAGAGAGAGAGAGAGAGAGAGAGAGAGAGAGAGAGAGAGAGAGAGAGATTTTGATTTTTAAAAGATCTTTAATAAACACACTTGTCCATCAGTCAATACAATTTCTATATCATGCTATGTTACACAGAAAATTAATCCCCCAAAAAACGCCCCAAAAAAAGCTGTCCATCATGAACTGAACAGAGGACATTCTCCAGGGACCAGAGGGTCCTGAAACCTTCCACATCCCCATTCCCCATAAAAAACTGAAAGTCCAGCCTGATTCTGGCTTTAAGTAGCCTCACAAATAAAATTTTGACATCAACATCATTCTCAACATTTTCAAGTTTTCTTCTCCGGCTTACATAGATAGCCAACTTTGCCTGTCCTAAAACAAAGTTCAGTAGTTGACACTTCTGCTTAAAACGACGATTGTACATAAAACCACAAATGAAAACCTGCTTAGAGAAAACTTCCTTAAAAATATGAAAAAGTTTTGTGAGAAGTTCAAAGAGGCCACTCAGGCGCTGACATTCAATAAAACAATGAAAAACAGTCTCCCTAGAGGAACAAAAAACACACTGATCACTGACACTGCTGTTAATCACAGAAACAAAAGCATTGACAGCTATAATACCATGCAGGACCCTCCACTGTAAGTCTCCATGTCTCTTAGGGAGAGGGGCTTTGTAAAGAGCCCTCCAGGCAGGCCGATGCCCTTTTCCTAGTTTAAAATAGGCTCTCCAAGGAGTGTCCACACAGGTGTTCAATCGGTCCTTGTTGAGTGCCATCACCACCAGTCTCTAGAGTGCCTTACCACTGGCTCCTCCAAAGTCCACACCAGTGGGAGCACAGAATGCCAGTAAGGAGCAAGGAGCGACGTCAAAGTCCATATAGAGCGTGAGAGAGGGAAAGGGGTCAGTGCTTTCTGGCTGCAGCGTGCCATTGCTAAAGTCCAAGAGTAGGGAGTGCTCAGGTCCATGAAGCTCCTGTTTCCAGTGTGCAAGAAGACCATCGATGAAACGATTCGACCTGACACCAAGATGAGCTGCTAAAGCTGAGGCGTTGTTGAGGCCAGGACCAGCCAGTTCCACCACTTGCTTCAGAGTGAGAATGTTCCTGGAACACAGCCTATCAAGGAAGGTCCTTCCAACTCCCGGCAGGACACCAAGGCGACCACCAAAAACCAGCGGCTCCCTCAACAACCAGTAGAGGGAATCGCATGGCCCTCTTTGTTTTTTAAAAAGAGTCCACACTGAAAAGAGACTGCGGTAAAAACTGGGTAAAGACAGTGCATTAGAGTTCTTAAAATCCATTAAAAACACAGGGAGGTCTAGCCCAAGCCCAAGGACTCTCTGTAAAATAACACAGGCCAAAGGCCTCCATACCAGGTCCTGGGGGCCCGTCAGCAGTCTCTGTATGAAAGTCAGTCTAAAAGCAGCACCTCTACTAGCTAAATGAATCACTCCTTGCCCCCCCTCCTCTTTGGGAAGAAATAACAGGGCTTGAGGAACCCAGTGGAGTCCACCCCCCCAAAAAAAGTCCACCAAAACAGACTGAATTTTGGACAACAAACCAGCAGGGGGGTCCATGCACATGAGGCGGTGCCACAGGGATGAGGAAACAAGATTATTTAAAATGAGCACTCTTCCTCTAAAAGATATTCTTGGCATTAGCCACTTCCACTTGTTTAGTCTCCCGTTAATCTTCTCTATGACCCCATCCCAATTTTTTTGCTCAAACTGCTGATTTCCAATAAAGACACCAAGATACTTAAAACCTCCTTTTTTCCAAATCAACCCACCCGGCAGCGTAAGCTGATTTTCTAGTTTCTCCCCCACCATCAGAGCCTCGCTTTTTCCCCAGTTTATCTTTGCAGAGGAAAGTTGGCCAAAAAGATTGACACTCCTAACCAGAACGTCAATGTCACTCTGCTTGTTTAGCAGAATGACTACATCATCTGCATAGGCCGACAGCTTGAACGTGGTGTCACAGCCAGGAAAAGTAACTCCTGATAGATCCCTTCTCAGGCAGTGAAGCAAAGGCTCTATGGCGAGGGAGTACAGCATCCCTGAGAGAGGGCAGCCCTGCCGAACCCCCCTCTGGACTTTTAAAGGGGCAGACAGGCCCCCATTTATCTTCAGCACACTCTCAATGTCACTGTACAAGACCCGTATCCTGGCTATGAAGCCTGGGCTGAACCCAAAAGCTGTTAAAACTGTCCATAAATATTGGTGTTCAACCCGATCAAACGCCTTTTCCTGGTCAATTGAAATCAAACCAGTTTCTACCGCCAATGAACCAGAGACCTCCAAAATATCCCGAATTAAAGTGACGTTGTCACTAATCAGCCTGCCAGGCACACAGTAAGTCTGGTCTACATGAATGAGCTCGCTCATCACCTTTCTCAGTCTTCGGGCCAGAGCTTTTGAGAGAATCTTGTAGTCTGTGCAGAGCAGAGAGACTGGCCTCCAGTTCTTTAGGCTCTGGAGGTCCCCCTTTTTCGGCAACAGTGTGATGATGGCCCTCCTGCAGGTCGTGGGTAGGGTCCCCCTTTCCAAGCTATCTTGGAGAACCTCCAGCAGGTCTGGACCAAGCAGGGGCCAGAATTCCTTAAAAAAGTCCACAGAGAGACCATCTATGCCTGGTGATTTTCCATTCTGGAGGCTCATTAGCGCCGTATGCAGCTCAGACAGAGACAGTGGAGCATCCAAGCCGGCAACAAGGTCCTCTGAGAGCACTGGAAGACCATCAAGGAAAACCTGGCCCAGTGCCGTGTCCTCCCTCCACTCTGCTCTAAACAATTCACTGTAAAAGCTAGCAGCGTGTTTCCTGATCTCTGCTGCTGTGGAGATTGTTCTCCCGTCATCGCCCAACAAGGAGTGAATGAGCTTTCTCTGTCCATTTTTCCCCTCCAGTCCAAAAAAGTACTGGGAGGGCGAGTCCATCAGAGCTACATCCATGTAGCGTGAGCGGACCAGAGCACCCTGTGCGGTGACCCCTAGCAAGCTAGCCAAGGCTGACCTTTTTGACTTGAGAGCCTCTAAGTGCTCCTGTTTTCCTGTAGAACTGAGCAACTCCTCTAGTTCTACCACCTCAGTCTCCAGAACTTTCAAGGATTGGGTCAAGCTACGAGTGACATTTTGAGTGTACTGTTGGCAGAGTTGTTTTATCTGGGCCTTACCAAAATCCCACCACAATTGGAGAGAACTAAAAGAGGGTTTTTGTTCCCTGTGTGACTTCCAAACATCATGAAAAACCTCTTTAAAAAACACATCATTTAAAAGTGTATTGTTAAAATGCCAAAAAGCACTCTTACACTTTACATTTTCAATAAACACAGAACAAAACAGCAGGCAGTGATCAGTGAAACCAACAGGACAGATACAACTATTTTTAAAAACACTCATTTGATGTTTAAAACCATAAAAACGGTCTAACCTAGCCATAGATAAAAGGTTATCTTTGACATGGCTCCAGGTGTACTGCCTCTGGTCCCCATGATGTGATCTCCACACATCGGCCATTTCATGTGTTTTCACCAGTTCTCTCAGCCTATTGGCAGAAGCAGGGTGAGGCTCCTGATGGTTCCTGTCTAGTCTGTGGTTTAATGTACAGTTAAAATGACCCTCCAGAAATAAAAAACTATTTGGATCACAGGACTTAACCGTATCCGAAAGCACGTCAAAGACCCTGATCCTCTCTGCTCTCTGTGTTGGCACATACACGTTTATAAAAACAAAGTTCACGTTTTCAAACTGTACCTTTAATAAGAGGAAATGACCTCTCACCACCTCTTCTACCTCATAAGAGACAGGCACACAACCCCTAGAGAAAAGTACAGCCACCCCCCCACTGCTACTGGATTTGTGGCTAAAAAAAATGCAGCCATCCCACTCTTTTCTCCAATGGCTCTCAATGTCCACAGTGCTGTGAGTCTCCTGGACCATCAGCACGTCAAGTTTCTTTAAATTAAAAAGCTTGTATAAAGAGGCCCTTTTTACATCATCCCTGGCCCCATTAATATTGAGAGTGCCAATTCTAAGGTGGGGCATTAAAAAGGATAAAAATAGGGTACAGTAAAAAAACACACACATAGCATAAAAGGGAAGAAACAAACTAAGAGTCAACATGACTGTTAGTAATTTGCAATTTCAGTTTAGCAACCAGTTTCTTTAAACGATAAATTTCCTGATCAGTGAAAGTCTCATTCCCATCATTCAGTTTCATAAATTTGCGAGCTGATGCCACGAATAACTCCAGATTTGGAAAGTAATTTTCCACTTTCACAGCTCTGCTCCCCTTAGTCACCTGGAGAAATTGCCTAATTTTAGTAAAACAATAGGAGCTTTGCTCCTCCTGCGTCTGCGTCTGCATCAGTTCAGACTCATCTCCACTTTCGTCAGAAGCGCTCTCATTCAGTAAATCTAAATTCCCAACCCTACTAGATTTAGCAGAGCTCTGCAAGTTTTCCGCACTTTTCCTTTTTTGTGCAGCTTTAAAAGGATCCTCTTCAACAAAACTACATTCCTGCATTTCTTCATGAAACGCAACGTTTGTCATGCAGTGTTTGCTCTGTGTGTCCGCTACAGCCTCAAACCGCTCCTCCCCCGCCTGCAAAGTCTGTTCATTTACGTTCCTTCGTTTAACTGCACTTTTACTTACACCCTCCACCTGTTTACCCCGGGCGACAGGCTCGTCACAATGATCAGAGCTGCCGCCAGACAGAAATTCCCCACCATCACTGTTTGGGGGGACAACTACCGCGCCCGCCGCGGCCACCCCAGCAGAGGCGGCCGCGGCCGCCCCAGCACAAGCGGACGCGGACGCGGACGCCCCCGCAGAAGTAGAAGCGGACGCGGGCGCGGACGCGGGCGCCGCAGCGGCATCCGCCGCACCACATGTAGCGCTACCCTCCGGACCACCAGAAACAGCGGCGTCACCTTTCTTACCGCCAGTGCTCTTTGTGTTCGCCTTTTCAGGACATGACCTAATAAGATGGCCTTCTGCGCCACACGCAAAACACTTCATGGTTTCAGATGTTGCAAACACCAAGTAGCTAAAGCCGTCAATCCTGAAATTAAAAGACGCGTTCAGTTCAGCAGAGCTGTCTTTCAACACCATGAAACACTGCCTCCTATGACATACAACATGCTTCAGCAGGGGTGATTTACTACCCAGAGAGACCATTCTGATAGGGGACACAACCTGGCCAAAACGGGACAACTCTCTAATCAGCTGATCATTTTTAACGAAAGGAGGAGCGTTTGAGATGGTGATCCTCCTAGACGGATTCGCCAGCGGTAAAACGGGAGTAAAAGTGTCACCTATGACCACTCCCTGTGCCACCACCTGATCAGCTTTCTCAGTCGAATCCAGAAAGATCACAATTGCGCTGTTCATCCTCGATGCTGATTTTATGCTGCCATGCCCAACCACCTGTCCTACAGCGAGGCTGGCCTCCTCCACAGAACAGGGAACTGTCGGGAGGATTCTCACACCATGACGCCGGGTTAAGCGCTCAAACTCCACACCACCATCAATCACCGGCATGATGCCGGCCGGGAAAAACCGGCAGCAGAAGCTACCGTTCCCCAACACACTCACTCCAACACTCACACCCCAGCACACACACACTCAACCCACTATATTAAACACACACACCTCAAACACACAAGATAGAGAAAAAGTTAGAAAATACAAAGTTTAAAGTACTCACTCGACACCACTCCACACCCCTGCTCCCACAAACGCCCACGCATGCGCACGAGAGAGAGAGAGAGAGAGAGAGAGAGAGAGAGAGAGAGAGAGAGAGAGAGAGAGAGAGAGCATGGATCAAAAATACCCCAACAAGATGAGAACCAGACAAATGACAAATAATAATCATTAGGAAAATAAACTGGAAAACAAGACAGTAAAGAAATATGTAAATGACAACACTTAAGGGGGAAAAAAATAACTAGGCAATGAAATAATATAAAGAAACCTGAACCCTAAACAAACAACAGATATCAAACCCCTAGAATGTAACGATAAGCAGGAACACAACAATGTAAAGAATGACAGAGAAGCTGAGCATGTCGGACCTCCCTCTGTGCTCAGCTTGTGACACTGATATTTTCACCAGATATCACTGACAACCTAAGTAATCCATACATACAAAGAAATCAAGGCAACTGTGTGAAGAAGTATTGAACATGCTTGGTGAAATGCATTTAATATTTAGTAGAAAAGCCTCTGTTGGTAATAACAGCTTCCAGATGCCTCCTGTATGGAGACACTTAGGTGCAGGCATTGCTCAGGAGTGATTTTAACTTATTCTTCCACACAAACTGTCTTTAAATCTTGAAGGTTCCGTGGATGTCTTAACTCTGATCTTAATTAAATTACCCTTTATTGTCATTCAACTGTACAACCAGTCATGTACAGTAGAACGAGATTATGTTTTACCTATCTGCTGTGATAATCACACACACCCCAAGTGTAGAATCAGAGGGCCGCTGCCATGCAAGGCGCTGCCACAAATTTCCCTCCTCCATTCCATTGTTGCTGAGCACCAAGCTGGACGGCAAGAAGTTCCACTTTTATATGGTCTTCGGCATGACCTAGCCAGGATTTGAACCCCTGCCTCCTGGGTGTGGGACGGATGCTCTACCAACTGAGCCACCACTCCACTTCAGTTCGCTCCATAGATTTTCTATTGGATTCAGGCCAGGTGACTGACTGGACCATTCTAGCAGCTTTATTTTCCTTCTGTAGAGTAAGTTGAGAGTTTTCTTGGCTGTGTTTTTGGGATCATTATCTTGCTGAAATGTTCACCCTTGTTTCATCTTCAGCATCTTGGCAGATGGCAACAGGTTCTTATCAAGGATGTCTCTGTACATTTGTCCATTCATTTTTCCTTAAGTTATATGAAGTCTGCTTGTACCATGTGCTGAAAAAACACCCCCACACCATGATGCTCCCAGCTCCTAACTTCACTGTTGGTATGGTGTTTTGGGGCTGATGTGCAGTGCCATTTCCCCTCCAAACATGCTGTGTGTTGTGGCATCCAAAAAGTTCAATTTTGATCTTATCTGACCAGACTATATTCTCCCAGTATTTTACTGGCTTGCCCAAATGCTGTGAAGCAAACTTTAAACAAGCTTCAGCATGCTTTTTCTTCATTGGAGTCTTGCGAGGTGAGAGGGCATAGAGCCCATGTCGGTTGAGTGCATTACTTATTGTTTTCTTTGAAACAAAATGCAAAATACAAAATGCTGGTTACAAAATGCTTGTAAAAAGAAAAATTATCTCTATAAAAATTTTATTAAATTAAGAACTAAAGAATCTGAAAAAAGATATAAAACCTATAAAAATAAATTAACTGATATAATACGAACTAGTAAAAAATTATATTATAGGAAAATGTTAAATGAAAATAAAAATAATATAAAAGGAGTCTGGGATATATTAAACAAATTAAGGAAAAATGGAACTAAGAAAATGATATATCCAGAGTATTTTACTGATAATTGTGGTGATATTTATGATAAGAATATGGTAGTAAATAAAATGAATAAATTTTTCGTAAGTGTTGGGCCAGAGTTGGCAGCAAAGATTCCAAATCAAGGAAAAGACACTGTGAGTGAGACTTTAATTGGAAGTAACCCTCGGTCAATTTTTCTTACAGCGGTGGATGAACTAGAGGTAAAATCTGTTGTTGAAAAGTGTAAAAATAAATTATCTACTGACTGTGATGGTATTGATATGGCACTAATAAAAAGAACTGTTGATGGTATATTAAAACCATTCACATATATTTGTAATTTATCATTTCAAACTGGTTCATTCCCGCAGAAAATGAAAATAGCAAAAGTAATTCCATTATTTAAGCAGGGAAATAAACACCAATACACAAACTACAGACCAGTATCACTTCTCCCACAATTTTCAAAAATTCTGGAAAAACTTTTCAACAACAGATTAGAAAACTTTTTAAATACACAGGATGTGCTGAATCAGAACCAGTATGGGTTTAGAGCCAAGAGTACAACATCATTGGCGATAATGGATGCAACAGAGGAAATAATAAATGCATTAGATCAAGGAAAATATGCAATTGGTGTGTTTATAGATTTTAGAAAAGCATTTGATACAATAAATCATTCAATACTTCTTAATAAATTGCAAATGTATGGTATTAGGGGAATTGCTCTGAAATGGGTTACAAGTTATCTATCTGAGAGACAACAATTTGTGAAAATGGGAGAATATCTGTCTGGGTGTATGGGAATTGCCTGTGGGGTCCCCCAAGGGTCAGTATTGGGCCCCAAATTATTTAACATATATATAAATGATATATTCCAAGTTTCTAAATTATTAAAAATAATATTATTTGCTGATGATACTAATTTATTTTATTCTGGAAATAATTATAATCAACTAATCCATACTCTAAATAATGAATTAAATAAGCTAAAAAAATGGATGGATTGTAATAAACTATCACTAAATATAGATAAAACTAAGGTAATGATATTTGGTAATTGTAAAAATAAAGAAGATATACACATTCATATAGATAATGTAGTTATTGAAAAAGTTAAGGAGATCAAGTTTTTGGGTGTAGTACTGGATGATAAAATTAGTTGGAAACCACATGTCAGATACATACAAAATAAAGTTGCAAAAAATATTGCAATTATAAATAAAATTAAGCAGGTCCTAGATTATAAATCACTTCATATTTTGTATTGTTCATTAGTACTTCCATACTTGACTTATTGTATAGAAGTTTGGGGTAACAGTTATAAAAGTAAACTTAATTCATTGTTAATATTACAAAAAAGGGCAGTCCGTGTTATACACAAAGTTGGGTACCTCGAACATACTAATTTATTGTTTTTACATTCGAAGTTATTGAAATTATGGGATCTGGTTCATTATTACACAGCACAATTAATGTTTAAAGTTAGTAAAAAACCTCTTGCCACACAATATACAGAATCTATTCAGGGAGAGAGAAGGGGAATATAATTTACGGGGGAATACAAAATTTAAAATTCACTTAGTAAGATCTACACGGAAGAGTTTTTGTGTGTCTGTGTGTGGGGTAAAATTGTGGAATGGGTTGGGGGAGAAACACAGGCAATGTCCCAACATCCATATATTTAAATCAGCATATAAAGAAATGATTTTTGAGCAGTATGAGAATGAAGGGCAGTGATGTTACATTGTGTCTTCAGTGAGGGAAGGTTGTTGTGTGTTATGGTGATTGTGAAGGTGATGGTGTTGTTTGTGTTTGCATTGAACATGCCAGAATTGTATGTTTATTGTTGTTGTAATATTGTTGGATATGGACTGTCATTGTTGTGTCATTTTTGTTGTATAAATTGACTATGGGTGTATTACAGTGAATGTGGTTGTGGGATAATGATGATTATGAGTAATACTGTAATTTGTTTGGTGTGGAGAAGGGGTGGGACTGTATAAGCCTTGGCTTCTTCCCACTCCTTTTGAACATTTTATTTTGGTTTGTTTTTTTGTTGTGTTTTGAACTCTCTTTTTTTCTTCTTTAACAATGTTCAAATAAAAATCAATCAATCAATCAATCAAAAACAGCAGTACCTGCTAACTTAGGTCTTTCTGGAGCTCTCCACGAGTGGTCTTTGGCTCATGGATAACTCTTCTGATAATTCTTTTGATTTCTCTGTCAGAAATCCTGCAAGGGGCTCCTGGTCATTGCTGATTTATGGTAAAATGATGTTCTTTCCACTTCTGAACGATGGCTCCAACAGTGCTCACTGGAACATTCAGCAGTTTAGCAATGTGCCTGTAACCAGTGCCATCGTTACAGTGTGTTTTGCAACAATAAGGTTGCGTTCTAGGCAACTTTATTCTTGCTTCTACCCATCATGAGTTCTTTGTGGTGTGACAATCTGATATTCAAAGACCTTTTTAAAGGCTATCAGTAAGGGCTTAACAAGCTGAAATTAATTTGCACTAGTGGAGGATGGGATGGCTTCCTAAATTCTGACGGATTTCAGCTGATTTCTTGGCTTTCTATCCCTTTTTGCACCTTTTTCTTCATGTGTTCAATACTTATTCCCTCTGTCATTCCATGTTATTAAATAATACACACACACACACACACACACATATATATATATATATATATATATATATATATATATGATTTCTTTGTATGTATGGATTACTTGGGTTGTTGCTGATATCTGGTCAAAATCTCAGGTCAATGGCTCCATCAGAAATATGTTTAATGAGAAAAATGTTGTTGTGTTCAATACTTATTTTCCCCGCTGTATGAGTTTCACTTTTTGAATTGAATTACTGAAATAAATTAACTGTTTGATGATAGTCTAATTTGTTGAGATGCACCTGTACTATATATGTATTGTATACAGAGCACGAACGCGCTTAAGCCACCCAGTCCCAAGACAGCCAGGCACCCACCCCAGGAGGAAAGGCAAAAGAGGGGCCCTGTGCGAAGTACCCATAGCCATGGGGCAAAGTTCCCAGGAGACCTGGAGCAATGGGTCGCGAGCCCCTACGCGCAACCCCAGCATAGGCAGAGCATGGCACCAAGACCCCGTGAGCCCGCGAATTGCCCAAACCCCTGGTCGAGGCCTTGCCCCTCAGGAGGCCTGAGCCACCCCAGACACCCCCCACAGGAACCAATCCACACCCACCCCAGGACTCCAGACACACCCACTGGGAGTCACCGGGTACCCATGCCCAGAGGAGGCTGCAGTGAGCAGTGGGGAGCCACCGTCTGCTGTCTGCAGCATTTCCACTGCTGCAGATAGCAGAGCCCCTACCCTCTACCTAAGCCCTCAGTGTCTATAGTGAAATTAAAATTGTGGTAAAGGTGGCCATGGGGCATAGTAAAGAGAGACCCTCCCAACCTACACCACACAGCACACCCCCACCCCAAGACCCTAGGTACAGTATATCAACTAAGATGTGTGGTCCACCTAGAATGGGAGAGGCAAAGAGAAATTGATTTTCTTCTCCCCTTCTACAAGAAAATAGTAAAACTACAATTCCAAAGTCTTGTTTAAAATATACAGAGATAGGAATAATATTTCTGTCTCATTCAAGCTTTCAATTGCCAAGCCCCCTGATCTAGAGCTAATGTTAACAACAGGCCTATAAACAGCCTGCTTATGGGCAAATTGTGTGCCATGCAAGAAGCTGTGCCTGAAGCTTTAGGACTATGGAAACCAGTTTTCAGATGCTTGTGGCCTCAGAGGGTCACTTACAAGCCGTTGCGGCAAACCAAATGCCAACTGCAAATAAGCTCATACTTACAAAACAAAACAGCTAGCTCCAATCCAATATGTTCTTTCTAGAATTCTGCTCTCATAGACACAATATTAAAACTGGGTAAATACAGAACAGATTCTCACTGTATATTTGCTTCACTTGCTTCACCTCTCTCTCCAGTTCAAAGCATACATAGGACTGTGGTATTCCATCTGCTTCCAGTAATCTTAATTTAATAGCATAACTTAATTACTGCTGTTATCTTAATTGCTATCTAGATCCCTATTTACATAGACAGACTTTCGCCCTGCCCAACCCCAGCTATTACAGCAATGCAGATCCTTGCCTATTTGTTTAAATTCGGGAATTATAGACAAAATTAAGAAATTTCAACACCCCACTGAGGTAGAAATATTATTAAGTCTACAAATGGAGGAAGGATATTCAATGATCAAGAGTGTATTAGGCCTAAAAAAGATTAATGACAACTTAACTTACATCATTATCAAAGGAAATAAGACTTGGTTTCTGAAAGTAAAATAGTAGATGATTCCAATACTATGAAGACTATAATAAAATAATATTGCTTAAACACAAGTAGAAATGTGTTCAGTTGACCTCCTTGGGTTAAAATGAACACATTTTTAACAAGTACAACCAAAATACAATTGTTTCTATTTTTTATTTTTAAACTATGTGTAGATTTATTAATCAAACACCATGCTCACATTTTGCATACAGCGGGAAAAATAAGTATTGATCATGACAACATTTTTCTCATTAAACATACTTCTGATGGAGCCATTGACCTGAGATTTTCACCAGATATCAGTAACAACCCAAGTAATCCATACATACAAAGAAATCAAGGCAACTGTGTTCACAAAACAAGTTATATTTAATAAAGTGGAATGACACAGGGAATAAGTACTGAACACATGAAGAAAAAGAGTTGCAAAAAGGCATGGAAAACCAAGAAACCAGCTGAAATTCATCAGAATTTAGGAAGCCATCCCATCCCCCATCAGTGCAAATTAATTTCAGCTGGTTAAGTCCTTACTGATCGCCTTTAAAAAGGTCTGTGAATATTAGATTGTCACGCCACAAAGAACTCATGATGGGTAGAAGCAAAGAGCTCTCTCTAGACCTTCACAACCTTATTGTAGCAAAACATAATGATGGTATTGGTTACATTCGCATTTCTAAACTGCTAAATGTTCCAGTGAGCACTGCTGAAGCCATCATTTGGAAGTGGAAAGAACATCATTCTACCATAAACCGGCCACGACCAGGAGCTCCTCACTGGATTTCTGACAGAGGAGTAAAAAAAAATTATCAGGAGAGTTATCCAAGAGCCAAAGACCACTCGTGGAGAGCTCCAGAAAGACCAGGTACTGCTGTTTCAACAACAACAACAACAACAAAAAAACCAATAAGTAATGCATTCAACTGGCATGGGCTCTATGCCCTCTCACCTCGCAAGACTCCATTGCTGAAGAAAAAGCATGTTGAAGCTTGATTAAAGTTTGCTTCACAGCATTTGGGCAAGCCAGTAAAACACTGGGAGAATATTGTCTGGTCCGATGAGACCAAAATTGAACTTTTTGGATGCAACAGCACACAGCATGTTTGGAGAAGAAATGGCACTGCGCATCCCATCATGGTGTTTTTCAGCACAAGGTACAGGCAGACTACATATAATTGAAAGAAAGATGAATGGAAAAATGTACAGAGACATCCTTGATAAGAACTTGTTGCTATCTGCCAAGATGCTGAAGATGAAACGAGGTAGGACATTTCAGCAAGACCTCTTCCTCCAGACACTCCTATTTTGGTAATCATCCTGTATTTTGTAGCTCTTTCTGCTTCCTGCCATTGGTTCAGTCCACTGGTCGTCAGCTGGCACCTGTCAATAATTAGGTCAACCTTCCGCTCACGGAATCCACACCGGCTGTCATTTGTTATCATTAATTTCATGTCCTATTTAAAGATTGCCTTTTGAGCCACTCCTTGCTGAAGTCTAACATACCTATTCCTGTGAGAACCCTTTCCCTGCTCTGATGTGTATTCCTGTGCTCATCTTGCCAACAACCTGTTCATCTCGATTGTAAGTTTTGTGTTGTGCACTGTTTGGACTTTATGTTTATATTAAATATCACAAACTAGCAGTTCAGCTCCTGGGCCTCCCTTCCTGCCCCACGTTCACCCATAAAAACTAATACATTCCAATGAATCGTTCATGAATGTTGTATCACTAATTCTTATATTATGGTGGCCTTCCCTGTTGTTACCACATTCATTCATTCATTCATTCATCTTCTTCCGCTTAATCCTTTTCGGGTCGCAGGGGGGCTGAAGCCTATCCCAGCATCTTTGGGCGAGAGGCAGGGTACACCCTGGACAGATCGCCAGTCCATCGCAGGGCCAACACAGAGAGACAGACAACCATTCACTCTCACAGTCATACCTAAGGACAATTTAGAATCCCCAGTTTTTGATGCCAATTAACCTAACTTGCATGATTTCGGCAAGTGGAAGGAAACCGGAGAAATCCCGGAGTAAACCGACGCAGACACGGGGATAACATGCAAAGTCCACACAGATCACTGTTGGTCGGTGGCTGGGATCGAACCCAGGATCCCCAGGCCAAGGGTGAGTTGCTGTGCTGCCGCAGTGCTAACCACTCCCCCACCACGCCGCCCTGTTTTTCTAAGTTTAAAAAAGTTTCCTTAGTTGAGAATAAATAAAGTCAAAAATACTGATCTATCACAAAGATTTCAACTATTGGAAGTTATCGTGATAACAGATTTTAATACATTTACTTGTTGCTTTTACAATGTTTGTGTAACCATAAATTAAGTGCATGACCAGAGTCATTACCGCATTGGTGGCTCAGTTGGTAGAGCAACTGAGCTCAACTAGTATTATAGAAAATATTTTTCTATAATAATTCCTTCATTCATTCATCCATCCATCTTCTTCCGCTTAATCCTTTTCGGGTCGCGGGGGGCTGGAGCCTATCCCAGTATCTTTGGGCGAGAGGCAGGGTACACCCTGGACAGATCGCCAGTCCATCGTAGGGCCAACACAGAGAGACAGACCCGTCTGAAGTTTGCTAGAGAGCATTTGGATGATCCTGAAGAGGACTGGGAGAATGTCATATGGTCAGATGAAACCAAAATAGAACATTTTGGTAAAAACTCAACTTGTCGTGTTTGGAGGAGAAAGAACACCATACCTACTGTGAAGCATGGGGATGAAAACATTATACTTTGGGGCTGTTTTTCTGCAAAGGGACCAGGATGACTGATCCGTGTAAAGGAAAGAATGAATGGGGCCATGTATCGTGAGATTTTGAGTGAAAACCTCCTTCCATCAGCAAGGGCATAGAAGATGAAACGTGGCTGGGTCTTTCAGCATGACAATGATCCCAAACACACCGCCCGGGAAACGAAGGAGTGGCTTCGTAAGAAGCATTTCAAGGTCCTGGAGTGGCCTAGCCAGTCTCCAGATCTCATCCCCATAGAAAATCTTTGGAGGGAGTTGAAAGTCTGTGTTGCCCAGCGACAGCCCCAAAACATCACTGCTCTAGAGGAGATCTGCATGGAGGAATGGGCCAAAATACCAGCAACAGTGTGTGAAAACCTTGTGAAGACTTACAGAAAACGTTTGACCTCTGTCATTGCCAACAAAGGGTATATAACAAAGTATTGAGATGAACTTTTGTTATTGACCAAATACTTATTTTACCGAGGAATTTACCAATTAATTCATTAAAAATCCTTCAATGTGATTTTCTGGATTTTTTTTTTCTTATTTTGTCTCTCATAGTTGAGGTATACCTATGATGAAAATTGGAGACCTCTCATCTTTTAAGTGGGAGAACTTGCACAGTTGGTGGCTGACTAAATACTTTTTTTCCCCACTGTATATATACACACATACATAGTATGTTGCCCAAATCTGGAATTTTATATTTCCTATAAAATGCTAAAATAAGAATATTATAAAAGAAAGCTCATAATGTATATTTAAGATAATGCTGAAATACTTTAATGATAACTCAATTCTACTGCTCCTGAAAGTAGGCCAGTAGACAACAGGTATCTTCATGTTACAGACAAACTCAGATTTTTTTATGATGAGTCAAAAAATATCTGTTTCACATTGAATATTGAACCTTTTTCATTTTCTCCAACTTCATTTCAAACTGTCACATCATACTTTATCCTTGACGATCACCCTCAGTCTTCCTGAAGGATAAGATTATTCATGTGTGTGGTTCCATAATAACTTTGCTGCACTTCCAAAAATGACCTACTTTTCCATGTCATATCACTCTGTTGATCTGAGGGGCTGCCTGTATCGAGTTAGCAAGATTGACAGGTCAGTGAATTTGGGGAGGATGATGGCATAGCAGACTTCTGTATTACTGCACACTGCAAGGAATGGCTTGTACATCTTAATAAGTGTGGCAAAAGAGAAGGACAGAGTGGTGAATGAGACCCGACTGGCGGGAAGATTCACAAGAGGGATGGATAATTATAATGAAAGTGGTCAGAAACAAAGGGGGGTGGAACCAACAAATTAGGACAAGAGATCTGAGACACAATCAGAGGCCAGAAGAAGTAAAATGTAGGTGTGGTATGGAACTAAGATTTGGGCACAAAGATTGCTTTTATTTATTTACCTTGGTGTTATGTAAATCATAAAAAATATTGTATATGCCTATAAACAATCTATGAATGGTACCAGTATGTTGTATTTTTAAATTTTCTTTAAATATTGGCAAAAAAAGGTTTTCACAATACTTCGTACAGACAAATTGTCATGTTTGGGGTTGTTTTACCCCATCCATGACCTGTGGCTGTAATGTTTTGATTATTGCTTATTAATTTCAGCTGGCAGATTGAGCCTTGCTCTCTGACAGTCCTACAGCCACGCCTCCTCCTCTTACCAGACATTCACCGGATGCATCTCATCACCACATACACACTCATGCACGCACACACACTCACACATGCACATACACACACACTGCCAATCATTCACGCACCTGCTTGACGGCTGTGTCCACTTGCCTTTGTTAGTGTATTGTGTACTTATAGGGGGACAGTGTGACCAGTCAGTGTGGCAGCTTAAGTCAGCAAGGGACATCCTGACTCACGGATGTTTGGCTTTCTTCCCCCAGGATGTAATGTGTTGTGTCTTTGAGCCTTTCTGCTCCAACATAAGTGTAAGTCCTCATTTTGTGCCTTTTCCCTCCACTCCTGACTGTCCGGAGCGCGTTAGGCATTTCCTCTAAGCCTACAAGGTTTGTAGTGGGTTGTCTTACCCAGTTGCAATAGTGACTGTTATTTGGACATTCTTGTACATTTTTCCATTGTAAATAAACACGTTACTTACACTGCATTTTGGGCTCGCTGCCAATTTATATGTTCGCTGCGAAATTATGCAGCGGACATGACGGTAAGCTGCCACCACAAAGAGCTCAAGCAGTAAGTAGCGTGTTACTTTCATTTTTGTGTGTTTTTTTCTACCTGCTGCTGGAGTCGTGATGGATTACTGGAGCGACATGGAGCTGCACGGACTGGCCCATCTGGAGGATGCCTTCTCCCGGATACAAGGGCAGTATTCTCCTGAGGCAGTTCACGCTGCTCAAAATACTGCAGCGAAGGTCCTGGAGCTTTGTCCCGACATCCTTTTTTTCCCTGAGTCGGCCGACATACTCCACGCAATCCTCGTGCTGCGTGAAGAAGAGCCAGGGAGGGAATTCCCAGCACAGGAACCGTCTCCTACACGGAAGAGGCGCTTGCGGGAAAAGAAGTTTTCCTCCTTCCGCAGCTCTCCTGCTCCAGCCCTGCCCTTGCCTCTGGAGCTTGTGCCCGCTCCTTCCACGGGTTAATGGAGGAAATGCCCTTCTCCGCCGGCAGCCATCGTTCCTTCTTCTCCATCACCCGCTCCAAGATGGCAGCAACCAGGTCGGCGACGTCAACGTCACCCGGAATCCCAGAAGAACAATCCAGCCCCACGAACTGCTCCTGTTCCGACACCGAGCCCTGTTACCCCCACAGCGGATCCTCATCTCCAGTCCCAAGCAGTCCCATCTGCAGAATCTCCCTCCGTATCCACTGTGAGGCCTCTTTCCTCAGTTAATCCGCAGGCAGCAGAGGAGCACCTGCTTTCCTCACCAGGGTCTCCCATTCCTGTGGCGAGAGGGGCGGCTCCCATATGTTCTACAGAGGAGCCTAACACTGCCTTTCCCGGACAGACGGGTGATGATGTCCAAGCAGCAGCAGCAACCAACATCTTGAACCAGGAGAACAGGCAAGTTTTTTTTCAATTGACTCACATTAATAATGAAATGTCTTGCCTGATTCCTGGTAGGGACGCTCAGGGAAAACAGTACCCTGAGCTCTCCCCACCTGCTGCTGTTAAAAACTGTTCATCAGCCTTCTCTACACTTTCCTCTGTTTGCCCGCCGGAGCCAAGCAGTCGGGACCAGGAGGAGCCAGAGGTCCGGGAGAAATGTCCTCCCGAAGCAACGGTGAACTGGATCCCAGCCGCCACACTGAAGGAGTCACCTGTGTGGATCATGGCGGCTGGGGTCAATGCGACTGCAGTGACCATCATGCCTGCTGTGGAGGCTGCCACAGCAGAGTCAGCACCTGAGCAGAACTTCTTGGAGGCCGAACCTGAGGAGACATCGCCTGGATCGCCGGAGTCCTGGACGACGGTAGAGCTTGAGGTAAGGCAAGTGCTCTCTTTTGTCTTTCTCCTTTCTATAATTGAGCATTTTTGCCTAGCTTTATGTGAGGAGAGCCAGCTGCAGCCAAACGCTGCACCTGAGCTCACGTTGCCGGGATCTGCCACTGCCGGTGACTCTGACCCTTCCTTCTCTCTGTCCGAGTCCTTTTTCAGGGTCGCCGGAGACAGTCCACCATAGCTGGATGAGTCCGGGATTCCAGATTTGTGACTGGAGGCCACCGAGGTTCCGTCTGAGGTAGTCGTTGGGGGCACCCAGTACCAGTCCAGGGTGCCTGTGATTGATCGCTTCTTAGCTTGGGTGCTTATACAGGTCAGCTGGCCCTTGGCCAAGATGACATTGGGGTCAGCAGTGGCCCAGCCGGGTCCCACTGCGCACTGCGGGTGCAGCAGGGGTCCAGCTGGACTCCATCGTGGGTGCAACCATGGCTCAGTCGGGGTCCATCGTGGGTGCAACGCAGGCCCAGTCAGGGATCACCGCGGGAGCAATGAGGTCCCAGGAAGGGCCCACCACTGGTGCAACATTGTCCCAGGCCGGGACCACCACAGATGCAGCCATGGCCTAGCCTGGGTCCACCGCAGGTACGACAGAGTTCCAGCCTCATGTCGGGACCATCAAGGGTGCCACAGGACAGTTTGGGGAGACCGGGGTCATCCTTTTCCTTTTGGAGTCCCTGTGGGTGTTCCTCCACCTTCTGCTGGGCACCGTCGGGGTTCTCTTCCCTCCGCCGCCAGTGACCGCAGGGGTTCCACTTCCTCTGTCTGGCCATCCACCTCTCAGCCTCCCGGTTGATAGGCTGCCGCCTCACCTGCCCTTCTGGTCCTGGTGGCTTAACCACATGGGCAGGCCACCCGAAAGACTGAGTTCCCTTGCTGGGTGGCCCGTTTTCCCTGGCAGGCCGCCTGACACAACTCTGTGGGCTGCCCGCTGGGCCTTGGACTCTGGCCGGCCCCCTGAACTGTGTGACTCTTGGGGGTGGGGTGGGTTAGTCTAATTTTGGGGTTGGGAAGTGTGTTCTTGTGTTGTATTGTGGTGTTCTCTCCCCTTGATTATTCCCTTCTAACATGTTTCCCCCCACCTCCCGCCTTGGTTTGTTGTGTTGGCCTTCTGGGGGGGGGGGCAGCTTTTGTTTTCTGTTTTGATGGTACGGTGGTATCTGGTATTGAGTCGGGGGGGGGGGGGCTCAGTCATGTTTGGGGTTGTTTTACCCCACCCATGACCTGTGGCTGTAGAGTTTTGATTATTGCTTATTAATTTCAGCTGGCAGATTGAGCCTTGCTCTCTGACAGTCCTATGGTCACGCCTTCTCCTCTTACCAGACATTCACCGGATGCATCTCATCACCACATACACACTCACACACACTCACACATGCACATACACACACATTGCCAATCATTCACGCACCTGCTTGCCACACGGCTGTGTCCACTTGCCTTCGTTAGTGTATTGTGTACTTATAGGGGGGCAGTGTGACCAGTCAGTGTGGCAGCTTAAGTCAGCAAGGGACATCCTGGCTCACAGATGTTTGGCTTTCTTTCCCCCAGACGTAATGTGTTGTTTCTTTGAGCCTTTCCACTCCAACATAAGTGTAAGTCCTCATTTTGTGCCTTTTCCCTCCGCTCCTGACTGTTCGGAGTGCGTTAGGCATTTCCTCTAAGCCTACAAGGTTCTTAGTGGGTTGTGTTATCCATTCGCAATAGTGACTGTTATTTGGACATTCTTGTGCATTTTTCCATTGTAAATAAACCGTTACACTGCATTTTGGGCTCGCTGCCAATTTATATGTTTGCTGCGAAATTACGCAGCGGACATGACACAAATCATGTTTGAAATGATTGGAATGATGAATCAAAAATTGTTAGACTTCAGTTTCTTGGTGCTGATTTCAACGCTCCCAATTATAATGCAGCATGTATCCAAGCTTTGGATTGATGCTTTACTAGCCTGAACCCAATAGTTTACCGGTGTTACGGTGGTACAGGTGTTGAAACAGCAGGCAGTGATTTGGGGTAGTAGCTGCACCATTGCTCATTTAGATCCAACTTGAAAAATAAGCATTTAATTTTGCTTTATTACATATCATCATCATCATCATCACCATCATCAACCCGTGGTTGGAACGACCGTAGGGGTACCAGGCTGGGAGCTGCAGATAGCTCTCCACTTGCTTTGACTGTGGGCTGTTTCTAGTAGGGTGGGGATGTCCATTGCAGTCCATTTCTTGATATTTGCTATCCAAGATTTTCTCTGCCCTCTGCACTTTCTTCCACCCTCCACTGTGCCCTAGAGAATTGTCTTGGAGAGGCTATCATGCCACCTCACATGTCCGAACCACCGGAGTTGTCGACAATTTGTCAGCAGGGGTTCCAGTTTGCCAGCATGTGTTGTCATTTGCTGCCAGACAAATGTGTTGGTCTTTAGGTCTTTATAAGAGATGTTCAGGATTCTCCTGAAACATTTCATCTCAAAAGCCTGGATACGGCACTCCTTTTCTGCTACCAGCATCCATGCTTTGCAGCCATACAAGGTAATGGAAGCTACAAGGGCCTTGTACAGCCTGACCTTTGCATGGAGCCTGGTGTTGTGGTTTTTCCACAAGTGTGCCAACTTGCCGTAGAGGACAGTGCGATGGCCAGCCTAGTCTTGATTTCTTGAATGCTTGTGCCCTCTTTGTTGATGATGACACCCAGGTACATGAACTTCTCTACCTCCTCAAGTGTCTGGCCACTCATTGTGATGTTGGTGGGAGTGGTAGGTGTGTTTTTGTTCACCAGGATCTTGTTGTTTTTTTTTCCTGTGCTTACTTCCATTCCGTATGCGCTGGCTTTTGTCTCCAGTTTAGTGGTGAGTTCCTGGAATTCATGCTCGTTGCAGCCCATGAGGTCGATGTCATCTGCAAATCTGAGATTACTTACTGGTCTGCCTCCTATTGTCACTGAGGTCTCAAAGTGAAGGAGTGCTTCCTGCATGATGTTTGCCAGGAAGAGACTGAATAGCACAGGGCAGAGGAGGCACCCTTGGCGTACTGATATCTGGAAAAAGTCGCAATACTGGCCACCCATGAGTACTGCACTACTTGAGTTTTGGTACAGCGCTTGGATGAGTTGTACAAGGTCTTCATCGACGTTGTACTGTTGTAGGACATACCACAGGCCATTGTGCCACACACGATCAAATGCCTTTTTAAAGTCTATAAAATTGTGGTACAGCTGCTGTTGGTGTTGTAGGTACAGTACTTCTCATTGAGCAGCCTGATGCTGAATACCTGCTTGACAGTGCTTCTACCAGGTTTGAATCCTGTCTGTTCTTCTGTGAGGATTTCCTCTGCCAGTGGTTTCAATATGTTGAGTATGACATGCAGCATGACTTTGCTGGTATGGCTTATTAAACTAATTGTGCAGTAGTTTGAGCACTTACTTTAAGTTTCCTTTCTTGGGGAGTGGAATGATGATGGATTTGGTCCACTCTCCTGGCCACTGTTTACTTGTCCAAATACGCTGGCAGATGATTGTGAGTGCCTTGATCATTTCTGGTCCTCCATGTCTGATCAGTTCGGCTGCGATGTTATCACAGCCTGGGGACTTCCCTCCTTTGAGGCAGTGCACTGCTTCCACTACCTCCTCCCTCAGCACTTGGCTACTCTCAGGGACTGTTATTTTTTCACTGAAGTCTCTTCAAAGGACAGTGGAGTCCACGTTTAGCTCATGATTATTAAGCTCTTGGCAGTATTCTGTCCACCTTCTAAGGGCGGCTTTGTTTTCTGTTAGACTTCACCATGGACTTTGACTCCTGGGTCTTTTTTTTTTTTTTTTTTTGTTACTTATTTGTACCCGTAGGTAGACTTGGTTTGCAGTCTGGTGACAAGCCACCGGCTGCTGGTCGCTGCGTGCGCGAGCGCCCTAAACCTACATGTTTTTGGTATGCGGGAGGAAACCGGAGAAATCCCGGAGTAAACCCACACAACACGGGGAGAACATGCAAACTCCACACAGCTCACTGTTGGTCGGGGGCTGGGATCGAACCCACGATCTCATGATCCCCGCGATCCCCCGGCCGAGGGTAAAACTGTGCTGCCACAGTGCTAAACCACTGCGCCACCGTGCAGGGTCTTGGTCATTTTCTTGATAGTCTGAAATGCTTCCTTGTTATTCCCTTTTGACATCCCCTTCTCCATTTTATTGCACTTTGTTATGTCTGGAATCAGAGTCAGAGTCAGTCTTATGCCATGCAGCGAACTGAACCTTTATTATGAGAACACTGAACTATATACAGTCTGTCCATAGCCTGCCTGATGTCACTACACAGGGCGGCTACGGCAAGCCCCGAGGGCCACACGCATAAACACAACATCCCCCCCCTTTAGAAAGTCCAAAACCACACACACAATCGAGACCCTCCCTAATTTAGGACCCGAATCATGCACTAAGGGAAATAATGGGGAACAGTGATAATAGCCTAACACACTGACTCAAAAACAGCTAAAAACTAGGGGAGACAGGTGGACTGCTGTCCTACCCCTACACGGTCAGGCGGATTATTCTGCCGCCAATACTAAATTAAAAAAACTGTCCATTGATAAACTCAAATTATTGCTGTGTTCCTGAACTAAACAATAATACATAAAATTAATCCCCAACAACACACATCCATATGTACATCACACTCGCATCAAACACTTATTCAGAACACATGCACATATGAATATATTATTTACACTGTATAAACATATTTACATTAAAACCATTTAGGTTATCCCACTGTCCTCAGGAAGCCAAGGGTAAAACTGGCTTGGGGGCTGAGGGCAACCCCACAGCATGCGTGCCCCTGGCCGCAGCCTCCCCCCGGGGTCGAAACCGACCTCCCCGGTGAGAATGTGCCTTCTCCTCACTCTCGACCGCTTCTCTCGTCTAGACCCGCAGTGCTGCTGCCCAGCATGCTGTACCTCTGTGCCTGTCAATCAGCTCCCGACTGCCTTCAACACCGCTGTAGCTGTGTAACCCCAAACACAAACACAAACACAAACACAAACACTCCAGCGACCCCATGGCCGAACTCCGGGGAAAACTAAAACTCGCTCGTCGGCGCCGCTCCTTGACCCAGGCATCTCGCCACTGCTCCTGGCACCCTTGTCTAAGGCGCTCTGCTGCACTGCCTCTGAGCTCAGCTGTCGCTGCTCTCTCCCGGGGCTCACAGCATCACTCTCATAGGCGTCACCTGTCAACCCAGGTGCTTCGCCGCTGTGCCCGGCACCCTCGTTCAAGGCACTCCGCTGTGCTGCCTCTATGCCCAGCTGTCGTTGCCCACTGCCGGGGCTGACAGCAGCACTCTTATCGGCGTCACTCACCGACCCAGGCGCCTCACCACTGCGCCCAGCACCCTCATCCAAGACACTCCGCTGTTCTACCTCTGCGCCCAGCTGTCGCTGCTCACTTCCAGGGTTCACAGAATTACTCTCATCGGCATCACTCACCGACCCAGGCGCTTCACCGCTGCGCCCAGCACCCTCATCCAAGGCACTCCGCTGCTCTGCCTCTGCTTCCCGGGGCTTCCAGCCTGCTTGCTCCCACTCTCCCTCTGCCCAGACTACAGCTGCAGGTAAGACTCCGTTCGCTGCTCTCCCTCTCTGCTGTCGCTACTCACCGCGCCATCAACACCACCAGCGCTATGGTCACACACTGTGCTGAACTCTTTGGCTGGCTTGCCGTCTTTGGTAATCAGGGGCTCCCCCACTCGTGGCCCCAGTTCTGCCTCGAAGTCCAGCTGGTAGCTTGTAGCTTCATTTTGGCGCACACCTAGCCCCATGGCTAACTTCCCCATTGCTACTGACTGAGCCATTAGCTTCTCTGAGCAAGCTAGCTTAGCTTCTTTTGGCACCAACAGGTCTCCTACCCACAGCTGCGTAGTCCTCGTATGTTTGGCGGAATATTCAGCCAATTGCCCAACAGCATCTGCATAAGACTCTGTCTCTCCCAACCTGCAGAGAATTCTATGACCTTCCACGCCGAGATGGTGGGCCAGAAGTGCTCGTCTTCGTACTCCATTGAGTCTACTTAGGCCCAGCGCCATGATGTAACCCTCGAACATGGCCACCCGTTTTGGCCACAGGATTGCTGGCTGTCCCGGGCACTCCAGAAACAGTAACAAAGATGGAGGTAGCCCATACGCCCCTATAGTTTTCTCTCGTCGCCAAAATGCTATGTCTGGAATCAGAGTCGGAGTCAGTCTTTTGCCATGCAGCGAACTGAACCTTTATTATGAGAACACAGAACTATATGCAGTCTGGCCCTAGCCCGCCTGATGTCACCACACAGGTCGGCTACGGCAAGCCCCGAGGGCCACTCACGGACACACAACACACTTCTCTGAAAGCCATTCTTCCTTGGCTTCAGACAGTTTTTTTCTGACTGTCTGGTTGATGGTTCTGTATTCTTCTGCTGCTGCTAGAGAGCTATTCTTGCTTGCTTTCAGTTCTCTGCATTTGTTGCAAAGATTGAGCGCCTCATTTGTTACTCAGGGCTGGTTCTTCTTCCTTTCTTTTACAAAGACCTCTGGTGCTGTCTCATGTATGACTCTGATGAAGCTGTCAGTAAGGCTGTTCACGTCCTCTCGGAGGAAGTTCAATGCTGCAAATCTGCCCCTATTTCAGCCTGAAATATTTCAGGGACTGTGGGCATGGCCACTTTAATGAATAGGCTAGGCTGGGCTGAAGCCCAGGGGCCTATGAAAATCAGGGGCCTATCATGTGCCAATGAAAAAGATCACGTTGTTGTTAATTGGTCAAAATCTATGTCCATCACTTGATGTTCGTGTGTGGCTGGTTGCTTATTGGTCTAATTTACAAGTGCCTTACGTGGGTACCAGCAACAATAGCCTATCAGAGGAATTGTTTTGACATGTGACTATGCAAGCACCAGTGAGAGTAAGAAGTAATTAGCTTGGTCATAATGTCTGGAAAAAGTTTGAAAGTGGCGGTCATAAAAAAAATTGAGAGCAAAAGAGCTTAGGGAAAACGAATTGCTACAAAAAAAAACAAAAAAAAAACAACGATGTGTAAAGGATTTTTCTAAGCTGGAGCATGGAGTGGAGGAGGCTGCTAATTACGTACGGAGGAGGCAGGTAGGCCGTCAAAGCTTTCACCTGGAAGAGAAGGGAGAAGAAAGGCCATGACTGCTTACATCAGACAGCTGTGTGTGGGACAGTGGACTCCGAACTTGATAAAAAGTAGGCTGGATCAAGCATGCATCCATAGAGACGATATTCGTGAGCTGGACTTAAAGGACATACTGAAGGATTTTTATCTAAAGGCCAGAAGAAAGCACTTTTGAAAAAGGTAAGATATGTTGTTTTCAGCTTTCCAGCCACCTGTGCAGGTTTTTTATTGCTGCTGTTGTGCATTGTTTTAAACAGGAATACTTCACTGATGTAATTTTATGCCGAAGGCAGTATCTGTCACACTGTAAAAATGGAAATGTCAGGAAGATAAAATATCTTAAATCAAGGCTTTATGCTTGTTTTTCTCTCCAAGATAATATTGACAAGACAAGAATTTCTTTTTGTTGTGCAGTTTTCTATAAGATTTTACTTGCTTTACAAAAGTTTTTACTTGTTTTAAACAGTTTAATCTTACTTTGTTGGCAGCTATGTTTTCTTTTTTGCTTATTTTAAGTAAAATTATCTGCCAACAGAAAATTTGACTTATCAAATTGCTTCAAACAAGTTAAAACTATCTGAAAGCATGTAAAATTTTCTCACACAAATTGCGCAGCAAGAATAAATATCTTATCAGACAAAAAGTAAGCATAAACAGCCCTAATTTACAATGCATCCAGAAAGTATTCACAGCACTTCACTTTTTCCACATTTTGTTATGTTACAGCCTTATTCCGAAAGGGATTAAATTTATTTTTTTTTTCCACAAAATTCTACACACAACACCCTATCATGACAATGCAAAATTTTTTGAGATTTTTGCTTTCTTAGTTTTTCTTAGTGATTTCTTAGTTTAAAAAAACTAAGAAATCACATGTACAAAAGTATTCACAGCCTTTGCTCAATACTTTGTTGATGCACCTTTGCAGCACCTCTCAAGCTTCATCAGGTTGGATGGGAAGCGTCGGTGCACAGCCATTTTCAGATCTCTCTAGAGATGTTCAATTAGATTCAAGTCTGGCTGGGCCACTCAAGGACATTCACAGAGTTGTCCTGAAGCCACTCCTTCGATATCTTGGCTGTATGCTTAGGGTCATTGTCCTGCTGAAAGATGAACCGTCGCCCCAGTCTGAGGTCAAGAGTGCTCAGGAGCAGGCTTTCATCCAGGATGTCTCTGTACATTGCTGCATTCATCTTTCCCTCTATCCTGACTAGTCTCTCAGTTCCTGCCACTGAAAAACATCTCCACAGCATGATGCTACCACCACCATTAAGCCTGTTTTCCACTAGCCCAGCACACCTCGGTACGGCTCGATTCACTTCAGTACGGCTCGGAATGCTTCTGTCTCCGTTAGCACGCTGTTGTGCTTGTGCTGTGATGGTTTGTGTTAGGAGGTTTTAGAAGCGAGGCAGCAGCAGATTCTCAGCGAGGCGGGGCAACACTCCCGTGACGTTATGCACCCGACTGAGTCCTTATTTACATGAGACAAAAAAGGATCCAAGGATTATTGCCTTGCTCGCTCTGTGGTTTTATCTCACAATTAATTTTATCTCATAATTAAGCTGCAACAACACAAGTCACTTTTGTTTTGAATTAACTGCCAAATGACCTAGAAATAATGAGCTGAAACTTGTTTTTATTCGTATTAAATAATGAGACGGTGGCACACTGTCCAACACCACATCCTAGGGCATTTTGGATGTACTGAATTTAAAAAAATCATGTTTTTCACCTTCAGGTCAACGTTTGGAACAACAGTATTATTATTTTCCGTTTAGATGATGCTACACTCCTTCTAAAGTATTGTAAATCTCTGAATTTGGAATGCCGATAGAACATTCAATTTACATATACTTACTTTTTTTTACCTACTTTTACTTGTAAGCTTGATCAGTCTCTCCTGCTGCATTTTAAAGTCCAACTGTGCAACTTCTTATAAGTTAACATAAAAAATGTACCCAAAGTTTAGAACTGGATCATGTGGGGCTAATTTTTTATGATATTTCAATAAAAAGAACAGAAAGCTTACAAAAACATTTGTTTTTTGGTCTAGTTAAAAATTACATTACCTTTACAATGGTTGACCCCTGACAGGAAGATCAGATCAGACTAGGCAATGGAATTTCTATGTAATTATACTGTTTTATAATTCAGTGTTATAACAGACAAACCACACTTTCCAAAACAATTCCATTTTATTATATACAAAATATTAAAAGAAAAAAAAAACTTTGCAACACAACATGAAGGTTAATCGACATTTTATACACGCCGACCACTGAGTGTCTACACCAGCTTCCCAAACTGGGTCACAAGTTGAATGAAGGCGTCTCTGCCTGCTGTGGGTCAGGAAGGCTCGGTTGAATAATCCGTGCGGTCTGTCGCGGCGGACGCGTGGGATGATTCTACAAGGAAAATACACACAATAAAATACAGCACGAAAGTGCAATATATACAGAAAAGACAATAGTTTTTAACAAGAATACATAAGCTTATTTCAGCGTATTGTTCACATGAATAATTAAAATAAAAGCTTTAGTCCGCAGTGTGCTGCAATAAAGCAGCGATACATCCACAAATGAACAGCTTTTTTTATTGCATAAATAAACTGAGCGTCTTACCGAATATATTTGCGAAAAAACGCACAATAAAAAAAAATTAAAACCCACCGTTAAAGGACTCCGATATCCAGACCTCCCGGTATATTTTTTCATTCCGGGCGGCTCCGTCTAACTCGCGCTGAATACATTCGTCTGACAATGCAGTGAGTAGACACTGCAGCTCCTTACTGGTCCATGGAACACCCTTATTACGCGAAGACATTTTTGATAGCGAATAAATGAAAATAGCACAGCAATACACTGAAAAGGAACCGCCAACAGTGGTTGCGTGCTGAGTAAAGGCGGTCGTGAAGATTGTTTTTTTTTTTTCCAAAACTTTATTGAGAAGGTCGTGAAGATTTGGTAGATGAGGAGGAGGAGAGGGGCGGTTACAACCTGACCAATCAGCGGCGACCAGTCTGTTAACGTCACAACACGGCACAGCTCAGCACTGCTGTACCCTGCCCTGGAGCGGGGCTGAGAATCGCGGCTGTTAAACCGTGTTGGGGCTTGTGGAAAAGCGTACAAAGCGTGCTGAGCCGTCCCGTGTCGCGCTAAAGCGTGCTAGTGGAAAAGGCCCTTTAGTGTGGTTATGAGCAGTGCCCGGTTTCCTCTAAGCATGACGCCTGGCATTCACATCAAAGAGTTCAATGTTTGTCTCATCAGACCAGAGAATTTTGTTTCTCATGGTCTAAGAGTCCTTCAGGTGCATT
Source organism: Pholidichthys leucotaenia (assembly GCA_020510985.1). Lineage (NCBI taxonomy): Eukaryota > Metazoa > Chordata > Actinopteri > Cichliformes > Pholidichthyidae > Pholidichthys > Pholidichthys leucotaenia. The sequence continues at coordinate 213,746,326 of CM035849.1, read as the reverse complement.
TTGACAAAGTCCAGGTGGGCTGCCATGTGCCTTTTACTAAGGAGTGGCTTCTGTCTGGCCACTCTACCATACAGGCCTGATTGGTGGATTGCTGCAGAGATGGTTATCCTTCTGGAAGGTTCTCCTCTCTCCACAGAGGAACACTAGAGCTCTGACAGTGACCATCAGGTTCTTGATCACCTCCCTGACTAAGGCCCTTCTCCCCCGATCACTCAGTTTAGACAGCCGGCCAGCTCTAGGAAGAGTCCTGGTGCTTCCGAACTTCTTCCATTTACAGATAATGGAGGTCACTGTGCTCATTGGGATCTTCAAAGCAACAAAAATTTTTCTGTACCCTTCCCTAGATTTGTGCCTCGAGACAGTTCTGTCTCAGAGGTGTACAGACAATTCCTTTGACTTTATGCTTGGTTTGTACTCTGACATGCAGTGTCAACTGTGGGACCTTATATAGACAGGTGTGTGCCTTTCCAAATCATGTCCAATCAACTGAATTTACCACAGGTGGACTCCAATTAAGCTGTAGAAACATCTGAAGGATGATCAGTGGAAACAGGATGCACCTGAGCTCAATTATGAGCTTCATGGCAAAGGCTTTGAATACTTGTGTACATGTGATTTCTTAGTTTCTTATTTTTAATAAATTTGCAAAAATCTCAAAAAACAATTTTACATTGTCATTATGGGGTATTGTGAGTAGAATTTTGAGGGAAAAAAAATGAATTTAATCTCTTTTGGAATAAGGCTGTAACATAACAAAATGTGGAAAAAGTACAGCGCTGTGAATACTTTCTGGATGCACTTTATGTTAATTTTGCACCTGGCCTCATTGCATACGTATTGGTGGGAGTTGTCATGTCAAAGCGCAAATTTGAGGAAGGAGAGTATTTAAATGACTGGCTATTACACATTTTCAAACTGAGATTCTGTTGGGGCCGGGGGGGGGGGGCTCCTACAAAACCTCTGTCTCAGGGCCTAACGGCAAGCTAAGATGGCCCTAGCTGAGAGGCATTAAAAATTCAACATTGTCTCAATTTCAGAAAGTGATGCAAGTTGTCACTGAATAAAACAAATGAAGATACACTTCATAATGTTTATTAGCTAATGGATAATAGTGGACAAATTCAGATCATCTGGATGTACAGATATGCACCAAAACTTAATCCTTAATCATTTCACATGGTTTTATCGCTCATTAGTATCATATGTGTGACCTCTATTTGCTGCTGACTAAACCTCAATTCTGCATGGGACTGATGCCTCTAAGGCTGCATTCAGACCAGGAGAGTCCGGGGACTTGGTTTGACTGGGCGGGGAATGCCAAGAATTTTCACACCTTTGTTTGGTTTGCGTTCACACTGCAGTGGACCAAACTGCCTGGACAGTGTCACGCAGTTACAACAACTGCTCGTTTGGGGGGGCTGTAGCTGAAACCACTACTGACCAGAAAGAAAAAAATCTTGGTGAAGAAAAAAAATTAGGCTCAACAATTGGCCAGGACCGAAAACGGAAATCCGTTCAATTCATCCGGGTTGTTTGTCCGCTACAAATGTAATCCGTGCTGGCAAAATGAGTCACAATGAGGAAATTTTCAAAACTGAGGTATTGTTATTTTCATATTCTGTATTGAAAGACCTTCAAAATGATATTTAATTTGTAGGACTTGCACTAAAACTGACCAGTAACAAGCCGATTTTGTTTATATTTTGGCTGGTTTGAAAACTCGTGTTCCATTGGTCCTGAGTTACATCTTTCACAAAAACATGTATTTTTAGAAAGTAGGAGTTTCAAGCTTTACAATGATACCAGGTATTGACGGGGGTTTTCCTGGGACTTGCCGTCAGCAAACAAAGAAAGAATCATGATTTATGACTTCTCGTGCCTGTAGCTCGTAATTGCACATTCGGACTCATTTTGCCACCACGGGTCACAAATGAGACATTTTTTAACTTTTTTCCTCAGCTTTCTAAAAGGATTTCTCGGATTTGCGCAGCTGTCTTTATTGTTATTTTCTACCCAAAATGTACTACGGTAAATGCCACTTCCTCTTCTTAGACTATGTGCTGCTATGGTTACACAAACGCAGAGGGGCACTTCTGCCCTTTGGTCTGCTGGGTAGTCCATTTGGATTCACACTGCAAACGGAGCACACCAGACTTCGTTTGCAAGGGAACTGAGACCCCCGTTTTCTGGGGGACCAGACTTCGCTTGTTTGGTGCGCACCAGAGTTCCAACACACGTTCAGACGGCACCAAATGAACCAAACTATCCACAGAAGCCACTGTTTGGTCCTTAAGTTGTTGATTTAACAAGCTCAAATCAAATCAAATCAAATCAAACTTTATTGTCATATTGCTGTACATACAACTGTAGTGCAGGCAAGATGAAATTGCGTTTCTCTCGGCATCCTTATAAGAAGCAGCATGATTAAGACACACTCCCACATAGCCCCACCCCCCCCATCCATTCACACATCCCTGAGATATACTTGGGGAAAAAGAATAACTAACTATAATATACAAAATGTCCATAGGTGCAGTGGTGTGTATGTGACATTCCAGGTCAGCTGTTCAGCATCCTGACAGCTTGTGGGAGGAAGCTGTTGATCAGTCTGGTGGTTCTGCCTCTGATGCTCCGGAATCGTTTACCAGATGGAAGAAGTTCAAAGTGTTTATGCAGAGGGTGAGAACGGTCCTTGACAATGTTCAGTGCCCTGCTCCTACAACGGTTCTGAAAAAGTTCTTGGACAGAGGGGAGGGAGACTCCAATTACCCTCTCCGCCCCCTTGACTATCCTCTGCAGGGCTTTTTTGTCTGACATACTGCAGCTGGAGTACCATGTAGCAATGCAGTACGTCAGAACACTCTCCACCACACCTCTGTAGAAGGTCCTGAGGATGCAGATGGGGAGAGAGGCCTGTTTGAGTTTCCTCAAGAAGTGTAGTCTCTGCTGAGCCCGCTTCCTGATCTCCAAGGAATTCTTGCTCCAGGTCAGGTCCTGCAAGATCTGCACTCCGAGGAACTTGATGTTCTCTACTCTCTCCACTAAACGGCCGCCGATGCTGAGGGGGACGTGCTCAGGCTGTGACCGCCGGAAGTCGATAATCATCTCCTTCGTTTTGTCCACGTTGAGCACCAGATTGTTCTCCCTGCACCAGCCCTCCAGGTCTCTCACTTCTTCCCTGTACATTGATTCCTCATCCCTCTGAATAAGTCCCACCACCGTGGTGTCATCTGCAAACTTAATAATCTGGTTCCCCTCGTGTTTGGATACACAGTCATGTGTTAGAAGTGTAAACAACAGTGGACTGAGTACACAGCCTTGAGGGGTTCCGGTACTCAGCGTGACAGAGTTGGAGATGTTGTTTCCAACCCGGACAGACTGAGGTCTCTCAGTCAGGAAATCCAGGATCCAGAGACATGTGGCGGTGTTCAGACCGAGAAGGAGTAATTTCTCTATCAGTCTCTGGGGAATAATGGTGTTGAATGCTGAACTGAAATCAATGTACAGGAGTCTGGCGTAGGTGTCTTTCTGGTCCAGGTGGGTGATGACAGAGTGTAGGGTGGTGACTATAGCATCCTCCGTGGAGCGGTTTGAACGATATGCAAACTGGAGCGGGTCGTGTGATGCAGTGAGGCAGGCTGTGATGTGTGGTTTAACAAGCCATTCAAAACACTTCATCACAATTGGTGTAAGTGCAACAGGACGATAGTCATTCAAGCAGGACACCACTGGTTTCTTTGCCACCGGTACAATGATAGAGGACTTGAAGCATCTGGGAACGATGGCCTGACTCAGGGAGATATTATAAATGTCAGTCAGGACATCCGCCAACTCGCTCGCGCAGTCTCGGAGCACACGTCCCGGAATGTTGTCTGGACCTGCAGCTTTGCGTGGGTTGACTCTGGATAGGGTCCTCCGTGTGTCCGCTGTGTTGATGGTAAAAGCTGGTCCGACCGATGGTGGAGATGGGCCAGCCCTCCCTCTGATTGTCGGGTTTGGTGCTTCAAAACAAGCAAAGAAGTTGTTGAGCCTGTCTGGAAGCGAAGCGTCGTCATCATCGACCCCCTGCCTAGACTTAAAGCCCGTCAGTGTCCGAACTCCCTGCCACATCTGCTTGGTGTTCCTAGTGTCACAGAGGTGTCCCTGGATTTTCTCCGCATAGGCGCGCTTTGCTGCCTTAATTCCCTTTGAAAGCGCAGACCTGGCTGAGCGGAGGGCAACCCTGTCCTTCGCTCTGAAGGCTGCATCTCTGGCTGTAAGCAGCGAGCGCACCTCTGCAGTCATCCAGGGCTTATGATTACCCTGCATAGTGATGGTCTTCACTGTAGTGAAAATTCATGCTTCACTCAGCATGAATCTAGCATACATGATGATCCAGAACATCTCATAGATGTTCTGATGGAGCGTTTTATGCATTGAGGTGAGGGAATATTTTATTGTACATGCATTAGAAATTGCAGGTGACTCGTGTTAACACCAGATGGCAGTAATGGCTCCCCCCCCCAAAAAAAAACCTCTAGGCCAGGGGTGTCCAACTCATTCCATGGAGGGCCAAGACCCTGTATGTTTTACTTCCACCCAGTGTCTTCAGCAGGTCTTTTCACTGACCAGCAATCAGTGGAAAGAAATTCAGTGAAATCACCTGTTGAAGCCACTGGGTTGGAGGTAAAACCTGCAGGGTCTTGGCCCTCCATGGAGTGAGTTTGACACCCCTGCTCTAGGCTGAAGCATATTTGATGAAGTTTTTTTTTTTTTTTTTTTTTACTGATGATCCATAATGACTTCTACAAGTCTGTCTACTCCAAGTGAATTGGTAATTAACTGGTATCATTACATGTTCTGCCCTAGTCTAGAAATTAATGTAATTAATAAGTTACAACACAGGATTTTTTTGACTCTGGGATGAAAACTGGCTTATACTCACCCTGTTGGGGTAAAGTGGTAATTATCAATTTCTCAGCTCGGCAACCATCATAAATGAATTCATAGCTCTGCAATATCATAAATTATCATATTTGGCATAACAGCAAAACAGATGTTTCTTTACAGTCTAATTATATTTTTAGGTATTTCTGGAATATTTGAAAGTACAAAATATTGCATACTCTACCTTTAAAGTATATAATCTTTATAAAGATGTACAGGATTTAATTTTCTTTGTATGTTGCATTTTCAATGCCTCTCAGTAGTAGGCATAGATGATTTGTTATTATTTGGGTGGTGGTGGGGGGCATAGGGGTGACCTGGTCTGGGGAAGGTAGGACTCTGCCCTCAGAGTTGTACTCATGGGTCTGCTCCAGGAGATCATGACAAAGGGGACCCTCTCTGAGGCCAGGGCCCAATTTCTGGTTTGTGGCTTAGGCTCAGTTAGAATCTTCTTGAGAGGTAACAAAAGCAGTCTGTCCACTCAGATGGAATCTTGATGTAGTCAGGCAGCTGAAGAAAGCATCAAGCTATTAAACTCTAATGTGTGTGGAACCAAGAAAAACTTCAGTTTTAAAGAAGAATATAAAATTTAGTGACAACTTACATTGCTTTAAAGAAAAATTAGAAAAGATAAGACTTGAGCTGGTTTAATGGTTCTTATGAAAAACATGGCACTCTTAGGAAAAAAAACTTAGACATAAGGTAGAATTCTAAAGTTGGGTTCATGCTGCACCTCCGCTTTCTGCGTCTGCTTGACCGCAAGGCTTGTGTGACAAAAATTACATCATCATCTCCAGTCCGCTAGGCTCCGCAGGACATCCATCCATCCATCCATCGTCTACCGCTTTTCCGGAGGTCCGGGTCGCGGAGGCAGCAGTTCAAGCAGAGAAGCCCAGACTTCCCTCTCCCCAGCCACCTGCTCCAGCTCTTCAGAGGGGATACCAAGGCGTTCCCAGACTAGCTGGGAGACATAGTCTCTCCACCGAGTCCTGGGTCTGCCCCGGGGTCTCCTCCCAGTGGGACGTGCCTGAAACACCTCAAGTGGGAGGCGTCCAGGAGGCATCCTAATCAGATGCCCATACCACCTCAACTGACTCCTTTCAATGTGGAGGAGCAGCGGTTCTACTCTGAGCCTCTCCCGGATGACTGAGCTCCTCACCCTATCTCTGAGGGTGAGTCCAGCAATCCTACGGAGAAAGCTCATTTCAGCCGCTTGTATCCGCGATCTCGTTCTTTCGGTCATTACCCAAAGCTCGTGACCATAGGTGAGAGTAGGAACGTAGATTGACTGGTAAATCGACAGCTTTGCCTTAGAACTAAGCTCCCTCTTCACCACAACAGACCGGTACAACGTCCGCATCACTGCAGATGCTGCTCCAATCCGTCTGTCGATCTCTCGCTCCATTTTCCCCTCACTCGTGAACAAGACCCCAAGATACTTAAACTCCTCCACTTGGGGCAGGAGCCTGTCCCCAACCCGGAGAGGACAATCCACCTTTTTCCGGCTGAGGACCATGGACTCGGACTTGGAGGTGCTGATTCTCATCCCAGCCGCTTCACACTCAGCGGCAAACCGTCCCAGCAAGAGCTGTAGGTCATTGCTGGATGAAGCCAACAGGACAACATCATCTGCAAACAACAGAGATGAGATCCTGTGGTCACCAAGCATGACACCCTCCATTCCCTGGCTGCGCCTAGAAATCCTGTCCATAAAAATTATGAACAGGACCGGTGACAAAGGGCAGCCCTGGCGGAGTCCAACTCTCACTGGGAATGACTCCGACCGAGTGTTGGCAATGCGAACTAAACTCTCACAACGGTCGTACAGAGACCGAATAGCTCGTAACAACAAGCCCGATACCCCATACTCCCGAAGCACCCCCCACAAAAATCCACGAGGGACGCGGTCAAATGCCTTCTCCAAGTCCACAAAACACATGTAAACTGGTTGGGCAAACTCCCACGAACCCTCAAGAATTCTCGAGAGGGTAAAGAGCTGGTCCGATGTGCCACGGCCAGGACGAAAACCACATTGCTCCTCCTGAATCCGAGGTTCGACCAACGGCCGGACTCTCCTCTCCAATACCTTGGCATAGACCTTCCCAGGGAGGCTGAGGAGTGTGATCCCTCTAAAGTTGGAGCACACCCTCCGGTCCCCTTTTTTGAAGAGAGGAACCACCACCCCGGTTTGCCATGCCAAAGGCACTGCCCCCGACCTCCACGCAATGTTGCAGAGGCGTGTCAACCATGACAACCCAACAACATCCAGGGCCTTGAGGTACTCGGGGCGAATCTCGTCCACCCCCGGGGCCCGGCCACCAAGGAGATTTTTAACCACCTTGGCGACCTCAGCCCCTGTGATAGGCGAGTCATCCCCCTCGTCCCCAAACCCTGCTTCCTCTGTGGAAGGCGTATCAGTGGGATTGAGGAGATCCTCGAAGTATTCCTTCCACCGCCCGACGATATCCCCAGTTGAAGTCAACAGTGTCCCATCCGCACCATACACAGTGTGGACGGGGAGCTGCTTTCCCCTCCTGAGCCGCCGAACAGTTTGCCAGAATCTCTTTGAAGCCGACCGAAAGTCTTGTTCCATGGCCTCACCGAACTCCTCCCATACCCGGGTTTTTGCTTCAGCAACCACCCGAGCTGCACTCCGCTTGGCCTGCCGGTACACCTCAGCTGCTTCGGGAGTCCCACAAGCCAACCAAGCTTGATAGGACTCCTTCTTCAGCTTAATGGCCCCCCTCACCACTGGTGTCCACCACTTGGTTCGGGGGTTGCCACCACGAGATGCACCGACCACCTTGCGGCCGCAGCTCTGGGCTGCCGCTTCAACAACAGAGGTGGAGAACATGGCCCATTCAGACTCCATGTCTCCAGACTCCCTCGGAATGTGGTTGAAGTTCTTCCGGAGGTGGGAGTTGAAGACCTCCCGGACAGGGGCCTCAGCCAGACGCTCCCAGCACACCCTCACTATACGTTTGGGTCTACCAGGTCTGAATGGCTTCCTCCCCTGCCATCGGATCCAACTCACCACCAGGTGGTGATCAGTTGACAGCTCTGCACCTCTCTTTACTCGGGTGTCCAAGACATACGGTCGCAGGTCTGATGATACGATAACAAAATCGATCATCGACCTGCGGCCTAGGGTGTCCTGGTGCCAGGTGCACATATGGACACCCTTATGCTTGAACATGGTGTTCGTTATAGACAGACTGTGGTTAGCACAGAAGTCCAATAACTGAACACCACTCGGGTTCAGATCGGGCAGGCCGTTCCTCCCAATCACCCCCCTCCAGGTTTCACTGTCGTTGCCCACGTGCGCATTGAAGTCCCCCAGTAGGACAATGGAGTCTCCAGGAGGAGCACCCTCCAGCACCCCAGTCACAGACTCCAAAAAGGGTGGGTACTCTGAAACATCATTTGGTGCATAGGCACAAATGATGGTCAGGACCCGTTTCCCAACCCGAAGGCGCAGGGAAGCAACCCTTTCGTCCACCGGGGAAAACTCCAATATAGAGGCAGCAAGGTGGGGCGATACAAGAATACCTACCCCTGCTCGTCGCCTCTCGCCCGGGGCAACTCCAGAAAAGGCCAAGCTCCAGCCCCTCTCCAGGAGACTGGTTCCGGAACCGGAGCTGTGTGTTGAGGTGAGGCCAACTATATCTAGCCGGTATCGCTCAATCTCGTACACCAGCTCAGGCTCCTTCCCCACCAGAGAGGTGACATTCCACGTACCAAAAGCCAGTTTAGAAAGCTTGGGATCAGTCCGCCAAGGTCTCCGCCTTTGACTGCCACCTAATCCACATAGCACCGGACTTCCATGATCCCTCCTGCAGGTGGTGAACCTACTGGAGGGCGGACCCATGTAACTCCTTCGGGCTGAGCCCGGCCGGGTCCCAAGGGTGGAAACCCGGCCACCAGACGCTAGCCTTCGAGCCCCTCCCCCAGGCCTGGCTCCAGGGTGGGGCCCCGGTAACCCCATACCGGGCGGGGTACACTGAATCCTTGATATACAATTTATCATGAGAGTCTGTTGGATCGTTCTTCGTCTGGCCCTTCACCCAGGACCAGTTTGTCTTGGGAGACCCTATCAGAGGCAAATTGCCCCGGACAACATAGCTCCTGGGATCACTGGGGCACGCAAACCCCCCCACCACGATAAGGTGACGATCCATGAGGGGGGCTCCGCAGGACCCCTCCGCATTTTACTGTGTGCAGCACAAATTTTGTGACCACGTTGCCTGGGCACATTGACAATGCAAGCACAACATTCAAAAGGTGGCGCAACCGACACAGCATACAAAATCAAAGTAGACGAAGAGGAAGGGTAAGACGAGAATAAATATGCATGGATCATTTTGCAGCAGCAGCTTGAGCAGAGATAAGCATTGAAAAATGGTAATTCCTCCTCTTCCTCGAAACAACACCATTGTGGTTGCTACAAAAAATGTGCATCACTCTCATGTTTCTTCACTTTTATATAGCCAACAAACAAACTAGGATTATAATGGATTAAATTTATGGATTTATTTATTTATTTTTTTTTTGTCCAAGATGGCGACCAGGATGGTCACACTTTTTCAGCGCTGAGACAAACTCGCTGATTTCCCCATTAAAAATATCTAACCAACAGTGATCGGCGCTCGTGACGGACACCCACGGGCTGAATTTCCACCTCCGTCAGAATCCCGTTGGAATGCCCCTTTAATCGGGTAGAACTGCTGCGCTCTACCAGAAGCGATTGCCAAGCTAACGCTAACGCTAACGCTCGTTAGCTTAACGCTGGCCCCAGTGCGCCACCTAACTCCGACACGAAGCGGCTCAGTCCCCGGTGAGGGCCTATCGGAGGAACCAACCGAGGCGGCAGTTGGGAGCTCGAGCGCGGCGTTGGTGAGAGACGGGGCCACCTGGACCCAGCAGGACAGTGGCCTGAGTCGGAACCCAGTTGCGAGGTCCAGCTGAGGAAATACCAGACTGACGGCGGTCGGTGACGGGGCCTAGCGGAGGTGCCACCCAGCCAGACGGCGGCGAGCGCCGGCGGTGACCGGTGAAGCTCGGCTGCGCCGGCGGTGTGCAGCATAACCGGCCAGGCAGACGGCGGCAGGCGGTGGTGAATGACGGGGGTGATCTGCGGAGCTGTGCAGCGCTACTTGGCGGAGGAGCTGTGCAGGAGCTGTTGCGGCGAATTCAGCAGCAGCCGGGCTAGTTGAGGCCTAGCCGGATTCTCTGTTTACTTCTATCTACAGGTCAGTAAGATGCCACCAAAGAAAGAGGAAATGGAAGAAATCAAAAAAGCTCTGAGCTTTATGTCAGAAGAATTGGCCAAATTGACTAGCCAACAGGACAAAATAATAGGCCTAATAGAACAGGTACGAGCCCTAAATTTAATAATTCAAGAAAAAGACAAAAAAATTATGGACCTGGAGCAACACGGGCGTCTTTTGGAGCAACGCGTCGAGGATCTTGAACAAGGTTCTCGTATTGATGACCTAGTTATAAGTGGACTAGACATCAGATATCAGTCATACGCCCATGCCACAGTAGGACTGAGTGGTGAAGATGCACCCATGAGAGAATCTTTGTCCTTAGAAAATCAAGTGCTTCAGTTCCTTAATGATAAAGACATTAAGGTAGAAGCCAATGCAATCTCAGCCTGCTATGCTCTACCGAAGAAAGATAACAAAACAAAGAAATCAATTGTGATGCGCTTTGTGAACAGAAGGGTAAAGAATAACATACTGAGGCAGGCCAAAAAGCTAAAGGAAACTCAAGTTTACATAAATGAACACCTGACAAAAAAAAACAAACGCTGAATTAGCACGACAGGCACGGATGCTAAAAAAACAAAATAGGATACAAGCAACCTGGACAAGAAATTGTAGAATTTGGATTAAACTAAATGGATCACCTGAGCAAGCAAAGAGTATAATGATCAGAGATGCTACTGACTTAGATAAATACAGATGAACACTGATTAGAAAATTATGAGCCAATGATAATCCATATTCATACACACGATAAGAATAGTTCTTTTGATACACCATGCCAAAGTACTTTAATAAAAATAACCAAAACAAACAAAAACTTATGACCGACTCAAGTAGACATCAATTATCCCCAGTTGGAGGAAGTCATTTGACACAGAATGAGGAAACTCAAACTCTGAAAACATACCATTATGCTGAACATAAACCACAAGAGATGGAGAATGATATTGATCCTGATAACCACTTTTTCAATAATATTCATAACCACTGTGAATATTACACTGAAAAACAATTCAAAAGTCAAATGCAATTAGATGGTAAACTGTCAATAATACACTTCAATAGCAGAAGTCTTAACAAAAACTTTCCACAGATTCAGGACTATTTAAAACAGCTAGACAGAAAATTCACAGCTATTGCAGTCTCTGAAACTTGGCTTAACGAAGAGCAGGCTCCCCTGATGGCAATAGAGGGATATCAGATGTTTTATATTAACAGAACTCAAAAAAAGGGTGGTGGTGTTGCACTGTATATTGATGACCTGTACAGGTGTAAGCTTGTAAATGAAATGTCCTTAGCACTACCAGGGATTTTGGAATGTGTTACTGTTGAGATTGACCTAGACAAAACAAAAAATCTAATCATAAGCTGCATATATAGAACGCCGGGAACTTGCATTGAGACATTCAGAGATAAATTAGTTGAGCTGTACAATAATATTACTAGTAAGAAAATGGTAGCAATTTGTGGAGATTTCAATATTGACTTACTGAATCCTCATCAACAAAATGTAGTTACAGAGTTCATGAACTCTATGTACAGCATGAGTCTATATCCCACAATAACACATCCCAGTAGAATCACAGTTCACTCTGCTACACTTATTGACAACCTGTTTGTCAATGTTTTCGATAAGAAAATAGAAAGTGGATTATTGATAAATGATATAAGTGACCACTTGCCAACCTTTGCACTTATCCATGGCCACACGGGGCCCAACGCAGAAAAAACTTCAAAATCGTTCGGACACAAATCACCAAATGCAATCAGTTCTCTTAAAGAGGACTTGCTGAAGCAAGACTGGACAGAAGTCTATGTATCAGATGTAAATGAAGCCTATGACACATTTATAAATATTGTAACCACTCTTTATGAAAAAAACTGCCCATTAGTAATAAAAAAGCTTAAACACAAATTTGCTAATAAGCCATGGTTAACCAAAGGACTACAAAAGGCGTGTAAAAAGAAAAATTTATTATATAAAGCTTTCCTAAAGAAAAGAACAAAAGAAGCAGAGCAGCGGTATAAAACATACAAAAATAAGTTAACATATATAATAAGATGTAGTAAAAGAGACTATTACAGTAAAGAACTGGAGAAAAACAGAGACAATATTAAAAATACATGGACAATACTCAACAGTATCCTTGGAAATAAAAGCAGAAATACTAGCTACCCAACTAATATTCCAAAAAATAATAAAACAACTCAGAGTGTGAATATAGCTTCACCTGCAGATGAATTTAATAATTTTTTTGTTAACATTGGACCTAAACTGGCCCGAGAAATACCCACTACGGTGCCAACAGGTGATACAATATGCAATAACACTGCTGTAAATGACTCCATCTTCATAAAGAACACAGACGAAAGAGAGGTCATTGAAATTGTTAAATCGTTCAAAAGTAAAACATCTACTGACTGTGATGGTATTGACATGCTACTAGTCAAAACTGTTATCGAATGCATAGTAAAACCACTGACGTATATCTGCAACCTGTCTCTCCAATCAGGTATATTTCCCAATGCAATGAAAATAGCTAAAGTAATTCCGATATACAAGACGGGCGACAGAGGGGAACTCTCAAACTATAGACCAATTTCATTATTACCGCAATTTTCCAAGATACTTGAAAAAATATTCTATGAGAGAACTGACAACTTCATACTGAAGAATGATTTACTATGTGAGCAGCAATATGGGTTCAGACACAAGAGGACAACTGCATATGCCCTAATGGAATTTACAGAAAAAATATCAACAGCCATTGAAAATAAAGAGTATTCAGTTGGAGTATTCCTAGATCTTAAAAAAGCATTTGATACAGTAGATCATAATTTATTATTAAAGAAACTACAAAATTCTGGTATTAGAGGGGTAGCACTGTCCTGGTTAAGTAGTTACTTAAAGAATAGATATCAGTATGTATGTGTTAGCAACAAAAACTCAGAGTTGCTGAAGGTCACCTGTGGAGTCCCACAGGGTTCAGTTTTGGGACCATTATTATTCAATATGTATATAAACGATATATGTAAAGTTTCAGAAAAAATGGACTTAATATTGTTTGCCGATGACACTAATCTGCTATGCAGTGGAAACAATTTGGAACAACTTCTAGATACACTCGGGAAGGAATTAGAAAAGCTTAAACTGTGGTTTGATTCAAACAAATTAACGCTCAATTTAAGTAAGACAAAATTTATAGTCTTTAACAACCATCACAACAATCCAGTACCCAAACTCAGTGTAAATGGTGTAGAGATTGAAAGGGTATCTGAAACTAAATTCCTTGGAGTAATAATTGATAACAAACTGTGTTGGAAGTCACATATTAATTATATTAAAGGTAAAGTTTCCAAATCAATTGCAATATTACACAGAGTGAAATATTTGCTGAATCAACCCACACTATACACCTTGTATCATTCATTAATACTCCCATACATGACATATTGTAATGAAGTATGGGGAAATACATACAAAACAAACATATATCCACTCTTAATGCTTCAAAAGAGAGCTATTAGAATAATAAACAAAGCAGCTTACAGGGAACCAACAAACCCACTTTTTCTTAAACAAAAAACTCTCAAGCTGAAAGATCTGGTTGACTTTAAAACCGCAATAATAATGTTCAAAGTGAAGAATTTATCACTGCCCGCAAATATCCAAAAGTTGTTCCAAACAAGGGAGAAACGATATCACTTCAGAGGAACATGTATATTTCAAAAGCCTACAGTGAGAACAACCACCAAGCAACACTGTATTTCAGTGCAAGGAGTCAGATTATGGAACGATTATGGACCTGAATTAAAATCATGTACAACGCTTGGACAATTTAAACAAAAACTAAAGGAAGAAATACTCCAAACATATTTACAAGACGACATGTAAACTCACATAAGGACTGACATATCCAGCCTGTGTTGTGTTGTAGCTTAGTTTTTGTTTTTGTTTTTTTCTCTCTGTGACATTCTGTCTTAGATTTGTCTTGAATAGTAACCGCTTAACCTAGCTTAGCTTAGTTTTCTTTTTTTTCTCTCAGTCACACTTTGTCTTAGCTTTGTTCTAAATTGTAATCACTCTTGTTTTGTTTACTCTTTTTTCTTTTGAATTCTTGGATGGAATATGGGTGGGCAATATAAGCTGCGGCTTCAGCCATCACCCATTTCGGATAACTCACGTGGAATTGTTTAGTAGAAGGAGTCTTTGTCTAATTTGACCTTGTTGTTATATTATACAGTTTCTTTTAACCTGTACTGTATTATCCGAAATAAATAAATAAAAATAAATAAATTCATTCATTCATTCATTCATTTATATGGAGCTTTACATGTTAAGTGACATTTCAAAACGCTTACAGTGAGTCCATTATTCATTCACTCCAGACAGACACTGACAGTGGTAAGCTACCTCTGTAGCCACAGCTACTAAGGTAGACTGATGGAAACGTGGCTGCCAGCCTGCACCAGCGGCCTCTCTGACCACTACCGAACATTTGTACACATTCATACCCAGTGTCATGGACACTGGAGACAAGGTGGGTAAAGTGTTTTGCCCAGGGACACAACGGCAGGATGGCTGGGGAGAGCGGGATTCGAACCACCAACCTTCTAGTTAATGGCTGACCCACTCTACTTCCTGATCCACTGTCACTCCCATTTGCGCTGCCCATAGGGCTGGGGTGAAACTATGGTTATGCTGTGGTGACACTAAACACAGCGGGGAGGCATTCCTCTGGGACATTCTTCTGGAACTGGCCTCACACCCAGCAGGGGCTCGGAGGAAGCAGACGACAATTGACACACGACCAAAAGAACCACAGCAGACAGACGGGACTGAATGCATGCATCTTTGTGCCAACCAATGTCATGCTAATCATATGTATTGACCAGTGGTATTAGATAACAATTGATATGCTAATGTGCCATGCATTCTCTCTGTCTGTATAAGGTATAAAAGAACTGCTTTCCCTCCTCTCTCTCTTCATTCTTACACTCTCAACTCTCATCATGACTAACCGGGCCCCAGCGGCCACGCTGGGGCCAACAGGCTGTATTTATGTTAGAGAGTAAATAAAGAATCTGTGCGGACCTACGCTCGTGCCTCGCCTCCACATCCTTTCCTTTGCACCCTCTACATTGGTGACTTAACGTGAAATGGACTCTCTCTTCCCTCCACACTGGTGACATGACAAGAGAGAATGACCGTCTGCTCCCTCTCACCGCACTGTGGACACGGAGGACCAGAAAACGCCTGCAACCTCTTCATCCTCACTGGAGCGTGCGCTCCGCAGCGCAGCGCTGGGACCAAAACGCACCATGAACAGGCGACACGAGCAAATCGAAGGAAGCAGCCTGAACGGGAACAATCATTGACGCCGTCTGCACTGATTCCCACCAAGTCCCAACCCTGACTTCACCTCCAGATAGCGGAGATCCAGTGCACAGAAGCGCCGCACGCACACCGGAGAATTATGAGGACAGCGCAACTGGAAGCTACGTGGCCGCAGCGCGCTCCACGCACCAAGTACAAACCGGCTCCATTGACTTACATATCATCTTCCGCCGCTGCACATCCCAGGGTCCACGGCCAATTGCCATCCTCAGAACCTTTAGGGCTGCCCTCGAACCGAAAGCAGCTGTGCAGCCTGCACACAGGACTTTGTATGGGTTTCTCGGCCACGGCGCACAACGGGGATTTAGCCGATTGCTGTCCCTTCCGCATCTACGGCCACACCGCCAAGTCCCTCACACAGCTACAGTTGTTTCACAGCCGCTACGCATCCTCGGGGAATTTGGCCGCCCGCCTTCCCCACATCCTCGCAGGACGAGCTGCGAGAGGAGTCACAGACACAGTTTGACCGGAGCGGCACCCCCCCCCCCCGCCCCACTACAGCCTCCACTGGCATCGACTTGAGCCCAAATGACATGGGGGGGGGCACAGCCCTTTCTGGGTGTTTGTGGGGGGGCTTGGTGTGGTGACACTAAACACAGCGGGGAGGCATTCCTCTGGGAATGCCTGGGAAGCAGATGACAATTGACACACGACCAAAAGAACCACAGGAGACAGTCAGAAAGGACTGAATGCATGCATCTTTGTGCCTACCAATGTCATGCTCATCATGTGTATTGACCAATGGTATTAGACAACAATTGATTTGCTAATGTGCCATGCATTCTCTCTGTCTGTATAAGGTATAAAAGAACTGCTCTCCCTCCTCTCTCTCTCTTCATTCTTACACTCTCAACTCTCATTATGACTAACCGGGCCCCAGCGGCCACGCTGGGGCCAACAGGCTATATTCATGTTAGAGGGTAAATAAAGAATCTGTGCTGACCTACGCTCGTGCCTCGCCTCCACATCCTTTCCTTCGCACCCTCTACAATGCGTCAAATGCTTTGGCTAGTGGATGAAAAAATTTAGTATATACACAACCACGCGCGCACTGGTCTTGCCCAAAGCGGACAACAGAGCTCAGTGCAACAGAGCAGAGGTGGAGAATGAACAAAGCTTAACTTTTTACTCTCTATAAATTTATGGCAGGAAATGCAAAATTTGACCTTGCCTGTATCTTTGAAATTCTAGCAGATACAGCCACAGAGTAAATTGGAAAAACACTGCAAATGACCCAACATTTATGATGGGATAAATTTCATCCATTAATTTTGCAAGATTTTGCAAAATGTGACCTAATTGGCTTATTGTGCCTATCAAAATTTCAAATGCCTGTATCTTGGAAATTATAACAGATTATAACAGACTGCAAACTGGAAAAATCTCTCAAAAGTTCCCAGGCATCACTGTTGGTACTTAGTGTGCCATTTCTCCCATTGAAACCAGTCGTTCTGTCACGATGTCCTCTCCGGCCACATGGCGCGTTCAAAAAGCGCCGGCACCGCATTCCCCGACCGGAGTTCCCGGTCCAGACCAGATTTACACGATCTTTGCATTTGGGGAACATCCAGGTTTGGTCCTAGGAGGAAAGCTGTACCAGTCTGCCTTCCTGTAGTGCAAAAAGGTTTGTACATTGGGGACTGTGTTTAAAAGTATGGGCTGGTTTAGAAAGATAAGCTGACAGGTGCCAATCAGCAACCAAAAAAAGGGTTAAGGAACAAAGGATAAAGTTACCTTGTGTAGGGCGGAAGTGTGAAGAGAGAATGCAGAGGATCTAAAGTCCAGAAAAAAAAAAGAGATTCAGGAACACTCTGCTTTCCCCCAGGGACAGTTTTTGAAACTTTCAGCAAACCATGATTTGGCTACATGGGTCTTCTTTGTCTCTCTAGTCACATGACTTACTAATGGTACTTGTGAATGGGAAATACCCAAGGAATAAATTCATTCAAGAATAAATACTCAAAAATGAGTAATATAATTATCACAAAAGACTAAAAACACACTGAAATAAATGCTAAAATATGACGAAAATTGTTCCCTACAATAAAACATTTCTGACTTTTCTAAACAAGGCTTGTCTAATCTCACAAGAAAAATCCATAGATAACATTGATACTGTGGAGTGTGTGAAATAAGAGGCTGATTCATGGCAGACGGTTTATTACACACTTCACATCTCTCAAGCACAGAACAGACTGACACATTTCAGCAGGCACTTTTCTTTTACCCAAATCTCTCCTCACAAGTTTCATGGCATTTTCCCACACACAACATGACATTTGCATTACACTGCATTCAACCCCCTACATCCTTGACTCCTTCCTGCTATCTCGCCAGGAACCTCCTGAGCATTGTTCTCCCATGCTTATCCACTGTCTCTTGTCTGAGATGCTAAATAATCTGACTCCCCCAAGGTGCTACACTTCACCCCAGCATCTTAGATCGAACAATAGAACATCAGTCGACACGCCGTTTGGGCTTCCGTCTCCTCCCGTATCTGCTGTAACTGAGGTTTACTGCCTCCGTGGTGCTGCTGTGTCGGTGGGGGGCTGCTGGGAGTGTGTCTGACTGCGGGTGGGCTGTGATGGGGGGGGGGCATTTCGGTCTGTCCGTGTGGCTGCTCTGGTGAATCGATTCCCTGGGGAGCTCTACGTGGGGGTCTTCCACGCCGAGGGGCCCTAGCCAACAGCACTTGCTCGTCTGCCAATACGAAAGTGGGTTTGAGTCTGTCTATGCCAATTTTTTCCCGCCTACCCCCCAAGTCTAGCAAAAAATGCTTATCCCCTGTTTCCAACACTCTGAACGGTCCATCATAGGGTGGGCCCAATGGAGGGCGGTGGGTGTCGTATCTGACGAACACGAACTCCGCGTTCTTCAAAGTTTTAGGCACGAAAACACGCTGAAAACAGTGGTGGGCCGGGCCCGGTAGTGTGCCTGTGTTTGCGCTACGCTGCAAAAGCTGAGACGGGCAGCTGTCCGGTGCGGGATTATCTGGCAGAATTTCCCCGGGCAGCCGTAGGGGCTGCGCAAAAACGAGCTCTGCTGGGGAAGCTTCCAGATCCTCTTTTGGCGTGGAGCGCAACCCCAATAAAATCCACGGCAACCTGTCCACCCAATTTGCATCCGTCAATGAAGCCCTGAGCGCTGCTTTCAGTGATCTATGAAAACGCTCGCATAAACCATTGGCCTGTGGGTTGTATGCAGTTGTGTGGTGAATTGTAACACCCAGGCTGCGGGCCATTGCGGACCTGAGTATGGAAACAAATTGAGGGCCCCTGTCGGACATAATGTGCGACGGGACTCCAAAACGCGCCACCCATGCTGTTAAAAAAGCGGGTGCTACGTCCACGGACGTGGTTGCCGCCAGTGAGACTGCTTCTGGCCAGCGAGTGGTGCAGTCCACCACTGTCAGGAGGTGCGTGCACCCCTGTGATGGCGGGAGGGGGCCCACGAGGTCCACGTGAACGTGGTCGAACCTCTTAGCCGGTACCCGAAACGGCTCCAAGGGAGCCTTCGTGTGTCTGTGTACCTTGGCTCGTTGGCACGCCACGCAGGCCGCAGCCCACTCTTTTACTTGTTTGCGTAGGCTTGGCCACACAAACTTCTCTCCCACCATTTTGACCGACGCGCGCACTCCTGGGTGTGCCAGAGTGTGAACCGACTCAAACACGCGGCGGTGCCACGCGACCGGGACCACCGGACGCGGGCATCCCGTGGAGACATCGCAGATTACGGGGGGGGGGGGGGGGCGCCATCTTGCAACACCCTGCTCTCCGGCCTTAACCCTGTTGGTCCAGACTGGAGCGCACACACGTCTGCATCGCTAATCTGCTCCGCGGCCATGGCTGCGTAATCCATCCCCACGCAGACCGGGGCCACCATGACGCGCGAGAGGCAGTCCGCCACCACATTCAGTTTACCCGACACATGCTGAATATTGGTAGTAAACTCTGAGATCGCGGCCAGCTGTCTCTGCTGCCAGCCCAACCACGGTTCTGAAACCTTGGCCATCGCGAATGTTAGCGGCTTGTGGTCCACGAACGCGGTGAAGTTGCGCCCTTCCAGCCAGAACTGGAAGTGGTGTATGGCCAGGCGGAGAGCCAGCAACTCCCTGTCAAACGCGCTGTATTTACGTTCGCTGTCGCGCAAAGTTCTGCTGAAAAAGGCGAGCGGCTGCCAAGCCCCGGCGACGTGCTGCTCTACGACAGCCCCTATGGCCACATCTGAAGCGTCGGTGGTGAGCGCTATCCGGGCCGCCGGGTCCGGATGTGCCAGCAGTGCGGTGTTTGCCAGGGCTGCTTTAACTTCCGAGAACGCCTGCTCTCGCTCTGGGGTCCATTCGACCCTATCCACGGGTTTCTGTTTCTTGAGCGCGGCGTACAATGGTTGCATGAGCTGCGCTGCGCGGGGAAGGAAATGGTTATAAAAGTTCACCATCCCCAAAAATTCTTGCAGCGCCCTGACTGTCTGAGGCCGGGGAAAATCCGCCACGGCGCGCACCTTGTCGGGCAGCGGAATCGCTCCTTCCAGAGAGACGCGGTGCCCCAAAAAATCAATCTCCGTCACGCCGAACTGGCATTTCGCCAGGTTGATTATTAACCCGTGCCCCTCCAACCTCCGGAAAACCGTCGTGAGGTAGGTTTCGTGTTCGTCTTCGGACGCACTGGCTACCAGGATATCATCCAGGTTGACGGACACGAACGGGAGATCGCGCAGCACTGCATCCATCATGCGCTGGAATGTCTGTGCCACTCCTTTAAACCCGAATGGCATGCGCAGGAACTCGAATAGACCGAACAGAGTTATTACCACTGTTTTGGGTACATCCTCCGCGCGCACTGGGACTTGGTGGTAACCACGGACCAGGTCTATTTTGGAAAAAACGCATGCTCCGGCGAGGTGAACGGAAAAATCCTGTATGTGGGGAATTGGGTAGCGGTTCTGCGCTGTGGCATTGTTCAACCTGCGGAAATCACCGCACGGTCGCCACGATCCCTCAGCCTTAGGGACCATGTGTAGCGGGGATGCCCATGGGCTGTTCGAACGCCTGATGATGCCCAACCTTTCCAGGTTGGCGAACTCCTCGCGCGCTATGGCCAGTTTAGCTTCGTCCTAGCGCTGAGGTCTTGCAAAAACGGGCGGCCCGGTGGTGGTGATAAAGTGCTCCAACCCATGTCTAGCGATGGCCGCCGAAAACGTCGGGACTGTGAGTGCTGGGAACTGAGTGAGCAGTGTGTGGAACTTACCGCCTAGAGCTGTGACGTTGGCCTGTGCTGTTGGCTGGGTCACTCGAGCTATACAGGGGAGAGATTCAAAGTGCATTAACCAGGCGCCTGTTAGCAACATCAACCAGTAAACCATGTGCACACAGAAAATCAGCCCCCAGGATATGGTAATTCAGTGTTGCTACGACAAAAGTCCACTCATATGTACGGCCGTGCAGAGATAAGATCAGTGTCCTCTCACCAAAAGTCTTAATTTCCGAGCCGTTTGCTGCCAACATCTCGGGGCCGCTAGGTCCTGCGAGCCGGTTAACGTAGGTCGGCAGGATGAAGCTCTTCTGGGCTCCGGTGTCCATGAGGAAACGCCTCCCTGAGCGCGAGTCCGTCAGGTAGAGCAGCTTGTTCTCTTCACCGAAGGTCGCAGCTGCTACCGACCGCCGGCCTCGGCGTTTTCCCGAGCGCTTGAATTGGCACGGTGGCGCACATCTGCGTGCATTCTCTCTGAAGCGGCGGTGGTAGAAACAGACCGTGTCTCTCTGGCGCTCCTTGGCCCCCGCTGCTGCTACCGTTGGTGGCTCCTCGCCTCCTCTGGTCGTCTCGCTGGGCTCCGCCGCTGCCGCGTTGACTGTGATCGCCCTGGTGGTGATGATGATCCGGTCTGCCTCCTGGGATAGCTCACGGTAGTCACGCGCGGCCAGCAACAGCGAATTGGCCAGAACCGCTCTCGCCACTGTTGGAAGGTTCCGGAAGAAGAGGTGGGCAAACAGAAAGTGCCCGTCATCCATGCCCATTAACGCCAGCATCTTCTCAATCAGGTCTACGGCCGAACCATCTCCTAACTCGGCCCGCGTCAGGAGCCTCTCCGCTCTCTCACATTCCGAGAGCGTGTAGTGCCGGGTCAGTGCAGCCTTGAGCGCCTCGTATTTGTTGCTGGCCGGAGGCTGATCGAGCAGGCTCGCTACCTGCTGAGCTGTGCGGGCGTCCAGCGCTGCAACCACATGGTAGAATCTGGTGTCGTCTGCCGTTACTCCCCGGAGGGCGAACTGGGCCTCAGTGTGGTGGAACCAAGAGCGCGGGTTGTGCTGCCAGAAATCCGGTAGCTTGACTGAAACCGCACACGCGTGGCTGGGGGTTCCAGTCCGGGCTGTCTGTGGGATGGCTGCCGCCTCGCTGGAGCTTCCTGACCGGGCCGGCTCTGGGATTCTTGCCTCATGTTCCATAATACGTCTTGGGTCACCAGTGTGGAGTGTGTGAAATAAGAGGCTGATTCATGGCAGACGGTTTATTACACACTTCACATCTCTCAAGCACAGAACAGACTGACACATTTCAGCAGGCACTCTTCTTTTACCCAAAACTCTCCTCACAAGTTTCATGGCATTTTCCCACACACAACATGACATTTGCATTACACTGCATTCAACCCCCTACGTCCTTGACTCCTTCCTGCTATCTCACTAGGAACCTCCTGAGCATTGTTCTCCCATGCTTATCCACTGTCTCTTGTCTGAGATGCTAATCTGACCCCCCCAAGTTGCTACAATACATGCATACTTTCTGAGCAAGGTAAACAAAGGCACAATATCAGAGTCACAACACCTGACATTTAGAAGTACCCATTTTATACTGTTGTTGAATTTTGCTGTCCTTTTAATCTGCAAAGATAAGGCAAATGGTTGGGTAAAGTTTTGAGGAGATAGTTCAGTTCAGTGACTCAGCATTACAATGAGGCATTGTGCCTCTGTTCATGAGATCTTCAAAGCTGGGGGTTACTGCCTTGTCTTTTAGCACCACATTGTCAGCGCTGTCTTGGTGAGGAAAGGGCCATAAAACTTAGTTAGGCACCTAGTCATATGAAAAGCCCCGTTCTCTTTATCTGAAGGACACCTTTCGATCCTGTGAGGGAATGAAGCTGGCACATAGTTAAACAGTCTTCATTAAAGTTTAAACAGGTCTGTATCAATTACAACAGTTACAAATTTACTTGAAAATGTTGCAACCTTACAATTACAACAAAAAAAACCTACGCATTTACAAAAAAACACATACAAATTTAGAAAAAAAAAACAAAACTAAATCATTATCAGTGCTGGTTAGTGCATTGTTTTATGTGTGTTTGTGTGTCTGATACCATCATCTGCAGCACAGCGAGACAGTTCTGGCTCCCTTCCTGCTCACCCTCTACACTGCTGATTTTTCTCACAACACACCACACTGCCATCTACAGAAGGTCTCTGATGAGTCTGCGATCGTCGGCCTCATCTCTGATGAGGGTGATGCAGATTACAGGGGACTTATCCAGGACTTTGTGGACTGGTGCCTGCGGAGCTGCCTCCAGATCAATGCAAGGAAAAACAAGGAACTGGTGTTGGATTGCGACAGGCGAGGACAACCCCCCACAGCACCGGTAAACATCCAGGGAACAGACATTGAGATGGTGACATCTTACAAGTATCTGGGTGTTCACCTGAACAATAAACTGGAGTGGTCACACAACACCAATGTGCTTTACAAGAAGGGGCAGCGCAGGCTGTCCTCCTGGGGAGACTCGGGTCTTTTGGAGTGCAAGGGGCACTCCTGAAGACCTTCTACGATTCAGTGGTGGCTTAGCCATCACATTTAGAGTGATCTGCTGGGGCAGTGGCATCATGGCAGCTGACAGGAGGAGACTGAACAGGCTGATCAAAACATCAAAAAGGCTAGCTCTGTTCTGGGGTGATGCCTCGACCCAGTGGAGGAAATAGGAGCGAGGAGGATGATGGCTAAGTCGTCATCTCTGCTGGAGTCCGAGTCCCACCTCATGCGGGACACGTTGAATGCACTGAGGAGCTCATTTAGCGGTAGACTGTGCCATCCTAAGGGCACGACGGAGAGATTCCTCAGGTCCTTCCTACCTACGGCTGTCAGACTTTATAGCTTAACCAGGGCTGCTTGTAGAGGTCGTATTAAATATACTAAACGTAACAACTTTGCATAAGCGAGACTGTCCCTTCCAATACACAACTAGGATAATAACAATCATTATTGAGAGTGGCAACAACACTGTTGATTAAAATGCGAAATATACTGTCTGGGTACATATTCATATTTTCCAGGGTAATTTAACAAACCGTAATACTGTTTATACCATCCAGCTGCAATGTTTCGGCACTGTGTATATAGCTATGTACATATCATACATATTCATTTACTGCTTTGGTTAACCAGTTCTTATCTTTTTTTACTATTGTTCTGAGTGCTGCTATCCCTTAGCTGCTGCAATCCTGGAATTTCCGCATTGTGAGACTAATAAAGGCTTATCTTATCTTGTATGATTGCTTTTATTGCCCTTGTACAGAACACTGTGCAATTTACAGTTTCCTAATAATTCAGTACTTTTTTCCTATAAATTTGACATTTAACTGTTGTGATTTTTTTTAAACCTTTTTCCACAAAAAACTTTTTTCTAATGAATTTGCAACTTTTTCCATCATAACAGTTCAGCGTGCAATTATACTTGCCAATTTGTGACATTTTCATCTTAGATCACATCTGAACACCTTGAAAATGTGTTTTCCTGGTAGACCAGCAGTAGAGATGGTTTTGGGAGTATAAAAAAAAAAAGTCCATGGGGTCTCCCTGTCATTTTCTTTGTTTTTCTTTTCGTCTCTATTGATCATGTGACCCACAAAACAAACTTAAACTTTCATTAATGCAGCATATAGAGAATAACATAACAAAAATAATTTTTTTGTAAGTTGTCTGTGTTTTTTCAAGCAATTTAACACAATTTTGCACCGCTGAATCTGCAAATGACATCCGTTTCTCTCGATCAGGTCAGGCAAGTTCTCCCACTTAAAAGATGAGAGAGGTCTCCAATTTTCATCATAGGTATACCTCAACTATGAGAGACAAAATGAGGAAAAAAAATCCAGAAAATCACATTGAAGGATTTTTAATGAATTAATTGGTAAATTCCTCGGTAAATTAAGTGTTTGGTCACCTACAAACAAGCAAGATTTCTGGCTCTCACAGACCTGTAACTTCTTCTTTAAGAGGCTCCTCTGTCCTCTACTCGTTACCTGTATTAATGGCACCTGTTTGAACTCATTATCAGTATAAAAGACGCCTGTCCACAACCTCAAACAGTCAGACTCCAAACTCCACTATGGCCAAGACCAAAGAGCTGTCAAAGGACACCAGAAACAAAATTGTAGACCTGCACCAGGCTGAGAAGACTGAATCTGCAATAGGTAAGCAGCTTGGTGTGAAGAAACCAACTGTGGGAGCAATTATTAGAAAATGGAAGACATACAAGACCACTGATAATCTCCCTCGATCTGGGGCTCCACGCAAGATCTCACCCCATGGGGTCAAAATGATCACGAGAACAGTGAGCAAAAATCCCAGAACCACACGGGGGGACCTAGTGAATGACCTGCAGAGAGCTGGGACCAAAGTAACAAAGGCTACCATCAGTAACACACTACACCGCCAGGGACTCAAATCTTGCAGTACCAGACGTGTCCCCGTGCTTAAGCCAGTACATGTCCAGGCCCGTCTGAAGTTTGCTAGAGAGCATTTGGATGATCCAGAAGAGGATTGGGAGAATGTCATATGGTCAGATGAAACCAAAATAGAACTTTATTGTAAAAACTCAACTTGTCATGTTTGGAGGAGAAAAGGAGTGGCTTCGTAAGAAGCATTTCAAGGTCCTGGAGTGGCCTAGCCAGTCTCCAGATCTCAACCCCATAGAAAATCTTTGGAGGGAGTTGAAAGTCCGTGTTGCCCAGCAACAGCCCCAAAACATCACTGCTCTAGAGGAGATCTGCGTGGAGGAATGGGCCAAAATACCAGCAACAGTGTGTGAAAACCTTGTGAAGACTTACAGAAAACGTTTGACCTCTGTCATTGCCAACAAAGGGTATATAACAAAGTATTGAGATGAACTTTTGTTATTGACCAAATACTTATTTTACCGAGGAATTTACCAATTAATTCATTAAAAATCCTTCAATGTGATTTTCTGGATTTTTTTTTTCCTCATTTTGTCTCTCATAGTTGATGTACCTATGATGAAAATTGGAGACCTCTCTCATCTTTTAAGTGGGAGAACTTGTACAATTGGTGGCTGACTATATACTTTTTTGCCCCACTGTATAATGTTGCTAACATAACCAATCAGCCCAATATATTAGCTAGTTAGATCAGTATATCCACTTTTGTTTACACTTTCACTGCTGACATCTTGTCGGTATCTTCAGATGGTGTAAAGAATCAGAACCGTGCATTATGTTGTGAAGCTTCAGCAGAAACTGTATACCATGAGGTGTAATTATTAGAAGAGAACAACACAATTTCTACATTACAAAGTCTATTTCTTTTCAAACAGCAACTCATTGTGGAAAGTAAGGTATCCAACACATCATTACAGTTCTCACATATAAGGAGCTAAACACAGTGAGCCTATTGTAATGTACAATTATTAGAACACCACTAAAGTGGAATGATATGTATCTGGTAAAACATCTGAGAGTGGTTATCAGGGAATAAATAAGAAGCAGCCAGCTTTATTGTCATTCAATCCATACAAGCAATCATGTACAGTAGAACGAAATTACGCTTCTCGTATTTACCATGTTAATCACATCTGGAATCACAGGGGCCGCTGCCATGCAAGGCACCGCCACAAACAACTTTTCCTTCCCCCATTCTATTATGCTGAACACCAAGCTAGAAGGCGGGAAGAAATATTTTTTTTATATGGTCTTTGGTATGACCTGGCCAGGGCTTGAAAATCCACAACCTCCCGGTTGTGGGGTGGATGCTCTATCAATTAGGCCACTACTATTGTCCAATCAAACTGCCTGTTCGGAGCTGTTGTAGGGATGAAGATGTGCTCAATGGCTGATAAAGTCAGAAACATGACATTTTTTTTCGTGCGAGTGTGTGTGTGTGTGTGTGTGTGTGTGTGTGTGTGTGTGCGCGCGCGCACACATACATACAGTGGTGTGAAAAAGTGTTTGGCCCTCCTGATTTCTCATTTTTTGTATGTTTGTCACACTTAAATGTTTCAGATCATCAAACAAATTTAAATATTAGACAAAGATAACACAAGTAATCACAAAATGCAGTTTTTAAATAAAGGTGTTTATTATTAAGAGAAACAAAAATCCAAACCTACATGGCCCTGTGTGAAAAAATGATTGACCCCTAAACCTTGGGCCACCCTGAGCAGCAACAACTGCAATCAAGCGTTTGCGATAACTGGCAATGCGTCTTTTACAGCGCTGTGGAGGAATTTTGGACCACTCATCTTTGAAGAATTCAGATCAGGTCAGGACTTTGACTAGGCCACTCCAAAGTCTTCATTTTGTTTTTCTTAAGCCATTCAGAGGTGGACTTGCTGGTGTGTTTTGGCTCATTGTCCTGCTGCAGAACCCAAGTGTACTTCATCTTGAGGTCACAAACAGATGGCCGGACATTCTCCTTCAGGATTTTTTGGTAGACAGCAGAATTCATGGTTCCATTTACCACAGCAAGTCTTCCAGGTCCCGAAGCAGCAAAACATCCCCAGACCATCACACTACCACCACCATGTTTTACTGTTGGTATGATGTTCCTTTTCTGAAATGCTGTGTTACTTTTACGCCGGATGTAATGGAACACACAACTTCCAAAAAGTTCAACTTTGGTCTTGTCAGTCCACAGAGTATTTTCCCAAAAGTCTTGGGGATCATCAAGTTGTTTTCTGGCAAAACTGAGACAAGCTTTTATGTTCTTTTTGCTCAGCCATGGTTTTTGTCATGGAACTCTGCCATGTAGGCCATTTTTGCCCAGTCTCTTTCTTATTGTGAAGTCATGAACACTGACCTTAACCAAGGCAAGTGAGGCCTGCAGTTCTTTGGATGTTGTTGTGGGGTCTTTTGTGACCTCTTGGATGAGTCGTCGCTGCTCTCTTGGGGTAATTTTGGTCCTCCGGCCACTCCTGGGAAGATTCACCACTGTTCCATGTTTTCACCATTTGTGAATAATGGCTCTCACTGTGGTTCGCTGGAGTCCCAAAGCTTTAGAAATGGCTTTATAACCTTTTCCAGACTGATAGATCTCAATTACTTTGTTTCTCATTTGTTCCTGAATTTCTTTGGATAGCAGCATGATGTCTAGCTTTTGAGGATCTTTTGGTCTACTTTACTTTGTCAGGCAGGTCCTATTTAAGTGATTTCTTGATTGAGAACAGGTGTGGCAGTAATCAGGCCTGGGTGTGGCTAGAGACATTGAACTCAGCTGTCTAAAGATGTGATAAACCACAGTTAATTTATGTTTTCATGGGGGGCAAACACTTTTTCACACCACTATATATATATATATAAAATGTATAATGTATAGTTGTCATGATCCTGAGTGCGGGTGGGGGCCGGGCTCAGTTTCCAGCTTTGGGTTTAGTCTTTTCCTGTTTATTTCCTAGTTCTTTTCTAACAATTGTATTTGGTCTATATTCGTAGTTGCACCTTTGTTGTCCTGTTTATTTATTGTCATTTTGTATCTTTAGTATTGCTTACATTTTGGGGTTATGTTATCTTATTGCTGTATTATTATGGTTTCTGATTTGTGTCTCATTTTGATAGCGCTGTGCAGTTTCCAACTGTCAAACTGGTTTGCGGGTTGCACAGCTGTTACTGATTCTGTTATTTTCTCCACTCATGTATCCACACCTGTTGTGCACCAAGGAATAGTATTTAAGGGCACGACAACCTTTCCTCATTGTCGTGTCCTACTGATTCTGCCCTCTGAAGTTCAGTCTGCTCAGAGGGTCATTGGTGTTGTTGTAGAGGAGAAAGGTAGAGCTCCGTTCAGGTTAGTTTTTCCCCTTTATTTCCAGCCATGAGCACCGCATCTCTTTGGGTGTGCTCCGGCTGGTTCTCTTCCTTTTTGCCCGGCGTTCCCAGGCTTCTACCCCCCGTTGACGTTGAGCCTCCGATCTCCTCCAGATCGATCCATTTGTTGGTGTCTTATTTGTCATACCTGCCAACTTTTCAAACCTGAAAAGCCTAGTAGCTAGCCGGGGTCCAGGGGCCAATGCTAATGCTAATAATAATAATGCTAATATTTGCCAAACAAATATTAGCATTAAATCTAGTTAAATGTAGCTAACAACCTCATATTTCTTCAACTTTCAAACCTGAAAAGCCTAGTAGCTAGCTCAGGTCCAGGGGCCGCAGGCCCCGGTAGGTCCAGGACAAAGTCCTGGTGGGGGACGCCAAACAAATATTAGCATTAAATCAAGTTAGAATGTAGCTAACAACCTCATATTTCTTCAACTTTCAAACCTGAAAAGCCTAGTAGCTAGCCGGGGTCCAGGGGCCGCAGTGTCAAACAAATATTAGCATTTGACATAGAAGTCACATATTAATTATATTAAAGGTAAAATATCTAAATCAATTGCAATACTACACAGAGCGAAATATTTGCTGAATCAACCCACATTATATGCTTTGTATCATTCATTAATACTCCCATACATGACATATTGTACTGAAGTATAGGGAAATACATATAAAACAAACATATATCCAGTCTTTATGCTTCAGAAGAGAGCTATTAGAATAATAAACAAAGCTGCTTACAGGGAACCAACAAACCCACTTTTTCTTAAATTAAAAGCTCTCAAGTTGAAAGATCTGGTTGACTTTAAAACTGCAGTAATAATGTTTAAAGCTAAGAATCTGTCACTGCCCGCAAATATCCAAAAGCTGTTCCAAATAAGGGAGAAACAATATCATTTCAGAGGAACATGTATATTTCAAAAACCTTCAGTGAGAACTGCCACCAAGCAACACTGTGTTTCAGTGCAAGGAGTCAGATTATGGAACGATTTTGGACCTGAATTAAAATCATGTACAACGCTTGGACAATTTAAACAAAAACTAAAGGAAGAAATACTCCAAACATATATACAAGATGACATGTAAAATCACATAAGGATTGTCATATCCAGTCTGTGTTGTGTTTTTTTTTTTGTCACATTTTGTCTTAGCTTTGTTCTGAATTGTAATCGCTCTTGTTTTGTTTTTCTTTTGAATTCTTGGATGGAATATGGGTGGGCAATATAAGCTGCGGCTTCAGCCATCACCCATTTCAGATAACTTATGTTGAACTGTATAATCAGAGGAGTTATTGTTTAATTTGACCTCGTTGGATTTTTTCGCCTTTGTTATATTATTCTGTTTCTTTTTAATCTTTACTTTTAATCTATCCGAAATAAAGATTCATTCATTCATTAAATTTGCATTCAAAAGACTATCTTAACACTGCATAGAACTTCGAATAGGCCAGATGTGATGTATTATGAATACTAGAAAAGCACTCGGAGAGCGCAGACCTCCGCCAAGCGCCACAGTTCCCCCCATACAGTGTTTAACATCATAAATAAAATATTGAAAATGGCCCTATCTCGCAATGTTAAATAAAAAAAAAAAAAAAGAATCCTTTAAAAAAATTCCTGGATCCAGACGGTGATCCGGATCACCACCAAAATCTAATCATCTGTAGGATACCCCATTTCTGACAATCTGTGAAAATTTCATGAAAATCTGTCCATAACTTTTTGAGTTATCTTGTTAACAAACAAACAGACAAACCAACGCTGATGATCACATAACCTCCTTGGCGGAGATAACTAGAAGACTAGAAATATCAGCAGGGTATACTAGTTCTGTTTAACAGACACGTGTGTAAAAGACGGCAAAATCGCTCTGATATTTTATGTGTTTACATGATACACCAAGCATGACGAGGCTTGCAATTACACAGCACATGTTCTTCAGAATCTTAGGCATTATATAAAATTTATTCTCCCTTTAGATGTCGAATCCATGGTCCATTTGCCAGGGTTGAAGTGCAGTCGTGCGAACGTCTGCAGCAGTTTACATCGTGTTTACATCTCGCCATGTACACACGCCTCTCCGGGATTTCGCACGAGAATAGAAACCTCAATACCCTCAATAGCGATAGCGTTAGCTTAGCAAACGCTTCAGGTAAAGCGTAGCAGCGAACCACGAAAAGAAACGCTACTCAGTTTACTCACAGAGCCCGGTGAAATTCGAATAAAGGGGTATTTCTACTTCAAAAGCTAGTTCAACCAAGGTGGAAATTCAGCCTGTGTGTGCTTCACAAATGTTGATCCGATATTCACTGTTGGTTAGTTATTTTAGTGGCAAAATCAGCAACTTTGTCTCAGCACTGAAAAAGTGACCATCCCGGCCGCCGTCACGTGTTGCTATGTTCTAAATTTACATACGATTCCTAGCGATCTCGTGTTTGGAATTGCTTTCGTGTTTTTTTTTTACGATTTAAAATTTTTGACTGAATTTTTAGTGAAAAAACCGTAATTTTGATTAATAAAGCCGTAACCCGGAATGGGGTCTTGAAAACTGTAACCATTACGGCAAAACCGGAGTAGTTGGCAGGTATGATTTGTATGTGTAGTGTTTGTTGAATGTTAGTCTTAATATTAAAAGGAACTCTGATTATATTGGCATGTTAGCTCTATATGCTTTATTTTTATGTTAGTAACATAACTATAATTTTTTTGAAAATAATTCCCAGTTTTATATATTTTTAAAAAACTTTATTACGATGTAAATCGCCATGTTTGTTTACGTCGCAATGCATTCTGGGTAGTGACGTAGAATGGTTGCAGCCGTTTTTTCTGTCTTATACAAGCCAAGAAGCGAAGCTACGAACTACTGCCATTTGTCAGTGAAAATGCCACATTGCGCGGCTTTTGGATGTAATTTCCAATCAAAGGGAAATAAAGAGAGCGGGGTAAGCCTCCATAGCTTTCCTAAAGAGGGAAAGTTGAGGAAAAAGTGGGGGCGGCAGCGGCTCAGCAGGTAGAGCAGGTCGTCTAATAACCCGATGGTTGGCGGTTCGAATTGCGCTCTCCCCGGATATCCTGCCGTTGTGTCCCTGGGCAAGACACTTCACCCGCATTGCCTCCAGTGCCCATAACACTGGGTATGAATGTGTAAAAATGTTTAAATGCTCGGTGGCGGCCGGAGAGGCCGTTGGCGCGGATTGGCAGCCACATTTCCGTCACTCTATGAGTGTCTATGATAAAGCGCTATAGCGCACACGATAAAGCTGATATATGTATATATATATTAATCGCGCTATATTGCTCAAAGCACACGCTTGAGCATGCGCTTGAGACGTGCGCTTTGAGTGTCTATGATCAAGCGCTATAGCGCACGCTTGATAAAGCTGATATATATATTAATCACGCTATGATAAAGCGCTATATCGCTCAAAGCGCACGCTTGAGCGTGATAAAGCTATGATAAAGCGCTATAGCGCACGCTTGATAAAGCTGATATATTTATCACGCTATGATAAAGCGCTATATCGCTCAAAGCGCACGCTTGAGCGTGATAAAGCTATGATAAAGCGCTATAGCGCACGCTTGATAAAGCTGATATATTTATCACGCTATGATAAAGCGCTATATCGCTCAAAGCGCACGCTTGGCTTGGCATGTCGAAGATCTGGCTGGCAGTCATTTGGAACGACTTTGGAGCACTGCTTATGGATGTTCAACCCGCAGTCTGAGAAAGCAACAGAGAAATTGCTTTATGTTGCCGAGAGTCCATGTTTATCAGTTCAGTGCCCATCATGCTTGTAGACAATTTTTTGTGTTTGAGCATTCTATTGTAAGTAAATCAACAATATATAAGTTTCACCTTAAAATAATGCTTCCTCAAGGCAACGCTCGAGACACTCGCGGAGCGACACTCAAGCGCGCATTGAGCAATATAACGCTTTATCATAGCGTGATTAATATACTGTATATATCAGCTTTATCAAGCGTGCACTATAATGCTTTATCATAGACACTCAAAGCGCACGCTTTGAGCGATATATCATAGCGTGATTAATATATGTATCAGCTTTATCAAGCGTGCGCTATATCATAGATACTCAGAGTGACGGAAATGTGGCTGCCAATCCGCGCCACCGGCCTCTCCGGCCACCACCGAACATTTAAACATTTTTATACATTCATACCCAGTGTTATGGGCACTGGAGGCATGGACTACAGGAGTGTTGGGATGAATGAGGATGAGTGTTGGGCAGCTGGACTATTGGAGGACATAGTCCATCCATCCATCCATCTTCTACCGCTTTTCCGGAGGTCCGGGTCGCGGAGGCAGCAGTTCAAGCAGAGAAGCCCAGACTTCCCTCTCCCCCGCCACCTGCTCCAGCTCTACAGAGAGGATACCAAGGCGTTCCCAGACCAGCTGGGAGACATAGTCTCTCCACCGTGTCCTGGGTCTGCCCCGGGGTCTCCTCCCAGTGGGACGTGCCTGAAACACCTCAAGTGGGAGGCGTCCAGGAGGCATCCTAATCAGATGCCCATACCACCTCAACTGACTCCTTTCAATGTGGAGGAGCAGTGGCTCTACTCTGAGCCTCTCCCGGATGACTGAGCTCCTCACCCTATCTCTGAGGGTGAGTCCAGCAATCCTACGGAGAAAACTCATTTCAGCCGCTTGTATCCGCGATCTCGTTCTTTCGGTCATTACCCAAAGCTCGTGACCATAGGTGAGAGTAGGAACGTAGATTGACTGGTAAATCGACAGCTTTGCCTTAGAACTCAGCTCCCTCTTCACCACAACAGACCGATACAACGTCTGCATCACTGCAGATGCTGCTCCAATCCGTCTGTCGATCTCTCGCTCCATTTTCCCCTCACTCGTGAACAAGACCCCAAGATACTTAAACTCCTCCACATGGGGCAGGAGCCTGTCCCCAACCCAGAGAGGACAATCCACCTTTTTCCGGCAGAGGACCATGGACTCGGACTTGGAGGTGCTGATTCTCATCCCAGCCACTAAACACTCAGCGGAAAACCGTCCCAGCAAGAGCTGTAGGTCATTGCTGGATGAAGCCAGCAGGACAACATCATCTGCAAACAACAGAGATGAGATCCTGTGGTCACCAAGCATGACACCCTCCATTCCCTGGCTGCACCTAGAAATCCTGTCCATAAAAATTATGAACAGGATCGGTGACAAAGGGCAGCCCTGGCGGAGTCCAACTCTCACTGGGAATGACTCCGACCGAGTGTTGGCAATACGAACCAAACTCTCACAACGGTCGTACAGAGACCGAATAGCTCGTAACAACAAGCCCGATACCCCATACTCCCGACGCACCCCCCACAAAAATCCACGAGGGACACGGTCAAATGCCTTCTCCAAGTCCACAAAACACATGTAAACTGGTTGGGCAAACTCCCACGAACCCTCAAGAATTCTCAAGAGGGTAAAGAGCTGGTCCGATGTGCCACGGCCAGGATGAAAACCACATTGCTCAGTGTGGAGAGCGTGAAAAGATGAGGCTGAGTTTATTTCTCAATTCAGGTTTATTCACATTCACGTATCTCCAACATCCTCTCAAACAGAAAAGAGGAAGCATCACCCCACATCTGTCCTATTTATACCAGGACATCAAAGCCCACAGTTACATTGTCATTTTAATGCAAAGACACCATACATCTTCTTCCAGGTCTTGTCCCCTTCACCCCCACACCACTGGTGGTCAGGAAATCCCTCAAGGCCACCTCTTTGCCTAACACAGAACACATTTCGCATCCTCCTGTTATCCCCAGGAGACTCAGACCTATTGTTCATTCTCAGATGTGAAGCAACATTAATATACAAATGGAGTCTATGAAACTACATATGTGTGTACCACATGACCCCCCCCCCCCAAACGTTTAAGATGAAACAATAAAACACAGTCTGCATATGCTCTAAACTGGCTTGGAGGACATAGTGTTGGATGTTTTTCTAACCCACACTCCCAAGGAGGAGCTGCAGATGTGGGATAGCGCAGCACAGGTGATTGAGGCATTTCCCAACCTATGGAGCTACCCAGAACTGGCAGATCTTCTCTCCTCCGCGGGCCGAGGGAAGCCCATCAGAACCTGTGCCGCGGAGGAGGTGATCCCAGGGGCAGAAGTCTCGTGCCCGGAGCCATTATTCAGCTGCGGTTCCGCCTCTCCCTGCCGAACAGTGTCCCGCAGCCTGACTGATTGGGCACGCTGCCTGTGTGCATCCAGACAGCTCCAGTGTGGAAGAGCTGGAGGAGTGCCAGTGAGTTTTGGCGGTGGAAACAGAGCTCATCCTGGAATAAAAACTGTGGCTCCATCCAGAGCTCAAGCCACAGCTGGAGGGAGGGTCATCGGGGAAAGCGGAGATGGTGCCACTCAGCCAGTGTTCCCGGACTCCGGCGTGTCATCAGTCCACATCTCCTTTTTTTTCTTTTTCTCCCCCTTGTCCTGTCACGCAGCTAGGCAAACAGAACAGGGATCTGTCACCCTTATTGTGCAAAAACAGATTTACTTTGCCAAGAGGAGCTTATACAGTACCTAACTGTGTATTGTACTGTATATTGTTGTGAACTCCTCCTGTAATAACTTTTAATACTTTATTTTAATTATTTTACCCATGGAAGACCCAACAGGATGGGGAAGAGGGAAAGGAAGTGTGTGAAGGGGGAAAAGAAAAGGGAGGGGAACAGACAAAAAACAAACAAACAACTAAAACAAACAAAAGACAAACTGCTTCTTCTACCAAAGATGTCTCAACATGAGTCTGGTTTCCGCACCTGTTAAAGGAGAGACACTTGTGCGTGTATGTCTGCGTGCATATATATGAAAACGCGCGCAAAATAAGTGTGTGCATGTGAGTGGTTTGTCAGGAAACATACGAAGCGGAGGGCCGGTTGAAGCAGCTCTCCCCCCGGGAACCCCAAGCAGGCAAGGCAGCGCCACCAACCCCCACAGGGCACAAACGTCCGAGGTCAGCAAGCCCCAGGAAAGCCAGGCATCCGCCCCCGGAGGGACAATGAAGGGAGGCCAGGCTGCTCGGCGGCCAGCGCGGTGAGCCCACACCCCCAGACCTGCCCGAACACCCCCACCCCCCAGCGGGGCCAACATCTGCCCCCGG
This sequence comes from Pholidichthys leucotaenia, assembly GCA_020510985.1. Taxonomy (NCBI): domain Eukaryota; kingdom Metazoa; phylum Chordata; class Actinopteri; order Cichliformes; family Pholidichthyidae; genus Pholidichthys; species Pholidichthys leucotaenia. The sequence goes on along the minus strand of CM035849.1, from coordinate 213,710,517 downwards.
GCCCCAGGCACCAGAAGGCCAGTGACCCTACCCCCCAGGGCCCGCGCCCCCTGGCGCGAGCCCCCCCCCCCCAGGAACACCCACAGCAGGTCCGCCCCAGTGCCTCTGTCACACACCCCGGGGACCCCCACGTCCAAAGAAGTCCCCCCGCCCAGGACCGAGAGGCACTACCCCCCTTAATCCAGCACCTCCCAACTCGCAGACACACCCCTCCCCACACCTTCACACCCACATGCTCCATGCGCACCCCTCTCACTCACCCAGACCGACCCATTCTCTCTCACTCCTGTACCCATTCAAACTCACCCCTCATTCACCTTTGTTTCATAAGGCAGCTCTGAAGCAGATGCAGCGAGCCTGAACATGCACCAGTGCCCGGCAGTGACCAGGGAGACCACCGGCGCAGGCCACAGAAGCAGACCCCCACCCCCGGCGCCCATCTGAGGGAACAATCAGCAGACTACCGCAGGCGCTCCGAGATGCCACCCGGCATGCAAAGCGCCCCACAAAACCGACCCACCATTACCACCTCCATTCATCACCCCTTCACTCTCACTTAGACTCATATTCAGACCCCCTCTCACTTCCTTGGTTGTATCTATATATTGAGTAGCACCCAGGGATTTTGACAACATGATAGGTCCCAGGCACCCCACCAGGCCCCCACACACCCAGCAAAAGCAGGGTAACAGGGGTGGGGGAAGACCCCCACCCCCACCCCCCGCATAGAACATGGTGGGTGGGTGTCGGTTATATGACACCCACCCACCATATATATGGTTATATGACATTTACACACATTGGTAGTCCACACATTTACACACAAAGTGCAATTAAAATTGGGGGGGGGGTATATATGACTCTTATATCCCATATCTACATATGTTAGAACAAGTGGAAATGTTTTGTGACAGCATATGTAAGGAACTTCACACCTAGAAAGGACAAAGGATCTCCCCCGCCGGGTTAAAGACAATGGACCTCCCAAGACGCGGCGGCGGAGACGGACTTGACACCTTTACCCCCTAAGGCGAGAGGAGGAGTTCCCATCACCTCCCAAGACAAGGAGAGGAGATGGCAGAACAATGGGGGGTTAAGATAACGGGGGGATGTCAGCTTTTTCAATGTGTGGCTCTGATGTCAGCTTTTTCAATGTGTGGCTCTATGTGTGCTTGTATTTAACCAGCGAGCGGAGCAGAGATCACCCTCTTGCCTTCTGCCAAGCTCTACACCTGATGAGACTCGATAGAAGAGCTATTCATTAAAAACCCTGTTTTTAATACAAAAATCGCCTCATCATTTCAGCTCCTCTACACTGGTGACCTTGACGCGAGAATATGGACCGGAGGCGTTCTTCAAGCTGCTCATCCATGGTGACTCGGGCATACGCCAGCGACGACGCAGACGAGGGAACAAGCAGACAGCTGTTTCCCACGGCAGAGGGCACAGAGAGCTCAACCGAGCTCCAGCACCGCCGCGAGTGCCGAGGCAAGGCACTCTCACCCGGCGGGCACAACAGTGATGGTGTGCACGAACGCCGTTGCTGTCAACCTGCCAGACTTCTGGCGAGAGGACCCCGCCTCTTGGTTTCAGCAAGCTGAAGCCCAGTTTATACTGGCGGGCATCACAGCAGACGATATTAAGTTTTACCATATCGTCTCCAAACTCGACTCCGCCACTTCGAAGTGTGTGCAGAGCTTGGTCCGGCGACCACCAGCCCGGGACAAATATGAGACACTCAAGGCGACCATCGTGGCGAATTATGTCCCATCAGCGGAGGAAAGAGCCAAGAGGATCCTGGCAATCTACGGCCACAGAGGGAGCAATCCGAGGACCCTCATGGAGGATTTGCTACAACTCAAGGAGGAGGATAATGATAATTTCCTTTTCCAATTCATTTTCCTCAGCACGCTACCACCGCAGTTGAGAGGGACACTCGCCAGTATGAAGTGCAATAATCATCAGGATTTCCGCACACTGGCCAACGAGGCTTACCGGCTCGTCAACGCCTGCAGAGAACGGACACCCACAGCGGCATCCGCAGATCTGAAAACGGACACCCCGAGCCTTGGAGAGACTCAACCCACGGTGACAGCGGCGCGGCCCAAGCGCAACGAGCAGAACGACGTCTGCTATTATCACCACCGCTTCGCAGAGAAAGCCCGCAAATGCGTTCCCCCCTGCAAGTTTACGATGTCGTGGAAACGCCAAAGCCGAGGGCCATTAACAGCAGCGGTTCTCGGCGAGAAGAATAAGCTGTTATACGTGACGGATGGATACACAGGCAAGCAGTTCCTCATCGACACGGGAGCTCAGCTGAGTTTCGTCATGCCCTCCCACGCAGATCGAACCATGGGCACCCGGGGCAACGGAGCAGTGGCAGCCAACGGCTCTGACATCGACACGTTCGGGGAAAAGAGCCTGCACCTCCTCATCCACGGCCGCAGCTACAGATGGACATTTGTTGTAGCAGCGGTGAGCTTTAATTTGTTAGGCGCAGATTTTCTGTGTGCACACGGGTTATTAGTGGATCTTGCAAATAGGCGCCTGGTTAATGCACTCTCTTTTGCTTCTATTCCATGTTCAGCTCGAGTTTCCCCACCACCTGTGCAGGCCAGCGTCACCACAGCGGGAGGTAAGTTTGAACAACTCCTCACCCAATTTCCAGCACTCACAACCCCCAAATTCTCAGCCACTGTAGCCAAACACGGGGTTAAACACTTCATTCCGACAACAGGACCTCCTGTTTTTGCCAAAGCTCGCCGCTTAGACGTGGCCAAGCTCAACATAGCAAAGGATGAATTTGCAGCTCTCGAAAAATTGGGCATTGTTAGACGCTCGAAGAGCCCCTGGGCTTCACCACTTCACATGGTTCCGAAATCTGACGGTTCTTGGAGACCGTGCGGAGATTACCGCAGGCTAAACAACGCTACAGCGCATGACCGCTACCCCATTCCTCACATTCAGGATTTCTCACTACATTTAGCAGGTGCGCGCATTTTTTCAAAAATAGACTTAGTCCGCGGTTATCACCAAGTCCCAGTCCGAGCTGAAGATATTCCTAAAACAGCGGTTATAACCCCTTTCGGCCTTTTTGAATTCCTAAGAATGCCGTTCGGCCTCAAAGGCGCTGCTCAAACTTTTCAACGGATGATGGACGCAGTCCTACGCAACCTACCCTTTGTTTTTGTCTACCTCGATGACATGCTGGTAGCCAGCTCATCCGAGGAAGAACACGAGCAGCACCTCACTACCGTTTTTCAGAGGCTGGAAGAGCACGGACTTATAATCAATCCAGCCAAATGCAAATTCGGCGTATCGCAAATTGATTTTTTGGGACATAGGGTCTCCCCGACAGGGGCATTTCCGCTTCCAGACAAAGTTTGTGCGATAGAAGGTTTTCCACGGCCTCAAACAGTTAAATCGCTACAGGAATTTTTGGGGATGGTTAATTTTTACAACCGTTTCCTCCCCCACGCAGCTCAGCTCATGCAACCCCTATATGACGCGCTCAGAAAAAAGAAGGCTTCCAACGCGGTTGAATGGACCCCGGAGCGCGAACGCGCTTTCGCGGAAGTAAAAAACGCCTTAGCTAACGCCACAATGTTAGTCCACCCAGATCCCTCAGCCCGCATTGCTCTGACCACAGATGCTTCAGACCTGGCTATAGGGGCAGTTGTAGAACAACTTGTCAGCGGAGTCTGGCAACCTTTGGCATTCTTTAGCAAATCGCTAAACCCAACGGAACGTAAGTACAGCACTTTCGACAGAGAGCTGCTAGCGCTTCATTTGTCCATCCGCCACTTCCAGTTTTGGTTAGAAGGGCGGAGTTTCACGGTCTTTGTGGATCATAAGCCGCTCACTTTTGCTATGGCTAAAATTTCAGAACCATGGTCGGGCAGACAACAAAGACAGCTAGCTGCAATTTCAGAGTTCACCACAGACATTCGACACGTAGCAGGCAAACTTAACGTTGTAGCTGACTGTCTCTCTCGTGCTGTGACACCGCCAGAGCACGCCAGACACTCGCCAGAGCACGAGGAGACAGATTACGCCGCCTCAGCAGCGGAACTCTTCACTAACGCACACACATACGCAGCACCTATCCAGGATGGAATAGATTATGCAGCCATGGCGGAAGAACAAAGCAGTGATGCAGACGTGCGCGCGCTCCTGTCTGGACCAACAGGGTTAAGGCTGGAGAAAAAAGGGTTGCGCGACGGCGTGCCCCCCCTAATATGCGACGTTTCAACCGGCCGACCTCGCCCGTTAGTACCAGCTGCTTGGCGCCGCCATATTTTCGATGCAATTCACTCCCTCGCGCACCCAGGTGTGCGCGCCTCGGTAAAAATGGTTGCTGAAAAGTTTGTGTGGCCAGGCCTGCGCAAAAACGTAAAAGAATGGGCAAAAACTTGCATTCCTTGTCAACGCGGCAAAATACACAGACACACAAAAGCCCCTCTAGAACCCTTTCCAATTCCTGCTAGAAGATTCGACCACATTCACGTCGACCTCGTGGGGCCGCTACCTTCCTCCCAAGGTTTCACACACCTGTTAACAATGATAGACCGCACCACGCGCTGGCCAGAGGCAGTCCCTCTAGCGTCAACCACAGCGGAGGAAGTTGCTCGCATTTTTCTAGCAAACTGGGTGGCACGTTTCGGCGTTCCATCAGACATCACGTCAGACAGAGGGCCTCAATTTATCTCAGAGCTCTGGTCAGCCATGTCTAACAGTTTAGGGGCAACAATTCATCGCACCACCGCTTATCACCCTCAGGCTAATGGGTTATGCAAGCGTTTTCACAGGTCCTTAAAGGCTGCCCTCAGGGCCTCACTAACGGACACAAATTGGGTAAATAAACTTCCCTGGGTTTTATTGGGGTTGCGTGCAGCACCTAAAGAGGATTTAGACGCTTCTCCTGCAGAATTAGTTTTTGCCCAGCCTATCAGACTCCCAGGAGAATTTTTACCAGAGAACCCAGAACCAGGACACCTTCCAGTCCCAAGGTTTTTAGGCAGCAGTGGACCGGACTCCCTCCACGGTCCAGCTCATCACTCTTTTCCATGAGTTTTTGTTCCCCAAACTTTAAAAAACGCTGAGTTCGTTTTTGTTAAGCATGAAGCCATTAAACCAACGTTACGCCCAGTTTACGATGGCCCGTTCAGAGTGCTGGAAAATGGTGACAAACACTTTGTGCTTGATTATGGGGACAGAAAGGAAGTGGTCAGTGTTGACAGACTCAAACCTGCCTTCTTGCTGAGAGACGAACCTGCACAGTTGGCCCGAGCACCTCGGCGTGGTAGACCCCCCAGAGGAAAAGTCTCAGCCCCCAGGCAGGGAACAAATAATCTCTTTCCTTCCCACAATGCAGATTCACCACGAGAAGGTCCCAGCGGGACACCTAAGCCAACCTACAGCAGTTTTGGGAGAAGAATAAAGCCCAGACAGCACAGGGACTGATACCAACCACCACGCAATTATTCACTAATTGTGCTACAACAGTTTAAGGCTACTTATGATTTCACTATGCTGTTATGTTTACCACTGAACTTTCTTAGGAGCATGGCTGCTAGAAAACTTCTCCTGTGGCAACAGTTGTAACACGTAGTATTTCATAGTTATTATCTTAGACTGTGATTCTTTCTGTGTCCTTTCCTAGTGTTTGGGGGGCCTGTGGTATATATGACTCTTATATCCCATATCTACATATGTTGGAACAAGTGGAAATGTTTTGTGACAGCATATGTAAGGAACTTCACACCTAGAAAGGACAAAGGATCTCCCCCGCCGGGTTAAAGACAATGGACCTCCCAAGACGCGGCGGCGGAGACGGACTTGACACCTTTACCCCCTAAGGCGAGAGGAGGAGTTCCCATCACCTCCCAAGACAAGGAGAGGAGATAGCAGAACAATGGGGGGTTACGATAACGGGGGGATGTCAGCTTTTTCAATGTGTGGCTCTATGTGTGCTTGAATTTAACCAGCGAGCGGAGCAGAGATCACCCTCTTGCCTTCTGCCAAGCTCTACACCTGATGAGACTCGATAGAAGAGCTATTCATTAAAAACCCTGTTTTTAATACAAAAATCGCCTCATCATTTCAGCTCCTCTACAGGGGATATTGATTGGAGCACCACTAGCCACTGCGATGGGCAGCAGGGCCCCCATCCCCCCCCAAGCCCTCAGTGTCTAAAATGCAATTAAAATTGAGGTGAGTGCAGCCCCACCACGCAGCAAAGGTATCCCCTTCACCGACACAGTGTGGCACACCTATTTATAGTAATATGTACATATGTATATTAGCTGCTCTTGCTTTTTTTTTTGTCTTTTTCTTGCCTTCTGATTGTTGCTCTGAGTGTTGCTATCCCTGTGCTGTTGCAATCCTGGAATTTCCCCATTGTGGGACTAATAAAGGCTTATCTTATCTACAGACATCATTGCACCCTGGGAAATAAGGCAAGTCCTCTTTCGTTCTCTCGCAAGTTATAATGAAATTCCTTGTCTTATTCCCGGTGGTGAGGTTCAGCCTCAGCAGCCCCCTTCAGCTGAGTCCTCACTGCCTGCTGCTGTCACCAGTCTCTCACTCATCCCTCTTGTGTCTCCTCCTGCCTTCCTCGAGTGTCAGTCGGTCCTAGGTCGGAGCCGCCCAATGACGGAGGGGCCTGCGGTCTTTTTGGCCTCTACGCTAGCCCCGCAGCCGTGTATTGGACAGGAGAGGGGCAGTCCCAGATCCCTGAGCCAACAGAGGAGTGCCCCCTGGTTCCAGCTGCCTGGGACTCAGTGCCTGTGATGGGGCAACGTCCAGCTGTAGCCCCTACGCTGGGAGGCCCACCGGCGTTGGTCGCCATGCCCGGCAGTCTGTGGGCTGCATCCACCGCCATGCCTGCTGCAGGGATCTTTACAGCAGTCGTCAGAGTCCTGGACGGCGGTGGAGCTCAAGTCCAGGCAAGTAATCAGTTCTGTTTTAACACCTACAGATCTAGAGGATTCTTGTCTGGCTCAGGGTGGGGAGAATCAGTTGCAGATGTCCTCTGCTCCCGAGTTCTCCTCACTGGGCTCCACTGCTGCCGGTGAGTATTCTCCGGTGTTTTTTCCCTCTCCTTCTCCTGAGGTGGCTGTCTTGGGAGCGGACGCCATGACAGAGAGAGCCAAGACATCCCACCCTGGATTGCCAGAGTCTTGGATGGAAGTGGAGTTTGAGCTCAGGCAAGTTCTCGTCTTTGTTTTCTCTTTATCTGTCTTAGAGAGATCTTGCCTGTCTCTTGGTGGGGAGGGCCAAGTACAGCTGTCAGCTGCACCTAAGCTCTCCTTGCCGGGCTCCTCTGCTGCCGGTGACTCTGACCCGGTGTTTGTGTCCCCTTTGTATGAATCTCCTCCTAAGGTCACTGTGGGTCCTTAATCCTCATCTGGGGCCACCGCAGGCCCTCTACCTTTGCCCGAGGTCTCCGTGGGTTCATCCACTCTGCCTTCATCTGACTCTCCATAGATAGACCATCTCCTGGGTCGTATGTTCTCTCGGGTCGGCCATTTCCTTTCACCGGGGTTCCTCACAGGTCCACCACCATTGCTAGAGATCATTGCAAGTGCTATGCCTCTGTGTGAGGTTACCGTGGGTGCTACACCTCAGTCCAGGGCCGCCACAGGGGCCGTGCCCCAATCTGGTGCCGCGCGCCTCAGCCCGGGGCCGCCATGGGTGCCGCGCGCCTCAGCCCGAGGACTCCGCGAGTGCAATACCTCTGTCCGAGGTCACTGCAGATGCCATGCCTTCATCTGGGGCCATCATGGATTCCCCGTCCTCACCGGAGGTCTCTGCTGAGCAGCCTCTTCCCTTGTCTGGTTTCCTTGCTGGTCAGTCACCATCATCGTCAGGCTCCATTGTTGGCCAACAGTCATTGTTGGAGATCAACCTTCCGCAGCACCGGCTCCACCTCCTCCATGCTGGAGATCCTGTGATCCGCTGGGGGTGTGGGGTCTAGCTGCTGCCTCCAGGAGAGGGCGCGTTGTGTTCAGCAGTCTGGTGGCTCATGTACTCTGGGAGGCCACGTGACGGGCTATGCCATCCATGCAGGTGGCTCAAACTCTGGGCGGCCACCGGTCGTGTTTTACTGTACGCTCCGGTGGTCTCGGGACTCTGGAAAGCTGCTCAAACTGCCGTAGTTTCTTCCGGGGTCCTTGAGTCTGGGTCACCATAATTGTTCAGGTTGTGGGTCATGAGTGTTTCTGTTTTTTTGTTTTTTTTTCTTTTTTCTCGGTCCCTCCGTGCCTGGGTTCCCCCCGGGGTGGATTGTTTTTTCTGGGGGTGGGGTCTTTTTTGTGGGGAGGGGGTTCTTTTCTTTTTGATGTTGCCCTGGGGTGTCTGGGTCAGTTTCTAGCATTGACTAATCTTTTCCTGTTTGTTTATTTCCTGGTTCTTTTTTATCTATTGTATTTAGTCTATATTCGTAGTCATACCTTTGTTATCCTGTTTCTTTATTGTGTCATTTTGTATCTTTAGTATTGTTTACATTTTGGGGTTGTGTTATCTTGTTGCTGTATTATGGTTTCCGGTTTGTGTCTTATTTTGACAGCGCTGTGCAGCTTCCGGCTATCAAACTCATCTGCGGGTTGCACAGCTGTCACTGATTCTGTTATTTTCTCCACTCATGTATCCACACTTGTGGTGCATCAAGGAATAGTATTTAAGGGCACGATAACCTTTCCTAGTTGTTGTGTTACTGATTCAGTCCTCTGAAGTTCAGTCTGCTCAGAGGGTCATTGGTGTTGCTGTCGAGGAGAACGGGAGAGCTCCGTTCAGGTTAGTTTTTCCCCTTTATTTCCAGCCATGAGCACTGTGTCTCTTTGGGTGTTCTGGTTCTCTTTTTGCACAGTGTTACCAGGCTTCTACCCCCCTGTCAACGTTGAGCCCCCGCTCTCCTCCAGCCCATTCGTTGGTGTCTTATTTGTATGTGTAGTGTTTGTTGAGTGTTCGTCTTTATGTTAATAAATGTGTAGAAACCACAGTGAGCGTTTGGTGCCCTTCCATAGCCCTTAAAAAGGGAAGTTTATGACAGTAGTCTCATGATTTCAGGTTTTGGACCCAAGAGAAGGACGTGACACATGATTGCAAGTGAGTGATCTCGTATTAAGCTATTTACAAGGGTGAATCAGCAGGGGAGTCTGATCCTGCAGAGGGGGCAGAAAAGGAGAAGGGTGACTGCTGATACTGGACAGTAAGCTTTTTTTTTTTGGTTTTCGGCTGCTCCCTTTTGGAGTCACCACAGCATATCATCACCTTATATCGTGATGATCCGCATGTTGATTTGGCAAGGTTGTTTTTTTTTACGCTGGATGCCCTTACTGACAACCCTGCCCATTTATCCGGGCTTGGGACCGGTGCAGGGAGAACATTGGCTTGTGCACCCCCTGTGGCTTGGTAACCAACATTTCCTTCCTCCGTTCCATTATTGCTGAGCACCAAGCTGGATGGCAGGAAGTTCCATTTTTATATGGTCTTTGGCATGACCCAGCCGGGACTTGAACCCCGGCCTCCCAGTTGTGGGACAGATGATGCTCTACCTCTAGGCCACCACTCCGGTTGACACTGGACAGTAAGCATGACTGAAAGTTTTCAGGAGAGAGTTCTTACATGAGGAGTGCTGCATTGGGTAGGTAGGCATCTTCAACCAGAAAGTTGTGGGCCACCAAAGGTCCTGAGGTAAAAGTTTGTTAGCAATTATGCATAAGTATTGGTCCTTACCTATGTTCCCTGGGGGCTTGGGGTCCAGGAGATGGTTGTTGTTGAGGTGAGCCTTAGTGTCTAGATGTCCTGAGGTGAGGGGGTAGTTTGACAATGCAGATGATTGAGAGTTCCTCACTTGGTGGGCCCTTTCCAAGATGAAAGAGCAGGTGAGGGTTCTAATCTGAGGAGGTGGACAGCCAGGAGATACTCGGTTGCTGGGTGAGCACAAAAAGCTGAGGAGGTAAAGTGTCTGGTTGGCAGATGAGTAGGTTTGATCTTGGGGTAGAAGGAGGATGCAGGAGAGCAGAAGTCAGACTACTGAGGCAGAAAACAGCATTCAGTTCCTGGATGTCACAAGGAGTAGCTTTACCAATGAGACAGTCCTGTGACAATCCATTCACTGACTGGAGATTAAGAATCTATGGAACTGCAATCACCAGCCATTGAGGGAGATTACCACCTACCACCAATTAACCTCCAGACTCCTAATGAGAGAACTGCCATGATTACATGCGCAAAAGTTCTTCATTCTGATTACAGTTCAGATCAGAACTTTACTGTTTCCATGGACCCTGAAAATGATGATCAGATTGTGACGTGAGTTCACACGCATTGACATACATATTTTTTTTATATACACATATTTAAATACACATTTGAACAGACTAAACCATTTTGACATGCGCAGAATTGTCTGACATTCCAGAAATAGTACAAGAAGAAGCAACTTCTGATGTAAACGGACCCCGCTTCATGTGTCTCTTTTTGAAATGGAACTGTTGTGTTATTCAGCCTGTACTTTTGCTTCTGCTGGTCTCCGTAATGAAGGTACAAGCCCAGCAGTACATACTTCTGCATATGAAGTTCTTTTAACATTTCAAGTAACACATTTGTGTCAGATACAGACCCGTTCTGTTTTACTCCTACCATGTCTTCCACTAGATGCCGTAAAGGCAGAAATACATTATGTCCACATGTGGCTGACATACAGACATGCGCAGTAAAACATTTTTTACCCATCCATCCATCCATCCATCTTCTACCACTTTTCCGGAGGTCCGGGTCACAGAGGCAGCAGTTCAAGCAGAGAAGCCCAGACTTCTCTCTCCCCCGCCACCTGCTCCAGCTCTTCAGAAAGGATACCAAGGCGTTCCCAGACCAGCTGGGAGACATAGTCTCTCCACTGAGTCCTGGGTCTGCCCCGGGGTCTCCTCCCAGTGGGACGTGCCTGAAACACCTCAAGTGGGAGGCATCCAGGAGGCATCCTAATCAGATGCCCATACCACCTCAACTGACTCCTTTCAATGTGGAGGAGCAGCGGCTCTACTCTGAGCCTCTCCCGGATGACTGAGCTCCTCACCCCATCTCTGAGGGTGAGTCCAGCAATCCTACGGAGAAAGCTCATTTCAGCCACTTGTAGTAGTAGTAGATTAGTTTATTTGACAGGGACAGTGCAATAAACATAGACAATTAATCAAAGACAATCAATCTGATGTGTTGCACATAGAGTGTATAGCTATTAGCTAATTTGCAACTCTTGTCCCTGGATGGGCTTTAGAAAAAAGAATCAAGATAAAAAATATACACAATAACCACATACATCAATGCAGAAAAATTATAAATACACAATTATAAATATTATAAATATTATAAATACACAAATATAACAGCCTGACTCACATTTATAAATATTATAAATACACAAATATAACAGCCTGACTCACATTTAACACATATAACATAACTCACATTTGCCTATTTCAGGCCTTCCTCCCTCCGTCACTCACTATAAACAAACACATTTATTCCTTCCCTTCATTCACTCTCACTTTGCAGACAATTAATTCATACATGAGTACATTCTTGTTTATTTTTCAGCCAGTTTTTAACATTTTTAGTGAATGTTTTAAAGTCCGTTATTATTTTAATTTCATTTGGCATTGTGTTCCAGATGTGACTGCCCTTTATAGAGAAAGCTGTTTGTCCAAATGTGGTTCTGCGGTGGAATATTTTACAGTTATTGTTAACAGAACTCCTGGTGGCTCTGCTGCTGTCCTGTCTTTGGACAAAACCAGCAAGTGGCTCGGGTGCTGATTTATGAAAACATTATCATTGTATCCGACATTGTATCCAACATTGTATCCGCGATCTTGTTCTTTCGGTCATTACCCAAAGCTCGTGACCATAGGTGAGAGTAGGAACGTAGACTGACTGGTAAATCAACAGCTTTGCCTTAGAACTCAGCTCCCTCTTCACCACAACAGACCGGTACAACATCCGCATCACTGCAGATGCTGCTCCGATCCGTCTGTCAATCTCTCGCTCCATTTTCCCCTCACTGGTGAATAAGACCCCAAGATACTTAAACTCCTTCACTTGGGGCAGGAGCCTGTCCCCAACCCAGAGAGGATAATCCACCTTTTTCCGGCTGAGGACCATGGACTCGGACTTGGAGGTGCTGATTCTCATCCCAGCCGCTTCACACTCAGCGGCAAACCGTCCCAGCAAGACCTGTAGGTAATTGCTGGATGAAGCCAACAGGACAACATCAACTGCAAACAACAGAGATGAGATCCTGTGGTCACCAAGCATGATGCCCTCCATTCCCTGGCTGCGCCTAGAAATCCTGTCCATAAAAATTATGAACAGGACCAGTGACAAAGGGCAGCCCTGGTGGAGTCCAACTCTCACTGGGAATGAGTCCGACCGAGTGTTGGTAATACGAACCAAACTCTCACAACGGTAGTACAGACCGAATAGCTCGTAACAACAAGCCTGATGCCCCATACTCCCAAAGCACCCCCCAGAAAAAACCTCAAGGGACGCGGTCAAATGCCTTCTCCAAGTCCACAAAACACATGTAAACTGGTTGGGCAAACTCCCACGAACCCTCAAGAATTCTCGAGAGGGTAAAGAGCTGGTCCGATGTGCCACGGCCAGGACGAAAACCACATTGCTCCTCCTGAATCCGAGGTTCAACGAACGGCCGGACTCTCCTCTCCAGTACCTTGACATAGACCTTCCCAGGGAGGCTGAGGAGTGTGATCCCTCTAAAGTTGGAGCACATCCTCCGGTCCCCTTTTTTGAAGAGAGGAACTACCACCCCGGTTTCCATGCCAAAGGCACTGCCCCCGACCTCCACGCAATGTTCCAGAGGCGTGTCAACCATGACAGCCCAACAACATCCAGGGCCTTGAGGTACTCAGGGTGAATCTCGTCCACCCCTGGGGCCCGGCCACCAAGGAGATTTTTAACCATCTTGGCGACCTCAGCCCCTGTGATAGGTGAGTCATCCCCCTCGTCCACAAACACTGCTTCCTCTGTGGAAGGCGTATCAGTGGGATTGAGGAGATCCTCGAAGTCTTCCTTCCACCGCCCGACGATATCCCCAGTTGAAGTCAACAGCGCCCCATCCGCACCATACACAGTGTGGTCAGGGAGCTGCTTTCCCCTCCTGAGCCGCCGGACAGTTTGCCAGAATCTCTTCGAGGCCGACTGAAAGTCTTGTTCCATGGCCTCACCGAACTCCTCCCATACCCGGGTTGTTGGTTCAGCAACCACCCGAGCTGCACTCCGCTTGGCCTGCCAGTACACCTCAGCTGCTTTGGGAGTCCCACAAGCCAACCAGGCTCAATAGGACTCCTTCAGCTTAATGGCCCCCCTCATCACTGGTGTCCACCACTTGGTTCGGGGGTTGCCACCACAAGATGCACCGACCACCTTGCGGCCACAGCTCTGGGCCGCCGCTTCAACAACAGAGGTGGAGAACATGGCCCATTCAGACTCCATGTCTCCAGACTCCCTCGGAATGTGGTTGAAGTTCTTCCGGAGGTGGGAGTTGAAGACCCCCCGACTGGGGCCTCAGCCAGACGTTCCCAGCACACCCTCACTATATGTTTGGGTGTACCAGGTCTGAATGGCTTCCTCCACTGCCATCAGATCCAACTCACCACCAGGTGGTGATCAGTTGACAGCTCTGCACCTCTCTTTACCCGAGTGTCCAAGACATATGGTCGCAGGTCTGATGACACAATAACAAAATCGATCATTGACCTGCGACCTAGGGTGTCCTAGTGCCAGGTGCACATATGGACACCCTTATGCTTGAACATGGTGTTCGTTATGGACAAACTGTGGTTAGCACAGAAGTCCAATAACTGAACACCACTTGGGTTCAGATCGGGCAGGTTGTTCCTCCCAATCACTCCCCTCCAGGTTTCACTGTTGTTGCCCACGTGCGCATTGAAGTCCCCCCAGTATGACAATGGAGTCTCCAAGAGGAGCACCCTCCAGCACAGACTCCAAAAAGGGTGGGTACTCTGAAACATCATTTGGTGCATAGACACAAATGACGGTCAGGACCCCTTTCCCAACCCGAAGACGCAGGGAAGCAACCCTTTCATCCACCGGGGAAAACTCCAATATAGAGGCAGCAAGGTGGGAGGGATACAAGAATACCCACCCCCGCTCGTCGCCTCTTTCCTGGGGCAACTCCAGAAAAGGCCAAGCTTCAGGCCCTCTCCAGGAGACTGGTTCCGGAACCGGAGCTATGTGTTGAGGTGAGGCTGACTATATCTAGCCGGTATCTCTCAACCTTGTACACCAGCTCAGGCTCCTTCCCCACCAGAGAGGTGACATTCCATGTACCAAAAGCCAGTTTAGAAAGCTTGGGATCAGTTCGCCATGGTCTCCGCCTTTGACCGCCACCTAATCCACATAGCACCGGACCCCCATGATCCCTCCTGCAGGTGGCGAGCCCACTGGAGGGCGGACCCATGTAACTTCTTTGGGTTGAGCCCGGCCAGGTCCCATGGGTGGAAACCCGGCCACCAGACGTTAGCCATCGAGCCCCTCCCCCAGGCCTGGCTCCAGGGTGGGGCCCCGGTAACCCCATACCGGGCGGGGTACAATGAATCCTTGATCTAGAATTTATCATGAGAGTCTGTAGAATAAGTGTTTATATGAACACCAATTGGATCAACAATTGGCATAACCCACCCGTCTCGATCAGAAGGAAATTTTAATCCAAACGAGTGTGATTGGGTCATAATCTTCAGATTGGAATAAAAATGCTTCATGTGAACAAGCGAATCAGGCTTTTAATTCAGTTACTTGTGTCCATGAAAACATGGCTAATGTTTGGCAACAAAAAGTACTACAAGACAAGATGGTGCTGTGCTTAACTAGACCCACGACATAGTCAGCAATATCACTTTTATACTAAATATAGCAATGGCTTTCAGACTGTTAAAAACTACTTAAAGTATGAAAATTTTAGAAATATTTTGTGACAAGATTTTATTTGTTTTGTCAGGTTTTTTTTATATATCTACATATTATTCCATCTAGCTACATTGCTCCGCACTGTGTGTGTTTATATACTTGCATATTTATTCCACCTAGCTGCAATGCTCCATACTGTGGGTGTTTATATATTTACATATTTATTCCATCTAGCTACAATGCTCTGCACTGTGTGTTCATATATTCATATATTTATTCCATCCAGCTACAATGCTCTGCACTGTGTGTCTGTGTGTGTGTGTGTGTATATATATATTTTATAGTAATATGTACATATGTATATTAGCTGCTCTTGCTTGCTTGTTTTTTCTTGCCTTCTGATTGTTGCTCTGAGTGTTGCTATCCCTGTGCTGTTGCAATCCTGGAATTTCCCCGTTGTGGGACTAATAAAGGCTTATCTTATCTTATCTTATCTTATGAGCATGGTCGGGGGACCATGTTCACGCTTTAAGTATATTTTTTTTAGGAGGAGGGGGGCCGATGCTGTGATTGCGAGACGTTTTGAGAATATTGCCCAATAATCCAAAATGGCGATTTCCGTTGACCAAGCTTAAACAAACTTTTCCACAGGTAGTTTTTTTTTTCCTTTTTGTAATTAATTCATCAACTGACTGGCTGTGTCTTTTTTTTTTTTCGTATGGAGCTGGAGGAACTCGAGAACTATATCTACGAGTTTTATTACCGTTTCTGTGTCATGGAGCAGGCGAGTGTGTGCGCCGTCCCTGCTTCTCAGTCTAAACAACCGAGACCCGCAGACTCGCCATAAATAACGCCCAAGAAATCACAGGAGGGCACCGAGGTTAGTGACATCCTTTTCTCTATTGAGAATAAACTTACCAGCATGGATGGTAGACTGGCGCTGGTCGAGTTGCTTCATAAAGAATTCCAGGGCTTGCATGAGAGTCTGGAGTTTAGTCAAGCACAGCTCGTCTCTCTTGTAGAGGAAAATAATAGCCTAAAAAAGTCAGTAAACACACTAACCACGTGGCTTGGCGTTGTTGAGAGAGAAAACCGAAAAATGAAGGAAACAGTTCTCAATTTGCAGTCACGCAGCATGAGAGAAACTTGTTTTTTTCTGGAATTGTTGAAAAAAAAAAAAAAAAAAGAAAATCCAGAACAGCTGGTCCATGAATTTGTGTCAACACAACTAAAATTATCCCCAAAAAATCACAAATTCAGTTACCTTCCACCGAACTGGGCAAAAAAAATTCCCAGAATAAATGTCCCAGACCAATTGTTGCCAAATTTGAGCATTTCAAGCAAAAAAATTTGGTACAGAGGCAGGGCAGGCAGCTTAAAAATGCCAATTATTGTCTAAATGATCAATTTCCACAGGAAATCCTGGAAAGGAGAAGTAAGCTTTTTCCTATTAGGAAACAAAACATCCAAGAAGGTAAACGAGCTATTGTTTCTGTGGACAGGCTGTATATAGATGGCAAGCTGTTTATGGATGAAACTATAACACCCTGGTTATTCTAGAGCCTATTTTTATTTTTTTAGCTACAGGTGGAAAAAGAGTGTGATTGTGCACTGGTCTCTTATTCAATCTCAGTTTAATTTGTTAACATTTGTCAAAATGTTTTTTTCTTTGTTGCTGATGTTTGTCTGTTGTAGTTAATTTTGTTGAAGTTGTTAGGTCGTATGTTATCTGCATTTTTTCACCACTTACTAACATTTATGCCTGTTTTCTCTCATACTTCTGATTTATAGGAAATAACTAAGTACATGCACCCCCCCCATTTACTTGCAACTGCAGGCAAATGGAACAGAGACATCATATGCGCACACTAATTATATATGCGTAGGTGTATATTTTACACACAACATATATATATACACACACATATGCATACATTACAGACATATAATCACATAGGCACATTTAGTTAGCCTTTAGCACATAACCAGTTGGTGAAAACATGTTCACATTTAAGTTTGTCACGTGGAACATACGTGGAATTGGTACCAGGGTGAAGAGGCTAAAAGTTTTTAATCGACTGAAGGATCTACAGGCAGACTTTGTCTTATTGCAGGAGACGCATGTCTCCAAGTCATCTGTAGATACGCTCACCTCCCCGGAATTCCCCCACATGTACTCAGCCGGCTTTAATTCTAAACAAAGGGGAGTAGCTATACTGGAAAACAGAAGAATACGCTTTGTTGTGAATGATACCATAACAGATCCGGAAAGTAGATTTATAATACTAAAAATCTCAGTTCAAAATTTTGATCTATGTATTGCAAGCGTTTATGGCCCAAATGTTGACGACCCATCCTATTTTCACACTTTTTTCACTTCTCTTTCTGAGCACTTGGACACTACACTCATAACACTGATCAACACAAAATCTATTGTCTAAGTTTTTTTTGTTTTTTTTTTTTAGCTGATTTAGGACAATTTTGATGTGCTGAATCTAAAAATCACATTGGTTTTGCTCAATCAGGTCAACTTTTTGAATTGTGGCCACATGTTTTATACGTTTTTGTTTACGTGTACGGGTATTTTCGCTTTATATGATGCAAAATTCTTTTTTATGTCTTGAAATTCTCCGAATTTTGAACAATGATGACATAACATTCAATTTATATGTACCTTTATATAAAGATAAGTACATGCACAGTACTAAGTACGTACAGGTTTTTACTTCGCACCTGATCGAGAGAAAAGGATATCATTTTCGGATTCAGCGGTGCAAAACTGTCTTAAATCAGTTGAAAAAAGACAAATTACAAAAAGAATATTTTTGTAACCCTGTGTAATAGGAGGAGACTTCAACCTGGTATTAAACCCTGCAATCGACAGGCTCAGTGCATTTGGAAATTACCGAAAATGTCAGGCTACGGACACTCAAACAATACATGAATGATTTTGGTCTTTGCGATGAATGGCGTTCTCTTCGCCCAACTCTTCCGGAATACACTTTTTTTTTCTCCATCAGTTCATAGTTCACATTCACATCTAGATTTCTTTTTAGCCAGTAACTCTATTGTGAGGGACATCACAGACACTGAAATATGTTCAAATCAAGCTATTAGCAATCACCATCAAGTATCTCTTACACTAGTAAATAGGAAAGCCACAAGGGAAACTGGGAGCTGGAAATTTAATATATCACTACTAAAAGATAAAGACTTTATTAACTACTTTAATAAAGAGTGGGAATCATATCTGGAATATAATGATGTGCCAGGAATATCTCCATGTGCTCTTTGGGAAGTAGCAAAAGCGGTCATGCAAGGTAAAATGATCTCTTACTGTTCATATAAGAATAAAGAAAAAGTACTGGTACTGGAGTTAGAACAGAAAAATAAATCACTGGAGATGACCTGTGCCGTTTCTCCACAGAAACAGACACTTAACGATCTGAGAAAATTAAAGTTGGAATTAAAAGAAATTACAAACAAAAGAGCACAGTTTTTAATACAAAGACTGCGTCTTGAGAAGTTTGAACAAAGTAATAAATCAGGGTGATATCTTGTGAACCAGATTAGATTGAATAAAGAAAAAAACAACTATCCACTCTATTAAGGATATGACTGGAAATATCACCCATGAGCCTGAAGAAATAAATAACTCCTTCAGAAAGTTTTATGAAAACCTCTACTCATCTCAAATTAACCCAACTGACTCAGAGACAAATACATTTTTGGACGATATTAACTTACCACGATTAAATAATGAACAGATTGCAGCTCTGGATGCACCTCTTCTGGTGTCTGAACTCCAGGAGGCATTTAAGCACATCCCAAACAACAAAGCTCCGGGACCAGATGGTTTTCCAGCAGAATTTTATAAAGAATTTTGGCCTGTGATGGCATCTACTTTCTTTAACCCTTAGAGTGTCAGATTTTGCGTGTCCCTAGTGGCAGAGCACGGCGCTGTGCCTGTCATCTCATTCTGACATGATCGGCTCCATTCAGGATTTGTACTGATCTACCAGTTTCAGAAGGTGGCAGACATCCGTTGGAGGACTCAATGGATGACACGTAATACACCAAAGAAGAAGAACTCCTCATTTCCTTTTCCTGTTTTTAACATTTTAGCCCAAAAAGCTAATATGGCCGTGATGGGTCATCGTCACCATCACTTAGATGGCTTTGTACACGGAAAATAGCTGCAGGATACAAGCAAAATTTATGTGGGATAATCATAAGACTTTGTAGATGTGATAGAGAGCGAAAATGACCGACAGAACGCAAAATAACGACCACGATGGGTGAAAACGCAGCGACCACACCAGCCAGCCAGCCCCCCTTTGTCAATAGTAAGTGAGGAATTTCTGTGTTTTTTTGTTCTTTTTTAATGTACTGATTTCTTGTTCATATACTTTGAAGATAAGATGATGAGGTACCTCTGTACAAAAAACAGTGTCAAAAGACTGAACCATTCTTTGTGTAAATATGTCCAAAGTCCAGTTTTGATTGAGTTATGGAATTTAAAGAGGTGCTGCAACATTATGCAAATTAAATGCATAAATTTATTCCCATCTGAAACTTTGGATCATATTTTGCATCTTTCTAATTGACAGTAAGCCATTATCTCTTACTACTTTCAAGCTATAGCCTTTGAAATCTGAACTATTTTAGTGACAAAAAAATATTCACCACTCTTTACCACTAGAGGTTATGTCGCAATTCGACGACAGACAGACCCAAAAAGTTAAAATGGTGAACCAAATTAAAGAAGATAATGTAATCCCTCCAAATATGAATTTGGCTAGTATTACCCTGCTCCTTAAACCTGGAAAAGAACCTATGCTTCCATTCAGCTACCGTCTCATCTCATGTCAATCTTAAAATAATTTGCAATGCACTCGCCAAATGACTGGAAAGGATAATTCCATTTATTATACACCCAGATCAAACAGGTTTCATCAAGGGTAGACACTCGGCTAATGATATACTCAGGCTATTTAATTTAATAGACTACTACAAGATTAATAACTTAGAAACTACAATCTTGTCCCTGGATGCAGAGAAAGCCTTTGACCGTGTAAACTGGAAATTTATTTTTATGGTGTTAAACAAGTTCGGGTTTCGTTCATCTTTCATAAACTGGATTTAAACACTATATACAGTAGCTGTCCAGCTGCATCTGTCCGAACAAATGATCAGACTTCCCGAAGCTTTCATCTCCAGAGAGGTACTAGGCAGGGTTGTCCACCCTCTCCCTCACTTTTTTACCATCTTTATTGAACCATTAGCAGCAGCCATACGACAAAATGTTGATATCAGAGGTATCCAAACTGGAGAAAAACAACACAAGATTAGCCTTTATGCTGATGATGTATTGATTTTCCTTGAAAACTCAAAGATCTCTTCTTCAGACAGTGACACTCACTGATAAATTTTCATCATTATCAGAATACTCTATTAACTGGGGTAAATCAGTAGTTCTACCTATAAATTGTAATTTCTCAAATACATCTACTATTCCAGTACAATCAGGTAATATTAAATATTTAGGAATAGATTTTTTCCCCAGGCTCTCAGTTATTGCAACTAAATCACATTCTCCTTTTAACAACAATACAAGACGACCTTACGCACTGGAGGACACTACCTATATCACTAATGGGAAGAGTCGCAACCGTTAAAATGATGGTCCTTCCTAAAATCAACTATTTGTTCTCAATGATTCCTACCCAATCATCAATGTCCTGGTTTAAGTCTCTCAACTCAAATATAAGTAAATTTTTATGGAAGGATAAACCATCATGGATTAGTTTAAAAACTCTTCAAAAAGCGAAAGAATGTGGAGGCTTAGATTTACCAATTTTTTTTTAAAATTACTTTTTAGACAATAGACTGCAGTTTGTTTCAAAATGGACAAAATCAACCCCACTAGGAAACCCATGGTTAGATCCTGAGCAGGCTCTCTGTGGGTCACTAAATATCTCTGACTTACCTTTTTTAAGTCCCTGTATTAAGTGCCATGACTGTTTTAAAAGCATTAATATCAACTCCTCTGACGGCTTGGTGGAAATTTTTAAAATTAACGGGGTCTTAACTTGTCCCCTGTAAACTCATGCCCATTTGGAATAATCCTGATATCTTGTAACAAAAGGGGACATTAAAATTTCCATTATGGCAAGAGAAGGGAATAAATAACTTAGAACATCTTATTCAAGGTGGAAATTTTATCCAATTTCAGGAACTAGTGTCACAGTACGACATCAGTGATAAGAAGTATTTTGAATACCAACAGCTTAAATCCACAATAAAAGCAAGATTTAATCTTAATCAGACTGATTTAAAAAGGTACCAGTTAAGGTGGCAGAGTTTCTAAATCTTCGTTCCCCTAAATTGATATTGAAAATACATGGACTATTATACAATAAATTTGGTGTTGACCAGTGTAAGTTTTTTTTAGATGATTTAGGACAATTTTGATGTGCTGAATCCAAAAGTCGCATTGGTTTTGCTCAATCAGGTCAATTTTTTGAATTATGGCCACATGTTTTATACGTTTTTGTTTACATGTACAAGTATTTTCGCTTTATATGATGCAAAATTCTTTATGTCTTGAAATTCTCTGAATTTTGAACAATGATGACGTAACATTCAATTTACATGTACTTACCTTTATATAAAGGTAAGTACAGGCACAGTACTAAGTAAGTGCTAAGTAAGTACAGGTTTTTACTTCACACCTGATCGAGAGAAATGGATGTCATTTTCGGATTCAGTGGTGCAAAATTGTCTTAAATCAGTTGAAAAAAACACAGACAACTTACAAAAAAATTATTTTGTAACCCTGCGTTATCAAAACTGGATGAGTCCGTATCTCTTCCAGTATCAAAATAGGAGACCGACCTATCGATCAATAAGGAGGAAAGTTTCTGGACACAAATATGTTTAAACACTTTAAAGATGACTAAAAACTAACTTACAACTTATACAGTATAAGGTTCTACATAGAATTCATTACACAGGACAAAGGATGTTCAAAATGGGCCTGAGTCACACAAATACCTGCTCTCACTGCACCAGCAATGTCCCGGATAGCTATGTGCACGCTATGTGGTGCCTGTGCACCGGTTCAAAAGTTCTGGCAGAAGACATGCGAGGACTTGTCGGCATGGCTTGGGTATAGTGTCCCATCCTCACCCACACTTTGCATATCAGGTGATTTAAGTGAAATAAATATAAATGCAAGGATGTCACACATGGTTCTCACTGCCTTATGCATTGCAAAGAAAACTATCCTCATGAACTGGAAATCAAGAAATAACTTATGCATGACTTATTATGACAACTTACTATTAGATTATATTAGCCTGGAAAGATTGTCAGCATCCTCAAATAGTCAATTGGCAGAATACAATTCTCTCTGGTCCCTGCTTATTAATTCTATAACCTGAGGGGGTGGCGGGCGGTGGCTTGCTCCCCTTGGCGCCTTTGGCGGCTGGCTGCGCCTCGACTGTGGGTGTCCGCGGGGCCTGTTCCGGGGTGGTCGTGAGTTTGGCCTTGGGGGGGCTGCGGGGTGGGCCGTAGCCCCCGGCCAGATGGCCTCGCCTCCCGGGGGGGGGGTCTGGGTCTGGCCCTAGGCCCCTGGTGCTGGGGGGGGGCATTCCCCCCCTTGGCTGGGGTCGGGTGTGCGCCAGTAGTGCGGGTTGGCCCCGGTGCGTCCTTGCGCGGTGGGGTTGTGTTCTCCCTGGTGCCCTGGCGGCACCCTAGGGCAGGTGCCTGGATCCTGGGTCGCCCTCCCTGTCCACTGGGGTCTGTGTGTGTGTGTGTGTGTGTGTATATGTATATATATATGGGTGAGGGTGGGGCTTGTGTGTGAGTGGGTGTGGAAGTGGGTGTGTGTGTTGTGAGTGGGCAGGTGAGGCTGTGTGTGGGTGCAGGTGGGCATGTGCGATGTGGGTGGGGTACGTGTGCGTATGGGTAGGAGAACTTCATTGGGTGGCGGGGGTGAGGCAGTCCATCTAGTGGCATGGGGGTTGGTGTTTCGGGGCCTGCTTGTCCTGGCCGCCCTACTGTTGTGTCACGGGGTAAGGTGTTTTGTCACATTGCCCCTGGTGTCATAGGCGGTTGGTGTGTGTTGGTGCTCGGGGGTGGTTGGAGGTCCTTTGGCGCGGGTTGGTGGCCATGTTGCTCCGGGGTGGCTGTGGCTGCAGGGCGGCTGCCGCTGTCGGTGTGCACCTGGGGTGGGTGATCGGTGGGCTTGCGTGGGCACTCAGGGGTGTCACTTTGCATGTGGGGCGCCGTGTGTGTCTGGCCCATTGTTCACTATTGTGACTATTGTTGTCCATGTTTCTGTGTGTAAGATGAGTGGGAATGGGTATAGCTGCCCCATCATAGTTTGTGGTGCAGGGAGCACCAGGGCGCGATGCTGGTGGGTCCTGGGCTGCTCGCACTGATGGCCCTCACCCTGGGTTGGGATTTAGGGGCAGTGGGTGGCTTCATGAACCAGTTTGCAAGCTGGCTTCTGGGGGGAGATGGCCTCACTTTTAGACTGCCTCCCTCCCAGTCTTATTTCCCGCCCTCCCCGACTCTGGGTGGAATACATTTAGGGTTTTGGGGTGGGGGTGTGCCGCACTGTGTCAGTGAAGGGGATACCTTTGCTGCGCGGTGGGGCTGCCTTCACCTCAATTTTAATTGCATTTTAGACACTGAGGGCTTGCGGGGATGGGGGCCCCGCTGCCCATCGCAGTGGCTAGAGGTGCTCCAATCACCATCCCCCCAATTTTAATTGCACTTTGGTAGTCCACACATTTACACACAATTACATCATATAACCAACATACACCCACCATGTTTTATGCACGGGGGAAGGGGAGGGGGTGGAACAACAGGGTCCCCTGTTGCCCTCCTCCTGCTGGGGGCGTGGGGGATCTGGTGGGGAGTCTGGGACCCGTCATGTTGTCAAAATCCCTGGGTGCTACTGAATGTATAGATACAACCAAGGGAGTGAGAGTGGGACTGAATATGAGAGTAAGTGAGAGTGAAGGAGTGATGAATGGAGGTGGTGATGGTGGGTCAGTTTTGTGCGGCGCTTTGCATGTCGGGTGGCATCTTGGGGCGCCCGCGGTGGTCTGCTGATCAGTCGCTCTGGTGGGTGCCGGGTATGGGGGTCTGCTTCTGTGGCCTGCGCCGGTGGTCTCCCAGCCGCTTCCGGGCACTGGTGCGCGTTCAGGCTTGCTGCATCTGTTTTGCAGCAACCTTATGAAACAAGGGTGAGTGAGGGGTGAGTTTGAATGGGTACAGGAGTGAGAGAGAATGGGTTGGTCAGGGTGAAAGAGAGTGAGTTAGTGCATATGGGTGCGCATGGGGGCATGTGGGTGTGAAGATGTGGGGAGGGGTGTGTCTGAGTCAGGAGGTGCTGGATTAAGGGGGGGGGGGAGTGCCTCTCAGCAATGTGGGCTCCCCTGGGCGGGGGGACTTCTTTGGGCATGGGGGTCCCCGGGGTGTGCGGCGGTGGTGCGGGGGGGCGCTGGGGGGTGCCTGGGGGGGCTTGCGCTGGGGGCCGTGGGCTGGTCTCCGGCCCAGGGGGTGGGGTCACTGGCCTCCTGGTGCCTGGGGCCCGGGGGCAGGCGTTGGCCCCACTGGGGGGGGGGTAGGGGGCGGGCGGGTCTGGGGGTGTGGGCTCGCCGCGCCGGCCGCCTGGCGACCTGGCCTCCATTGATTGTCCTTCCACGGGCGGATGCCTGGTTTTCCTGGGGCTTGCTGACCTCCGACGTTTGTACCCTGTGGGGGTTGGTGCTTTGCCTGCTCGGGGTTCCCAGGGGGAGAACTGCTGCGACTGTCTCCCCGCTTCATAGGTTTCCTGACAAACCATTCACATGCATACACTTATTTTGTGCGTGCTCTCATATATACGCACGTAGACATACATGCACAAGTGTCTCTCCTTTAACAGGTGTAGAAACCAGACTCGTGTTGAGACATCTTCGGTGGAAGAAGCAGTTTGTCTTTTGTTTGTTTTAGTTGTTGGTTTGTTTGTCTTTTTGTGTGTTCCCCTCCGTTTTTTTTCCCCCTCCACACACTTCCTTTCCCTCTTTCCCATCCTGTCGGGTCTTCCATGGGTAAAATAATTAAAATAAAGTATTAAAAGTTACTACAGGAGGAGTTTACAACAACATACAATACTACATAGTTTACACAGTACCTACATACAGTAGTTAGGTACTGTATAAGCTCCTCTTGGCAAAGTAAGTCTGTTTTGGCACAAAAGGGGTGACAGATCCCTGTTCTGCTAGCCTAGCTGCCTGACAGGACAAGGGGGGAAAAAAAGTTTATTTTTGTTATTCTCCGTTTTTCTTATCCCAGCTTGGTTTGGTTATTGTTTATTTTCATGATCATGTCCCTATTTATGTTCCTCTGAATGTGCCATTTATTTCTGTTTTGCCATGATTATCTTCTGAGTTCTGCCTTGTCTTAGTCTTAGTTTAATTCTTCGTAGTCCCGTTTATTAGTATTATGTTTATCATGGCTACGGTTATGTTTGGTTTATTTGTCTGTCTGTTATCAGGACTTGAATCAGGCCATGCCCTCGCTGTTGTTTAGATGTGTTGTTCTGATGTTTAGAATTTCTTTATTAATGTTATCATGTTTTTGGTGGTTTGGGTTTGTTATCATGGTCAGTTTTGTTTGGTATTGTTGATTATTTCATGGTTATGTTATGTTTATTCCTGTTATGATCTGGGTTTGGGCTTTTGTTTTGACAGGGCCTTTTGTTTACTTCCAGTTTTGTGTTGTGAGGTTTTGATTTAATTATTCATGGCTGCTTTTGATTTCTTGATTATTGGTTGTTCACGGGTGTTCTTGATTTTGTTCCCTTATTTATAGAGGTCACGTGCTGCTCTCGGCACAGCGGCCTTCATACTATCATGTTATCATGCTCACAGTCTTGCATCTTGTTTCCTGTTCATGTTTGGAAGTTAGTTTTTGTTAAAAAAAATCATGCCTCAGCATTGCTTTGCACTTGACCTTGATCCTTTGCCCCAGGGGGGCAATCTTGACAGAAAGTCGCCATCCTTCAAGGACTCAGTGGGCGAGCCCGGCAGACGGAGGAAGTGGAATCGGAATGAGCTGAAGGTGGTCACTATGGTGGAGGAGCTAGCGGCAGCCACTCGGAACTTCTCATCCCAACAGTTGGAGATGGATATCTGGGGAGGAGTCAACCTGCTGGTTGCCAGGCCATGAGTGCGCACTCACCCCCAGGTGCTGGGACTTGCTCTTCCTCCACTTCCCCCACCTCCCGCTGTCTTCTCCGTGCCAGAGCCAGCCTACCGGCCGCCAATCCTCTCTCCAGCAGGGTGGAGAAAGTTCCTTGGCAGTAGGCAGGTATTCAGGGGCCCTGGGTGGAAGGATAACTCAAGAAGGCGCGTTCTCAACGCTCTGCCCCTACACCTGCAGTTCCCAGCCAGATGGTCTCCAGAGCCATCCAAAGGGAGGTGTCTGGACCATCTGCAGTGGCAGAGCAGGAACTCAGGCAAGTGTCTCTTCATTCTTTAACACCAATAAATGGTAGGTCATGCCTGGTTCCCGGTTGGAGGGCTTGGCGGCGGCTGTCTGCCGCTGCTGAACCCTCACCACCTGCCTCTGCCATTCTCTTTGCTGCCATCCCCATCAACTCATCCTCACCAGTTCTTCCTCTCTCTGTTCCACCGAGCTCCACATCTGAGAGGATGGATGCCACCATGGATGGGTTCCCAGCAGCTGTAGCCTCCATCTGCTGCAGCTACTGCCTCATTTGAACAGTCCATTCTACCCGATTCATTTGAGCAGTCCGCTCCACCTGGTTCATCGGAGTAGGCCGCTCCATTTGCGCTTCCTGAGGTGGTCATACCAGCAGCAGTGGACCGGGAGCTAAGGCAAGTTCTTTTCCTTACTTTTATAGCATCAATATTAGTAAAGACTTGCCAAGCTCCTGGTGATTTCGGGGTCGCCTCACCCACTCCCTGCCTTTCTTCCCCATCTGAGGTGCCTGCATCAGAGGTGGTGTTGCACACTTCAGGTCCAGCTGCCTCCAAGGAGGACGCTACAGCTCCAGCTGTCTCCAAGGTGCACACTCCGCCTTCGCCATCATCCGAGGTGCACACTCCACCCATCATCCCAGAGGCCAGTGGGCTTCCACCCATCATCCCAGAGGCCAGTGGGCTTCCACCCATCATCCCAGAGGCCAGTGGACCTCCACTCGTTGTCCCAGAGGCTAGTGGGCCTCCATCCGTTATTCCAGAGGTAGGGGCGCCTCAGCATTTGCCCGGCCCACCCGGCACCCTGGTTTGGGGACTGGTGGACTTGGATAGATCCCTGAACTATTTTGTCCCATGATCTGGAGGACCAGGGACTCCAGGAGGCCACCAGATCCACCTTGTTCTTCGGTCCAGGGGCCCTTGGACGGAGGTAGGCCCCCTGACTCGCCTAGTTGTTCATTCCGGTGGTCCACGGACTTAGGTAGATCACCCGACCAATCCATCCATCCATCCATCTTCTTCCGCTTAATCCTTTTTGGGTCACGGGGGGGTGGAGCCTATCCCAGCATCTTTGGGCGAGAGGCAGAGTACACCCTGGACAGATCGCCAGTCCATCGCAGGGCCAACACAGAGACAGACAACCATTCACTCTCACAGTCATACCTAAGGACAATTTAGAATCCCCAGTTTGATCCGTTTTTTGTTAAAGTTTGGGGTCACGGCTTGGTTAGCCACACCAAGCCCCCTTTTCCACTAGTACCTACTCAGCCTGACTCGCCTCGACTCTATTCGACTTTACTCGGACAATCACAGTGTGATTGGTTTTCCATTTCAACAGAGTACTACCTCAAGTGGGTGGGGTTGGGTTCATTACAGGAAGGCAGCCATTATCCTGTTATGTTGTTGACATGCTGATATTTTCACTGATAAACATAAAAGATGCCTAAAATCACAAAACACGCACCATCTTTCCAGTGAGCAGCCATCAGCTCGGAGCCCTCCTGGTATACTTTTTGATTTCGGCTCGCTCCGCTGCAGCAGGGCCGACGGGGCTGAAAATTTCATAGGGTGAAAAGTTCATAGTTGTCAAGTTTGACCAAATGTGGTTTATTTTTCAAGCGCAGGGATCCAAGCGCTGCAACATCGATAGAACTGTGCACACCGACAGGAGACTGTTGAAAAATAACTACATTTGATCAAATTTGACCACTATATGAACTTTTCAGCCTATGAATTGTGCAGCCCCGGCGCCGGCAGAGTATTCCGAAGTAAAATACCAGGAGGTCTTCGAGCTGATGGCTGTTCACGGAGAAGATGGTGAGTGTTTTGTGGCAGTGTTGATTTGTGTGTAACCATTTATTTCAGTGATTATCACAGAAATAATAAAAACTCACAGCCAAATTTACAAATTGAGGTTTTGAATCTTGTGAAGACATCACTCTCACCCACTGATGTTTCACCCTGGCCAATCACTGGCCTGCAATCTGTTGACATCACATTTTCAGCTCGACTCAGCATGGTTGGAACCTCACCGAAGTAGGTCGAAATAAAGTACCTGGTACTAGGTACCAGCTACTAATGGAAAACCCTACAAACCGAATAGAGTTGTGGCGATTAGGGCTGAGTAGATACTAGTACTAGACAGACTAGACAGTGTCTAGTGCGTTATAGAAGTGTACACTTCTGCCCCGCCGCTAGCTAGCCTGCTGTTTACAGCAAGTGAAATGGGAGCCGAGTGCGTAAGTCTCCTCTGCTAGTACATAGCCTCTCCACAGCAAGCCCCATGCGTACCTCCTTGTGGTAATGGATGGAAACTGGGTACTGTGAGGCCCCAGGCTAAAATGCAGGGATTCGGAGGTGGTTTGGCCCCCAGACTTGCGGTACTCATGGCCCACCGGCGTGTGGACATGCCCCGATACCCATGAACCAAATCCCCAACTATGGGTTAAATAGTATACGGACTACATAGTCCATTAGGAAAGCCCCCAATGGTAAGTAGTCTACTACTTCGGCGGATGAGGGCAGTGCCTGGCGGGCAGGTGCTAGAGAGGCGGGCCTTGATAAACAAAGCACCCAGCAGCCCGTTGCAGCCAACTTCATAAAAAATCACACGTTTTGGCCTGCCGAACCGCACTGGACATGTTGATGGCCAAGAGCGTGTGCGTGGCCCTCGCGTAGCCACGACCACCCTAAACAAATTCACAAGCGATTGGCCTTCATCTTCAACTCAGACGATCCCTTCAAGCCCAATGGTGATGGAACTGTGAGCAACCGGGGCAGGTTCGGTACGACTGGAAGCCTCTAGCTCGCAGCCACACATTGGCAGCGGATCTAAGATGATCGCCTTCCAGTGAACTCTGCGGTGACATTGGATTGTGGTAGCTGGATCCGAGACTGGACTGGC
This sequence comes from Pholidichthys leucotaenia, assembly GCA_020510985.1. Taxonomy (NCBI): domain Eukaryota; kingdom Metazoa; phylum Chordata; class Actinopteri; order Cichliformes; family Pholidichthyidae; genus Pholidichthys; species Pholidichthys leucotaenia. The sequence continues at coordinate 213,681,165 of CM035849.1, read as the reverse complement.
CTATTTAGGACTCCCGCAGCCCACCCCATATGGGAAGGCCCCTAGAAAACGTGGGACAAACATCGGACACTGCAGACTTATCTGGCTAGCATGCCGCGGCTGGCAGATTACCTATCACAGCAGTCGACCTACATATCAAAACCATAAAAACTCAAACTCAACCGCTCTCGACCATCGCCTGGATTCTCAACCACCGATTGGATCTCTCATTACAAAACCCTTCATCCTGGGTTCTTGGAACATCCACACACTACAGGACACGAGGAGCAGTGAGCGCCCAGAGTGTCGTACAGCTCTGGTATGTAAAGAACTTGCATGCTTTAACATCGACATAGCAGCTCTAAGTGAGACTAGACTTGCTGAGGAAGGCAACATCAAGGAAACTGGATCAAACTACACCATTTTCTGGAAGGGAAAGGATACAGAAGATCCACGTATCCATGGTGTAGGCTTTGCCATCTGATCCCAGCTTGTGGACCAATACAACCTTGTCCCAACTGCAATCAATGAGCGAATAATGACCATCCGAATCCCACTCACCCAAAAACATTTCCTCACTCTGATCTCAGTGTATGCGCCTACACTTACATCTGAAGACGAAAGCAAGACCTTCTATGAACAGCTCACACATACCATTCTGACAGTCCCAGAATCCGACAAGCTTGTTATTCTGGGTCACTTCAATGCCAGAGTTGGGAGTGACCACCAGCTGTGGAAAGGCATCATAGACCACCATGGTATGGGAAAATGCAATGCAAATGGGGAACTTTTACTGGGCCTTTGTGCCGAACACAATCTTATTGTAACAAACACCCTTTTCCAACTCCCCCATTGCCAGAAGACGACCTGGAAACACCCTCGCTCCAAAAAGTGGCACACCCTTGACTATGTCCTCACAAAAACAAGAAATGATGTCCGCATCACGTGATCCATGCCTGGAGCAGATGACTGCTGGACAGACCACCGCCTCCTGATCTCCCGACTCAATATTACGATCTGGTTACCACCAAAGCGCGTTTTGGCAAATGTTCCTCACCATCGCTTTGACTGTGACAAGCTCCGCAATCCCCAAATGCTGCAGTCCTTTAGAGAGGCCATTGGTAGAAACATGAATGAACTGAGCCTTCCAGACAATGCCTCAATTGAAGACCGATGGACCACTCTCTGTGATGCATTGACTGCTGCCGCCAAAGAAACGATTGGTTCAACGAGAATGATGAAACAATCACCGACCTCAGAGGCTAAACGCCATGCACGTCTTGCGTTTGAAAATGATCCGTCTGCAAAGAATCAACAGAAACACCAGCAAGTAAAAGCGGCATGCCAGAGAGGGATTCGTAAAGCCCAAAACACTTGGTGGCAGCAAAAAGCAGAAGATTTGCAAAAATATGCAGACCAACGGGATATGCGCCGTTTTTATGCTGCAATGAAGGAGATCTTTGGCCCCACCAGATCATCTGTGGGCAGCCTAAAAGATGTAAATGGCTCCACCATTATCACAGATACCAAGGGGATCCTTGACCGTTGGAAGTTCCACTTTGAGAGTCTATTAAATAGTCACTTTTGCACCCCCTAGTGATCTCCTCTGCAAGACCCCACAACACCCCACCCGCGAGTGGATGTCTACACCACCTTCACTACATGAGCTAAATAAAGCTATAAAGCACATGAAGACAGGCAAAGCACCAGGACCAGATAACATCCCGCTGGAGTTCTAGCTTCATGGAGGTTCCAAGGTGAAAAACTATTTAATGCAGCTTCTACTTAAAATATGGGAAACCAAGACGTTACCAAGTGACTTTAAAAATGCAAATATAGTCACCATTTTCAAGAAGGGAGATAGAGAGAACTGCAGTAACTACCGCGGCATCTCACTACTGAGCATTGCAAGCAAGATCTTTGCTCGTATCCTTCTCGACTGTCTTCTTGTAGTAGCCGAGGATGTACTTCTTCAGTCCCAATGTGGCTTTAGACCCTCTTGTGGTACAGTAGATATGATATTCTGTGCTCGACAATTCCAGGAAAAGAGTCAAGAACAACAACAACCACTTATGTTCATCTTCTGGGACCTCAAAAAGGCCTTTGATCGAGTTCCTCGCCCTGCTATGTGGGCTGTTTCTGCTCGTTTTGGATGTCCAGATGATTTCATCGCTCTCGTTCGCGCTCTCCACGATGGCATGGTTGGTAGGGTTTGATACCAGAATACCCTCTCAGACCCTTTTCCCATCACTAGTGGTCTCAAGCAAGGATGTGTCCTTGCTCCAACCTGCTTTTCATTGTATATGGCTGCAATGCTAAATGAAATACCACCAACAACCCCTGGTATCAATCTGCGATACCGCTTGGATGGGGGGCTTTTTAATCTTGCTCGCTTTCGCACAAAATCCAAAATCTCAGTCACCAGTGTTCATGAATTGCAGTTTGCAGACGATAATGCCACACCAGCTCAGACTGTTGATGACCTCCAGAGGATAGCTACCATTTATAATGACTCTTATGAGCATTTTGGAATGGAAGTTAACACTGACAAAACCAAAATTCTCAACCAACCAGCACCTGGTCAAACTTCCTCAAGGATCAACCTTAAGATTAATGGAAATCCTGTTGAGGAAGTGGAGCATTTCTCTTACCTTGGTAGCATCCTCTCAAAAATACCAACTTGTGCAAAGGACGTCGAAAACCGCATAAAAGCTGCACACTCCGCATATGGACGCCTTTGTCATCGAGTCTTCAATAATCATGCAATAACCATCCGCACCAAAATCATGGTTTTTCGGGCTGTTGTTCTTTCCACCCTTCTTAACGCTTGTGAAGCCTGGACCTTGTATCGTCACAATATCAAGCACCTTGAGAACTTCCAACAGAGAAAGCTCAGACAAATACTTGGCATTCGCTGGGAGGATCAACTTTCAAACAATGAGATTCTCAAGCGTGCTCTGCTGCCTAGTGTGGAAGCTACCATCTTGCAGCACCGCCTTCGATGGACAGAACATGTCGTACGGATGGACCCCACCAGACTACCACAAATCATGCTCCAGGGGGAGCTTGAGACAGGAAAAAGACCACATGGTAGGCCAAAACTGCGCTACAAGGACCAGCTAAAATGTTCCCTGAAGCAAGCCAACAGACAAAAGATCTTAGGAACAACTTGCCACCAACAGAGCAGCCTGGAGAAGAAGAACTTGGGAAGACACAGACTCATTCGAGAGGCACAGAAAACAACAGGATGATGATAAACACAAACGAAGACAAGAAAAACAAAACCAACCACGTCCCCCACCCACAATAAAATGTGACTTCTGCCCACGACAGTTCTATCATAGGCTGGGCCTTCAGAGCCACATCCGCCATCAACATCGATCACAGATGGCAACGTCCTGAAAACTAAGACAAAACCAATGCTCTGACACGAGCTGGAGCTGACGACAAGGTACTAGTGGAAAAGGGCCACAGTATTATTTTGTTTTGGACTCTTTAGGGGTAGGAGCTTTTTTCGGCCCGCCTGGCCTTGTGCTCACACCACCCACCCTGGGAGGGTGTTTTGTTTTTTTGGTAGTGTTGTTTTGGGGTGTCTGGAATCCACCTCTTAAAGGCGGGGCTCTGTCAGGTTCTGAGCATGGTCAGGGGACCATGCTCATGCTTCAAGTTTATTTTGTTATTCTGTGTTTTTCCTGTTCCAGCTTGGTTTGGTTATTGTGTTTATTTTCACGATCATGTACCTATTTATGTTCATTTGAATTTGCCATTTATTTCTGTTTGCTGTGATTATCTTCTGAGTTCTGCCTCATCATTTCTCTTATCTTTGTCTTAGTTTAGTTCTTTGTAGTCCTGTTTATAAGTAGTATGTTTATCATGTTTATGGTGATATTTGGTTTATTTGTCTGGCCGTTGTCAGGACTTGAATCAGGCCATGTCCTCACTTTAAGTTCATGTTTAGACTTTCTTTATTATTGTTATTGTCATGATGCGGAGCATGGTTGGGGAACCGTGCTCACGCTTTGTTAGTTTGATTTCCTGTAAATTCCCCACTTTAGTTTAGCATTCATTCTGGTTGGTTGGATATGTTATTTGAGTTTGCCATTTGTTTCCGTTCATGAAAGTCTCTGTTCCTAGTTTAGTTACTATTATTTTGTCTTTGATATTATGTGTCCATGACCATCCAGTTTTGTATTATAAATATTGTCTGCTTTTTTGACATGAGCCTACCCTCACCAGGGTTTCCTCTGGTAACATTTCTCTGTGGCGGGCCGCCTCGCCAGAAATATTACCGTCACACCAAGAAGGAGATATGAATCTAAGAAAAATATATGAAGCAATGACTTTCCGCAAGCGCGCACATGAACAACGTGCGTGGCCGTCATCCGCACGGAGATTAGAAGTGCTCTGCCCACGCGAGCTTTCCAGTCAGTCAGCAGGCAGTGTCTCGCTAGCGACAGCAGCATCTTCGTGGAAAGGAGTGAAAATCAGGAAGTCAAACAGTAGAAATGGACTCTCTTTGAAGAGAAACTTTGTGAAGAAGTCCACCATTTCTTCATTGGTGAAAATCCTGGCACGTCAGCGCCTTGGCACTACCTATCTGGCGAGAGTGAAGCTACAAATGATGGTTGTGTATATGCGTCAACCACTTGGCCTGGATAGATTAAAAAAGTGAGCATGTACAGCGCCACGTGCATGCCGGGCTCGTTCAATGTGTACGGCGGACTAGAGGGGAAGTGCAGCATAATAAGGCTCGACTGTCTGACAGAAACATGAGTTTATTAAAGTACTTTAAATGCGAAAAAAAAAATCATAAGAGGTATGTAAGCACTGGAGGCATTTATCATGGTTTTAACCTGCTGGAAACGGGAGCAATAATTGAAGAGTTGCTTAGCTAAGAGATGTGGTTAGAATTCAAATGAAGCCAGCTTCTGAGGATATAAATTGCTGAGGATATATTTCACCAGCCACTACAATAATAAGTTATGTTACCAGTTATGTACCTGGCAAGTTAAGATGACCAAATTTCACAAAGTCAATGACTTTAATCTGTCAGTGGCCTTCAGACAAACTAAACGTGCCAGCATTTGGATTTCAAAATAAGCGAGGTTTTTCTTGGCGGTGAGGAGATTTCTTAAAAAAAACAAAAAAAACAACAACTATAAATATATAGAAATATAACAGAAATAACGGCATCCTTGGTCATTTAAGTTAATTTAAATAAATACAATTTTATTAATATTTTTTTCTTTGTAATGAGAGTTAAATTATTGTTCTGTTTTGACTACAAAGTTATGATCAAAAATATAAATTGTTACAAGGAAAAAGTAAAAAAAATACCAGTGTTTCAAATTTATTTAAAATATCAGTAATTTTATTTTAAAAAACAGAAAAATAAGCCATAAAATAATCCTCAGATTTATAACAAACTTTCAAATGTACAAGAAAAGTCAATTTTACAAGAGGAAGTTACAAATTTGAGGAAAATGGTTGCAAATTTAAATAAAATTACAGAAGAAAGTAGAAAACTAAGAAAATTGTTATAAATTTTGGAGAAAAGCCTCAAACCTTCAAGACTGAAGTCATTACTCAAGTTTTAAGTGGATTCTCTTTGTACCCTTAACTAGAAATTTTTGGTTGTCTCCTTTAATTTACATGGCACTTGATATTTTCTAACCTGTTTGTATACCACCACAAACAGTGAGAGAACCTGAATTAGAGAGAGTTCAGAGAGGGCAAGATTAGACAGAAGAGAGGAGCCAAGGAGAGGAAAGTGTTCAGGCAGAGGGTCCAGGAGAGGTGAGAGCAGAGGAAGGAGAGAAGGATGACACCAGTAAAAAGTCCAAATACAGGACATCTGGGTGGGACCCCAAATGGCCCAATATTCCAACATTCAAGCCTTGGTTACCTCCGCCAGGCCGCAGGCCAGGAGGTTATGTTTTTGCTGGGGTTTGTCTGTTTGTCTGTTGGTTAGCAAGATAACTCAAAAAGTTTTGGACGGATTTCCATGAAACTTTCAGGCGTTGTTGGAAATGGTACAAGGAAGAACTGATTAAATTTTGGGATCATCAGATCACCGTCTGGATCCAGGATTTTTTTTAAAGGATTCTTTAACATTGTGAGATAGGGCCATTTTCAACATGTGTGCAGGCGCAATGGAGGGCGGTGGTCGTCGTGTCTGACGAACACGAACTCCGCATTCTTCAAAGTTTTAGGCACAAAAGCACGCGGAAAACGGTGGTGGGCCGGGCCCGGCAGCGTGCCTGTGTTTGCGCTACGCTGCAAAAGCTGAGATGGGCAGCTGTCCGGCGTGGGATTATTTTGCAGAAATTCCCCGGGCAGCTATAGGGGCTGCGCAAAAACAAGCTTTCTGCCGGGGAAGCTTCCAAATCCTCTTTTGGCGTGGAGCGCAACCCCAATAAAACCCACGGCAACCTGTCTACCCAATTTGCATCCGTCAGTGAACCGCTGAGTGCTGCTTTCAGTGATCTATGAAAACGCTCGCATAACCCATTGGCCTGTGGGTTGTACGCGGTTGTGCGATGAATTGCAACGCCCACAGCCTGGGAGTTTGGAGATGGAGGAGATGGGCACAACAGCAACACTTGAGTTTATTACCTCCGCCAAGGAGGTAATGCTTTTACTGGCATTTGTCTGTTTGTCTGTCTGTTACCAACATAACTCAAAAAGTTATGAACGGATTTTGATGAAATTTTCAGGAAAGGTGTGTACTGGCACAGGGAACAGATGATTAGATTTTGGTGATGATCTGAGAGTGCATACCTCCACCAAGGCCTTTGTTTGTATTTGTGCAGCAGGATTACACAAAAACTACTGGATGGATTTGGATGAAATTTTCACCAGAGGTGGTTCTTGGCCTAGAGAGGAACCCATTACATTTTGGTGATGATCTGGGAATGCATACCTCAGCCAAGGCTCTTCTCACAGTGTGTCAGCCACAAAACTCCAAAACTAATGGACAGACTTGGATGCAATTTTCACCACAAGTGGCAATAGGCCTACACACAAGCCCATTATATTTTGGAGGTGATCCATGAGAAACAGAAGGAGCCTTGGCGGAGGTATGCACTCTATGAGTGCTTTTCTAGTTGTACAATACTTCAAATTGTAAGTTCCATATGCACAGCAGTGGCTCAGGAGGTAGAGCGGGTCGTCCATTAACCAAATGGTTGGCGGTTTGAATCCCGCTCTCTCCAGATATCCTGCTGTTGTGTCCTTGGGCAAGACACCTTACCCACCTTGCCTTGAGTGTCCATAACACTGGGTATGAACGTGTATAAATGTTCGGTGGTGGCTGGAGAGGTCGTTGGCCCGGATTGGCAGCCACGTTTCTCTCAGCCTGCCCCAGGACAGCTGTGGCTACAGTAGTAGCTTGCCACTACCATCGTCTGTCTGGAGTGAATGAATAATGTATCTGTAAAGAGTGTCTATGATAAAGCGCTATATAAATCTGATGCATTATTATATGCAATGTTACTGTACAAAATTAAAAAAAAAAAAGAAATAAATAGTATAAAATTAAACATATTCATAGATGTGTTTTCTGCCCTCTCCCCCGGAAAAAATATGTTGCCACCGCGCCAAGGATTTTGAGCCAGAGGAAACACTGCTCACCTTTGCTTGTAGTTCTCTTTTGTATGTAGTATTTCTGTAACTGCATCTCTTTTTTGTATTTATCTTATCCTCACCTTGGTGGTTATTTTTCCTTTTTTGTATTCTCTGATCTGCTTTTCATTTTGTATTTATCGTCAGTTGCCTTTTGCCATATTCTCCTGTGCTTTTATTGGGACAGCACCCCATGTTTATTTCTTCTCTTAGCTCAAGTTCGTGGGCTGTCACAGCTGTCAGTTTACTTTGATTATCCTCATTCCTGTGACCCACACCTATCATTTGTTATCATTTCCCTTTGCCTTATTTAAGGACCGCTGTATCACAGCTTGGTGCAATGTCCTTCAGTAAGTTTCAGACATTAGGTCTACGTCTTATATCACTTTGTCTTCTAGCATGAGCCCCATTGTAACCGCTCCCAAAGTCTTCTTCTAGGTCAGAAAACCACGCTCAACTGATGTTGACAAGTTTTTGTTTATTTTGCCACAGCAAATCTTCGCCCTTAAACACCGTGAAAAACTAAAAATACAGACATAAGAAACATGAATACAAATGAATTATAACACTTAAATGTTCATAAACAAAAATAATCATACCGTGTGCGCCTTCTGCCTAGAATTTAGGAGTTGTTAGTCATGTCTCAAATTTCCCAAACAAAGTCCTCTCTCCGCATCTGATTGTGGACAGCCTCCAGCAGCCGTGTGACTCTTCTAATCAGGCATGTGAACAGCGCATGCCTACCACCCATTTTTGCACCCTATCAGGTCCGGGTCCGCCGCTGGTTTCCTCACAAACATGGAGAACATTTAACAGTCCGGCTGCCTGCAGGAAAACACTCCATCCTCTCTCCCAACCCTCACTCACACAATGGTGCTGATAGGCGGGGCGAGACGCCTGCACGAGCCCCCTTCACGAGCTCTCCGACTCACTCGGGAGCTCGGCAGCACGAGCGCATATGCGCCGCGATATGGAGGGACTGAAGGCGGAGAATAGGACACCGCTAACGTCCGCAACACTGGCGCACACACCCATAAACATTTCAGAAAAAGAACCAAAGATACATAAACCTTTTCACTGTGACAGCTACACTGCCACCAAAATTATAAAGATTTATATTCACTCAACTTTTAACAAACAAAATTAAATCTTGTAATTTTCCTTGAAATAAATGTAAACCTTCAAATCACATGTTGCTTTAATAGCATTGATATTATTCACTTTCTAGACTTAAGCGTTTCTTTGTCATTACTGTATCATCTGACTTTAGTTTTATTATGTCCTCCCTTTGTAGTCTAGGACTCATTTTCAACTAGAACTATTAGTTTCTGAACAGGTCTCTCAAGAACTGAGACATGCTTTAAGCGTTCACCTTTTTTCCCTAGATCTCTTGTTCCAACTTGAACTTTAACCTTTCGTACTAGACCTTAGTTGTGTTACAATGCCTTCTTTGGGAAGGGTTACTGGATGTTTCAGCTCAAAGGATACAGATGACTTTCTTAACCTCCTTAGAGTTGGAGGGAGGTTATCTACAAGAACAGGATCAAGCTGATGCATTTTGTGAGTTTTTGGTAGTTTAGCTGACTTCTGACTGAACCATTTCAGCTCATCTTCAAATGCCTCCTTTTGTGCTGCCCGAATGAGTGTGAGAGAGGCAACTCTTCTCTCCTCTACACTAATTGGACCTGACCTGTCTTCTTTTGCCAGTCTTTTAATCCTTGCTACAACATTGATGGCTGTATTCCAGTCAGAAAATCTTGAAAACCTTTCAAGAAAGTTGTATCTTTCAACAGCATCTGTCTTCAAAACCTTTACTTCAGGGTCACCTATGAGAATCTCTGGTGAATGTTGAACTGTGACAATTTCACGTTCCCATAAAAACTCAGGCCCAGTGAGCCAGTTTGAGTCAATCAGCTCTGCCATCTTGAGACCTCTAGAAGCATGGTCTGCTGGATTTTGATTGGTTTCAATGTAGAACCATTGCTTTGGATCTGTAGTGCTTCTTATTTTCTGGACGCGATTGGCAACACACACATGGAAGCGCCGGGCTTCATTCTTGATGTACCCAAGCACCACTTGAGAGTCTGTCCAGAAAAACTCGATCTTCAGCTCGAGCTCTGCTCTGAGAAAGTTACTCACACCAGCTGAAACTGCTGCAGCAGTCAGCTCAAGACGTGGGATGGTGACTATGCTTGTGGGTGCCACTCGGGCCTTACCCATGACAAGAGCACAATGAACTTGCACATCAGAAACAATCCTGATGTAGGAACACTGTCCATAACCACTGCTGCTACCATCTGAAAAGTGATGCAACTCAATTTTTTGGATTGTGCCGAGGTATTCAGGAATGAGGCATCTTGGTATTTTAATGTTTTGAAGATTTTCCAAATCCTGGAGCCATATTTCCCACTTGGCCTGGATTTGAGGGGAAAACAGGCTCATCCCATCTAACACCCCGCCTGCACATGTCTTGCAGCAGTTGTCTGCCAGTCAAGATGTAAAGACAGAGAAATCCTAGTGGGTCATACAGTCGCAACTGTTGCTAGAATTCCTCTTCTTGTGGCTGGTTTTTCTTTGAGGATAACACTGAATGAGAACACATCAGCTTCCACATTCCACTTTATCCCTAATACACTCTGCATTGGAACCTCGGTGTAATTCAGATTTACATCTTTCTTCTCACTTGCATGTTCTGTTTCTGGTATCACCTCCAGGACCTCTTTGTTATTGCACACAAATTTGTGTAAGCGCAGCCTTCCTTTAGAACAGACTTCTTGTGCTTCCTTGACAATTTGTTTTGCCGTTTCAACTGACTCAGCACTGATAAGACCATCATCCACATAAAAGTTTTTGCGAATGAAGCTGGCTGCCAAAGGGTATTCCTTTTCATATTCACTTGCAGAGTGTTTCATGCCGTAGTTAGCACATCCTGGAGATGATGCTGCTCCAAAAATATGCACTTGCATGTGATATTCCTTGGGCTCAGTGCTCATGTTTCCATTTTCCCACCACAGGAATCTAAGGAAATCCCTATCTTCTTGGCTGACATGAAAGCGATGAAACATTTTTTCCACATCGCACATGATTGCGATTGGGTGCTCACGAAATCTACACAAAACCCCAGCCAGAGCATTTGTCAACTCCGGACTGGTAAGTAGGTGATCGTTCAGAGAAGTGCCTTCAAATCTGGCAGAGCAATCAAAGACAACCCTGATTTTCTCTGGCTTCCTTGGATGGTATACTCCGTGATGCAGAATGTACCAGGTGCTACCATCCTTTGGTGTGGCATCTGCTTCTTCTGCATCACCATCTTCAAAAACACCATTCATGAACTTGATGTAATCCTCTTTGTACTTGGGATTTTTTTCATTTTCCCCTTTAAATGCCTCAGTCGAACTGTAGCAAGCTGCTTGTTGTTCGGAAGCTGTGGATACTCTCTAAAGCAGTGGTGTCAAACTCATTCCATGGAGGGCCAAGACCCTGCAGGTTTTACTTCCACCCAGTCTCTTCAGCAGGTGTTTTTACTGATCAGCAATCAGTGGGAAGAAATTCAGAGAAATTACCTGTTGAAGACACTGGGTGGAGGTAAAACCTGCAGGGTCTTGGCCCTCCATGGAATGAGTTTGACACCTGTGCTCTAAAGGGTAGGGGCATTTCCAAATGTCCTTCCTTGTGGTAAATGTTTCCGTTCAGGAACTGGAGAAACTGAATGTCCTCTTGGGATATATTTCTTTCTCTTGGATTTGTGTCCAAGAAATCTCGTTCCAGGACTTTGATCACAGAGGAAGGTGTGATGGATGGAAACTCTTTTACAGATACACGATTGCAGACTCCTATTACCTCCATTAGACCAGTCCATGGTTTGATGGAACCCACGATAGTCCAGCCTAAGTCTGTTTTGACTGCATATGGATCATAATCATTTCCTGGTATGACCTTCCTTGGTTTTAATGCTCTTGCACAGTCATAGCCAATCAGGAGCCCTTCGGGACAGTCTAACAGATCTGGCATCTCTTCTACAATGCTTAGAAGGTGAGTCCACTCTTTTGCTGTCTCACGAGTTGGGATACTGTTTTCCTCAAGTGGAATGTACTCCCGTGTGTAAGTAGGTGGCAAGACGACATACTCTTGTGAATGGTAACCTCTTACTTTGAGCCCATCTACTCTTTGGCAATGTACAGTTGAACCCCAGTCAGTCATTGTTGTCAACCTTAACAGGTTCTGTTTTTGCATGAATTTTCTCAAATATTTTGATCAATGAATGTATTGCTGCTTTGAATGTCCAGAAGTGCATACACCAAGGTCTCTGGACTGTTTTCTGCTGCACAAGAGAGCCATACTGGAACAATCATTGAAGTGCGATCACTGTTGCCCACCTTTACACTACATGCAACTGTGGAAGTGCTCTCCTCATGTGGTGGCATTTCTGGCTTTTCTCCTTGAGGACGTTCCTCGTGAAGTGGAGAGGGGTGGCTTCGCCTGCAAATATTACAAGTGACCTTCTGTCGACAGTTTTTGGAGATGGGACCAACTCTAAGGCAAGCAAAACACATTATCAATGACAAATTTTTTCCTGTCTTTGAGAGGCATTGCTGCAAACTTGTCACACTTATAGATAAAGTGATCTTGCTGACAGCAAATACACTTAATCTGCTTTTTATTCTGAGATACTAAAGAGCTGGGCTTGGAACCTCTGCCACTTTGGGATGTGGCCTTTGAGGTTTGTTTTGGATAACTGAGTACATTTGTTGAAGCTACCAGGACACTGGCCTTGATACGTTTTTGTTCTTTCTCTAGTTTTTCCACTTGTATGCTTTAGCGCATAAAGGGAAAAAATAGGATTGCATGCTATGCGCACTTCTGCCACAAAGTGTGCAAACTCTTCGAAACCTGAATATGCCTTCTCTTCATCCAGTGTTTTAGTGACATGTCTGTTCCAGCGAGTTGTTGCCCAGTCTGGAAGTTTCAGCAGTAATTTCTGATTTTCCTCACAATCATCCAAAACTCCAAGTCCTTGCTCATGGGGCATGGCATTTTTACAAGAGATGAGGAAATCACTGAACTCTTAGTTTAAGGGAGTCTTTTGGTCCAATCTTTGGCCAGGAACTCAGTTTTCCCCTGAAAGCTCTTTGGACTACAAAGGGGTGGCCATAGCACTTGTTTAAGGCATCCCAAGCCTGTGTGTATGCTTCTTCATCACTACGATAAAAGGTTCCTTCTAACACTGAAAGCGCCTCACCACTTATGTATTTTTTTCAAATAGAACAGCTTATGCACTGGATCTGTACAGCTTGTTTCAAAGCCTTGAAGTGTTCCACTCTGTGAATTTAAGTGGGTCTCCTGTAAACACAAAAGGCTCTGGTGCCAGAAGTCTTGTCATAGCAAGGGATTCCTTGAACACTTGGACTAGTGAGACTTCGCTCTCTCTGGGCTCAGATATCCTGCCAGAGTTGTGTGGGACTGATGCACTGTGGGGAACATTGATGCGTTTACTCTCAGAGTAAGGAGGGGCCGATACATTTTGTGGAACTTGAGTGCATGGAGGGCTTCTATGCTGCATTGGAAGCTGACTTGGAGGCAAAGTACTTTTTACTTCAACATCCCTTATTTCAGCATTAAACCTTGATTCCTCTTCAGCATACACATTGTATTCAGCCTCTATGACTTCAAGATCCCTTTGATCTTCCAGCCATTTTAGTTTTTCTTGCTGAGCCAAAATCTCCTTTCTCTGGGCAGATATTTCCATCTCCCTGTTTATTTCAGCCCGTTTTGATGCCAAACGTGCAGCTGCATCTGCTTTTTTCTCCGATACATGACTTCCCTGCTGACTATGACTTGACTGACTGCTTTGACTAGTTCTAGACACAGTTGATCCATAAATTGACCTTGGAGTCTCTTTGGAGTAACTGAAAGAGATTCCTTTACAGCTACTGCATCAAATTCCTTAGTATCAACATCTGCATACCGTCTTTGCAGGAGTAGGATTATTTCAGTTGTAACTGAAGTGCAGCTATCAATCTTCCTTCTCATGTCTTGAGATGGTAAAGTAAGTGCACGTAAACTCTCATACCTTTTGCTTTAGTTCTGACTCACTTCTATTGAATGGATCATTTCACCCAACTCAGTTTTAGAGCACTCTTCCTTAAGTTTAGATCTTGTTAGTTGAATCTCTGCTTTAAAGTTAAGATACGTCGACAAACTTTCTCTGTTATTTCCTTTTAAACTCAACGATTTTTTCTGTAGGGCGTCTCTCCCTTTCTGATCGTCTCACTTGCGTTTTGACTTGAGATGATGATGGTAACCCTATCTTGTGTATTTCAAGATCTCCAATTATTTCTCCTATCCGTGTCTCAATTTCTCGTCTTTTTAAGTCGACAGATTCAGTTTATTATTTCTCTTCCAACTTTACTTTCTCATCTTCTAGAGCTGCAAGTATTTCCTCTAATGTACGAAACTCACTTGTGCTCTGCTCCATTTTCAAAAATGATTTGAACTAACACTTTTGGAATTTTACAGTGAAAGGAAAGTTAGAAAACTGCTGGGAGAACATACAATAGGAAACAAGTGACACTCTTCAGTAATTTACAACACTTCAAGAATAGCTTTTACTTCTGTTTCTTTTCTCAATTTAACTTAGGAATTAAAAGGTTCCAAACTGAAAATATACCATCTAACCTGGTACCTTAAAGGTGTTGTGACCTTTTGCAAACTGCATTGTCCATAAATGTCGCTCTGGTACCTCTGTCTGGCTGAATGTCCAGCGGATGTGGGAAGAAGCATGCACGTCTTATTTGGGCAGCAAACAAAGTCCTTGAAGCATGACCCTGCAGGAATCTTGCTGCTTGCTCCTGGATTAGGCACGTTTTTCACTGTAACCGCTCCCAAAGTCTTCTTCTAGGTCAGAAAACCACGCTCCAACTGATGTTGACAAGTTTGTTTATTTTGCCACAGCAAATCTTTGCCCTTAAACACTGTGAATAACTAAAAATACAGACATAAGAAACACGAATACAAATGAATTATAACACTTAACAAATGTTCATAAAAAATAATCACATACCGTGTGCGCCTTCTGCCTAGAATTTAGGAGTTGTTAGTAATGTCTCAAATTTCCCAAACAAAGTCCTCTCTCCGCATCTGATTGTGGACAGCCTCCAGCAGCCATGTGACTCTTCTAATCAGGCATGTGAACGGTGCATGCCTACCACCCATTTTCGCACCCTATCAGGTCCGGGTCCACCGCTGGTTTCCTCACAAACATGGAGAACATTTAACAGTCCGGCTGCCTGCCGGAAAACACTCCGTCCTCTCTCCCGACACTCGCTCACACAATGGCGCTGATAGGCGGGGCGAGACGCCTGCACGAGCCCCCTTCACAAGCTCTCCGACTCACCCGCGAGCTTGGCAGCACGAGCGCATATGCGCCGCGATATGGAGGGACTGAAGGCGGAGAAAAGGACACCGCTAACGTCCGCAACACTGGCGCACACACCCATAAACAAACATTTCAGAAAAAGAACCAAAGATACATAAACCTTTTCACTGTGACAGCTACACCCATGCTTACCTTGTCTCCCAACGTGCGTTCCATGTCTTAGCCGTTCGCTATTCAACATTTGATCTCCTCCCTTGTAAGTTTTTTTTGTGTTTTTGTTGGACTTTGTGTTTTTTTATTAAATGTCTTTGCAAGCTCACAGCTCCAGCATTTGGGTCTTCGTTCCGCCCCCGCTGGGTGTTTATGACAGTTATGTTTTTGGTTTTGTTTAGGTTTATTATCATGGTCACAGTTTTGTTTGGTATTGTTGATTATTTCATGGTTATGTCGTCATGTTTATTCCTGTCATGATCTGGGTTTGGGCTTTTGTTTTAACAGTGCCTTTTGTTTACTTCTGGTTTTGCGTTGAGTTTTTGCTTTGTTAATTATTCACGACTGCTTTTGATTTCTTGATGATCGATTGTTCATGGGTGTTCTTGATTTTGTTCCCTTATTTATAGAGGTCGCTTGCTGCCTTCAGCACGGCGACCTTCATGCTATCACATTATCATGCTCACCGTCTCGCATCTTGTTTCTTGTTCATGTTTGGGAGTTAGTTTTTGTTAATAAATCATGCTTCAATATCGCTTCACACTTGAGTCTGATCCTTTGCCCCAGAGGGGCAATCTTGATGTTTGTTTTTAGCTCATGAGCATGAATAAAAATTATCCAGTTAGTGTCACAGTCAGACATATTTTTTGGAGGGGAAAGTTTTTTCTAGCCAAAATTTAAATATTATACCATTATGGCGGCGTTTTGAAAACAGTAGCATCAATTTTAAATTAATGATTATTAAAAATGATAGAAATTTGTAAAGTTAACAGAAAACAATATCAGAGGTTAGCTGGTAGGTAAAAGTTGAAAGTAGAGGGAGGTATAGAGGGGGGGTGGACTGGGTGACACAAAGGAGACAAATGGGGAATGAGGCAAAGTCGACATGAAGACGCCGATGGGAGGTTGGGAGCTGAAGGGTAAAAAGGAAATGGAAACCATGTGCAGTTATATAAAATTAATATCTATGTCTACCTCTCACTGAAAGAATGGATGTTGGAAGGGAAAGAAGGGTTCATGAGTAAAAGACAGATATCAGTTGGTGCAGTGTTGTGGTTCCCTTTATCCTCAAAGCCTCGCTTTCATTGAGATACCACCATCTGAAAGTAGACCAATGGGGAAAAACACATATGGCGTTAATGCCTTTAATGATAAAGTGCTTCTATGGTTCTCTGGTTTGCATTTCTGAAAATAAAAACACATCACAATAAACACCAAAAAAGTTTCTATATTTTCAGCCAACCATATGTACAGAAGCAAAAAGCAGATTTTGAACTGTCCTACACTTTATATAGTGAGTTGATATATTGAGGTTCATTTTAGTTGTTCATCCTGAAAGTGTACAATGAAGGGGAATAATATTACATGCTTAATTTAAACAGTAAAAAATTAGAAATATATTAGTTCTTTTCAAAATATTGTATAAATTACTTATATGTATTGTTCAGGGCACTAATAATACCTAAAAATACTTCATAAAGGTTTGTCAAGTACTGAGTCATGAGACAGAACTAGTAGTGTTGTAGTCCCTACAGTTGATAGTGCTATGAGATGACTGTTGTTGTGAAATGGCGCTATATAAATAAAGTTGAATTGAATTGAATTGAATAGTCGAGACCTTGTCAAGGCCAGAGTCTCCCAAGACCAAGTTGACACCAAGACCTACTGTACATGCATACAACGTGGTCTTCGTCTCGACCTACCCTTAGTCTTGGGAGACTCTAGTCTTGGTCTGGTCTCAACTACAACACTAAGAACTAACCTAAAAAACTGGCAAATCTCACAAATCCTCAGTGTTCGTCTGTCTACAAAACAAAATACTGAAAATGCAGAGAATCGAGATATTTTTAATGTGATCTTGATTGTTTTTAAGGGTTATATGTGTCATTTAGTTATTAAATGTGGTTTAAACACCAAATATCAAATGCAGACATTAAAGAATGCCTCAAATTTACTTGTATGAAATTGGAAGGCTCCGTCAAGCAGTATTGTGTGGCAAACCAACTTAAAAATTTAAATGCTTACTTGTAATTGGGTTTTCATCGTGCTGATCTTTAGACTATCAGTAGGGGCTTTCCCATTTGAAAGAGACTGTTAACCTACTGCACTTTCAGTGTGATGCATTGTCCATATAAAGATCTTCTGGAACCTTCTGACCTTTGAATGACCCACTGAAATGTCTGGCCTAACCATGAAGCATTAATCACTTTTACAGAGTCACTTCCACATGCTTAAAAAAGAAATGGGTAATGAGGAATACCGCCATCCTGATTACTGAAGGATCATTTCAACCACCATTCTTCCTGTACCACAATCCTATAGGAATTTAAAACAACAGAAATTCTAAAAGAAGCAGTGTGTAAACAGTGTTGCAGGACTCGAGGCTGGTTTTTCCCCAGCCCCGGCCTCATCTTGAGAGGGTAACGACTCAGTCTCGGCCTTGGTAACTCGGTCGAGGGCGGCTCGAGGCCCTGCGATAGCAACATTATTTTTTTAGTTTTCTAGATTCAATTTTCCTTAAATGATTTTCAGATATTACTTTTTGATCAACACAAAACAAAATCTGCCTAGTAATTTCAGGAAACGTAACATTTTTCATAATCTGACAATTCCATACCCCTTCTCCCTGCTGCTGCCAGAGATTTGGTATCACCCAGCCTGTTTCCTGGCTCCTCACCTATCGGTCACTGACTAAACCAGGTTTATAGTTTCAAAAATGAATTATAGCAAAAACATTTATATTTTGTCCAGTTTCTTCAGCAAAGCCCTCATACTGTCCTGCCCCTCCCCTCTACTGAGTTCCGGAGGATAAGCGTTCGCTTTGGTGTGTGGTCAGACTTTGCACCTTCCTTGTGTACAAACTTGGGGTGTTTGTAACATAGATGGTGGGCCAAGTGGCTCTATCTGCTTTAGTTTTTGAGATGATTGAGCCGCATCCAGAGAGTCGCTGATTTTCACAGATGTGGTTATGCATATTTTTCAAAACATGAATTTGTTTGTTGGCAGGCGAACTATGTGCATATTTATGAAAATTAAACTTTAGTTGCGAAAACTGATAAGGCGGCTCTGAGCCATCACTAAGGACCGCAATATGCTTAACCAATTAAAACAGCGTTCCATGGTCCCCTGACTTGAATTCGACCAATGAGCTGTGTCATTGTCAGAAGTAAATGTTGAACCAAAGATGGGCTGACAAGGCTGCTAGGTAAGCATAATGTTACATTTATGTCCCTGCATTTTCTTTTCGTGTTACAGATCTCCATAATTAATCTTAGAACCAAATGCTGCTTCCCATTGTCCCTTGACTTGTGTAGTATATCACTAAATTACACATCCTTGATATTGTTGTCCTGATATGAAAGAATCTCTACTGATAAAACAGCATGCACCTGCATCAGACCAGCACCAAAACTGTTCTGTGTTTTAGGTTTTGGAGCAGTGTCATTTTTTTAATATCGTTTGTGTTTTTCTGATTTATTTCTTCTTTTTATAAGCTTAGCAAAAAAAAAAAAAAAAATTGTATGTACTATAACAAGCTAACATTTAATGCAGTTGTGGTGCTCTTAGGTAGACTGGAACCTCTTTGTTGAGCAGAGACCCTGGTTGTCATGTGTTGTGGAAGGACTGGACCCAATCGCTGGACATAAGTTCAAAAAAATGATTTTATTCAAGAGCTGGTCACCCAGACAACTCGAGGGCTTAAACAGAAATTAACTGTGCCGCTTGGAAGCGCAACTAAAGGCAAAAACAGGACAGACTGGCTAAGGCAGGACAGACCAAACAGAAGTGTGTAATCACGTCAAAATGATTCACAGACGAGGACAGAACAGAAGCGTGTAATCACGCCAAAACGACCGAAAGAACCCGAACTGAGCAAAAGCAAAGCCAAACCTTAAATACACTGAACGCAATCAGGGGAAACACGAGACAGGTGGATACAATCGGGAACACTGAAAGCCAATAATGACTGACAACTGACACATGAGGAAAGGGATGACCGAACAGGGAGACAGGGCTCACCACACACACAAAGGGAGAAAGACGTGACAGGAATAGGAGGAAAACCACTCAGACCATGATAGATACCAAGATGACAATGACAATAAATATACAGAGCACAAGACGAAACATAGTCCTTACATAAATATGAATAATACAGCCAAATCTGGACACAGGCAGGAAAAACAGAGCCACGATAACGCTAATAATAACAAGGAGAACCAAAATACAGAAAATACAAAAGCAATTCAAAGCGAGGACGAGGGACCGACCCTTGTCCTGACATTACCCCCCTATCAAGGGGCGGCACCCAAACGTCCCCACCCCACCCAAAAAAAAAAAAATAAAAAAAAAAAAAAACCCACACCCCTCTCAGGGTGGGTGGTGGGGGTACAAGGCCAGGTGGGCCGAAACAGACTCTTTCCCCCCCACAGAGGCCCAAAACAAAACGTAGTTCGTGGGCCATACAAAGTCCAAGGCCTCAAAACAAAACTGGTTGGGTGGCCTGCCAAAATCCCAGGGCCATCGAGCCAAAACACAAGACGGGTCAGGTGGTCTCCCACTGTTCAGGAGCCACCAGACCAGAGAGCACAGCGGGTCAGGGGCTTACCCAAATCTACAGGCCACCTGAGGGGTGAACATGATGGGTCAGGTGGCCTACCAAAATCCCTGGGCCACCAAATGGCAGAAAACTCATGAGCCCTTAGTTCAGAAAACACAGGGTCACATACCAAGGATGACAAAAGTTTAAATACAGAATTTTCACGTTCATCAGATAACACAGAATTTTCAAGATCTAAGGATAACAGGGAAACCATAAACTCAAGAGATGATAACCATGACAAATCAATTTCAAACTCAGGAGATGCCGACATGGACATTTTAACCCTCTGGGGGTGATGACATGACTACTTTAACCTCTGAACCAGAACACACAAATGCAGAAATTTCAGAATTTCCTGGTTCCAGACACATTGTCGCCAAAGTCCCTGGTACAGGACGCCCAACTGCAGAAATTTCTGGCTCAAGACATTTCTGCAGAAATTTCTGTTTCAAGACACATTTCTGCAGAAATTTCCGGTGCAGGGCACACAACAGCGGAAATTTCTGGCTCAGAGGAAGCACACACACAGGAGACTGTAAATCACAACCAGATGTCAGAGGAGTTATCAGGTCCATAACAACTGGCTGAGATGCACAGTCCATAGGAACAGCCAACAGGTGTGCACTGAACTCCAAATCGGCAGGTGGAGGCACACCAACTTCTGGAGCGATGGCTGAAGGTCTCCTGACCATGGGAACACTGGCTGAAGGTCTCCTGAGACCCCATCCTCAACACGGCCACCTCAGATGATTGAGGGAAACAGGAGGTCAGTGAGGTGACCACACAGTCATTAACAGCAGAGACTGGTGGGGTGGACTCAGCAGCTGGTGGAGCGTGTGCTTGGGTCCCCCCAGCAGGAGCAAGGCAAGACTTTTCAAAATAGGTGCTTGGATATAATTGAAAGGGTACTTGCCTTAACTCCTGGTCTCCTGTCGCCGGGGTGACCACCTCAGAATCAGGAACACTGGCAGGCAGGAACAGGAACTAGGGAGTGACATGGAGCAGGTACAGGAGCAGGAACTGGGGAACGACGTGGAGCAAGAACAAGAACTAGAACTGGGGAACGATGTGGAGCAGGAACAAGAACTGTGGAATGATGTGGAGCAAGTTCTGAAACTGGACCATCCATAGTCAGCTGGGACACATGCTCTGGAAGGATCCACAGCTTGTAATCCAGCATTAACTCCTCCTGAGCCAGCACAGCCTGCCTACGCTCATCCTGTTCCTCCTCATCACCCTCACACAGGGGTTCCAGAGCAGCAGTCCCAATGTGGCAAAACTTGGCATCCATCGGCATCAGAGCTGCTACTTGAGGGCCCTCTGAAGCAGCACACTCCTCCCAGACAATCCGGTTTCCACTCAGTACTGGCAAACAGTCAGAACACAAGGGGACACCGGGGATGCAGATGAGGATTTATGGATGGAAGCGGCAGCAAAAATGACAGCAGAGTTGGGTGGAGAGAGCTCAGTGGTGGAAGGTGGCTGATACTGAGCCCCCTCACCAGAAACAGGACAAGACCTTTCATTAAGTGGTGTTAAAAAAAAATGAAAAGGTACTTGCCTCTCTTACTGCTCTGCTGCCGTTGAAGAGTCAGACAATTCCTCCTGGGATATGACAGGGTTTGCCTGACGAGGAGCCATTGCGCTGTGTATCGTTGTGTGGCGCTGTAATGAGGGAGGAAGACCTGGGGGTCTGAAGCACCTCTGGTGATGATGAGAAGCCGGCCGTAGCTGTGTTTCCGAATGGCTCGCTGAGGAAATTCCTCCTCCCACTTCTCACTTGCAAGCAACGATTCCTCCCATGCTTGGACTACCAACTGCAGTTTAAACAGTGTGCCAGGATCTGTCCAGCTGGGGAAAATGCTGCAAAGAGGGAAAACCCTCTAATAGTCTCACTGCAGTATCAAGGCAATAGCGGGCTCTCTGTCGTGTGGCAAGAGTGGGTCTCCTCGATGAGGGTCTTGATGCAGGAAGCAGCCCAAACTTCCTCCTCATCGAGGCCCATGTGAAAGAACTCACTGTCCGCTGGGTCCATCTGTCAGGTTCTGTCATGCATTGTGGAAAAACTGGACCCAATCACTGGACACAAGTTCAAAAAATGATTTTATTCAAGAGCTGGTCACCCAGACGCAACTCGAGGGCTTAAATAGCAATTAACTTTGCTGCTCGGAAGTGCAACTAAAGGCAAAAACAGGACAGACTGAACAGAAGCGTGTAATCACACCAAAATGATGGAGATGATTATCGACTTCCGGCGGTCACAGCCTGAACACGTCCCCCTCAGCATCGGCGGCCGTTTAGTGGAGAGAGTGGAGAACATCAAGTTCCTCAGAGTGCAGATCTCGCAGGACCTGACCTGGAGCAAGAATTCCTTGGGGATCAGGAAGCGGGCCCAGCAGAGACTGCACTTCTTGAGGAAACTCAAACAGGCCTCTCTCCCCATCTGCATCCTCAGGACCTTCTACAGAGGTGTGGTGGAGAGTGTTCTGACGTACTGCATTGCTACATGGTACTCCAGCTGCAGTATGTCAGACAAAAAAAGCCCTGCAGAGGATAGTCAAGGGAGCTGAGAGGGTAATTGGAGTCTCCCTCCCCTCTGTCCAAGAACTTTTTCAGAACCGTTGTAGGAGCAGGGCACTGAACATTGTCAAGGACCATTCTCACCCTCTGCATAAACACTTTGAACTTCTGCCATCTGGCAAACGATTCCGGAGCATCAGAGGCAGAACCACCAGACTGATCAACAGCTTCCTTCCACAAGCTGTTAGGATGCTGAACAGTTGACCCGGAATCTCTCATATTCACTACTGCACCTACGGACATTATGTGCATTATTTGTATATTATAGTTCGTTAGTTTTTTCAAGTATGTCTCAGGGATGTGTGAACGGATGGGGGGGTGAAGATGTGTGAGTGTGTCTTAAATCATGTTCTACTTATATGGATGCCGAGAGAAACGCAATTTCATCTTGCCTGCACTACAGTTGTATGTACAGCAATATGACAATAAAGGTTGATTTGATTTGAAATGATTCACAGACTAGAACAGAAGTGTGTAATCACGCCAAACTAACTAAACAGACTGGGATGGAACAGAAGTGTGTAATCACGCCAAAACAACCAAAAGAACCCAAACTGAACAAAAGCAAACCCAGACCTTAAATACACTAAATGCAATCAGGGGAAGCACGAGACAGGTGGATACAATCAGGAACACTGAAAGCCAATAGTGACTGACAGCTGACACACGAGGAAAGACAGATGACAGGATGGGGAGGCGGGGCTCACCACACACACACACACACACACACACACACACACACATATATAGGGAGAAAGACATGATAGAAGATCAGGGGGAAAACCACTCGGACCATGACAGAGACCAAGACAACAATGACAATAAACAGAGCACAAAAGAAGATATAGCCCTAACATAAATATGAATAATACAGTCAAATCTGGACACAAGCAGGAAAAACACAGAACCATGATAACACTAATAATAATAATGACAAGGAGAACCGAAATACAGAAAATACAAAATTAACTCAAAGCAAGGACGAGGGACCAATCCTTGTTCTGAAACTGGTTTAGCTGGGGATTTTTTATCTGAAGTATATGTGAAAGGTCTCTCTTGAAAATGAGACCTTGTCTCTCAATGAGACTACCTGTATAAATAAAGGATAATAATAATGTGATTGCTCATCTAAAATATTGTAAAACAAGCAAAACTGGGTGGGAAGCTTAACTGTGGACAACTACACTGTATGAAAGCTCAGTTAAGTCAACTGGATTCAATTTTTTTTTTTACTCTGAAACATTTCCCCATTCATCCAACTCACCATTCAGAGTAAAAAAAATAAAAAAAATCCATAATTAAACAATTAAAAAAACAATCAATTCCTAATTAAAACCATAACAGCTTGTTGCCGAAAATGAGTTTTAGCTTAAAATAAATTTCTACTAGGCAAGGGCCTGTTAAGGAGCAGGGCTGGGGGTTACCGGGAGGCTAGTCGGAGAAGGAGAAAACGGGGTCTTAAACTAAAACACCACATGAGCTGCACACCAACCATAAGGACACCTTGCGTGCACTTCGGAGGGAGTCGTGAGGAAAACCACCACCAGGGGAACCAGCTGCCACACACCTCAGGCCCACGGCTCCTGTCCTGCAACAAAAGAAATTTATTCAATATTGTACAAAAAAAAGGACTAAAACTCAGGGCAATAAAAGCAAGGTTGTTAATAATTTAAAAAAAAAAGTGTAAAAAATAAAATTACAAACAAAATTAAATAAACCCAAAGAAACAAAAAAACCTCCGCCATCTATGAACAGTAGATCCACGGATAAAATGAAAGAAATAAAACCCACTTTATGGAATAAAACAGAGCACTGTGCAACATTCTATTTTCTTGTGTCCCCAAAGTTTTAAATAGATAAAAAAAAAAAAATGACAAGTATACAAAACTAGAAAAGCACTCGGAGAGCACAGACCTCCGCCAAGCGGCACAGTTCCCCCCCATACAGTGTGTGTACGTTTTCAGATTCCTTGACCATGAAAACATATGACTAGCAATTGGATTGACAACTAGCAATAGCACGGTGATTCTCCGCATCGTCTGTGTTATCTCCCTGCCTTTTTTATTTTCTTTCTCATGCACTCTGCACTCTGTTGCCTTCTGTGTTTCACACTTTGACTTTGAACGAGGCATGACTGGCAATATCGAGCAGATCTTTAAAAAAAAAAAAAAAAAAAAAAAAAAAAACCTAACCTCCTGGCGGAGGTAATAAGAAAAACAATCAATTAAAAAAAAAATGGCACCTGAGTCGCTGCATTTCTTGTGTCGCTGCAGCATGGTGATTCTCCGCATCCTGTGTGTTGAAAATTGCCCTATGTCACAATGTTAAAGAATCATTTAAAAAATTCCTGTATCCAGACGGTGATCTGGATCATCCCCAAAATTTAATCAGTTCTTCCTTGTACCATTTGCAACAACGCCTGAAAGTGTCATCGAAATCCGTCCAAAACTTTGAGTTATCTTGCTAACCAACAGACAGACAGACAAACCCCGGCAAAAACATAACCTCCTGGCCTGCGGCCTGGCGGAGGTAATGAGACAAACAAGACAAAACTGACAAGATAAAACAAGACACTGTCAAAAGAGAAGACTAGAAAAGCACTCTGAGAGCACAGACCTCCGCCAAGCGCCACAGTTCCCCCCATACAGTGTTTGTGTGTACGTTTTCAGATTCCTTGACCATGAAAACATATGACTAGCAATTGGATTGACAATGATAGGATTAGTGGTTCAGTGGTTATTCACGAAAATGGCATTTTCCGTAATGGCGGCCACAGTTCCCCCCATACAGTGTTTGTGTGTACATTTTCAGATTCCTTGACCATTAAAAGATATGACTAGCAATTGGATTGACAATGATAGGATTAGTGGTTCAGTAGTTATTCACGAAAATGGCATTTTCCGTAATGGCGGTTTTCTTCTGGACGGTGATCCGGATCATCCCCAAAATTTAATCAGTTCTTCCTTGTACCATTTCCAACAACACCTGAAAGTTTCATCGAAATCCGTCCAAAACTTTTTGAGTTATCTTGCTAACCAACAGACAAACAGACAGACCCCGGCAAAAACATAACCTCCTGCCCTTGGCGGAGGTAATAAAACAAGACAGCAGTTTTGAAGCAAGTGGCAGCCACTGGAAATGAGCCGCACACCATGGCATTGATTACTGAAAGCACATAGGTTCACCTTCACAGTTGGACATGGGAGGCACAGTGGCTCGACCGTGAAGGCACAAAAAGCTTAAGGGAGAGCTGACCTGAGTGGAGCAGAGCAACACCACCACACAACAGGGCTCACAGCCAACATACTTGTTTCTTATTTATGGGAGCACACCAAAAGAGCACCACACCAGCAAACAACAGTCCCAGGAAGGTGGAAGGAAGCAGCCCGCAGGTGAGGGCTGGCACCTAAATACGCCATGTTCGTCCACAGTGCCGCCCAACAATTAAAGGGCCATGACCAATGGGGGCATGGAGAGCTGGAGGGGGGGGGGAGGGAAAGGGAAGGAAGAGCCATCCTGCTACATTCTACCCCCGGCTTTTGCATCGTCACCCCGACGATGGGCCACAAAGAGAAAGCTGTCAGGACTAAGACTAAGGTCTAAAGAAGGCCAGCTGTGCGTTAGACACTGGCTGTGGACGTTCAGTATCGCCACCTTCCCTGTGACCAACAGGCCGTGGCAGATGGTGAACATTGGAATGATGACCAGCGGTGGAACGGCTAGTTCGGTGCAAGTCTGGCTGACTAGGGCCAAGTTGAGCTCTCGGTTACTGTGAAGATACTACTGATGCGAAGCTACCCTGAGTAGGAGGTGTAGTTGGAATAATTTGCCGTTCCTATGGAGCCATGACAGAGGGTCCTGCGGGAACAACAGAGCTGGGTACGGCTCTTTGCGGCAATGAGGGTCCCGGCACAAAGAGCCATACATCATCCTCACTAGATAAATCCCTGTCTGGTTGTACCAAAGTGAGTGGGGACGAAGCCTGAGGAGGATCAGCAGGGGGCTCAGGTCCAACCTGGGCCCTCATCATGTCCCGATGGGCATGGCGCACCTTCTGTAGATCACACACAGACACACATACATAGACACACACACACACACACACACACACACACACACACACACACACACACTGGGATGACAGTATACAGTGCTCCCTCACTATCAGGTGCTCTCAATACCTGGTAGACCACTGTGCTCCAAAGGTCTTGGATTTTATGGCGACCTCTAGCACTATGGTCCCGGAGGTAAACCAATTGACTTATTTTCAACAGTGCTTTCTGAGCCCACTGATCGTGATGGTGCTTTCGGCATCCTGCAGCAGCTGACAGTCATTCACGTGCACCCTCAAAAGCCACTTTCAATCTAGCCTGATTCTCAACCCACCAGTCATGTACTTTTCCCGGAAGTGGGTCCTCGACCCGACCGAGCAGGAAGTCCACAGGAAGTCTCGGTTCCCATCCAAACATCTAAAAGAACAACGCTTCCCCAGTCCCCTGATAAGGTGTAGAATTGTAACAAAAGAGAACCTGGGGAAGACAGGAAACCCAATCCCACTTTCGAGAGGTGGGGAGTGTGCGCAGGAGGTTATGGAGGGTCCTATTGAATCTCTCACACTGTCCATTGCCTGCAGGATGATATGGGGTGGTGCAAGAGTTTTCCACCTCATACAGACTGCACAGTTGTTGGATCAGGGAGCTTTCAAACTCCTTCCCTGGTCTGAGTGAATACGACTTGGAACTCCAAGCTGTAAGAACCACTCGTTGAGTAGTACCTGGACTATAGTAGAAGCCCACTGATCCCGAGTAGGGACAGCCACAGTGTATTTACTAAACACGTCAGTCATGACGAGGACGTTCTCCAACCCATTTTGGGAGGGCTCCAACACAGTAAAGTCTATGGCCACAATCTCATTGGGCGTAGACACAGACAAATGACCATAAAACCAAGTGGGACAAGTGCTAAATCTTTTGCGACTTGGCAACGTTCACATTCTTGAACCCACTGCTTTATGTCGGCAGACATACCTGGCCAGTAGCAGCGCTCCCGCACCAATTCAGGGGTTCTCGCCATGCCCTGGTTACCATGTTCTTGGTGCATCTGCCTTAAAATCTCCCCTTTAAGGGCAGCGGGCAAGATCAGCTGGAGGGTTTCTTCGCACCCATCTGGGCATAAGAGTCGACAGTACAGCACCCCCTTGTTCTCTACCAAACGGTCCCACTGGCACAACAGTGCCAAAGCTGGCCTGGAGAGTTGCTGACTTTCAGCCTAGGTATGCCGAACATGCCTCCTCCAAAACGGCAAGATGTCCTTCAAGAGAAGATCAGTCTCCTGCAAGGAGCAAAGGTCAGCGAGAGAATGGCTCGGGAGAACACAGACCAAGGACTGAGTTGCACAGGCAACTGGGGCCGGGTATGAAACTTGCTGGAGGGCCCAAGGGACTGAAGTCCTGTGTACAGCGCCCTCAACCAAGCCACAACCTGAGGTGTACTGCCAAGAAAGTGTGTTGGCGTTTCTGTTGCTTCGCCCAGACAGATACTTAATTTGGAAATTCAAAGAGGCAAGTTGGGCAGCCCGTTGGTGCTCTGTGGCCCCCAGTTTTGCAGTGTGGAGGTAGCTTAAGGGATTATCATCTGTGAAAACCACACGCTTGTGTCCCAACAGATATTCCCAGAAGTTCTGTCATGGCCCACTTAAGTGCAAGAAATTCCAGTTTCATGGAACTATAGTTGTCCATATTGTACTCAGTGGGTTGGAGGCCTCAACTAACATATGCCACAGGTCGCACACCACCCTCCGAGTCCTGAGACAGGATAGCCCAAGGCCATTATAACTGACATCGATCTCCAAAATGAAGGGACGTGAGAAGTCGGCGTAGGCCAACACAGGGGCAGAGACCAGGCGTGTCTTTAGGGCCTCAACACTCCTCACAATGAGGAGTCCTGGCAGCCACCAGGTCTGTCCCTGTCCCCCTCTTGGACTTTGTACCTGCAAGGTTGGCCACTAGCTTAAGCAGAGGGCTAGCCAATTTGGCAAATCCCTCTACAAAGCACCGATAGTAGCTAATGAAGCCCAAAAAGGAGCACAATTCAGACACCATCTGGGGACGCTGCCACTTAGCCACAGCCTCAATCAGTGTCAGTAGAAACTCCTTGGCTGGAGATAATGTGACCCAAGTTTTTAAACCTCTTTCTTAAAGAAAGCACACTTTCCTAAGTTTGCCTTTAGGCCTTCTTCCTGTAGACGACCCAGGACAACTTCCACCCTCTGCATGTTCTCGGGGATTAAGGAAGAAAACACAATGATGTCATCAAGATAAAGAAGAAGGGACTCACACCGCTGATCCCCAAACATCTGACATCCAGCTGGCCCGCCGCATCCGCGGAGAGAGAGCTTAGACTTTCTGCTGCACATTCACCAACCACAATGCTCCGCACTGTGTGTCTATATATATATATATATTTATAGTAATATGTACATATGACAGACCCTCCCTTCCATCTGTTGTCATGGGAAATGTACGGTCGATACTGGGAAAGTTAGATGAGCTAGCGGCTGTCTCCCGTTATGATAGCACTTACCGGGAGTGCTCTCTCCTTTTGTTTACTGAGACGTGGCTAACTGAACTAGCAGCAGATGCTAACATTGAGCTGGAGGGTTTTCACATGATACGAGCTGACCGAACACCAGAGAGTGGCAAAACTAGGGGCGGTGGAGTGATAATGTATGTTAACAACAACTGGTGTAGACCGGGACATATCACTGTTAAACAACGACACTGCAGCAAAGACATTGAGTTGCTAGCTGTTAGCATGAGGCCTACATATCTCCCGAGAGAACACTCACACGTGATCTGCATTGTTGTTTATGCAAATCCGACGGCGAACGCTGGGACAGCGCGTGACGTCATCCATTCAGTAACCAGCAGGCTGCAGACAGAACACCCAGATGCTCTTCTCCTCATCTCAGGCGATTTCAACCACGTTTCACTGTCCCCCATTCTGCCCACGTTCACCCAGTATGTCACATGCCACACTAGAGACAATAAAACACTGGATTTGTTCTACGCAAACACTAAGGAGGCGTACACCTCATCACAACTCCCCCCACTTGGGAGATCGGATCACAACTTGGTTCATCTCCGACCGGTGTACAAACCCCTAGTGCACAGACAACCTCCGGCCATGCACACTGTGGAGTTATGGTCTGAGGAGACAATGGACACTCTAAAGGACTGTTTTGAAGCCACTGCCTGGAAGCAGCTCTGCGATCCACATGGTGAGGACATCGATGGCCTCATTCACACCTTCACGGGCTACCTCAGCTTCTGTGTGGACAAATCCGTTCCCACCAAGACCATACGGCGTCACTCAAACAACAAACCCTGGATCAACCCTGAGATAAAAACACTTCTGAGAGAGAAGAAGAGGATCTTCAGGTCGGGGAACAGGGAGATGCTGAAGTCCGTACAGAGGGAGCTGAGGAGAAAGATCAGAGAAGGCAAGGACAGCTTCAGGAAGAAGATGGAGGACAAGCTGCAACAGAGCGACATCAGCGGGGTCTGGAGAAACCTCAAAACCATCTCGGGGCTCCAGAATACCTCCCCCCAGGCCACGGGGGGCAGGGAGTGGGCGAACAACCTGAATCTGTTTTTCAATAGATTTGACCAACCGCCCTCCCCCCTGTCTGCACAACAACCACTGCTGCCTCTAAGAAATCAAGTCCTGCTACCCACTCCCCACTCCACCGACACCCCCCCCCCACCACTCCCAACACACAGCCCCCCATCCTGACCCTGACCAAGACCCAGGTGAGGACGGAGCTGAGGAAGATCAAGGCGAGGAAGGCGTCGGGACCGGACGGCATCAGCGCAAAGCTCCTCAAGTCCTGTGCAGACCAGCTGTGTGGGATTGTGACATATATCTTCAACATGAGCCTGAAACTGGGGAGGGTACCACAGCTGTGGAAAACATCTTGTGTGGTACCTGTACCAAAAACTTCCCACCCCAAAGACCTGAACAGCTTCAGACCGGTGGCCTTGACGTCCCACTTGATGAAGACCCTGGAGAGACTGCTCCTTGCTCATCTCCGCCCCCTGGTGGAACCAGCGATGGATCCACTCCAGTTCGCCTACCAGCATGGCATTGGGGTGGAGGATGCGGTGATCTTCCTCCTTCACCGTTCTCTGTCCCACCTGGAGAAGCCCGGGAATATGGTGAGGATCATGTTCTTTGACTTCTCCAGTGCTTTCAACACCATCCAACCGATGATCCTGAAGGACAAGCTGCTGCGCGCAGGGGTGGACCAGCACCTGTCATCATGGATCCTGGACTACCTCACGAACCGGCCTCAGTTTGTGAGAACCCGGGACTGTGTTTCCGACACGATCATCAGTAGCACGGGGGCCCCCCAGGGAACGGTGCTGGCTCCCTTCCTGTTCACTCTTTATACTGCGGACTTCTCACACAACACAACACATTGCCATCTACAGAAGTTCTCTGATGACTCTGCGATCGTTGGTCTCATCTCCAGCGGAGATGAAGCTGAGTACAGAGGGCTTATCCAGGACTTTGTGGACTGGTGCCATCGGAACTGCCTCCAGATCAACGCGAGGAAAACTAAGGAGCTGGTGGTGGACTGCCGCAGGCATGGGCAGCCCCTCACAGCACCAGTAAATATACAGGGAACAGACATCGAGATGGTGACATCCTACAAGTACCTGGGTATTCATCTGAACAATAAACTAGACTGGTCACACAATACTGACGCACTCTACAAGAAGGGACAGCACAGGCTGTTCCTGCTGAGGAGACTCAGGTCTTTTGGTGTAAAAGGGGCGCTGCTGAAGTCATTCTATGACACGGTGGTGGCATCAGCCATCACTTTTGGAGTGGTCTGCTGGGGCAGTGGCATTACTGCAGCCGATAGGAAGAGACTGAACAAACTGATTAAGAAAGCTAGCTCTGTCCTGGGGCAACGCCTTGATCCGATGGAGGAGATAGGAGAGAGAAGGACGGTGGCTAAACTGTCATCTCTGCTGGAGTCCGAGTTCCACCCTATGCAGGACATACTGGATGCACTGAGGAGCTCATTTAGCAGCAGACTACATCATCCCAGGTGCACAACCGAGAGGTTTCGTAGGTCCTTCCTACCAACGGCTGTCAGACTGTACAACCTAAGCAGGGCTGCTCGCAGAGATAGCAAAAAGACGTAACAAACTAATAGTTTTTTTTGAATGCAAAAGATGCAATAGACTTACACAATGGTCCTCTCTGGCATACAACTAGGAACATACCGGTCGCTATGGAGGGTGAGAATATGTATGGGCACATAATCATACCATGTAGGATAACTAAATAGACGGTTATGCTGTTTCATCCCACCTAGCAACAATGCTCTGCACTGTGTGTGTTTATATATTTACATATTTATTCCATCTAGCTACAATGCTCTGCACTGGGTGTGTTTATATTTATATATCTATATATTTATTCCATCTAGCTACAATGCTCCGCACTGTGTTTTTATATATCTACATATTATTCCATCTAGCTACATTGCTCCGCACTGTGTGTGTTTATATACTTGCATATTTATTCCACCTAGCTGCAATGCTCCATACTGTGGGTGTTTATATATTTACATATTTATTCCATCTAGCTACAATGCTCTGCACTGTGTGTTCATATATTCATATATTTATTCCATCCAGCTACAATGCTCTGCACTGTGTGTGTGTGTGTGTGTATATATATATTTTATAGTAATATGTACATATGTATATTAGCTGCTCTTGCTTGCTTGTTTTTTCTTGCCTTCTGATTGTTGCTCTGAGTGTTGCTATCCCTGTGCTGTTGCAATCCTGGAATTTCCCCGTTGTGGGACTAATAAAGGCTTATCTTATCTTATCTTAAAAGAGACCAAAGGGTGTACAAATGGCCGCCTTTGGTTTATCTTGCTCCAACACAGGAACCTTGTTGTACCCACTAGCCAGATCAATGATTGAGAACCAGCGGGCCCCGGAGAGCGCATCCAAGGTCTCCTGTATACGAGGGAGGGGAAACGCATCCTTCCTCGTCTTTTGGTTCAGAAGGTTTCAGTCCACGCACAAGCATAGAGCACCATCCTTCTTACGGACCAAAACAATGGGGGAGGCATAGGGACTGCTGCTCTCCCTGATTATCTGGGCCTCAAGAAGCTGGTTAATATGGGCCTTCACCACTTCGTACTCTGATGGAGGGATGCGCCGATACCGCTGCCGGATTGGGATGTGATCAAGCAGAGGTATGTGGTGTGAAATGAGGTTTGTGCAGCCTAAATCATTCTCATGGGCAGAAAAGACAGACGTGTACCACCGAAGTAAAGACCCCACTTCGGTCTGCTCTTCTGCCAACCCAGACAAGGCCATTGCAGCCACCCCTCCATCGACAGGGTTAGCCACAGCTTGAGTGGACACAGTGGCAGTAGCAGACTTTACTTCTGTGACTCCAGCAGGGAGACTGATAACATGGGCATCACTTAAAGCACCGAGGCTAATGTGTAAGTACAGGAGAACCTCTATTGTGCGGTGGCGCAGTGGTTAGTACTGCGGCAGCACAGCAATTCACCCTTGGCCATGGGATCCCTGGTTCGATCCCAGCCCCTGACCAACAGTGATCTGTGTGGAGTTTGCATGTTCTCCCCGTGTCTGCATGGGTTTACTCCGGGATTTCTCCGGTTTCCTCCCACAGGCCAAAAACATGCAGGTTAGGTTAATTGGAGACTCTAAAGTGGCCCTAGGTGTGAATGTGTGTGTGAATGGTAAAGGGATAGCGCTGTACTGTGGCTGCTTCATCCATCCAGGTGGATGCCCTCAATTTCCCCTCTGGGGATCAATAAAGTATACAAAAATTTAAAAAAAAAATGTTCCCACATTGACCACTGTAATGTAGACTGTCCCTCTAACAACTCGAACAAGGCTCAGTGAAGCCAGCAACCTCCCTGGTAGGCCGGACTCCGAGGGCTCAACGAGTGCAGCCCGACCAGAAAACTGCTCAGGGCAAGTACTGGCCACCAGTCTCATAACCCCACCAGGTATACGCACTGCACATTTACCGTGGACTCTGACAGTTCCATTGGTTGTTATTGGAGCCTGATCGGCAGCATGATGGCATCGCTGCAGGGCTTCAAAGACTGGGCCAGGAGCCTGCAACACAGGAGCAGAATTAAACAAAGACGAACCATATTCACCAAAAAGTTTTCGATAGCAGCAGAGGATGACAATCATCCCCAAAATCCCAATAGCAGAAGAAACTGGACTCTGGGGATCCTTCACCACCAAGATCCCACAACCAAGAATGACCTTACCACACAGGGCCACGTTCAACTCCAAATAACCCACATATGGTATGACGAGCCTGTTAGCCACCCGAAGCTGCAACCAGTGACAAGACTGAAGATGATCATAGCCCCAAGGTGCAAACTGCTCCAGAAAGAAACTCTCAGTGATGGTGGACACCATGGACCCAGTGTCCACCAAACAAGAGACAGTGATACTGCGAATCAAGACATCAAGGGTGGGGCATGAAGACATCGACCCAGCCTCTAACTCTCTCTGCGAGCCTAACACATCCCCATCTGAACAGTGGCTCAACAGCTCAGTGGGTTTCAGTCTTCCGACTGGTGGGAAGGCCTAGTCACAGAGGGCACACCAGAGACAATTGACATGAGCACAAGAAGGTGCACGCTCACCATCGCAGTCCTTCGCAAAGTGGCCTGGCCACAAACACCTACAACAAGTCAACGGTTCACTGCACGAAGGATAACTTGGGGGCAGAAGGGCCTGTAGGGAAGCTACAGCCTGTGGAAGCTGGTTTAGCTGTTGCTGCTGGCTCTTCAAAAGATCCATCAGTTCACTCAGACCAGGACTATTCTGTGGAGGTACAGGCGGAACAGGACGAGAGCCACCCTGCATACACTGCAAGCCATTAGCTGATGGAATAGAATAACTACGCTCCCTCATACCTCCCGAGAATCCTTCCCTTTCCCCACCTGCTGGCCTAGGTGGGCATATATTAGTGCTGTCAAAATATCGCGTTAACTCAAGCGCCTTTTTAATGGCGAGATTTTTTTTAACACGAGATTAATGCTGTGACCGTAGTTTTTCATAAGCACAGTGTACTGGCTGTAATACCACGCACGTACACATGGTGGCGGAACGAAGGATACGATTTCAAATATCAAACAAAGAAGAACCCAACGACTAAAGCGCGCGGCACTGGCGGCACTAGTCAGCCACAGTAATGGACGCACCAGGGACACTTCTGAACGGAAAGTTTACATTTAAAATAGGAAAGGATGGTTCGATCGATAAAACTAAAGTTATTTGCACTTATTGTCGATGTGAACTTAGCTACCATCGAAGCACATCCAGTTTAAAATACCATTTGATGGCCAAACACACCAGTGATGTAGCTTCGCCTCCTCCGCGTCAGAACCAAACAAGTTTGGATGGCTTCCGACAGCGGCCCATGGATGCTGCTACTAAAATGAAGCTAACAGCTGCCATAGCTAAGTGGGTGGCTACGGCATGCAGGCCCGTTAGTACTGTGGAGGATGAAGGTCTGGCCGAGATAATTCGCATCGCATCCAACGACTGGACCTACGAAACTCCTTCCAGAGCTACTATCACACGCCGGATAGAAACGTTGTTTGAAACGGAGAAGTCCCAGTTACAACAGGCATTGGGGCAGACAGAAATAGTCGCGCTAACGGGAGATTACTGGACGTCACTTGGCAATGACAACTACCTCGGGGTCACAGCACATTATTTCACCCCACAGTGGAAACTTCAGTCCCATGCTTTGACTGTTATGAAGACAGGAGAGAGGCACTTCGCTGATAATGTTGCAGAGCACTTCATGAATGTAGCCAGAGAGTGGGGCATCAAAAAGAAAGTTGTTTCACTGACCACGGATAGTGCACGCAATATGATGGCTGCAGCCAGAGAGCTCCCCTTTGAACACCTGCCGTGCATCGCACACAGCGTGCACCGAGCAGTCACGGTTTCTCTGCACAATAGCCCAATCGACAGCGCATTGGCAAAATGCAGAAAACTTGTGGGACACTTTAAACACAGCCCAACGAATGCCCTGGAACTCGAGCGGCAGCAAATCGCACACAACCAGAAAGAAGAAGCGCTCACGCAGCAGGTAGCAACAAGATGGAATAGTACCCTTGAAATGATAAAGCGTGTCAACCGGAATATTGAACCTCTGACAGCTGCCCTGGCCCTACACTCAACCAAAGTCACCATGCCAACAGCAACGGAGCTGGAGAAAACAAAGAAGCTCGAAGCTGCGTTGGAGCATTGCAGGTAGGCCTAATTATGTCTTGTAGCCTATATCTGATTCTTTAACAATTAAAGTAGATCTGTGTCAAGACAGAAACATTAGCACCTGTCTCACCCAACGTAAAATACCACCCTGTGGCATGTTTTAGATGGGCCATCTCTATGTGTAGACTGTTTATTTGCTTCATTTTACTCAAAGTGTAGCTCGTGATTATCTGTATATTTTTTCTGTATTTTGACATAATCAGTGACTGTTTCAATAGCTATGATTCCCTGTGTAACTTAACAGAGAAGGCCAGGAAGCGCCCAAGAGGCTAGGTTTTCAGCACTTTCCGCCCTAAAAACGCATTTGGTGGACACAGGCCCTAATGTCTGTCTGTCGGTATCACCTCTCTCCCTTCAACTGTGTGTGTTTGTCCCGCACAGCACTGTAAATGGGTAATGTGTGTGTGTGTGTGTGTGTGTGTGTGCGCGCGCAGGAACACATGTGATTCCTCATATCCCCTCCCATCACTGTAACTGTAGGTTATCTATCAGGTGTCCGTATGTGTGTGACAGAGTTTTGTGAAAGAGCTTTTGTATATTGTTGCAGATATGTGACAGATCTTCTGGGTGGAGAGAAGTTTGTTTCTTGCTCTGTGGTGATGCCAGCATTATGCCACCTGTCCCGAGTAATGGAAGTCACTGAGGACGACCCAGCGTACTTGATCAAGTTCAAGGAAACCTTTTCAGCGGATATGGAAGGTCGCAAAGAGAAGTTGAATATCGCATGGCTCAGGGTTGCTACAGCACTCGACCCAAGGTAAGATATTCATTCTACATTCTTCTCAGTATTTTGTTTGTCTTAAGCACCACTTTGTTTTGTGGGTTGGTTCTCTTCAATATCCATTTTTTTCTTCTGAATCTGGAATAGAGATTAGGTCAATGTTTTGTTTTACTAGTGCCTTTGCTTGTATGGCAATAACGTTGATATTTTTTATTATTTCATTTCAAGGTTTAAGGACCTCAAGTGTCTGAGCAAACCTGACCGGGTTGTCGTGTGGGATTCCATCCGTGCCTTACTCCAGCAGCAGGAGAAGGGGAGACCAGCAGCACTGGATGACCAAAGCATGCCTGAGCCAGAGAAGAAGAAGCCAGCTCTCATGTTTGCACAAGAATCTTCCTCAGATGAAGAGGAGGACACCGTGGAACGCTGCATTGAGCGCTACAAGGCAGAACCTATGATTGGCATTGAAGACTCTCCACAGGAATGGTGGTCCACACATAAAGCGTCACACAGTGAGATGGCCTCCCTTGCATGCAAATACTTAGCAACGCCTGCCACGTCAGTACCATGTGAACGATTGTTTTCACTGTCTGGACATGTCGTTCAGAAAAAACGATCTTCCCTGTTGTCTGAAAATGTCAATAGGCTTGTCTGTTTGAGCAACTGGCTCAAAGACAGAAAGTAGGCCTTTAGGTTGACTCACCTGTTACGTGCTAGCAGTTACATTATGTTCATGTTCAAGAGGCTGTGTTGGTAAGTTTAAAACTGCAGTAGTTGGGCTACTATACAGTCATTAGACTGTACTACTCCTCTCAGGGGACACTCTCCTCTTGTTTTCATTTTGTATTTAAGGGGCTGCTTTTGTGCCTATATATTTTTTATTTGTATGTATCTTTTTTTATCGCAGATATCAGTGGCAGGGTTACTAAACTAATGAAAAGGAAAAAACTCTGAAAATAAAAAAATGTTTTCTTAATATGTCCTGTTTTGTTTTCTCGGTCTAATACGGAAGATATGGATGCTTTGCAATGATAATAATAAAAAACATTTGTACAAAGCAAGCCCACTCACTTTTTGTGCTGTTAAGAGAATTACAATGGTTTTTCATGAGACAAAAATATTGTGTGATTAATTATGAATAAATATTTTAATCGCTGGACAGCACTAATATATATATATATATACACCCATTCTGCTATTAAACATGGTATGGCTGTGTTGTGAGACATGTATATGTTGGGCACTGCATATGTGATTTAACCTCACGATGAAGGAGAGCCAGCCCCCTGCGGTGCGGAGCCACAGAGCCTGGACCCCCTGCGGAGGACAGGGGACAGAAGACTTCCTGACCACTGAGGCTCGAGAGGAGAGAAGGGGGAGTTATGTAAATAAAAGGCTAATGAATGTGAATAAAGAGACTTTGATATAGATGTGTGATTTCCCCCGCGAGGGAAATGGTTTGATGTGAGAATGTTTAAATGAGAGAACTTTGGTGTGTTCACTCTCTTTGTTCGCTGCTCAAGAATAAGAGCAGACAGTGGGATGATTTCTTGAATAAACTGGAATGGAAGACAATTCGGTTTCGTTATTCAAGTCTCCCCACATTGGTGACTGACGACGTTGAGAATGAACGAAGAAATTCTCAGGGTCCCGGACTCACAGCGCTCAGAGCTGGCGAGCGCAGTGGCCGTTAAGCTGCCTGATTTCTGGCAGGATAACCCATGGTCGTGGTTTCTGCAAGCAGAGTCGCAGTTCGCGCTCGCAGGAGTAACGGTGGATGACACTAAGTTCCACCATGTCATCGCTAAACTGGACAACAGCACAGCTCGGTGCGTGCAAAGCTTGGTGGAGCAGCCACCCGCGACCGACAGGTACGGCAAGCTGAAATCCACCCTCATCAAGTTTTTCACCCCCTCGGCTGAAGTGAGGGCGAGGAGGATCCTGTCTTTGCTAGACCAAGGTGGACACAGGCCGAGCGCCCTGATGGAGGAGATGATACAGCTGAGAGGTTTGGACAACGATGATTTCATTTTTCAGTTCATCTTCCTCTCCAACCTCCCGGCGCATGCGAGAAGCACGCTGGCCGGCAAAAAGTGTCACACCCTGGAGGAGTTCCGGGAGCTGGCCCAGGAGGCAGATGGGATCCTGGACGCCTGCGGCGGGCAAGCAACCACAGCAGCGACCCGAGACAGCGGGGAGCCAGAGGCGGCAGAACCAGACTGGCCGACGACGGCGGCAACACGACCGCGACGAGGGGGAGCCAATAGCCCGGCGACAGAGGCGCGGGCACGACACAGCGGAGGAGAAGATCTCTGCTTTTACCATCGGAGGTTCGCAGAGAAGGCACGCAGGTGTGTGCCGCCCTGCATCTTCAGGAGTTCGGGAAACGGCAAGACCGGGGGTCGCTAGCAGCTTCGACCCTCGGAGAACGCAACAAGCTGCTCTACATCACGGATGCGCGCTCCGGACGAGTGTTCCTCATTGACACCGGAGCACAAGTGAGCTTCATCACCCCAACATACGCGGACCGGGTGGCTGGACCCCACGGTGACGGAGCTACAGCGGCAAATGGCTCGAACATCAACACCTACGGGAGAAGGACCTTGCCTTTATGCTTACATGGCCGCACATATGAATGGACTTTTGTAGTAGCGGCGGTGAGTTTCAACATGTTGGGCGCGGATTTTTTGTGTTCACACAATCTGTTAGTTGATCTTGCTAATAGACGGCTGGTAAATGCACTCTCTTTTTACTCTCTCCCCTGTTCAGCTCGAGTGTCCCCGCCACCAGTACAGACCCACGTCGCTACAGCAGGTGGTAAGTTTCACACACTCCTCACCCAATTTCCAGCGCTCACTGTGCCCACTTTTTCAGCGACGGTCGCGAAGCACGGGGTGAAACACTTTATCCCCACTTCTGGTCCTCCCGTGTTTGCAAAAGCTCGGCGCTTGGATGCAGTTAAGCTCGCCATTGCGCGCGAGGAGTTCGCCAGCCTGGAGAGGCTGGGCATCGTTCGTAGGTCGAAGAGCCCGTGGGCTTCGCCGCTGCACATGGTACCGAAAGCCGATGGCTTCTGGAGACCGTGCGGGGATTACCGCAGGCTAAACAACGCTACGGCACACGATCGTTATCCCATCCCGCACATTCAGGATTTTTCGGTGCACCTGGCGGGGGCGCGCATTTTTTCAAAGATTGATCTAGTTCGCGGCTATCACCAAGTCCCGGTCCAACCGGAGGACATTCCTAAAACAGCGGTAATAACCCCGTTCGGACTTTTCGAATTTTTACGCATGCCGTTTGGTCTCAAAGGGGCGGCGCAAACATTTCAGCGGATGATGGATGCCGTGTTACGCGATCTTCCTTTCGTGTTTGTGTACCTCGACGACATTTTGGTCGCGAGTACTTCGGAGGACGAACACGAAACGCACCTCACAGCAGTTTTTAGGAGGCTGGGAGAGCACGGCTTAATAGTTAACCCAGCCAAGTGCCAGTTCGGCGTTGAGCGGATTGATTTTTTGGGTCACCGCGTCTCCCCGGAGGGAGCGGTTCCGTTACCAGAGAAAGTACGCGCGGTAGCGGATTTTCCCCGTCCACAAACGGTCAAATCACTACAGGAATTCTTGGGGATGGTGAATTTTTATAACCGGTTCCTGCCCCACGCAGCTCAAATCATGCAACCGTTATATGCCGCGCTCAAAAAACAAAAGCCGACCCAGGCGGTCGAATGGTCCCCGGAGCGGGAGCGCGCGTTCACAGAGGTTAAAAAAGCCTTGGCTGACGCTGCGCTCCTGGCCCACCCAGACCCTGCAGCACGTATCGCGCTGACGACAGACGCTTCAGATTTAGCCATAGGGGCCGTTATTGAGCAACAGGTAGCCGGAGTTTGGCAGCCTTTGGCTTTCTTTAGCAAATCTTTAAGCGCGGCTGAACGAAAATACAGCGCGTTTGACAGAGAACTGTTGGCGCTGCATTTGGCTATTCGTCATTTCCAGTTCTGGCTGGAAGGACGGTGCTTCACCGCTTATGTGGACCACAAGCCGCTCACATACGCCATGGCCAAAATTTCAGATCCGTGGTCCGGCAGGCAGCAGAGGCAGCTGGCCGCAATCTCGGAATTTACCACTGACATTAGGCACGTCGCGGGCAAATTCAATGTAGTAGCGGATTGTCTCTCACGCGCGTTCACGACCCCAACACGCGCAGAGGCAGAACGGGCCACCGTGACCGCGCCGCAGGAGAGCGGCACGGTGGCGCGCGCAGCCCCGGTGCACGTGGGTATAGATTACGCAGCCATGGCAGCGGACCAGGGGGCGGACGCAGACGTGCGCGCGCTCCAGTCTGGACCAACAGGGTTGAGGCTGGAGAGCAAGTGTTTACAAACCGGTATGCCCCCCCTGATCTGCGACATGTCGACGGGGCGCCCGCGTCCGGTGGTTCCGGCCACGTGGCGCCGCCGTGTTTTTGACTCGGTCCACTCACTGGCGCACCCGGGGGTGCGCGCGTCGGTGAAACTAGTGGCGGAAAAGTTTGTTTGGCCGTGCCTGCGCAAGCACGTGAAGGAATGGGCAAAAACCTGCATTTCCTGTCAACGGGCCAAAATTCACAGGCACACAAGAGCCCCGTTAGAACCGTTCCACATTCCGGCCAGAAGGTTCGACCATGTGCACGTCGACCTTGTGGGCCCCCTACCGGCATCACAGGGGTTCACGTATCTTTTGACAATGGTGGACCGCACCACACGTTGGCCGGAAGTGGTCCCACTTGCGACGACCACGGCCGCGGAGGTGGCTCGCGTTTTTTTAACGGCTTGGGTGGCGCGCTTCGGGGTTCCGTCGGACATTACGTCCGATAGAGGACCGCAATTCATCTCTGAGCTGTGGTCAGCGATGGCCAACGGCTTAGGAGCCAAAATTCACCGCACTACGGCTTACCACCCTCAGGCTAATGGTTTATGCGAGCGTTTTCATAGGTCTTTGAAGGCAGCACTCAGAGCGTCGCTCACGGATGCAGATTGGGTAAATAAACTTCCATGGGTTTTATTAGGGTTGCGTTCTGCGCCTAAAGAGGACTTAGACGCCTCCCCAGCGGAGCTGGTATTCGCACAAACTCTGAGGCTGCCGGGCGAGTTTTTACCAGAGCACCCAGAGCCCCCACCTCTCTCTGCTCTGGGACCGTTAGTCGGCACGGGGGCAGACACGCTCCCGGGTCCGGTTCATCACGCTTTTCCACGAGTTTTCGTCCCCAAGGCTTTGAAAAATGCCGATTTCGTTTTCGTCAGGCGCGAAGCCCTTAAAGCAACGCTCAAACCACCTTACGAAGGGCCATTTCGAGTGCTGGAGGCAGGTGATAAGCAATTTGTGCTAGATTTTGGAGACAGAAAAGAGACGGTCAGCATTGACAGACTGAAACCTGCTTTTGTCATGAAGGACGTTTCTGTACCGGTCGCGGTGGCGCCTCGACGAGGCAGGCCCCCGCAGAGGGCAATTAACCACTCTCTTCCTCAGTCAACAGACCCGAAGCAGAACAGCACCGCAGGCAAGGCGGGGCCAACGCACAGCAGATTCGGCAGACGGCTGAAGCCCAAGCGGCACACAGACTGAATGTTGGTGTTGATTATTCAGTAGTGAGTAAGGTGCTATTAAATTTTGGGAATTAGTCTGTTCTTCATCGTTTGGGGGGGGTTATATGGCTGTGTTGTGAGACATGTATATGTTGGGCACTGCATATGTGATTTAACCTCACGATGAAGGAGAGCCAGCCCCCTGCGGTGCGGAGCCACAGAGCCTGGACCCCCTGCGGAGGACAGGGGACAGAAGACTTCCTGACCACTGAGGCTCGAGAGGAGAGAAGGGGGAGTTATGTAAATAAAAGGCTAATGAATGTGAATAAAGAGACTTTGATATAGATGTGTGATTTCCCCCGCGAGGGAAATGGTTTGATGTGAGAATGTTTAAATGAGAGAACTTTGGTGTGTTCACTCTCTTTGTTCGCTGCTCAAGAATAAGAGCAGACAGTGGGATGATTTCTTGAATAAACTGGAATGGAAGACAATTCGGTTTCGTTATTCAAGTCTCCCCACACATGGGACATTTACAGTCCCTGGGTATAACCACCAGCCTCTCAGTGACAGCCGTGCTGGTGCCTGCAGATGGGGCACCAAAACCTGAAGCAGGAGATGCCAGATCAGCTCCATTAGGGCCCAGCCGAGAAACAGCCTGAAGCAGCCACTCGTTATCTGCCTTTAGTTGCAAAACTAGCTCCCTGAGCTGCTGCACTTCCTCCTCCATACCAGGTGTGGATGTGCTACACTACAGCCCCCTCCCCCCCAAAAAAGAATTTAATCTCTGTGGAAACAAGTTGGTCCCTCTAAAAGCTACTGCTGTCTTGTCAATACAGTAAACAATTTACAAAACCCCCACTGCAAACACTAACACAGTACTGATACAACACAACAACAAAAAAAAAAATGGAAATCATGTCTCAGCCTATTAACTGTGTCCTGCCAACAATGCCAAGATGTGGCAGCGCGGTGGATTTTAAACAAAAGGCACAACTCCACCTGGGGAATTTCGCCCCAGGAAATAGTTTTCTACAACCCAAGACCTATAAGGTCACACAGGTCCGTTACACACAGAGCCATAGAGGTGATTCCATTAGTTACAGATCATTTTTATTAAACAATTTAAAAAAAAAAAACATTAATTGCTAATTAAAACCATAACAACAGCTGGTTGCCTATAATGAGTTTTAGCTTCAAATAAATTTCTACTAGGTAAGGGCCTGTTAAGGAGCAGGGCTGGGGCTTACCGGGAGGCTAGCCAGAGAAGGGGAAAATGGGGTCAAACTAAAACACCACATGAGCTGCACACCAACCATATGGACACCTTGTGTGCACTTCAGAGGGAGTCGTGAGGAAAACCACCACCAGGGGAACCGGCTGCCGCACACCTCAGGCCCACGGCTCCTGTCCTACAACAAAAGAAATTTATTCAATATTGTGTGGAGAATGTGGAAATGACGAGGCTGAGTTTATCTCACAAGTCAGGTTTATTCCATTCTCCAACATCATCAAAAACAGAAAGAGGAAGAATCCCCCAACATCTGTCCCTTTTATACCCCAGGACATCAAAGCACACAGTCACATTGTCTTTTAATCCCAAGTCACAATGCGTCTTCTTCCAGGTCTTCTCACCTCCACCTAAAGTCACTGGTGGTCAGGAAATCCCTCAAGGTCATCTCTTTGCATACAAAAGGCCACATTTCACATCCTCCTGTTATCTCCTAGGAGGCTCAGTCCTTTTGTTCCTCTGAGACATGAAGCATACAATAAGCATACAGTAATATACATGTGAAGCATATGAAACCCACATATGTGTCCCACATGACCCCCCCCCCCAAACGTCTAAGATGGAACAACGTAATAACAGTTTGCATGTCATAATAAAATCACTACACATCAATCCACATGCTGCTTGGGCCTCAGACTTCTCCCGTATCTGCTGTAAGCAGGCTTTACCACCTCCGTGGCGCCCTCCTGCTGGGGAGCTGCTGTCTGAGGATGAGAACTGTTAGTCAATCTCTGTGGGTGTTCTGGGGAATGC
The DNA here is from genome assembly GCA_020510985.1 of Pholidichthys leucotaenia. NCBI lineage: Eukaryota > Metazoa > Chordata > Actinopteri > Cichliformes > Pholidichthyidae > Pholidichthys > Pholidichthys leucotaenia. The sequence continues at coordinate 213,637,098 of CM035849.1, read as the reverse complement.
TCTCTAGGGGGTCTGCCGCGCCGAGGAGCCTTAGCCAACTGCACACCTTCGTCAGCCACCACAAAAGCGGGTTTGAGCCCGTTTATGCCAATCATTTCTTTTCTGCCCCCCAAATCTAGCAAAAAATGCTTATCCCCCATTTCCAGCACTCTATATGGTCCATCATAAGGTGGTCGTAACGGTGGGCATCGTGTCTGACAAAAACAAACTCCGCATTTTTTAAAGCCTTAGGCACAAAAACGCGCGGAAAACTGTGGTGAACGGGGCCAGGTAGCGTGCTCGAGTCCGTGCTACTCTGTAACCGCTAAGCTGGGGAGCACTCTGGCGTAGGATTATCTGGGGAGAAATTCTCCGGGCAGCCGAAGTGGCTGTGCGAAAACTAGCTCAGCTGGGGAGACATCTAAATCCTCTTTAGGTGCAGAACGCAACCCCAATAAAACCCATGGTAGCCTGTCCACCCAATTTGCATCCGTAAGAGACGCTCTGGGGGCCGCCTTCAATGACCTGTGAAAATGTTCGCATAACCCGTTAGCCTGTGGATTGTACGCGGTCGTGCGGTGGATCATTGCCCCCAGGCTGCGGGCCATCGCTGACCAAAGTTCGGAAATAAATTGAGGGCCTCTGTTGGACGTAATGTCCGACGGGAGTCCAAAACGCTCTATCCATGCCGTTAAAAACGCACACGCCACCTCCTCGGCTGTGGTTGACGACAGTGGGACCACTTGAGATGAGATGAGATGAGATTCAACTTTATTGTCATTACACATGTATGAATACAAGGTAACGAAACGTGACTTGGCATTTGGGCACGCTCTGCAGAGCGCATCCAAGGCCGGGGCAGCCGCTAGACGCCAGTCAAAGAAGAAAAAAGAAATGATATGACACAATAGGCGAGAGAAAAAAAACATGTTTTATCAAATTGACGCTTAATGGGTAAGCGAAATTTTGATTGCAGGCAAAAAAACCCTCAATGCATATTTAGCAGTAGTGGACAATCACACAGCAGAGGGAGGGAGAGCAGTGTGTGTATGTTTGCATGTCATTGTGTAGTGTAAATGTAACAGTTGTTAGTGAGCAGCAGAGGGCGCCTCCTGGCAGTGGATAGATGTTATAATCATGTGACTTATAAACAAGTCCAGAGTTCAGAGTCTCTCTCTTTCTCTCTTGCTTGCAGAAGGCACATGGGCATTGTCCTTGAGAGTCCAATCCGCTGACGACAACAACTGATTGTTGATTGTATGGGTAGACATAAGAGCCGGTTCTTCCGCTAATCTCAGTCAGGAGGAATGTAAACATGGGGCAAACAAGGTCAAATCAAATCAAATCAGCACAGTGCACTCAGAGAGTAGAATTTTGTCCTCACCCGTGTAATTCTGTGCTTCCATTATATATGCAGGCTTAAACTGTTTTTCCATAGAGAGCGCAGGGCTTTCAGATGTATTCCTTCACTGAATCACTGTCATTCAGTTCACCGTTTGCCGCTACTTGTGCCCTCCCCAACTGGTCGAATTTGATGAAGGAGCTGGCTGGGTCCGCTTGATCTGCTCTCTCACCTTCCTTCAATTTCTGATGCATCAGGGAACTCCACAGCCAAAAATAGAAGTCCTGAGATCATAGCCAATAATATTGCCATAGACGCATGGATTCCAATGTCCATGAGTCTCTCGTAGGTTCCAATTCTTGGGCTCCCCCTTGGCCCAATTCTTGTTTAAAATAGTGACAATAGCACATTTAAGCCGCTTCCAAATCCATAATTTCCGTTTAGATTAAGATTCAGCAGAAGAAGAGCGACTAAACACAGACAAAAATGCAACATTGCAAAAGCTGGGAATAGATCAGGAAGGCAGGGGAGGAGGGAAGAAAAATGCGACTGCTCTCTCTCAAGGCAAGAAGGGTGCGGTCAACCATTGTCAGAAGATGTGTGCACCCCTGTGAGGGCGGAAAGGGGCCTACGAGGTCCACGTGAACATGATCAAACCTCTTAGCTGGAATGTGAAACCGCTCCAAGGGAGCTCTCATGTGTCTGTGTACCTTGGCTCGTTGACAAGCCATGCAGGCTGCCGCCCACTCTCTAACTTGCTTGCGCAGGCTCAGCCATACAAATTTCACTCCCACCATTTTGACCGACGTGCGCACTCCCGGGTGCGCCAGAGAATGGATCGAGTCAAAAACGCGGCGGCGCCACGCGGCCGGTACCACAGGATGCGGTCGCCCAGTGGAGACATCGCAGATTGGGGGGGGCATACTGTCTTGCAGCACCCTGTTCTCCAGCCTTAACCCTGTTGGTCCAGACTGGAGCGCGCGCACGTCCGCATCGCTAACCTGATCCGCGGCCATGGCTGCATAATCTATCCCTACGCGGACTGGGGCCACGCGCACTTCTGCGTCGCTAACCCGATCCGCGGCCATGGCTGCAAAATCTACCCCTACGTGGGCTGGAGCCGCCACGGCGCGCGAGAGGCAGTCTGCCACTACATTAAGTTTACCCGCCACATGCTGGATATCTGTAGTAAACTCCGAGATCGCGGCCAGCTGTCTCTGCTGCCGACCCGACCATGGTTCTGAAACCTTGGCCATCGTGAAAGTCAGCGGCTTGTGGTCAATGAACGCGGTGAAACGGCGTCCCTCCAGCCAGAACTGGAAGTGGCGAATGGCCAAGTGGAGAGCTAACAACTCCCTGTCGAATGCGCTGTATTTTCATTCACTATCGCGCAAGGTCCTGCTGAAAAAGGCGAGCGGTTGCCAGACTCCGGCTACATACTGTTCCACAACCGCCCCTATGGCCACATCCGACGCGTCAGTAGTGAGCGCTATGCGGGCCGTTGGGACTGGATGTGCTAACAACGCAACGTTTGCCAGGGCTGTTTTGACTTCAGAAAATGCGCGCTCTCGCTCCGGAGACCATTCGATTTTATTTGTGGGTTTTTGTTTTTTTAGTGCAGCATACAATGGTTGCATGAGCTGCGCTGGGGAGGAAATGGTTATAAAAATTCACAATTCCCAAAAACTCCTGTAACGCTTTGACCGTTTGTGGCTGGGGAAAATTTGTTACTGCGCGCACTTTGTCAGGCAGAGGAACCGCTCCTTCTGGAGAGACGCGATACCCCCAAAAAAATATCAATCTGCGTCACTCCGAACTGACACTTCGCTGGGTTGATTATTAACCCGTGCTCTGCCAACCTCCGGAAAACCGCCGTGAGGTGGTTTTCGTGTTCGTCTTCGGACGCGCTGTCTACCAATATGTCGTCCAGGTAGACGAACACGAAGGGGAGATCGCGCAACACCACGTCCATCATGTGTTGGAACGTCTGCGCCGCGCCTTTAAGCCCAAACGGCATGCGCAAAAACTCGAATAGCCCGAACGGAGTTATTACCACTGTTTTGGGTATGTCCTCAGCGCGCACTGGGACTTGGTGGTAACCGCGTACCAAGTCTATCTTAGAAAAAACGCACGCCCCCGCCAAATGAACTGAAAAATCTTGGATGTGCGGGATCGGGTAGCGGTCGTGTGCTGTAGCGTTGTTCAATCTGCGGAAATCACCGCAAGGTCGCCACGAGCCATCAGCTTTCGGGACCATATGAAGCGGTGAAGACCATGGGCTTTTCGAACGCCTGATGATGCCCAGCTTTTCCAGGTTGGCAAACTCCTTGCGCGCTATGGTCAGTTTAGCTGAATCCAAGCGCCGAGCTTTTGCAAAACCAGGCGGTCTGGTGGTAGTAATAAAATGTTCCACCCCGTGTTTAGCCACGGTCGCCGAAAATGTTGGGACCGTGAGTGCTGGGAACTGAGTGAGGAGTGTGTAGAACTTACCACTTGCAGCTGTGACGTTGGCGGGGCCACTCGAGCTGTACAGGGAATAGAATAAACAGAGAGTGCATTAACCAGGCATCTGTTAGCAAGACCAACCAACAAACCATGTGAGCACAAAAAAAAAATCGGCCCCTAACATGTTGAAATTGACTGCAGCTATGACGAAAGTCCACTCGAATGTACGGCCGTGTAGGGACAGAAGCAACGTCCTCTGACCAAAGGTCTTAATCGCTGAGCTGTTCGCTGCTGACACCCCGGGACCACTGAAAGGCTCCAGCCGGTCAGCGGAGGAAGGTGTGATGAAACTCAGCTGGGAGCCTGTGTCCACGAGGAAATGCCTCCCCGAGCGCGCATCCCTCAAGTAGAGCAGCTTGTTCTCCTCTCCGAGGGCTGCAGCTGCTACCGACCCCCGGTCTTGGTGTTTCCCGAGCGCTTGAAATGGCACGGTGGTATACATTTGCGTGCCCTCTCTGCGAAGCGGCGATGGTAGAAACAAAGGATGTCGTCTGCTTCGTGTTTCTTGGCCCTTGCCGCCGCCATCGTCTGTGAGTCTGGTACTGCTGCCTCTGGCCCCCTGCCATCTCCGGACGTTGCGCCGAGCTCCGCTGCCGCGGCGGTGGCCGCGCGCCGTTTGGCGGCATTGACGAGTTGTTGCACCTCTTGGCCCAGCTCGCGGTAGTCTCGACGGGCCAACAGTGGCGAACCTGCCAGGGTCACTCTCACCGCTGACGGTAGGGTCCTGAGGAAAAGGTGGGCGAAGATGAAGTGGTCATCGTCAGAGTCTTTCAACCCCAACAGCTTCTCCATCAGGTCCGCAGGCCTGTCGCTTTCAAATTCAGTCAGTGCCAGGAGCCCCTCTGCTCGCTCCTCCACCGAGGGGGTGAAGTACCGGATGAGTGCAGCCTTCAACGCGCCTTACTTGTCGCTGTCCGGCAGCTGGTTGATCAGGCTCTGCACATGCTGGGCTGTGTGGTTGTCCAGTTTTGCAACCACATGGTAGAACTTTGTGGCGTCTACCGAAATCCTCCGGAGGTTGAACTGCGCCTCGACCACGTTAAACTAGGAGTGCGGATTGTTCTGCCAGAAGTCCGGTAGCTGAACTGTGGCTGCATTCGTTTGGCTGGCTCCTGACGAGCCTGGCTCGGGAGAATTTCTTTCAATCATGATACGTCTTAGGGTCACCAGTGTGGAGAATGTGGAAATGACGAGGCTGAGTTTATCTCACGAGTCAGGTTTATTCCATTCTCCAACATCATCAAAAACAGAAAGAGGAAGAATCCCCCAACATCTGTCCCTTTTATACCCCAGGACATCAAAGCACACAGTCACATTGTCTTTTAATCCCAAGTCACAATGCGTCTTCTTCCAGGTCTTCTCACCTCCACCTAAAGTCACTGGTGGTCAGGAAATCCCTCAAGGTCATCTCTTTGCATACAAAAGGCCACATTTCACATCCTCCTGTTATCTCCTAGGAGGCTCAGTCCTTTTGTTCCTCTGAGACGTGAAGCATACAATAAGCATACAGTAATATACATGTGAAGCATATGAAACCCACATGTGTCCCACAATTGTACCATAAAATAAGGACTAAAACTCAGGGCAATAAAAGCAAGGTTGTTTATAATTTTAAAAAAAAAGTGTAAAAAACAAAAATTACAAACAAAATGAAATAAACCAAAAAACTCATCCATCTAAGAACAGTGGATCTACGGATAAAATGAAAGAAATAAAACCCAATTAATGGAATAAAACAAAGCACTGTGCAGCATTCCATTTTCTTGTGTCTTCAAAGTTTTAAATAGATAAAAGAAGGACAACGAGTATACAAAATGAGACAAGACAAAACTGACAAGATAAACAAGACAAACTGTCAAAATAGACAAGATAAAACAAGACAGCAGTTTTGGAGCGAGTGGCGGCTGCTGGAAACGAGCCGCACACTGCGGAGCTGATTACTGAAAGCGCGCGGGTTCGCCTGCACAGTTGGACGTGGGAGGCACAGTGGTTCGACCGCGAAGGCACAAAACGTTTGACGAGGGAGAGCTGACCCGAGCGGAGCAACACCACCGCACAACAGGGCTCACAGCCAAAGTACTTGTTTCTTATTTAGGGGAGCACACCAAAAGAGCCTCACAGACCAACAGAGCACCACACCAGCAAACAGTCCCAGGAAGGCGGAAGGAAGCAACCCACAGGTGAGGGCTGGCACCCAAATACGCCATATTCACCCACAGCGCTGCCCAACAATTAAAGGGCCACGACCGGCAGGGGCGTAGAGAGATGGGGAAAAAAAAAAAAGAGGAAGGAAGATCCATCCTGCTACACCAAGTTCCCTGAGTGTCTATGTGAATTAACCCTGCTTAGTTTAGTATGTTGCCTTACTTAGTGTTTGCCAAGTCTATGCCAAGTTCAGTTAAGTTTTCAGACCATGTGCTGCCATTTGTTTTGCCCTGAGTTTATGTTAATAAATCATCATTTTTGCACTGCATCCCTGCCTGCACACGAGTCCTCCCTTTAAACCCTCAGCTGCGCAGCGGGTGGCTCATGACAGAATAATCATAGTGTGGCGGGGTGACTGAGTTCCCCAAAATCATAACAACGCCACATAATTTTGATGCTGTGAGCAGGATAAGAAGCGTGCCAGCAAGATGTACATCAATGCCACAGCGCTTTACTCCCCACCCTCCCTTGCACATTTTACTCACACTGTGTCTGGACTGCTCTCCTAATTGTCCAGACTACGTGTAGATGCCTGGGTGGGAGTTCTGGGCAACTGCCAGTTCTGGAAGGTGGGCCAGCCCCACAACAATGTAATCAGCTCAGGATGGCACCCTCCTTTCGTGTGTCTAGGCTCCTCTCCTGACCATGCTGCAATCACATCTGCCCCTCTGCCTAAATGTTGCACCGGCTGCTGCTCCAAACCCAATCATGCTCAGGTGTGTTTAATCAGGAGGAGGCTGTGGCTCCATGAACAAAAGGGGAAAAAAACCCACACACATAAATCCGCACAACATACAATAGTAATTATAAAACAAACCCACAAAATAAAACAAAATCTATATAAATTAACATGCAGATCAACATATAAAACAACAAAAGGACCACAGCCCCCACAATAGAAGTTAAAATAATGCTTTATGTCACCATTATTTCTATTTCACTGACCAGAGGGATGATGTGAAAACTGATCCTTTACACCTCCTTTGACAGTTTGTCACTTAACCTTGTGGCCTTTTAAATCCTTACATCTAGTTTGGCTGCCTAAAACCTCAATGTAAAGCCAAGGTCCTAGTAAATAACACAATGTACACAAAAGTCGATCTTACATAAGAAGCTTTGAAATACAGTATAATGTTCCAAAACTGTTTTCACTTTTCTGTGACATTAGAGGAACAAAGAACAAATATTGCTTTGACAATATGGATTTCATACTACTTTTCTTCTTAGCTGTGTTGTTCCTGGAAACACTTAGTATTACTCAAGATCACTGGGCAGCCATTCAAGGTGTCCTTGAAATCCTGTCCTTCTTGTACAGAGCTTCTAAACTCAGAATCCTGTTAAAGTCTAAGTCTGATCTTTTCATCTAAAATGCAATATTCATTTAATAGGAAATATCTAATCAACAAATACATTATTTGATCATAATTTTACAGAGTAAAATTCCTGTAGTACTGTCTAGTACATCTGCAATGTATTAAGAAAAAAAATAAACAAAACTAAGATTACCTTAACCCAGAGGCAAATAATTACTGTACTAAATATATAAAATGTGTGTGTGTACATAAAGTACATAAAATATCAGTAAGAATCACCGCTTCTTGGCAAGTTTAGTAAGGCCATATAAAGATGCGAATGAATTGCCTGTCTAGTAATTTTCAAAGCACATCTGCTACATTAAAAAGTTGGTGTATGAAGAAAAACTTTTATGTAAGTGAAAACAGTCTTAGAGGGGAGGTCTCTTGTAAAATTTTCTACCAGAGAAACTAATGGGATTGTTCAGTTTTTGAAAGTTAATGATGTTTTTGTTAAAAGACAGCAGCTGTGTTTGGTTCTTTTCTGTTGAAGATGTGTGCTGTTGTCTTGTCTAAACTAGACAGACATCCAGTTGCAGGACAGTGATTACATACAGTACATCCAGAGATGCTTCTCCTTCAGTCATTGTACTGTGCAATGACTAGAGCCTTTTGCCAGGATGTTGTGTCATCAGATGGCTACCAATAATTATTAAGTGTTTCAACCCTCAACTGGCCAGCCCCTACTCATTTCCTCCTGGCTGCCAGCTCAACTCCTCCCTCTTAGTCAAAATCTGACAAGAAGCTTTCTCTGCCGCCTCACACAGTCTTTGGACTGCCTCACAGCCCCATGGCTGTCAATAGCTTCCTGGCTGATTGTGCTGGAAAGCCTGTACATCCCACCTCGACTGGGTACAACCATGTCTGCCAGCCTTCATCTCTGCAATTCTGCACCAGATCTTTTTAGCATTCAGATTTTCTCTGAAATGCCTCATCATACACCCTTCCTCACACGGCACTGTAAGCTCCACCAGGATGATCTTCTTTCCTTCTGGAAAGAACAGGACTGCATCAGGTCTTTGGGTGGTATGGACAATATCTGGGAACTGAAGCCTTCTCTTCTGGTCTACCCTAAGTTTCCATATGTGGGCTGACTGCAGCAGACTTGGCCTAGTTTTTTTGGGCCTTGGTGGCTCCGCTCCCTCCTTAACAAAAGTTACTGTATTACAGGTGGTGGCTTGTTCTTGCGTTACCTGGTCCTCTCTTGCTCTAAGATGACAGCAAGTACGGTCAGTACTTTGTCATGTCGCCATCAGTATCTGCCCTGGGCCAGAGTGATCTTGCATCCTGTCAAGATGTGTGCTATGGTTCCTTTTTGGCCACAGAGCTTGCACACTGGGTCATTTCTCATTTCCCATCTGTATAGGTTCACAAGGGTTGGGAGGCTGCCATGGACGACGCTCAGTTGGCAGGAGATCCGAAATGGTTCAAGCCTCCACAGGTCAGCACATGTCACTTTCCTCTTGGAGAAGCTCCATCTTGTCCAAGCTCCCTGGAATCCTAGCTCCACAGATTTGCTTTCCTCCACTCTTCCTCTAGGTCTTTTATTTCCGCCTAAACCATAGCTCTTCTTTCCTGTGGGTTGGGGTTCCCCCACCTTTGGAAGCGGGTCATACCCAGCCCTTGCCTTCCCATGTATGATGCTCCAATGATGTCCTTGAACTTACGGTTCACTTTTGCTTGGGCCAGAGATGCTGAGGCCTCCCACTTTCATTCTGACCTGATTTTTATTCCAGCTTCTCTGACCTTGTTGTCTTTAGGTCCCTGAAGATCATGGCCACCATGCACTTCACTATTTGGAACTCCTTAACCAGGGATGAGAGAGGGAGCTGTAGTTTCCCAGATCTGATGTACACCCCGACTGATGTGAAGCTTGGGAGGATTCCAAGCCACCTTCTTAGGTGTATGTTGATCTTGCGGTGTTGATACAGCAATGGTTTGAACTTCCCTATCCTCTGCTTCCTTCTCAGTGGTGGGAACATTGGTGTGGTCCCTTAATGACTCGTCATACCACTTTCCCAAATATTTGATGGAATTATCCTTGATGGATGGGATGATTTTACCTTGTATGACCAGATTAAACTTACCAGAGATGTTGCCCTTCCTAATAATCATGCACCATGATTTTCTCATCTTAAGTCATTCTACCCCATGTTGCTACCTTGTCAAGCTTCGTTAGGACCCACCTTGCCTGTACATGGGATGATGTTGTGATTGTAAGGTCATCCATATAACCCCTGGTCACTGGCTGTCGGACCCCTGAGTCCATCATTGGGCCTCTGGTTTTCTTTTCCCTTGCTTTGATGATTAGGTTCATGCTCATGACAAACAGAATGGGGGAGTCTGTACAACCAGTGACAATCTCTATCTCAAGGTGCTGCCACTGAGTGATGTAGTCCTTCATCTCAAAATGGAGCTTGAGCTCTTCAAGATAGCTGCTGATCATTCCCTTGATGTGATCTAGGATGTGATAATGATTCACAGCTGTCCTGATTCAATCATAGTAATGGACCCATAGGCATTAGACAAGTTTAGCCAGACAACGGTTAGGCCACCTCTCTTTGACCTGGCTTTGTGTATCATCTGGTTTAGGACTCCTATGTGTTCCAGACATACCGCAAATCCTGGGATCCCTCCCTTTTGGATGGAGGTGTTAACGTATCCATTTTTAACCATGTAGTATATGGACAGTCTCTTTGCCAACACTGAAAAGAAAATCTTACATTCAGCACCAAGTTGAGAAATGGTCCTGAATTTGCTTATGCTTAGTGAGGCTTCCTTTTTAGGGACAAAGCACCCTTCTGCCTTTTGCCAGCTTGATGGACTTGTGCCTTTTTTCCAGATCATCTTATGCAGCTTCCATAACCACTGGAGAAGCTTTGGGCACTTCTTGTACACCCTGTAGGGTATACCGCCGGGGCCTGGGACAGAAGCTGCTTGAGCCTTTTTAACCACTTCCCGGACCTCCTTCCAGGTTAGTTCACTGATGTTGAGCCTGATGGTGGGGGGCTCGGCCATGCCAATTTCTGGATTTTCTTCTAGGAGAAGACAGCTGTGTCGATCACAATGCTATCCTTTAGATCCTTTAGAAATGCTACCACATATTCTTTGGTACTACTCAGGCTCCCAGATTTTGCTTCTCCCAGGAGGGACCTGGTGAAGTTCCAAGGGTCCTTTATGAACTGGGGCCTCTGCTTCTCCTCCTTGCTCAGCTTCCTTATCCTTTCTGCCCTTAGTCTCCTGAGGCATTCCCAAAGACTGCTTGTGAGCTCCTTTCGCTTCCTTTTTCTCAGTGCTGCTTATCTTATACCTCTTACACAGGGCTTGACATTAACTTTTTGGCCACTATGGCTAGTGATTTTCCAAAGTTACTAGCCACCAGTGTTGGGCAAGTTACTAAAAAATAGTAAGTAATTACAGTTACTAGTTACTTCTTTTCAAAAGTAATTGAGTTACTTTGTCAATTACTGCATGATTAAAGTAATTGGAAAAGTAACTTTCACAGTACTTTTAAATCCATACTTAAATCATCTTGCACACATGGCAAGAAAATTTAATTAATGTATTACATTACAGGCTTATTAATGGCAGGCTGAAAGCAGACTGTTTCAGAAGAGCTTCACAGTATTTTTTTAATGTTGGTGTTACTGTACATATGGCAGTGTGTGGGACATAAAGCAGAGTTGCCAACTTTTCAGAAAAGGTTGGAGTGAGATTTAGAGGGAATTGTGCAAGGGGGAGACTGGGGCATAGGGGTGGAGTGAGCATGCAGGTGCACAATACACATAAAGTTATTTTTTTCAATACATACACTTCTTTACCTCAGTTTTAGAACATGTTCAATCTGCTTTATCCTGCCTTGAGAGCTCTTACTGTGGGAAAAATCCAAAGAAAATCAACACGATATTGCCAGTGCAAGTAATTTCTTCATTTTGGAGTGAGAAATAGGGTTTGTGGAGTAAGAGAGAGAAAAAGAGTGGCACTCACTCCAAAAGAGTGAGAGTTGGCAACACTTCATAAAGCTGTTTATGTTTATCTTACCTTTATGTTATGGATTAATCCAATGTGCAGTTCAGTGGTCCAAAGAAAAAGTTCATTATCCACAGTCCAAACATCTGCTGTGAGAGAGACATGATTCAGTCCCTCAAATTCCTTTTAGAGATCAAAATCCATTTTTGAATAATCTTTATCCAGGTAGCAAGTAAATGCATTTTAGCTTCAGTGGATCACAGTCCAGTTATCTGATAGAGACTGTCAACACATCTTCATTCTGTAATGATGTATCTGGCAATCAGTCGGTTTAATTTTTGCTGGGTCACAAACTGTCCAGATGCACATCTGTGCTTGAAAGCCAGCCGTAGGTGTTGAGATAAGACTATTTCCACTTTACATCCTGCTGTGGCAGTTCAGATAGTAGATCCACTTCACAGTGTTAGTTGTTAGCATAGCTAGCCGTTACTTAGCACTAGCTTTGTTGGAGCTTGTTGCTGATTGCAATAGGTCTCAACCGGCACTTAGCTTGCAACCCACTAATATGCTTTTGTCCTTAACCACGACAAAGGAAAAATAATCTGTCTATTTCCACAACAGAAAGTAGCTTCATCTTTTCTTCCATTCAGTAATGAAGACTCAGGTTCTTTGCAACAGGTCACACTGACTGACATCTCAGATATGGTAGGGTCAGTTTGTATATTCATTTATTTGTGCTAAAAATATCCATCCATCCATCCATCCATCTTCTACCGCTTTTCCGGAGGTCCGGGTCGCGGAGGCAGCAGTTCAGGCAGAGAAGTCCAGACTTCCCTCTCCCCAGCCACCTGCTCCAGCTCTTCAGAGAGGATACCAAGGTGTTCCCAGACCAGCTGGGAGACATAGTCACTCCACCGAGTCCTTGGTCTGCCCCGGAGTCTCCTCCCAGTGGGATGTGCCTGAAACACCTCAAGTGGGAGGCGTCCAGGAGGCATCCTAATCAGATGCCCATACCACCTCAACTGACTCCTTTCAATGTGGAGGAGCAGTGGTTCTACCCTGAGCCTCTCCCGGATGACTGAGCTCCTCACCTCATCTCTGAGGGAGAGTCTGGCAATCCTATGGAGAAAGCTCATTTCAGCCGCTTGTATCCGCGATCTTGTTCTTTCGGTCATTACCCAAAGCTAAAAATATGTGTCCATATTAATAAAACAGTAACAAGTAATGCATCTGATCAAATTTCAGTAACTGTACTGCATTACTGAAACAGTAATTTCATTACACAGCACGTTACTGCGAAAGTAGTGGTGTAACAGTAACTCCCAACACTGCTAGCCACACAGCCTTTTCATTAGCCACAATTTTGTGGTTGAAAAATTATGTTTAATATGACTATGGCATGCTAAATTTTACTTGAACTAAATTTACAACCCTTTTAAATGTAAATGACTCTTATGCACTGCCCTGGATTATTAAGAGGACTTACTGGGGCCCCTTGTTGTTGTTGTTGTTGTTGTTGTTGTTTGCTAATTTTGCCATGCCCAATGTTTATTGGAAGGTTTGTTTTGGCATATCAACTTTTTATTTGTTGAGGTGTACATCTGTGCCGCCTGCTTAATTTAATTGGTTAAGAATTGGCATTTGGCCTGATTAACGTTGGACATAGGCCGGTAGTGAATCTGTGGATGAATGAATGAATGAATGAATGAATGAATGAATGAATGAATGTATGACAGCGGCGTCCAAAAGAGAAAAAAGAAGAAAGAAAAACAGGAACATGAGAAGGTTTTTTTTTTTTTTTTTTAAAAAAGACTCCTAAAATGACAGGATTTTTTAAAAGTTGTGATATAGCCACAAGATGTTTGTCAAACTGTTAGCATTGCAGATGCTAACACGGGACGCACCATCGGAGCCGCTGTCTGAAGACCCATCAAGTCATCCACACCAGGAATACTGATCCAGAAAAGGATGCTGATATTGGAGCATCTCAACAGTCCTACAAACTGCAGAAACGATTTTTTTCTCCAAGTGCCATTTCAATTGCAAACTTCCAAATGGTGAGTACATTTCAAGACAATGACTTCTATATTCTCCCTCCACCAGTGGCGGGTCTAGAAAATTTTTCATGGGAGGGGGCAGGGGGGCACATTCTCAGAAAAGGGTGGCACATTAAAATAGCATAAATCAAAAATGATCGACATCTCTGGAGTCGAAGTATTAACAAACTTTATCAATAACCATACGGTTTGTTTATTAAGGAGTCTTTTTTCCAGTTGGAATGTCCTGTTCTGATATAAAGGGTGCTTCAGAAGCACTGGGAAGGGAAAACCAAGCAAAGCTGTATGCACAGTCCCAACTTTGAGTACTCAAGCCATGGGTGCTGTGTGTTCCATGTTCAGGGGAAGGTCCTCTTTCTGTCACCTTGGATCATTCCAGCATGCCTTCAGCTGTGGTTGCTCTGGCCCATCTGCTGGATACTGGGACATATCTGAATGGAGAAAAAGGAATCACTTGTATAGCTACAAATGATACAATTGCTAATTTACAACAGTATCTATTAAGTCACAATAGCAATGTTGTTAAATTCTTCATTGTGAACTTCAGCTAGGTATCATTTTTTTATAATAATGAATAATTATTATTAAAGTTTTTCAATACTTTCCTTATCAGTTTCAATGAAATAATAAATGTTAAATACCCTGTATCTGAGTCGTGTGGCATATGAAGAATATGGAGCCTCTTCTGTATCACTCCCACTACAGTTTTGGGTGAAATGTGCAAACACTTCTTTATTGACATCTTGTTCACACTGGCCCCTACCAGGTTCAGCATCTGGTTACATAATGAAATATTCCATTATTGCATCTACAAGATAGTAGTAGTTGAAAACGGAAACATCAAATCATGCTGTAGAAAGAAAAAAACATCTCTTGAGTGGAGGCAGTTTTGTAAATAAAATATTGTACTTTTACTGGAATCCATTTACCAAGAAGAAACATTACTTTTACTTTTTAAGTACATTACTGAGTTACTTCTGATTTCGAAAGGGTTTATATATATATATATATATATATATATATATATATATATATATATATATATATATATATATATATATACAGGGCTGCACGGTGGCGCAGTGGTTAGCACTGCGGCAGCACAGTTTACCCTTGGCCGGGGGATTGTGGGGATCGTGGGATCGTGGGTTCGATCCCAGCCCCCGACCAACAGTGATCTGTGTGGAGTTTGCATGTTCTCCCCGTGTTGCGTGGGTTTACTCCGGGATTTCTCCGGTTTCCTCCCACATGCCAAAAACATGCATGTTAGGTTAATTGGCTGTTCTAAATTGTCCCTAGATATTTGTTTCCTATAGGCCCTTAGAATAGAGGGTTAGTATTAATGAAAGCGCTTTGAGTGGTCTTTGTGACTAGAAAAGCGCTATATAAGTGCAGGTTAGTTAGTTAGTAGTTAGTAATAACTTGTTCTTAACAGAAAGGACCGGACAAAATAATAGGCAACCGACAGAAATAACCTTAGACATTTTAATGACTGTATTTAGGTTAATTTAAATCAGAACAGAAATCACTGTTCTTTTGTTCTGGATTAGCAAATATTTAATTTATTACTGTCTACTGCTTTGTTGTATGAATTATATTAGAGAGTACGTGTGTATATTTTGCATTTTATTTTCACGTAGTGGTAATTATTTTCAGATAAACACATTGAAGATAAAAAAAAAAAACTTACAAGGAAATAAACTATAAATTCACAAAAAAAAGCTGCAAAAGAATGAGAGAAACACCACAAATGTATGAAGGAAAATGTTGCAAAATTATCATTAAAAAAATCTAACTAAAAGTAACACATTTATGACAAAACAGTCAATTTTTTTGAGGAAAAAAGAAATTTTTGATTTAAAAAGTCATAAATTCACAAGAAAAAGGATTCAGTTTGAAGCGCAACATCTGACAAATTTATCAGAATAAAGTCTCAAATATACATGAAAACTTTACAGCCTTTTTGGTTATCTTATACTTGAACAGGTTTCACTTCTACTATGGGCTTTATCAGGGTCTGTAATAATTATTTGGTCACACATGACGCTCATAGCATAAGGCTTGGTTATAATATAACAGAGACATCCACAAATGCATATTTTACTGCTTTCTTGGGATCTCAGATTAGGTTTAGGGATCTCTGCTGCACATTACCTGAACCCAGCACTATAGTAATTAAGAGGGTTTCATAAAATTAAGAGACTTTTACTTGAATACAATTTTTTTAACTAATGTCTGCTGTTTGCCTACCATTAATAATCACAAAAACAAACTAATTTGGAGAGGAGAAAACAGTGCTGGCAGCTCACAGGACTCTATTTATGTATGGGGAAAAGTTACGTATGTTAGAGTAAAATCTAGAAGTGTTGCTACCAGCCCATACTGGGTTTACTACAGCCAGTATTTCAACTTTTGGCCAAACAAGATGCTGCGTTTTTATTTCTCGACTTGGCTTCTGTGTTAACATGTTACTGCTAGCATTAGCTGTGTACAGTGGTGTGAAAAAGTGTTTGCCCCTTCCTGATTTCTCATTTTTTTGTATGCTTGCCACACTTAAATGTTTCAGATCATCAAGCAAATTTAAATATTTGACAAAGATAACACCCCTCATGGATCGTTACCTTATTGTGGTGGGGGGTTTGCGTGCCCTAGTGATCCCAGGGGCTATGTTGTCCAGGGCAATTTACCTCTGGTAGGGGCACCCAAGATAAACTGGTCCTGGGTGAAGGGCCAGACTAAGAACGATCCAACTGACTCTCATGATGAATGTTAGAACAAGGATTCAGTGTACCCCACCTGGTATGGGGTTACCGGGGCCCCATCCTGCAGCCAGGCCTGGGGGAGGGGCTCGATGGCTAGTGCCTGGTAGCCGGGTTTCTGCCCATGGGACCTGGCTGGGCTCAGCCCGAAGGAGTTACATGGGTCCGCCCTGCAGTGGGCTCACCACCTGCAGGAGGGACCATGGGGGTCCGGTGCTATGTAGATCAGGTAGCGGTCGAAGGCAGAGACCTTGGCGGTCTGATCCCAGGCTTTCTAAACTGGCTTTTGGGACATGGAATGTCACCTCTCTTGTGGGGAAGGAGCCTGAACTGGTGCGTGAGATTGAGCGATACCGGCTAGATATAGTCGGCCTCACCTCAACACACAGCTCTAGTTCTGGAACCAGTCTTCTGGAGAGGGGGTGGAGCTTGGTCTACTCTGGAGTTGCTTTGGGTGAGAGGCGACGAGCAGGAGTGGGTATTCTTGTAACCCCCCCCCATCGTGCTGCCTCAATATTGGAGTTTTCCCCAGTGGATGAAGGGATTGTTTCCCTGCACCTTTGGGTTGGGAAACGGGTCCTGACCCCCATTTGTGCCTATGCACCAAATGATGGTTCAGAGTACCCATCCTTTTTGGAGTCTGTGACTGGGGTGCTGGAGGGTGCTTCCCTTGGAGACTCCATTGTCCTACTGGGGGACTTCAATGTGCACGTAGGCAACAACAGTGAAACCTGGAGGGGGAGGGGGTGATTGGGAGGAACGGCCTGCCTGATCTTAACCTGAGTGGTGTTCAGTTATTGGACTTCTGCACTAACCACAGTTTGTCCATAATGAACACCATGTTCAAGCATAAGGGTGTCTATATGTGCACCTGGCACCAGGACACCCTAGGTCACAGGTCAATCAATCAATCAATCAATCAATCAATCAATCAAACTTTATTTGTATAGCAATTTTAAAACATTTGTTGTTGTGCAAAGTGCTTTACATAGATAAAAACAATTGACACATTTAATTACATATTTTACATGATACAGCCCCACCCCTTCCAACCCTCCCATAAACATACCCACAAACACAACACACAGGCACATACATCACCCCTTACTTCTCTTACACACATATAAAATAAAGGAGACATTGCTCGGCACTGAGGCACCATGTGAAGGAGCAACCATCCTGAGGAAACACTGGAGCTAAAACACATAAATACAAAATAAAACTAAGAACACAAAGAGCAAAGGGAACTAAAGACCCATACTTAGAAACTGAGCTAAGAACACATCATAATAAGAAAATCTAAAATCAAATGGAGCTAAGAAGAATGTAAAAACAATGGAACATAAATGACTACTTCAATAATAGTTAAACGGTTTGTTAAAAGCCAAAATTTAAAAAGGTACAAAAAGAACTAAGAACACATAAAAACAGGAACTAAAAAACCCATATTAAAAAAAAGAAAAATGAACTAAATCGATGATCGATTTTGTTATTGTGTGATGAGACCTGTCAAGTGATCACCACCTGGTGGTGAGTTGGATCCAATGGCAGGGGAGGATGCCATTCAGACCTGGTAGACCCAAACATACAGTGAGGGTGTGCTGGGAATGTCTGGCTGAGGCCTCTGTCCGGGGGGTCTTCAACTCCCACCTCTGGAAGAACTTCAACCACATTCCAAGGGAGTCTGGAGACATGGAGTCTGAATGGGCCATGTTCTCCACTTCCACTGTTGAAGTGGCTGCCCAGAGCTGTGGCCGCAAGGTCGTCGGTGCATCTTGTGGTGACAACCCCCTAACCAAGGGGTGGACACCAGTGGGGAGGGGGGCCATTAAGCTAAAGAAGGAGTCCTATTGAGCTTGGTTGGCTTGTGGGACTCCCAAAGCAGCTGATGTGTACCGGCAGGCCAAGCGGAGTGCAGCTAGGGTGGCTGCTGAAGCAAAAACTTGGGTGTGAGAGGAGTTCGGTGAGGCCATGGAACCAGACTTTCAGTCGGCCTTGAAAAGATTCTGGTAAACTGTCCAACGGCTCAGGAGGGGGAAACAGCCCCCTGTCCCACATTGTGTATGGTGCAGATGGGGCACTGCTGACTTTGACTGGGGATATTGTTGAGTGGTGGAAGGAATACTTCGAGGATCTCCTCAATCCCACTGACACACCTTCCACAGAGGAAACAGGGCTTGTGGACAAGGGAGACAATTCACCCATCACAGGGGCTGAGGTTGCCAAGGTGGTTAAAAAGCTCCTTGGTGGCCAGGCCCTGGGAGTGGATGAGATTTGCCCAGAGTACCGCAAGGCTTTGGATGTTGTAGGGCTGTCATGGTCGACACGCCTCTGCAGCATTGCGTGGAGGTTGGCGACAGTGCCTTTGGCATAGCAAACCAGGGTGGTGGTTCCTCTCTTCAGAAAAGGGGACCAGAGGGTGTGCTCCAACCTTAGAGGGATCACACTCCTCAGCTTCCCTGGGAAGTTCTATGCCAAGGTACTGGAGGGGAGGCAAGGCAAGGCAAGTTTATTTGTATAGTACATTTTGTGTACAAGACAATTCAAAGTGTTTTACATAGAAAAACATTAAAGCATAAGAGCAAGTTGCAAAAAGAATACCTAAGAATTAAAAAGCAAACTCAGAAGTAAATTAAAGAAAAACAAAACCAGGCTAAAATAAAATGTGACAGAATTAAAAAATTTACAGTGCATTGTAGGAGATTGACAATTGTTCTACTGAAAGGCCATGGCAAATAGGAGAGTTTTTAACCTGGATTTGAAGCAGCTGAGAGTTTCAGCAGCCCTGATGCTTTGTGGGAGTTTGTTCCATATGTGAGGGGCATAAAAACTAAAAGCTGCCTTACCATGTTTTGTTCTAACTCTGGGCATAGATAGTAGGCTTGACCCTGATAATCTGAGGGCTCTTGGTGGTTCATAATGGACTAGCAGATCTGAATTGTATTTTGGCCCTATACCATTCAGAGTTTTATAAACCAACAGCAGTATTTTTAAGTCAATTCTTTTACAGACAGGAAGCCAATGTAAAGATTTGAGAACTGGAGTTATATGATCTACTTTCTTGGTCTTAGTGAGGACTCGAGTTGCAGCATTCTGAACCAACTGCAGCTACCTGATGGACTTTTTAGGTAGAGTCCAGTCGTTGGTCGAACCTCAGATTAAGGAGGAGCAATGTGGTTTTTGTCCTGGGCATAGCACATCGGACGAACTCTTTAACCTCTTGAGAATCTTCAAGGGTTCGTGGGAGTTTGCCCAACCAATTTACATGTGTTTTGTGGACCTGGAGAAGGCATTTGACTGCGTCCCTCGTGGTTTTTTGTGGGGGATGCTTTGGGAGTATGGGGTATCGGGCTTGTTGTTACAAGCTATCTGGTCTCTGTACGACCGATGTGAGAGTTTGGTTCATATTGCCAACACTCGGTCGGACTCATTCCCAGTGAGAGTTTAACTCCACCAGGGCTGCCCTTTGTCACCGATCCTATTCATAATTTTTATGGACAGGATTTCTAGGTGCTGCAAGGGAACCGAAGGTGTCATGCTTGGTGACCACAGGATCTCACCTGTGTTGTTTGCAGATGATTTTGTCCTGCTGGCTTCATCCAGTAATGAACTACAGTTCTTACTGGGACGGTTTGCCACTGAGTGTGAAGCGGCTGAGATGAGAATCAGCACCTCCAAGTCCAAGTCCATGGTCCTCAGCCGGAAAAAGGTGGATTGTCCTCTGCGGGTTGGGGACAAGCTCCTGCCCCAAGTGGAGGAGTTGAAGTATATTGAGGTCTTATTCACAAGTGAGGGGAGAATGGAGTGAGAGATTGACAGATGGATCGGATCAGCATCTGCAGTGATGCGGACGTTGTACCGGTCTGCTGTGGTGAAAAGGGAGCGAAGCTCAAAGGCAAAGCTGTTGATTTACCGGTCAATCTACATTCCTACCCGCACCTATGGTCACGTGCTTTGGGTAATGACTGAAAAAATGAGATCGTGGATGCAAGCGGCTGAAATGAGCTTTCTTCATAGAATTGCTGGACTCACCCTTAGAGATAGGGTGAGGAGCTCAGTCATCCGGGAGACGGTCAGAGTAGAACCGCTGCTCCTCCACATTGAAAGCAGCCAGTTGAGGTGGTTTGGGCATCTGATCAGGATGCCTCCTGGATACCTCCCACTTGAGGCGTTTCAGACATGTCCCACTAGGAGGAGACCCTGGGGCAGACCCAGGAGTCACTGGAGAGACTACGTCTCCCAGTTGGTCTGGGAATGCCTTGGTGTCCCCTCTGAAGAGCTGGAGCAGGTGGCTGGGGAGAGGGAAGTCTGGGCCTCTCTGCTTGAACTGCTGCCTCCACAACCCGGACCTCTGGAAAAAGCGGTAGAAGATGGATGGATGGATGGATGGACAAAGATAACACAAGTAAACACAAAATGCAGTTTTTAAATGAAGGTGTTTATTATTAAGGGTCAAAAAAATCCAAACCTACATGGCCCTGTGTGAAAAAGTGATGGCCCCTCCTGTTAAAACATAAATTAACTGTGGTTTATCACATCTTTGGAAAGCTGAGTTCAATTTCTCTAGCCACACCCAGGCCTGATTACTGCCACACCTGTTCTCAAACAAGAAATTGCTTGAATAGGACCTGCCTGACAAAGTGAAGTAGACCAAAAGATCCTCAAAAGCTAGACATCATGCTGTGATCCAAAGAAATTCAGGAACAAATGAGAAACAAAGTAATTGAGATCTATCAGTTTGGAAAAGGTTATAAAGCATTTCTGAAGCTTTGGGACTCCAGCAAACCACAGTGAGAGCCATTATACACAAATGGTGAAAACATGGAACAGTGGTGAACCTTCCCAGGAGTGGCCAGCCGACCCAAATTACCCCAAGAGCACAGCAACGACTCATCCAAGGGGTCACAACATCCATAGAACTGCAAGCCTCACTTGCCTCAGTTAAGGTCAGTGTTCATGACTCCACCATAAGAAAGAGACTGGACAAAAATGGCCTGCGTGGCAGAGTTCCAATACAAAAACCACTGCTGTGTCATGATCTGAGCATGGGGGATTTCGCCGTGCTCAGTCTCATTACCTTTTTTTTTTTTTTCATATTTGTATAGTGTTGTATTTTTGAGTTCTAGTTCCTGTTATTTTTTCCTTCATTGGTTTTCACATATTGTTTCTTAATGTGACTTATTTTCCTGTTTACATTCATTGTAGTGTTGTTATTTACACATTTGGGTTTACTTGTATTTTTTCCTTCAGTCTTTATTTGGCACTTCGGGGTTTTACCTTGGTTGTATGTGGTGCTGCTGTCAAGCTGTCGGCCCCGTCTTCTCTCCTCATGACTCATAGCTGATTGTAACCACTTCCACCTCCAGCCCGCTCTTGTGATTCACATCTGATGGCATTTGTGATAATTGTTTGCATGCCTACTTAAGGACTGTCTGTTTATTCATTTGTTGCCGGAGTCTCATCAAGGAGTCCTATTCCTGTTCCCGTCAGTACCATGTCTCATTCTGACATTTCTTCTATCCTACTCTCAGTTCCGTCTGTTTGTAAGTTTTATTTTGTGCACTGTTGGACTTAGGTTTTTCATTAAATTACCACAAACTGCAGTTCAGCATTTGGGTCTCTCCTCTCTGCCCCACAGGGGCCAATTCATGACATGCTGAGCAAAAAGAACATAAAGGCTTATCTCAGTTTTGCCAGAAAACATCTTGATGATTCCCAAGACTTTTGGGAAAATACTCTGTGGACTGGCGAGACAAAAGCTGCACTTTTTGGAAGGCCTGTTTCCCATTACATCCGGAGTAAAAGTAACACAGCATTTCAAAAAAAGGAACATCATACCAGCAGTAAAATATGGTGGTTGTAGTGTGATGGTCTGGGGCTGTTTTGCTGCTTCAGGACCTGGAAGACTTGCTGTGGTAAATGGAACCATGAATTCTGCTGTCTACCACAAAATCCTGAAGGAGAATGTCTGGCCATCTGCTCGTGATCTCAAGCTGAAGCGCACTTGGGTTCAGCAGCAGGACAATGATCCTAAACACACCAGCAAGTCCACCTCTGAATGGCTTAAGAAAAACAAAATGAAGACTTTGGAGTGGCCTAGTCAAAGTCCTGACCTGAATCCGAGACACTGTGGCATGACCTTAAAAAGGTGGGTTCATGCTCGAAAACCCCCCATTGTGGCTGAATTACAACAATTCTGCAAAGATGAATGGGCCAAAACTCCTCCACAGCGCTGTAAAAGAGTCATTGCCAGTTATCGCAAATGCTTGATTGCAGTTGTTGCTGCTAAGGGTGGCCCAACCAGTTATTAGGTTTAGGGGGCAATCACTATGTCACACAGGGCCATGTAGGTTTGGATTTTTTTTCCCCCCCTTAATAATAAACACCATTTAAAAATTGTATTTTGGGTTTACTTGTGTTATCTTTGTCTAATATTTAAATTTGTTTGATGATTTGAAACATTTAAGTGTGACAAACATACAAAAAAATGAGAAATCAGGAAGGGGGCAAACACTTTTTCACACCACTATATCTCAGGACATATGTCTTATGTCGGTAAAACGAGGGTCAATGACGAGAAAGAATGTAGAATTGAACACGACTTTATTGTGGACTCACACTTATTACACAGTCGCTGCCGCTGGAGAGGAGGCCAAAGAGACCGTCCTTCTTCCGCACAGCCCTCTTATACTCCGGGTGGCGGCAAAACCGGAAAGGTGGAGCCACCACCCGTGTCACACCATGATTTGTCCTAAGAACAACACAACACCCCCCCCTTCAAAATTGTCCAAAAGATACACACAATTAAGACCCTCCCCAATTTGGAACCTGAAACATGTTTTAACTCAAACAGAAACAATTAAGGCCTAACCATGCACACAAAACAACTATGGCTAGGGGGAACAGGTGGACTACCATTCCACCCCCACATGGCCAGACAGATTATTCTGCCATCTCTGCTACAATATACTCCATTGAACAAAAAAAAATCTGCCGTGTTCCTATCATAAAACACCAAAATAATCCCATTAACAAATCCAACATACAACTTAATTATTTCTCACATCAACACCATGCAATAAACACATCACCCCAAACATCAGTCTGCCCCAGCAGAGGAACCACCCGCCGGAAAACCATCCAATGGCTCCCCTCCGGTGCACCTTCTTCTCTTCATGCCCAGGGATGGCTCGCGCTGCAGCCCAAACACCACCTTCTTCTGCTTGGCGCGCCGCAGCACATTGGGATGCCGCCATGAGCCACCAGATAGCTGAAGGTAGCCATCCTCCCAAACAGCCACTAACTACAGCCGCCCTTGGCCATCTTGTCATTTCCGTTCGCCTCAAACCCCTCTTGCCCGGGCTCCCTCTATGGGTCGGGCTACATCAGCGACCCCCAGAGGAGCCCGACTCGGCTTCCAGTGTCCCTGAGTGGCATGTCGTTTTACTGTGCCAGCCGGTCCTGCCCCACTCGCTTTTATTTTTGCCACTGGCGTCACCGTTGTGACCCCCTGCTCTCCGGTCCCTTCCAGTCAAAATCCGGGAGCAGAATGGGCCCTCCACGCGGTGCCACCCACCATCATGGGCATCCCACCGTGCCGCCCAGCTCCCTCAATTAGGGTTGCTTGGGCGCTGTCACCGGGACCCCAAACGATAGCCCTGAATGGAATTGGTCCAGCACATTGTCCAGATTACTAAGCAAAGGTTCGTCCCACACAGCTTTGTCCATCATTCGTGGAATCGGCTAGTCCCACAGACCACAGTCCTACCACTCTTCTCCAACCCGAGACTGTGAGAAGGAACTCCACACAGTTTCCTAATCCAACACCGATGTCATCGCTCCCGTGTCAACCAGCAATGGTACCGTCACCCCGTCCAACTCCACCATGCAGAAAGAACAGCCTTTGTCACTTGGGGATACTCTGCAAACAACCGTGGGAGGCAAAGTGGGGAGATCCTCTATGTGTCTCAGATCCCCTCGCTTGAACCTGTAACATGCCCTGGCGAAATGATGCAAGAGTCCGCACGTGCCGCACCGTCGTCCTCTTGCCAAACACCCTCTAGCCTTACAACAGTGCTTGGCGGACCCACAACCCAAACTTATCTTCACAGCAGTAGCGTACTCCTCCTTATCTTCCATGCTATCATCACTGTCTGGGTCCACAGCCTGCACCGCTGACTGTGATTCAAATTGGCGGAGTGTAGCTCTCTCGTCGAGGTCATGTGATAATTTGTCCACTGCTTCACACTGCTGAGCTCTCTCAATAGCCATGGCTAATGTCAGTTCGCCGGATGTGTGAGGAGCCTCGACCATGCCGCCGAGCAAAGCGTGGGGTTCGCCAACTAGTCACGGACCATCTCTTCCTCCAGTGCTCCAAACTGGCAGTCCCTGGCCAGCTGACACAGATCCGCAACATACCGCTGCACTGAATCGCCGGTCCGCTGGCGGTGCTGCCGAAACTGAATCCTCCAGACGATGACGTTCTCAGGGGTGGGAAAATGATGTGCTATTAGCTCAACCACGTCGTCAAAGCTATCGCTGTCACCCAAGGTACTAAGGATGTGTTGTCCCTCCATACCTAAATTGTGAACCAACACTGCTCGTGCTTGTAACTTCTCCAGTTCACCGGGGTTCAATGCTACCAAATAATTCTGGAATGCGGTGAATCACCGGAAACCTCCAAAAATGGCCGAATATTAGCGACTCCACCGTCCATGCTTTTATCCTCATTGCCAAATGTTATGTCAGTAAAACGAGGATCAATGACGAGACTGAATGTAGAACTGAACACGACTTTATTGTGGACTCACACTTATTACACAGGCGCTACCGTCAGGCAGAGAGGAGGCCAAAGAGACTGTCCCTCTTTCGCACAGCCATCTTATACTCCTGGTGGTGGCGGAACCGGAAAGGTGGAGCCACCACCTGTGTCACACCTTAATATGTCCTAAGAACAACACAACAATATGATCAAACTTTAATAGTCACGGCAGATCTTAGCTTCCCATAACTTCTTACATTAAAGGTTATACAATGTGCACGCACGCACGCACGCACACACGCACACACACACACACACACACACACACACACACACACACACACACACACACACACACACAAAGGTTTACAAGGGAAAGTTTGCCTTTATTAGCTTCTCCCGGCTTTGGCTGCTGCCTGACTATTCCCTTCTGCCGTAGAGGCTCCTCCCCAGTGCGGAGTAGGTCTATGTCAAGTGCAGCACAACCAAAACAGTCAGAGGAATGACTGCAGATGTCTGTTAACATTTTCATAAATAATACAGTCTTAATTAAAGTGCTGTAATGTTTTACTTTTGGTTAAAAAGGAAACTCAGAGTTACAAACTGCTTGTAGAGAATTAATACTGACAGGCTCAATGACCTATCACATTCCAGCTCAGCTAGGGTGGCACTTAGAATGGCCAATGAGATAGTAATGGTGGCCGGTACTACCCCGGCCACCCTGGTGGCCCCACCCCTGTCCTCCATGGCTGTTTGTATTGTTTTGCCTGCGGCATATACAATTTTTTTTTTCCCACTAAGCTGAGTTCACTCTATAGCATTTGGACCGACTTTTACAGTTGTGTTGAAAAATCAGAGAAAGTAGTCCGGAGTGGTGGCTCAGTTGGTAGAGCATCCGCCCCACATCCGGGAGGCAGGGGTTCAAATCCCGGCCGGGTCATGCCGAAGACCATATAAAAGTGGAACTTCCTGCCATCCAGCTTGGTGCTCAGCAATAAATGGAATGGAGGAGGGAACTCTGTGGCGGCGCCTTGCATGGCAGCGGCCCTCTGATTCTGCACTTGGAGTGTGTGTGATTTACACTGTAGATAGGTAAAGCACAATCTCGTTCTGCTGTACATGATTGGTTGTACGGCTGAATGACAATAAGGGTGATTTAATTTAAAATGTCCTGAAATTATGTTTGTGAACATTTTTTTTTTTTTTTAATCCAGCACACACCAACTTTTTCAAACTTTAAAGAAGCTTTTTTACTCCACAGCCTTACTTGGCCATGGATGAGAGCAGTCCGCTACATTTCAGAGATGATGCCACTCTTTTTTCCAGGAGTTGTAAAATTTCCTTCAGTTATATTGTCATTCATCTTGGCCAGAGTTCTGTTAATTTGCTCTGGTGAATGCCAAATTGTAGATTTAATTCAAAAATAATTGTCAGGATATTTTCATTTTGAATCATTCTTTTGAAAAGAATGACAATGAATGAGGTTAAAATTGTAAAAAGTGTTGTCATTAGATAATGAATATCAGGTTTGCGCGCACATAACTTCCATTTCTCCCAGGTCGTGGTGAAGAGCAGCTGTATTCCCAGTAGGGTAGACTGGTCTGGCAAGGTTTTTTTTTTTTTTTTTTTTTTTCTCTGTGTAGTGAAAAACCCTGTTCTGGCTTCAGATAGTTAACAATTAACCCTTGAACAGAAAACACCGGCTGAGTGTGTTTTTTCATTGTCATATTTAAAGTTGTGGGTTGATATAAGATATTTTTCGGTTGTTAGTCCTGATGGCATTATATTTTTCTGCTATTCAAGCTAAACCTAGAACTTTATGGTCATTCACTTTATTTAGCAATTGGCAGTGGCTATGAATACGGAAGCTGTATCCCTATACAAAATGTTTATTGGTACGGAAGAGCTAACAATCTGACAAAACCTTTTCAGATCAGCTCCAAGCCAGCTGCTGCTATGGTTTAGGTAGATGATATGTTGGGCTTGTGATCAGAAGGTTGCTGGTATGCGTCTTGCTATTGGCACCTTGTCCAAACCATTTTACTATGAGATGAAATTTAGACTTAAAATTAAGAGGGTAGCCTTCAGATTTGGGAGTGAGTAAGGTTAAAAAGGTAGTAAATAGATATTGATTAAAATTTTGAAACAAAAGCCTCAGATTTCTGTACCTGTAGCCTGCTGCTTTTAAGATACACATGAATAGAACGTACTGGCCAGTCAGATTTGAGTCGTATCTGTAACAAGAATTCTATGGATATGGTTCTGTAGCCATAGCCACTGCCTTAGTAATTTAGGACCTTGAAGGTCAAGCTGATCCATCAGTGACCCCGGCTATAGCTCCACAATAATCCGATAACTAGGAATAATCAGATAATGGTAATCAGATCTGACATGTTTACATGCACTGAATGAATGGATTGTTGGACAATAAATTATGTATGTTAATGTAATTTCACTTTATGTAACACAATAATTGCCTTTGATCTGATTATTGTTTTACATGACTACTTAAATAATCAGATAACTTCAGAAATCCAATTGTAAATGTTTATTACCATGCATGTAACCATGGACATTTTGCATATCATACTCCCATAAATATGTGGGAGGGCTCCAAAAAATGCTCTAGCCCAGGGGCCCACAACCTCCTTAATCCGGCCCTGCTTATGCATACATAAAAATAGCAAGAGAAACACTGTTTGTTTAATTATTTGACAGCAGTAAATAAAACAGTTCAAAAAAATATTTGCAATATGAGATTGAAGTATAGGTAGATTTGGGGTCCATCCCAATTCTCATTTGTATCCCTACCCCTTCCCCTTCGCCTACTCCTACCCCTTCGGGTTGAAAATTACCCCTATGAATTGGGACACCCATTCAGGGCTGCAGAACATCATTAGTAGTTGCTGATAGATTTAATCTAAATGTACACTACCTGTTTTCACCAGAAAAAAGAAGAAAACGAAAATTGGTGTGAAAAAAGTCTCATCTTAAAGAGAAAAATATCTCAAATTTACATGAACAATTCTAATCAGTAGAAAAATCAGAAATTTACTAGCTAGAAAGCTGTAAATTCAGAGAAAAACTTGGACCCCCTGGTGGGCTGTTTTTTGGCTCGCAGGTCATATGTTTGACACCCCTGGACCAGCATATTAAAAATGCAAAGAGGTTTTACTTAAATGAAATAGTTGCATATCACAGATATCATAGATAATCACAGACAAATGAAAGTTCACCTCAGAAGAAGCTTCATTTCCTCTTTACAGCAACATATTGTAGCAGACTCAAGCTGGATGGAGGACCATATGCTGCACCCCTGCCCCCGCTCTTCCTTCCTTTCAACACAGATGCTTGATATGGTGAAGCGAGAAACAGGAAACAAACTCCCCGAGACATTATTTTACGACCACGGCAGTGAAATTCCTGCAGAACAGGAATTTTTCCTAACAACTGTCATAGCCCGAGTGTCGGTTCCGTCCACACTCGGGTCTTATATCATATTTCCCTGGCTTTGACAGCAGTGGGTTCCTCCTAGCACCTCGGGCTCTTATTGTGAAAGCGCCCGGGGGAGCTCCCTGCTGTCAGAGTCAGCAGCTCGCTGCTGTCAAACTCAACAGCTGTGCTGCATCGGGGTCATTAGTTACCAGAGTTAAAAGCAGGTGCTTAATGCTCCCCGATGCGGCAGTCTCTGTTGATCTCGGTTCATTGCTGTTTCTCTCCGTTAATCGCTGTTAACCGACTTGGGAATCTCCTGTAACCCATCTGTTAACGTTCCCGTTTGTAAGGTACGTTCTGTGTGACTTCACCTTCATTATTATTTCATCTGGCACATCGGGTGCTCCCCGGCTCAGACGTACCCATTCCTTTGTGTGTAATCCTATGTCTGTCTAACCCGCTCTGTAAATAAATATCACTGCAAACTCACTGGTGACTTTGGCGTCTTATGGTGGCTCGTGAGGGCCACCGTGACAGTAGACTGCCGCCAGAACGCCCGGAGAAGAGGCGTCGCATTGAGACGCCATTCACCGTGAGTTTACAGTATTGGACTTGTTCCCCCCGTCCGAGTGTCTGTTGCTGGGAGAATTCCGTCATCCAGGGGCCGCGGTCGGCGCCTGGGCAGGCAGCTAGCGGAAGTTCTGGAGAATGTGGACTGCACGATCTTATCTGCTACGCTGTGGGACGCTCCCAGCGACATTCACAGACATTTGGACTATGCTGAGGAGTTTCTGGTCAACCTTCCCCTCGAGTACGACGATCACCCGGAGGTGATAACGAGGTGGGAGGAACTCGCCGCTCAGCGCGAGTTACTTCGTGGGCTGGAGGAGAAGAGCAGGAAGCAGGGGAGGAGGCATCCTCGCTCCCTGCGTCGGTGTACCGTTCCCGTCCCGGAGCAGGTCCAGGAGTACGCGCTATCTGGGGGCCGACAACGACGTCGGCGTAACGGCGAGGGCAACCCTCAGCAGAATCCCCGTCTGGACTCACTGCTGGCGTATCCCCTCAGTGAACCTCCAAGAGCGGCCCCACCTCATCTTCCCAGGGGGCCCTCTGTCGCCATCCAGCGGGGAGAAGGAGGAACGACGTCCCCCACAGCAGGAACCATCTCAACCCCAGGAGAAAGGCAAGTGCACGATAATTTCTCCCATCTCAATATTGTTCAGCCTTGTCTAACTCCTGGGGGTGGAGTTCGGGGTTCGCAGCCCCCCGAGCTCCCTCCACCTGCTGTGGATGAAATAATTAACCCTGCTGCCTCTGTGTTCTCCCCCGCCGAGCGGTCCACGACGCCAGGCCAGCGTCGTAGGACGAAGAGGGCCCCTGCAGCGCGAGATAGCCTGGATCCGGCCCTGCTGCTACGCCGCGGACGGAGGAGAGGAGCGGACTGCGGCCCGGAGCCTGAGCCGACGATGAAGCGTCCCCGGGTCTCCTCGCCAGAGCGGTCTGAGCCAGTGGGTCGAGGGTCCCCTACCCCCACGCCATACGGGTCATCGGCGTGGACAGCGGCGTGGGAGGAACCTCAGGCTGCCGACAACATCTGGTCAGCTGCGGAGCCCGACGCAGCTGAATCCGAGTCTGCCAAAGAGAGTCGCCCAGAACCTGGATTGTCGGAGTCCTGGGTGGCAACGGAACCCGAGTGCAGGCAAGTGCTCCCTCTTCTGTCTCTGTCCCCTGTTGAGCATTTTTGCCTGCCTCTCGGGGAGGCGAGTGAGGAGCAGCCGTCTGCTGCACCCGAGCTCGTCTCGCTGGGGTCCGTTGCTACCGGTGATGCTGATCCCGGTTTTCCTGTTCTCGAGCTTTGTTTCAGTGTCGCCGGCGTGGAACGGGTCGGTGTCACCGAGTTGGAGGTTCCAGGTTCGGGGGCGGAGGTCGTCAGCGGAGCTGCACCAGAGGCCCGATCAGGGACCATCGCGGGGGCACTGGAGGCCCAATCGGGGTCCGCCGTGGGTTCAGTTCCAGTCCAATCGGGGTCCGCCGGGGGTTCGGTTCCGGCCCAATCGTGGTCCGCCGGGGGTTCGGTTCCGGCCCAATCAGGGTCCGACGTGTGTGCAGCACCAGCAGATTCTGGATTCGGTGAGGGAGCCGCAGATCCCCTGCCGCCAGATGCTGGACAGACTCATCCCCTTCTTCATCCTCATCACCATCGTCACCCTCCTCGTCTTCCTGAGGAGCGCAACCCATCTTCACCTGGGGCCATTGGGGTTCCGATCGCTCCACCCGGTTCTCCCTCATCTCTCCCCTTTTCAGTGGGACTGCCGGCTACTTCGACCCAACAGTTCTGGTGGGCTAGCGATGCGGGTCGGCTGCCTGAAAGACTGTCTCGCCAATTTGGCTCTCTGGGTCGGCCTCCCGACACATTGGACCCTCTGTGTGGCGACCTGGTCCGGCCGCCTGAAACTTTCTGCTTCCAAGCGTGGGACCGGGGTAGGCCGCCTGAACTGTTCTTTTTCCCTCTGCCTATTTTTTTTTGGCCACTTGATGCCGGACGGCCCCCTGAACTTTCTGCCTCCATCCCTCAGGTTCAGAACTGCACTTCCCGGGGTTTCTCGTTATTTTTGTGAAACTGTTGGGGTGTGCGGGGGGGGGGGTGATATGTGATCTTTTGTGGCTCACTCATTTTTTTTCGTTCCTGTATTTGGTAGTTCTTTTCCTTTCTTCATCCAATGTCAATTTGTGTAGCCAATATATGTACTGCCTGTCTGGTTCTGTTCTTGTTACCCACATTTAAGGGAATATGTTTTTTTTTTCTATCTCTATAGCCTTGTTGGTTCCCCTGTTATTATCCCGTCTTTTTTGTTTCTCTCTCCCTCCAGCCAGTGCCCCATCCGCCCACCCTAGGGGGGGTGGGGGGGTGGGGGGCTTGGGTGTTACTTGGGCCGCTCAGGGGCTCGGCCTTGAGGGGCAAGTACTGTCATAGTCCGAGTGTCGGTTCCGTCCACACTCGGGTCTTATATCATATTTCCCTGGCTTTGACAGCAGTGGATTCCTCCTAGCGCCTCGGGCTCTTATTGTGAAAGCGCCCAGGGGAGCCCCCTGCTGTCAGAGTCAGCAGCTCGCTGCTGTCAAACTCAACAGCTGTGCTGCATCGGGGTCATTAGTTACCAGAGTTAAAAGCAGGTGCTTAATGTTCCCCGATGCGGCAGTCTCTGTTGATCTCGGTTCATTGCTGTTTCCCTCCGTTAATCGCTGTTAACCAACTTGGGAATCTCCTGTAACCCATCTGTTAACGTTCCCGTTTGTAAGGTACGTTCTGTGTGACTTCACCTTCATTATTATTTCGTCTGGCGCATCGGGTGCTCCCCGGCTCAGACGTACCCATTCCTTTGTGTGTAATCCTATGCCTGTCTAACCCGCACTGTAAATAAACATCACTGCAAACTCACTGGTGACTTTGGCGTCTTATGGTGGCTCGTGAGGGCCACCGTGACAACAACTTCCTAAATGGGCTTACAGTGTTGCTGCATTATTTGTTGTCATAAATGTTTTATTTATGCATGCTTTTCTTACTTATGAACCCTCATAGATTTGAAAATTCAGACGGAGGTATTTTGATAATGTGTGTCTAGTTGTGATAAGTGTCTGTTTGATGACTGTCTCACTTCTCCATTGGGACGAGCGAGTTTGCCAAGGGGACAGTGAGATAGTCATGCAAAGCCCTGATTGGCCGACCCCTCAGGACCACCCTGGGGGTAGGGGCCAATACCTCTTTATCACATCTCTCCCCAGAATTCTCTCTTTTTTGCTGCCGTTTTCTGAGGAGAGGTCATTGGCCCTCTCTCTCTCTCTCTCCTCAGAGGCCTGAACGCCTCTAATCCAGCTCTTATCTGACTAACACTTGAAGCTTTCCCTTTTTATTATAATTATTTGGTTGCCTATGAGGCGAGTGACCACATCTCGGTCGCTTTACAAAGCTAATACAGGGCAGGGGTCGCCACTCCTCACTGTCCGCCTTTTCCCATTCTATTGGGCTGAGCACCAAGCTAGAGGGAGGAAAGTGTGGAGAGCGTGAAATGAAGAGGCTGAATTTATTTCTCAATTCAGGTTTATTAATCATCTCACATCTCCAACATCCTCTCAAACAGAAAAGAGGATCAACTTCTCCAATCCCCTCCTTTTATACCCGGGACATCAAAGTACAGAATCACATTGTCATTCAACCCCCCATAGACAATACATCTCCCCCAGGTCTCTTCTTCCTCCACCTGACCCCTGGAGGTCAGGAAGTCCTTTCAGAGTCATTTCTAAAGGCACCTCCACCTCCTACTGTTATCCCCAGGAGGTCCAGACTTATTGTTCCTTCTAAGACGTGAGGTAACACAATATACATATGCAGTCTAAGCATCTCAATCAATGTGCTATACATATGCAGTCCAAGCATCTCAAATATGTGTGCCACATAACCCCCCCCCACCAAACGTCGAAGATGAAACAATACAACATAGTCCACACAACATGATAAAACCACAACATCAGTCCATATGCTGTCTGGGCTTCAACCGCCTTCCAAACTTGCTGTAAGCGGGCTTCGCCGCTCCTCCGGCGCCATCTTGCAGTGAATCTGGTATCTGAGGATGAGAACTGTTAGTTGATCCCTGCGGGGGCTCTGGGGCATGCTCCCTGAGGGGTCTGCCGCGTCGAGGAGCCCTCGCCACTCGCACAGTTTCGTCGGCCATCACAAAAGCAGGTTTCAGTCTGTCTATACTAATTGTTTCCCTCCTGTCCCCCAAATCTAGCAAAAAATGCTTATCACCTGTTTCCAGCACTCTATATGGGCCATCGTAAGGTGGTCGCAGGGTTGGGCGCTGAGCCTCGTGCCTGACAAAAACAAACTAGGCATTTTTTAAAGATTTGTGCACAAAAATTCACGGAAAAGTGTGATGAACGGGGCCCGGAAGCATGGCTGCTCCCGTGTCGTTCAGTGACCGCTGAGCAGGGGGCCGGCCTGGCGCCGGATTATCTGGAAGAAACTCTCCTGGCAGCCGGAGTGGCTGCGCGAAGACCAACTCAGCTGGGGAGGCTTTTAAGTCCTCTTTAGGTGCAGAACGCAACCCCAATAAAACCCATGGTAGTCTGTTTACCCAATTTGCATCCGTAAGCGACGCTCTGAGGGCTGCTTTCAATGATCTATGAAAACGCTCGCATAAACCATTAGCCTGGGGGTGGTAAGCGGTAGTGCGGTGAATTGTCACACCTAAGCTGTGGGCCATCGCTGACCAAAGCTCGGACACAAATTGAGGTCCCCTGTCGGACGTAATATCCGACGGGACCCCAAAACGCGCTACCCAAGCCGTTAAAAACGCGCGGGCCACCTCTGCAGCTGTGGTTGATGCCAGTGGGACCACTTCCGGCCAACGCGTGGTTCGGTCCACCATTGTCAAAAGATGTGTGTACCCTTGCGACGACAGTAGGGGGCCTACGAGGTCAACATGCACATGATCAAACCTCTTGGCCGGGATGTGAAACGACTCTAAGGGGGCTTTTGTGTGCTTGTGTATTTTGGCCCGCTGGCAAGCCATGCAGGTTCTTGCCCAATCTTTAACGTGCTTGCGCAGGCTCGGCCAAACAAACTTCTCTGCTACCATTTTTACCGACGCGCGCACCCCTGGGTGCGCCAGGGAGTGAATCGAGTCAAAAACGCGGCGGCGCCATGCGGCCGGCACTACTGGACGCAGTCGTCCAGTAGAGACATCGCAGATTAGGGGGGGGCATACCATTTTGCAGCCTCCTGTTCTCCAGCCTTAACCGTGTTGGTCCCGACTGGAGCGCGCACACATCCGCATCGCTACCCTGATCCGCTGCCATGGCTGCATAATCTATCCCCACGTGGACTGGGGCCGCGTGCGCTTCCGCGCTGTTATTTTGCTCTGCGGCTGCGGTAGTATAATCTACCTCTGTGCGGATTGGCGCGGTAACCGCGCGAGAGAGGCAGTCTGCAACTACATTGAGTTTACCCGCTACATGTTGCATATCAGTAGTAAAATCCGAAATTGCGGCCAGCTGCCTCTGCTGCCGGCCCGACCATGGTTGCGAAATTTTGGCCATCGCAAAAGTGAGCGGTTTGTGGTCAACAAACGCGGTGAAACGCTGACCTTCTAGCCAGAATTGGAAGTGGCGAATGGCTAAGTGGAGCGCTAACAGCTCCCTGTCAAACGTGCTGTATTTTCGCTCGGCCTTGCGCAAGGACCTGCTGAAAAAGGCCAGCGGCTGCCAAACCCCAGCAACGTGCTGCTCCACTACCTCCCCTCTGGCCAAATCTGACGCATCAGTGGTGAGCCATATGCGGGCCGTTGGGTCTGGATGAGCCAACAACGCAGCGTCTGCAAGGGCTTTTTTTACCTCCGCGAATGCGCGCTCCCGCTCTGGGGACCATTCGATTGCATTGGAGGGTTTTTGTTTTTTAAGCGCGGCATATAATGGTTGCATGAGCTGCGCTGCGTGGGGGAGGAAACGGTTATAAAAATTCACCATTCCTAAAAACTCCTGTAGTGCTTTGACCGTTTGTGGCTGGGGAAAATCTGCCACTGAGCACACTTTGTCCGGTAGCGGAACTGCCCCTTCTGGGGAGACGCGGTGCCCCAAAAAATCAATCTGCGCCACCCCGAACTGACACTTAGCTGGGTTGATTATTAACCCGTGCTCTCCCAACCTCCGGAAAACTGTCATGAGGTGTTTTTCGTGTTCCTCTTCGGACGCGCTGGCTACCAAAATGTCGTCCAGGTAGACGAACACAAAAGGGAGATCGCGTAACACCGTATCCATCATGCGCTGGAAGGTTTGCGTGGCGCCTTTAAGCCCAAACGGCATGAGTAAAAACTTAAAAAGTCCAAACGGGGATATCACCGCTGTTTTGGGAATGTCCTCAGCGCGCACTGGGACTTGATGATAACCACGGACCAAGTCTATTTTAGAAAAAATGCGTGCCCCCGCCAGATGTACCGAAAAATCCTGAATATGTGGGATTGGGTAGCGGTCATGCGCTGTGGCGTTGTTTAACCTGCGGAAATCACCGCAAGGTCTCCACGAGCCGTCAGTTTTAGGGACCATGTGCAGTGGGGAAGCCCATGGGCTGTTCGAACGACGGATGATGCCCAGCCTTTCCAGGTTGGCAAACTCCTCGCGCGCTATGGACAGTTTAGCTGCATCTAAGCGCCGAGCTTTTGCAAAGACGGGGGGGCCAGCGGTAGTGATAAAGTGCTCCACCCTGTGTTTCGCAACTGTTGCCGAAAAAGTGGGAACTGTGAGTGCCGGAAACTGAGTGAGGAGTGTGTGAAACTTACCGCCTGCTGTGGCGACGTTGGCCTGTGCTGGTGGCGGGGACACTTGAGCTGCACAAGGAATAGAGTAAAAGGAGAGTGCATTAACCAGGCGTCTATTGGGAAGATCAACTAACAACCCATGTGAGCACAGAAAATCAGCACCTAACATGTTGAAACTCACCGCCGCTATAATAAAAGTCCACTGCTATGTGCGGCCGTGCAGGGACAGAAGTAGAGTCCTTTCACCGAAGGTCTTAATGCTCGAGCCGTTCGCCGCTGTTGCTCCGTCACCCCCGGGGCCTGCCAGCCGGTCAGCGTAGGTTGGGGTGATGAAACTCACTTGGGAGCCCGTGTCCACGAGGAAGTGTCTCCCAGAGCGCGCATCCGTCAGGTAGAGCAGCTTGTTCCGTTCGCCGAGGGCCGCAGCTGCTAGCAACTCCCGGTCCTGGCGTTTCCCGAGCTCTTGAGCTGGCACGGCGGTACACACTTGCATGCCCTCTCTGCGAAATGACGATGGTAAAAACAGAGGTCGTCTCCTCCGCGGTGTTGGGGCTTCGCTGCCGCCGTTGTTGGTGGGACCGCCTCCGTCGCCTCTGGCCCACCGCTGCTCCCGGTCGCCGCGCCGAGGTCTGCTGCTGCTGCGGTGGCCGTGTGCTCTTCGCTGGCGTTGAGGATCCGCTGCGCCTCCTGGACCAGCGCGCGGAAGTCCCGCTGGGTCACAAAATGAGTGCCCGCGATGGTAGGGTTCTCAGGAAGATGTGCGTGAAGAGGAAATCATCGTTGTCTGAGCCTCTCAGCTTCAGCATGTCTTCCATCAGGTCAACAGGCGTGCTTCCTCCCAAGTCGTGCAGAGCCAGGAGCCTCCTAGCTCTCTCCTGGGCTGAGGGCATGAAACGCTGGATGAGGGCAGCTTTCAACCCGCTGTATTTGTCGCCAGCGGGCGGGTGCTGCACCAGGCTCCGCACATGTCGAGCTGTGTGGCTGTCGAGTTTGGCGATGACGTGGTAGAATTTTGTGTCATCTGCTGTTATTCCCCCGAGCGCGAACTGGGCTTCGGCCAGGAGGAACCACAAGTCTGGGTTGTCCTGCCAGAATTCTGGTAGCTTGACTGAGACCGCACTTGCTCGGCTGGTCCCTGGCAAGTCTGGTTCGGGGGAATTGTCTCTGGTCATTGTACGTCTTTAAGGTCACCAATGTGGAGAGCGTGAAATGAAGAGGCTGAATTTATTTCTCAATTCAGGTTTATTAATCATCTCACATCTCCAACGTCCTCTCAAACAGAAAAGAGGACCAACTTCTCCAGTCCCCTCCTTTTATACCCGGGACATCAAAGTACAGAAACACATTGTCATTCAACCCCCCATAGACAATACATCTCCCCCAGGTCTCTTCTTCCTCCACCTGACCCCTGGAGGTCAGGAAGTCCTTTCAGAGTCATTTCTAAAGGCACCTCCACCTCCTACTGTTATCCCCAGGAGGTCCAGACTTATTGTTCCTTCTAAGACGTGAGGTAACACAATATACATATATTAGAAGCCTGTCTTAAGGAAATCAAAGCTTGGATGACTTGTAATTTCCTGATATTAAATTCAGATAAGACTGAAGTCATTCTTGTTGGTCCAAAAAACCTTAGAAATTCCTTTCCAAATCAAACTTTCAGTTTGGATGCAGTTACTCTTTCTCTTAATAGCTTTGTGAGGAACCTTGGAGTTATTTTTGATCAGGATTTGTCCTTCACTTCACATATTAAATTTGTTTCTAAGACTGCCTTCTATCATTTGCGTAATATTGCCAAGATTAGGAGCATCTTGTCTCAGAGTGATGCTGAGAAGCTGATCCACGCTTTTGTTAGCTCGAGATTAGATTATTGTAATTCTTTATTATCAGGCTGTCCTAAAACATCTTTAAAAAGTCTTCAGCTGATCCAAAATGCTGCAGCAAGAGTTTTAACAGGTACTAGAAAGAGAGATCATCTCTCTCCGGTTCTGGCCTCCCTTCATTGGCTTCCCATAGAGTTTAGAATTAAGTTTAAAATCCTTCTTCTTACTTACAAAGCTCTAAACAATCAGGCTCCTTTTTATTTAAAAGATCTGATACTACCGTATTACCCTAACAGAGCACTACGCTCCCAAAATGCAGGATTACCTGTAATACCTAAAATCTCCAAAAGTACAATGGGAGGCAGAGCCTTCAGTTATCAAGCTCCTCTCCTGTGGAATCAGCTGCCAATCTGGATTCGGGAGTCAGACTCGATCTCTGTTTTTAAGAATAGGGCTAAAACCTACCTTTTTGATATAGCCTACAATTAGGGAGGGACCATGTGTTTCTGAACCCTCCCTTAGTTATGCTGCTAATAGGTTTAGTCAGCCGGGGGACCTCCAGTATTGCACTGGGCCTCACTCCTTTCCTCACTCTCTATGAAATATTTTTTTTTTTTTTTTTGCTGGTCATTAACATTTGTTTGTTCTCTCCCATAGATTGAGTCCCCATCGTGCTGTTTGCTCTCTACATGTCTGTTCTTTTCTTCTTCTCTATCCCCTCACCCCCCAGCCAGTCGCAGCAGATGACTGCCCCTCCCTCAGCCTGGTTCTGCTGGAGGTTTCTTCCTGTTAAAAGGGAGTTTTTCCTCTCCACCATGGCCAAGTGCTTGCTCACAGGGGATCGCCTGATTGCTGGGGTCTTTCTGCAACTGTGGGGGTCCCCCCCTACAGTTGATAGTGCTATGAGATGACTGTTGTTGTGAAATGGCGCTATATAAATAAAATTGAATTG
Organism: Pholidichthys leucotaenia; assembly: GCA_020510985.1. Taxonomy (NCBI): domain Eukaryota; kingdom Metazoa; phylum Chordata; class Actinopteri; order Cichliformes; family Pholidichthyidae; genus Pholidichthys; species Pholidichthys leucotaenia. Next base: position 213,598,649 of record CM035849.1, on the reverse strand, counting down.
AATTGAATACATATGCAGTCTAAGCATCTCAATCAATGTGCTATACATATGCAGTCCAAGCATCTCAAATATGTGTGCCACAGAAAGTATCATTTTTAGTGGGTCTTTGGTGTGATCCGGCCAGGATTTGAACCCCAGCCTCCCGGTTGTGGGGCAGATGCTCTACCAACTAGGTCACCACTCCGGTAAACTCCCTTTTTCTAGCATGCTTTAACTACCTGAACTTTGAAACTTTTTGGATTTTTCTTTAAAACTTCATTACCTTCTCTAGCAATTCATGACTAGTGGAAGCAATCTTCAATTTTTGTCTTTTCTAAAGCCAACCAAGCCATGATTTTCTTCTTTAATCCTAATTTTTCTGTAAGTCAAGCATGATCACACTTTTTAGAATTTATTCCATTTTTAAGGCTTCCTTCTGTTATCCTGCACTGCCAAATGCAGGCCTAGAGGAGATCCATTGTTCCAGCCACCTCCAGCAGACACAAGCTCCGAGCCTGAACCAGGCCCCACCTCACCGAGGATTTCCAGGCCGAGACCCTGGGGCACAAGACAACAAGGAGAACCATTGCTGCCAAGGCTCATCTCAGCCCAGGTTGGACCAATGCCAGGCTACCCAGAGTCATTCCTCCCATGCCCATGACTCCTCCTAAGGCTCAACTATTTTGTCCTGTTCCAAGCCTCTTGGGAACCAAGCAACACCAAGAGAGTAAGGCAGTTAACAGCACTAGCTTCAAGGAAAGCCAAAACCTTTTTCTGTAACGACTGTCCCTTTTTGAACACAAGGTAAAGTTAATCTGTTTTCTTTTTATAACATTTTTTTCCAAATTCCTTTTTCCTTAACTTTGCGTTCCACTTAATTTTTACTACTATTTTCACTTCACCCTTATTACACATATGCAAGACCTGTAAATATGTAAATATTGCTGTTTCTTCATAAATGCAAAATTACCACTGTTCATGCTAATTTGGTTATCTTTCCATTCTACAAGCTATACAGATGTCTATTGTCATTTTGTTTTTTTCTGTAACAAATTTACTAACCTCTTCATCGGTGTCCTCTCTGTCCAGATTTTAAGAATCACACAGTGTCAAGTACTGATGCCCAGATTACAAGACTGATCAAATATTGTCAATAGAATTATTATCTAAGGCTTAACTTTCCAATTGCCAAATTCTTAAGCTTAAGTCTTTGTTCATAAAAGTTTCCACCACTATAAAATGTGGATGGTGCCCCAACTAGTGTTACAGACGAGGTAACTCAAGAGTTATTAATAAGTGTTAATTCCAGTTATTAATTATTAATAATCATATACATACAGTATCAATGATGTCCCCACCTCATGATAATGATACAATATCAAAGTTTAGTCACTTTTTCTCTCTGTCATATGAAAGCTTAAATTTGCAAAACTTGTATTGATATGTGAAGTTCATATGGAGTCACCACTAGAGGGCAGTATGACCCCGGCCATGACCTGACTATAAAAGGAGACGTACATGTGCCACTGTGTAGTTAGTTGTGAGTTGCAGTTGAAGTGACAAGTAAAAAGTCCTAACTGACACCCGGTGTGTGCGCCTCATCATTACATGTTCCTGGAGAACATTACAAGGTTCCAGGAGAACATTACATGGTACCAGGATAAAACTACGAACCGACGGCGAAGATGAACGCTCTTCGACAGCCGGACGAGTTAAAGTTGACCGGTAACGTCAACGAGAACTGGAAAGCATTCAAACAAAGTTTTGAACTTTATTCGCTTGCTATCGGTCTCCGTGACGAGGAGAGGAAAATAGCATTACTGCTAACAGTAGCAGGGCGAGCGGCGCTAGATGTGTTTAACACATTCGTCTTCACGGAAGAAGAAAAAGGCAACTTCGACGCCGTGATGAAGAAATTTGACGATTATTGCACACCGAGAAAGAATGAAACGTACGAGAGGTATGTGTTCAGAAAAAGACTTCAGAAAGAGTCAGAGTCCATCGAGCTGTATGTCACAGACCTACAGTTGAAATGTCAGTCATGCAACTTTGGAACATTGAGTGAGTCAATGATACGGGACCAAATTGTAATTGGGGTCCAAGACAACAAATTGCGGATGCAATTACTGAAAGAGACTAACTTAACGCTGGAGAAAGCGATACAGATTTGCCAAGCGTCTGAGAGTACAAAGGCACAATTAAAGACTTTTAGCAGCAAGGAAAAAGAGACTGCTGAGGTCGATGCAGTGCAGCGCGCGAAGCCGAAAGGAACGTTGCATGCAAGAAAAAGGGAGGCAAACCCAGAGCGCGCGCGCGGGAACTGTGAGCGGTGTGGAAGGCAACATGCGCTGAAACAGTGTCCAGCATTCGGGAAGGAATGTCGCAAGTGTGGCGGAAAAAATCACTTCGCAAAGACCTGCTTCTCGAAGAAGAGGGTGCAACTCGTGGAGAAAAAGAGCGACAGCGAGGAGGATCAGTTTTACGTGGACGCCATCGAGGGAGAGACGAGCGCTGACGAATGGATAGTGTGCCTGGAGATGAATGGCACGGACATGTCACTGAAGCTCGACACAGGTGCGCAGGTAAACATCCTGCCAATGAAAGATTTTAAAAGACTGAAAAACAAACCGAAAATAAGAGATAAAAAGATTAATCTGAGAACATATGACGATAAGCCAATACCCACTAAAGGAATGTGCAGGGTTACACTGTCAAACAAAGGTAAAACAGTGAATGCATTGTTTGTACTTGTTGATGGAAATAGACAAGCAATTTTGGGTTTAAAAACATGCGATCAGCTAGGTCTGATCAAAAGGGTGAATGTCATTGATACAGACAAAGTGACAACACGAGAAAATACAGAGGCTACAACAAGTAGGCACAAACACACTGACTGGGTGAAAGAATACAAAGAGGTGTTCAAAGGAATAGGCCGCCTACCAGGCAAACAAAAAATTAGGCTGAAAGAGAATGCAGAGCCAGTCATACATGCAGCAAGAAAAGTGCCAATAGCTCTTAAAAAGAGGCTGAGAGAAACACTAGACTCACTGATAGCAGACGGAGTGGTCAGAAAAATAGAAGAACCAACTGAATGGGTTAACTCACTAGTTATAGTGGAGAAGCCAAATGGAGATTTGAGATTGTGCATAGATCCAAAAGATCTAAATAAAGTAATACAGCGGGAGCATTACAGGCTACCAACAAAATCTGACATAACCAGCACAATGAGTGGAGCAAATTACTTCACAAAATTAGATGCCAAATCTGGGTTTTACCAACTAGTGCTCGATGAGGAAAGCGCTAAATTGTGCACATTTAATACGCCATTCGGAAGGCATTGCTTTCTACGAATGCCGTTCGGGATTAGCTCAGCCCCTGAAATTTTCCATAGAACTGTGCAGCAATTGTTTGACGGAATACAAGGGGTGGGAGTTTTTCTTGATGACATGGTAGTCTGGGGAAAAACAAAAGAGGAGCACGACGAAAGGTTGGCTAGAGTTCTCACACAGGCGCAAAAGTCAGGTATGAAACTGAATAAGAGTAAGTGCCAATTCGGGGTACGGGAGATTACATACCTGGGAGAGAAATTATCTGGGGCAGGCGTGCAACCAGATCCGGAAAAAGTGCGGGCCATAGCAGAGCTGCCAGTACCGCAGAACAAAAATGACTTGCAAAGAGCCCTAGGGCTAGTCAATTACATGGGGAAATTTATCCCAAATTTATCAGCTAACACAATAGCTCTTAGAAGCTTGTTAGAGACCAATACAATGTGGCAGTGGATGGCAGAGCATGCCAGAGAATGGGAGTGGCTCAAAAGCAGTCTAATACAGGAGCCAGTGTTAAAATTCTATGATCAGGACAAACTGCTAAAAGTGTCCACAGATGCGTCCAAAGCCGGCCTAGGAGCTGTGCTATTGCAAAAACATGACACAGAGTGGTATCCAGTTGCATACGCATCACGCACCATGACAAGCGCAGAAAAAAATTACGCGCAAATAGAGAAAGAGACTCTAGGTGCAGTGTTTGGATGTGAGAAGTTTCATGAATATGTGTATGGACGGTCAGTAATACTAGAAACAGACCACAAACCACTGATTGCGATCTCACAGAAGCCACTGGGTGACGCACCACCGCGCATCCAGCGTCTAATGTTAAGATTACAGAAATATGACTTGAAATTTGAGTTTACACCAGGCAAGCAACTAATTGTAGCTGAGGCGCTGAGTAGGGCTAGCTTGAGCAACACCAGCAGCACAACAGAGGAAGCTGTGCAAATACATGTAGACTCTATTAAGGTACACATGCCAGTGTCAGATGCAAAATGGACGAAGATAGTGAAAGAAACACAAAAGGATGAGAAACTAAAAAGAGTAATGGAACAGATACATCAGCCAGGACAGGTTATGATTGACAAGCCTTACCAACACTTTAAAGGTGAACTGTCTGTGTTAGATGGGGTTCTGTTAAAAGGTACAAGGATAGTCATACCTACCTCCATGAGATCAGAAATGGTTAAATTAGTGCATGAGGGGCATTTGGGTATTGAAAAGTGCAAAAGACGTGCACGTGATGTTTTGTATTGGCCCAACATGCACAAGGACATTGAGGCATATGTGCAGCGCTGTGAGATTTGCCAGCGCCACAGGTATCAACAGCCAAGGGAGCCTATGAGGCCCCATGAGAAGCCTCAAGGGCCATGGAGAAAAGTGGGCATGGATCTATTTCAGCTTAAGGGCAAGGACTATCTGTTAGTCATGGACTATCATTCCACCTACCCAGAGTTTGCAGGGTTGAGTGACACAACAGCAGAAAAGGTGATTGCACATACAAAGACAATGTTCGCACACCATGGAATTCCAATGACTGTTGTAAGTGATAACGGACCACAATTCACGAGTCAGTGCTTCAAAGACTTTGCAGACACATATGGGTTCAAGCACGTGACCTATGGGTTCAAGCACGTGACCTCAAGCCCTCTGTACCCACAGTCGAATGGGTTAGCAGAGAAAGGGGTGCAAATTGTGAAGCGCATACTGAAAAAGGCTGCAGACAATGCAGAAGGCCCACATCTGGCGATCCTGAATTACCGAGCATCACCACTGGAGAATGGACTGTCCCCAGCAGAAATGCTCATGAACAGAAAACTCAGAACGCGACTTCCATCAGCATCTCAGGTGATGGAAAAGAGAGATGTGAGGCGTGATGAGAGGCAAACTGAACTGTACAACAGAACAGCACGACCTCTGAGACCACTTGCACATGAGGTCATAGTGCGAGTGAGATGTGATGGAGAATGGGGACCGCTGGCAAAAGTGGTTAAAGAAACAACTCCCAGATCATATGAAGTCATCACAGAGCATGGAAAAACAATGAGGCGAAACCGACGTCACTTACTGAAAGTGCCTCAGACAAAAATGAGAGTCACAGACAGTGAAACAAGCGACATGCCAATTTACAGCCAAACCAAACAACCAGAAATGGCTGAGAACCAGAACATAGAGACAGACACTAACGAACAGACTGAGGTGACACAAAGGAGATGCTCACAAAGGCAAATTGTGAAACCGAAAAGATTGATTGAGGAAATGTAAGGAGTACTGAAATGAAAAAAAAAAAAAAAAAATGTGTTGATGTTGAATTGTAAACGGAGGAAAAAAATGTGTTGTTGAATTGTAAACAGAGAAAAAAAAATTGAACTTGTGATTCAGTGTACAAGGTGAAAGAAATGTAAATAGAAATGGAGTTTATTTTGTATATAGAAATTTGAGAAAAAGTTTATAGTTGGACATGACCTTTACTAGAAAAAAAAGGGAGATGTATTGATATGTGAAGTTCATATGGAGTCACCACTAGAGGGCAGTATGACCCCGGCCATGACCTGACTATAAAAGGAGATGTACAGTACATGTGCCACTGTGTAGTTAGTTGTGAGTTGCAGTTGAAGTGACAAGTAAAAAGTCCTAACTGACACCCGGTGTGTGCGCCTCGTCATTACATGTTCCAGGAGAACATTACAAGGTTCCAGGAGAACATTACAAAACTGCAGACAGTAAACGTAAGCTTCTTGCTCTAAAAATAATCTTATTAATCAAAAAGGTAGAAGCCAATGTGAGAGGAGAGCACAAGTTATTAGCTACTCACTGCTGGGACAACGGGGGATCAGGAGCAGTAGCCCCTGTGATCTGATCGCTGACAGTGGGGACAAGTGTGTTCTGCTGGCTGCTGTCTGTCCATCACTGTGTCTCCACACTGGCCACAAAATGAACCGACCCATGGAGCAGACCATCCGCGGCTTCTCCTGTACCCAGCCTAGAGCAGAACCAGACTCCGTCCGCGACTTCTCCTGTGTACTGGGCTGGCAATAGAGACACACTACTATGTCCACGGCGACAGTGGACCAATGAGAATACACTGTGTGTGTGCAGATAGTTCTTAAGGGAGTTGTAGTTTAGTAGATTATTATTTAGATGTCGCTTGAGAAAACTATAAACCACCAAAGTGGCTAGTGGGAGTGGCTGCCTTACCAGCCACTGGTGAAATCCACCTGCCGCTGGCAGGTTGGTGGGTGTTAATGTCAAGCCCTGCGCTTATACCTGTTAAGACTTGATCTCTTTCCTTAAATTATGGATCTCCCTCTCCCTTCTGCTTGGTTGTTTCCTTGCCTTGATGCTGACCTTCCTCTTTGTTGTTCCAAATTGTTCCTTTGCTAGGTTGTACGTGATCTCATTGAGAGTGTTCACTTTCCGCTCTGTTGTTCCTGACTTTGAGGATTCTGTCCATCTCCTCGCCAAAGCTGAGCCATTCTTTGGTGTCAGACATCTTTGGCCACTTGATCGTCTCCTTCATGGGTTCAGACTGTGGTATGGCATCCATGAATATGCACCCTTGGGATATAGGTGACAAGGGTGCTGAGAAATCTCCAGCACTGTGGGGTGCTTCCTGACTGGAGTTTTCCTACGTCTTACCAGGTTCTAGGGTCTGTGTGTTGATCTTGGCCTGGTATATTTTAAGGCATCTTAAGTTTTTGCATATCTTACTACAGGGACACTTTACCTCTGGTGCCTTTCCAGTTATGCTGGGAGGTTGAGACGTCAGATGGCTACCATCTGTGTCCTTGTTTCCTGCCCTGGTCATAACCATTGAATCTGTCCCATTAAGTCACAAACACACAAAGGCAGGAATTGAGGCAAAGGAGATATTTTTATTAAACAAGAAAGCGAGTGTACTGAGGGACTCACACCATGTTTTTTTTTCCTCCAGGGAAGGAGGACAGGGTGAGTGATTGGAGCACAGAAGGCGGTAAGAATAATTAAATGACTGTAGATGTGTCATGTGTCTGAGCGTATGTTTTCACAGAGCTCAGACACTCACTTTATTTCTAGTTTTTGCTTATCTGTTTGGTTTTGTTAGTTTCTGTCTATACAGTGGTACCTCTACTTACGAATTTAATTCGTTCCGGAAGAATTCTCGTAACGTGAAAAATTCGTAAGTAGAGGCGCGTTTTACATGTAAATGCCGTAATCCGTTCCAAGCCCCCAAAATTCGGGCATAAATTTTTTATAAATCGTAAAAACGCATCAAAACATGTAACAAATACATGTTACAATTAGATTACTGCACAATAAACATAAAATGAGAGTTTAAAATGAGAGAAAGAATAATAAAAGAGAATAATAAAAGGGAAAGAATAATAAAAATTATGTTCATTTACCCTTTAACTGCTATCGTCGTCGACGTCGTCACCTTTTGCCTTCTTTGGTTCATGTTCTGATCCAAGGACGTTTGCTTTTGTCGGCTTGTAAGTGCTTCGTTTTGTTTTAATACCGTGCTGATCATTGATGTATTACGGCCATATTCTTTGGCGAGATCAACCAAACGCATAAAGTTTTGGAAAAAAAAAACAGAACTTCGTGGCCAATGGGATACCAGGAAGATGCTAGGCAATAGCCAATGGCAGAGCAGCTACAGGTATGTTTACGTTCGGTAAACTACGGAAGCTGCGAGGAGCGCGTACTTTTTTGCCTTTCGTATCCTGAAATTTCGTTCGTAACTAGAGGCAATATTTTCCCGTTGAGGCGTCTCGTAACCTGAAAATTCCGTATGTAGAGACGTTCGTAAGTAGAGGTACCACTGTATTTTGGTTGTTGTCACTTATGCCTCCCCTTTCCCAGACGGCCCCCACTAGCTGTTCAGTCTGTTCCTGTCTCCTCAGCTGTGGGCAGTTAGTCTAATTAGGTCACCTGCTCAGCAACTCACACCTGTGGCTTATTTTTTCCCATGTATTTAAGCACTGCTTGTCTACCTTCTCTTTGCTGCACTATAGGACTTTCTCATGGTAGTTCATCTGTTTTACTCCACGTCTACTCCAGCGTTTGCAGAGCGATGCCGGCTCTGGAATGGCAATTGTAAGTTTTCCTCATTTGTATTTTTGTATGTGCTGCACAGTTTTTTTGGACTTCTGTTCTTTTCATTAATAAATGTCATGAATGTGATTCAGCGCCTGGGTTTGTTTTCCTGTCCCGGAGGGGCCAATATTTGACAAGATAGAGCACTTACTTGGGTTTGGTGAGCGTGGAGCATTGACACTACAATTATATGAATATGATTATTAATAATTAATAATTTGAATTAATACTTATTGATAATTATTGATAATTATTAATTGCAGAGCAATCTGGCATGAGTCCGCTCCAAGCGTGTTGCAGGTGAGGGTTTCCAACAGATGGACTGCAGACCAGAGAGAAACAGAGGGGAGTGACTGTTAGCACGAGAGCCCAGCTAGGTTCCAAGTCCATACAGCGAGTCCAAATCCAGTCAGAGTTTCATTCCAGGTGAGACACAGAGTGGATCAGTTCCTGGAATTAGGAGGTGGTTATGGAATGCTTCAGTAATTGAATGAGGCTTTTGTGAGACCTTTTCATTTCCAAAGGGAGGCAAGACATCCTGATGTTTTCCTCAGAGTGGAGAGGCAAGAGGTTTGTTGTCAGGTGAGTGTGCATGAACCAAAGAGGATGAGTCAGCAGGCTGACAGACAAGAAGGGAGGCAAAGGAGCAGAATAACTAGTGAGCAGGATTCACTGAACTTGAGCACAAAGTATTTCAGTTCACAGCAATTAGCGAGAAAGGTTTCCACGTGACAATTGCATGGGAAGCCATTCCCAGCGTGGAGCCTTTTATGCCATGGACCTGCATTGCCCACAGGTGTGGGCGATCAGCCAGCTGCAACCAATCACCTTCCTTGGCCTTGATGAGAATGGTTACAACTAGAATCTGCACGCTCACCAGATCCAATACATCTATATTGTGTATAGAGTACACAGAATTAGCTTTTGTTAGTAAGATGTAACTAACTACAGTTAGGCCCAGAAATATTTGGACAGTGACACAATCTTCATGATTTGGGCTCTGCATGCCACCACATTGGATTTGAAATGAAACAACTACAATGGAATTGAAGTGCAGACTTTAAGGTTTAATTCAAGGGGTTGAACAAAAATATACGTATGATTAAACATGTAGGAATTGTAGCTATTTTTATACAAACGCTCCTCATTTCAGGGGCTCAAAAGTAATTGGACAAATAAACATAACCCTAAGTAAAATGTTACTTTTCAATATTTTGTTGAAAATCCTTTGCAGGCAAAGACTGCCTGAAGTCTGGAACCCATGGACATCACCAAACGCTGGGTTTCCTCCTTTGTGGTGCTTTGCCAGGCCTTTACTGCAGCTGTCTTCACTCGTTGCTTGTTTGTGGGTCTTTCTGCCTTAAGTTTTGTCTTGAGCAAGTGAAATGCATGCTCGATTGGGTTGAGATCTGGTGATTGACTTGGCCATTGCAGAATATTCCACTTCGTTGCTTTAAAAAACTCCTGGGTTGCTTTTGCAGTATGTTTTGGATCATTGGTGAAGCACCGTCCAATCAACTTTGCTGCATTTGGCTGAATCTGAGCAGAAAGTATATCCCTATACACTTCAGAATTCATCCAGCTGCTTCTGTCTTTTGTCACATCATCAATAAACACAAGTAACCCAGTGCCATTGGAAGCCATGCATGCCCATGCCATCACACTGCCTCCACCACGTTTTACAGAAGATGTAGTGCTTTGGATCATGAGCTGTTCCAGTTCTTCTCCAAACTTTCTTCTTCCCATCATTCTGGTACAGGTTGATCTTAGTCTCATCTGTCCAAAGAATGCTGTTCCAGAACTGGGCTGGCTTCTTCAGGTGTTTTTTGGCAAAGTCAATTCTGGCCTTTCTATTTTTGAGGCTGATTCATGGTTTGCACCTTGTGGTGAATCCTTTGTATTTACTCTCATGAAGTCTTCTCTTTATGGTAGACTTAGATACTGATACACCTACTTCCTGGAGAGTGTTCTTCACTTGAGTGGATGTTGTGAAGGGGTTGTTCTTCACCATGGAAAGGATTCTGTGATCATCCACCACTGTTGTCTTCCGTGGATGTCCAGGCCTTTTTGAGTTCCTAAGCTCACCAGTGCACTCTTTTTTTTCTCAGAATGTACCAAACTGTTGATTTGGCCACTCCTAACATTTCTGCTATCTCTCTGATGGATTTCTTCTTTTTTTTTTTCAGCCTCGGGATGGTCTGTTTCACCTCCATTGAGAGCTCCTTTCACTGCATGTTGTGTGTTCACAGCAACAGCTTTCAAATGCAAACGCCACACCTGGGATCAACTCCAGACCTTTTAACTGCTTAATTAATGACAGGTTAATGAGGGAAGAGCCCATGCAGCCTTGTTATTTTTTTGTAGCCTTCTGAGTCAATTGTCCAATTACTTTTGGTCCCTTGAAAAAGAGGTGGCTACATATTAAAGAGCTGTAATTCCTAAACCCTTGCTCCAATTTGGATGTGAATACTCTCAAATTGCAGCTGAGAGTCTGCACTTTAAGCTTATATTGATTATATAATTGTAACCTGAATATGTTTTTGTAAACAGCTAAAATAACAAAACTTGTGTCACTGTCCAAATATTTTTGGGCCTAACTGTATAGATGTTTCTACCATTATGTTTCCAAAGTGCTGCATAATAATAATAATCAGTGGCACTGTGGTTAGCACTATAACAGCACAGCAAGAAGGCTGTGGGTTTGATCCCACGCCTGGCCAGCAGTAACCTTACTCTGTGGAGTTTGCATGTTCTCTTTGTGTCTGCAAGGGTTTTGCCACATACTCTGGTTTTCTCCCACAGTCCCAAGATATGCACGTTAGGTTAATTGGCACCAACTGGGGATAAATTGTCCTTAAGCTGTTGAACTCTGGTTAATTTCCCTAAAAATGCCTAAAAATAACATACCCAAAGTAAATCAAAAGCTGTTCTTCAACCCTTTGCAGCATTTTCATGGGGTTGGTCTCATTTAAAAGAAAACACTGAATTTTTTTGGCAAAATAGTCATAATCTCTCTAAGTGCTCCTGCCACTGAGTAACAGTCATCTAAACATACTGAATTTGAAGAAAATAAAGTTCGCCTGGGTGTTTTTTTTAGATACAAATGCTTGTAAATAACACACAGCTGTCAGATACTGGCTGGAAAATGCAACAGAAATGTAGAACCAAGTGTTATCAAGCTGAGGTCAAAATGTTGTAACAATACCACAAAAAATGAATATATTACACAGCTTTTTTCTCAGGTTGTTCCCAGCCATATTTGAACTGTGCCAAACTGTGCCAAATGGCACAGTTTGGAAAAACGTCTATAACTTTTGAATGCTTCAACATGGAAGCTTCATCTTGGGCTCTAATAAAAGGTGACATTCAGGGCTCTGTGTGTGTGTGTGGGGGGGGGGGGGTTGTTTGTTCATTCATGAATGAATGAATGAACAAACAAGCCCCCCACACACAAAGAAACATGTCACGTAAAAAATGTGTGGCCTTTTTTTACAAGAAAAAATAACCTACAGTGCAATAAAAATTATACTAAAATATCTGCAATGTAGAGGACAACAACTCCCCCCCCCCCCCCCCACTACAGAGGAGCTCGGCGCACAAAAAACTTGTGGCCATGACGGACCGTTGTAATTACGGATCGGTCAAAAGTCATTTTTATTACGATTTTCATTGATAAAGAATAATTTAGCTTATAACACTTACCTGTCCACAACAGCAGTGTTGTTGGCGAACATCTGTTCCTCATTGTCAGATGAACATGAAGCTGGTCCGGTTGTTACAGACTCGTGGTTCTGGTCACCCTACCTGGTCAAACCATCTCCGCTTCCATGCTTGCGGTTTTTGCGAACCATTTTTCAAAACAAATAAGAACAGTAGTAATAAAAAAAGACTGGCTAAGAGTGGCTAACGCTACTGTTACACACAGGTCTCAATGTGAGTCACCCAGCGGCTTAGGCAAAAATGATTTTATGCACGAGGACGCATGCGTTTCAATCGTCAAACTTCTCTGCTTCAATTGGCTCGTTGTATTCGCGGTCGTTGGTAGGCAGGTCCTACTTGCTAGGTTTTCAGTCATTGGTTCTTCAAGGTTTCAGAAACCCAATTCAAGGCTCTTATTAGTCGAATGAGAGGTCAATCAAATCTAAACCAATCAAACACTCCTTTGGCTTTCTGTTCGCGGCTGTGTCTGTACTGGAAGAACGGAAATGCAGCTTTTTTTTTCAGTGCGCACTGAGACGCACTATGACGCAGAGACGTGACTGCCCGCGGAATCTCGGAGTTCAACAGGTTAAGGTGCATTTACACCAAACATGAAGTGAATTTTTCACAAGGCACAAATCCATGTAAAGTTAATGTTATGTGCAAATACTTCACTGCTGAGATGACGTCACAATGGTGGCTCTGGTTATGTAGCAGGAAGTCCAGAAAGACTTGTGTACACCCCCTTCCCACACTCTTCCAAAAAAAATACATAAATTTGCATCCAAGAAAGGTGGTCAGCTAATCAGCCTTGAGATTCCACCGCCACAACAGTAAAAATATCAACACTGGAGAATAAACTAGTTTTAAAATGAGATTGCCCCTCACCTGCAGATAGATGGACTGAGAGCTTTATAGATGAAGGGGGGTGTCTGTTGTTTATTTATCCACATACTCTTGCTACAGATGTGCTAATGAGGACTAGCAGACTAGCAGTGTAAACAACCGTCATCCAGATGCAGTTTCTGGAGGAGGCAGTGACATTTTCCCCACTGATAATTTTGTAATCCTAAACAGGATGGTATTTTTGGGATTGAAATTTCCACAGAAAGCAGCTGCAGAAGTTTTGAAGGCAACTCACTTGGATGTGAATTTGTGTCTATTCTCATGTTTACATTGAGTTAACATGTAAATGCACCACGCGAAAAATTCGTGCTTTCATATTTGGTCTGAATGCACCATTAGGTGTGAATATGAGAGTGAATGGTTGTCTGTCTCTCTTTGTTGGCTTTGTGATGGAATGGTGGGAAGAAAAACTAACAGGGTAGCTGTAAGTGTACCAGGGTGTTAATGAGATTGGGCACAGAACACGTTTTTAATCTGAGCGTCAACACTTCTTGAGCAGAAAAAACTATGAGTCCCGTTGCCAGAGTGCTGTGCTTGATAACGTGCTTTACGAAACAAGAAACTAAGTGTTGCTTTGCTCGGCAAACTAATGCATTAGCCTGAGTTGTAGCTTTCCCGCCTCGCTGTTACCCATGGCAAAGGGAAATTATCAGTAGAAGTGGCTTGTTTGTAAAGTGGATATTGACCCAGCAAGCAGGACTGTTATTCCAAGTTCCTGTTAATGCAGCCTCCTCCGGTCTTATAAGTTACTCAGTGAGAAGTATATGCACTAACTGCATGCCCAAGATAGTGAATGTGCGTCAGTCCCACGAAGATACGAATATGGAGTACGTGTTCTCGCTACTCTTTGGAAACCAGACGAGAGCCGTTAGTGTGTGCCGCAACCAACCCGACACTGGGTTAAAGTGGAAGCTGGTGGGAGTTTTGCCCCTGCCATCCAGACGTCACCTCACAGATGCATCTCCTCTTCACCCTGTTCCATGTGGATGTACCAGCCACCACCTTTTGATTGGTAAGATTGTTGTAAATTCCTTTACTGCACCACACTGGAAACTGAGGTAAGCTTTCTCTTATTATTTGAACTCTGTGCTGTGTCACGGTTGGTGCATTTTGCTAAAGACATACGATTTTTATCTGCCTGCGGACCTCTTGATTTGGAACATTGAGAATCTAACCACACCAGGGACTGATAATTAGTGGTGGGAAACAATTAAACTGAGTCTAATGGGTTTTTAATCCTCTAAAGGACTGAAGTGACGCTCTTAAGATTTTTTTGTAATTGCACTGTTCCTTTTAAAATGAAACAGTGAACTTTGTGTTTTCTTTAATTTCCACTGTCTTTAACACTACAAAATATTTTTGGTTCACCTGTGACAGTTTAGCTTGCCTATTTGCAACCTCTGAGTGTTGGAGTGTTATTTTGCTTTTGTTGGGAAAGAGAAATCCTGTCTGTGCATTTTGTTAAAGTGTCATGGGTTCACTACTGATGCTGTGAGTGAGGTGTGACACCTAATTTAAAATATTGAGTCTCTGGTATATTTAAATAATATTTTGTGGGATCTGTTTACTGCTGTTCCTTTCCAATTTGTTTGCATGTATTCCCTTTAATTTCTAAAATAGGACTGAAACTACTCTCACTCTAAAGGGCTATATTTGTGTTCTTAAGAATAGGGGTGTTTCTCAATAAACGGCTAACCCTGATTCACTTAAAACAGTGGTACACAATCATTTGTGGAAGGAAGAGCTGTCCTGGAGTACGTGGTGCCCCACCTGTTTGCTAGAGTGAGAGGATCTTCATCAGCTAGCTCTGCTTTTCTCAAGTAGTGCACTTCAGAAACTAATCTCTGACTATTAATGAGATATCTGGACCCTTGCTATTCAGATTTATTCAACCCTGCTCCAGCCATAGACTCAAGCAGGTCACAAGTTACTCACTGAAGAAGGTACAGGGGCTTTCATTTTAGACCTAGCTCTGACATTCCTGTTGTGATCCAGGGCAGGTGTTTACAATTTTCACCCCTACATAGTGGGCCCCTTCCCCTGTTACAAGTTTCATCATGAACAGGATAGATATAAGCTAGAGCTAGTTAAACAGCACTTAAAAGGTAAGGCAAAGGAAACTGGTGAGTTTATGCTAGCTGGAGATGAAAAGTCAGTTGAAAAGATTTTTGTTTGTCCTTTTGCAAACATATGGGGATAAAATTCCCATTAGTACAATGCTGAAGGAATTCTATGAGAGGGGGCAAATGTTTGGAAAAAATATTCAGTTCTTTGCATATGAGTCCAGTAGAGATTGAGTCACATAAAATGGCAACAGCCGTGTCACGTTCCTGATCCAGATGCAGTGTTACAGTTGGTGTTGGGTTTGAGGGTTGACTTCCTTAGGCAGGAAATGACAAGGAAATTTAAAGAGGAGAAGGGTGTGACCTTTGTTGAGTTACTGTATGCTGCAATTACCTGGTCAGAAGAGGAGGAGGTTTAGCGTCCTTCTGCTGCTCAAAACAGGCCTAGGGTTAGAGGGGTCATGAATGCTGCCTCTACAGATAACAGTCATCTCTCATTATAGAAATGCTCCATGATGGGATTAAGAGGATAGCTGCCCATCAGGAAGAGCTGTATTTGGGCATTACACAGCCAGGAAGTTGGGAAATCAACAGCAGGGTGCACCACCTCAGGGGGCCCTGGACAGTGAAGGTAGATTTATTTGCTACTCCTGTGGGGAGCCGGGCCATAGTAGCAGACATCATCCTGTGAAAGCAGGAAAGGAGGCTGCAGCTGCCACCCATGAAACCAAAACCCAAGCTGTAGGTTCTCCCTAACCAGATATTGTAAGAGGGAGCCAAGAGGAACCCCCAAGTCACTATGCTTGGCAACCAAACTGCCAAGTGTGGAGTGGCACAGGTGTGAGATAGTCTCAAAATAAGTGCCTTTCGGAAGTGTCAAACTATCCATCCATCCATCCATCTTCTACCGCTTTTCCGGAGGTCCGGGTCGCGGAGGCAGCAGCCCAAGCAGAGAAGCCCAGACCTCCCTCTCCCCAGCCACCTGCTCCAGCTCTTCAGAGGGGACACCAAGGCGTTCCCAGACTAGCTGGGAGACATAGTCTCTCCACCGAGTCCTGGGTCTGCCCCGGGGTCTCCTCCCAGTGGGACGTGCCTGAAACACCTCAAGTGGGAGACGTCCAGGAGGCATCCTAATCAGATGCCCATACCACCTCAACTGACTCCTTTCAATGTGGAGGAGCAGCGGTTCCACTCTGAGCCTCTCCCGGATGACTGAGCTCCTCACCCTATCTCTGAGGGTGAGTCCAGCAATCCTACGGAGAAAGCTCATTTCAGCCGCTTGTATCCGCGATCTCGTTCTTTCGGTCATTACCCAAAGCTCGTGACCATAGGTGAGAGTAGGAACGTAGATTGACTGGTAAATCGACAGCTTTGCCTTAGAACTAAGCTCCCTCTTCACCACAACAGACCGGTACAATGTCCGCATCACTGCAGATGCTGCTCCAATCCGTCTGTCGATCTCTCGCTCCATTTTCCCCTCACTCGTGAACAAGACCCCAAGATATTTAAACTCCTCCACTTGGGGCAGGAGCCTGTCCCCAACCCGGAGAGGACAATCCACCTTTTTCCGGCTGAGGACCATGGACTCGGACTTGGAGGTGCTGATTCTCATCCCAGCCGCTTCACACTCAGCGGCAAACCGTCCCAGCAAGAGCTGTAGGTCATTGCTGGATGAAGCCAACAGGACAACATCATCTGCAAACAACAGAGATGAGATCCTGTGGTTACCAAGCATGACACCCTCCATTCCCTGGCTGCGCCTAGAAATCCTGTCCATAAAAATTATGAACAGGACCGGTGACAAAGGGCAGCCCTGGCGGAGTCCAACTCTCACTGGGAATGACTCCGACCGAGTGTTGGCAATACGAACTAAACTCTCACAACGGTCGTACAGAGACCGAATAGCTCGTAACAACAAGCCCGATACCCCATACTCCCGAAGCACCCCCCACAAAAATCCACGAGGGACGCGGTCAAATGCCTTCTCCAAGTCCACAAAACACATGTAAACTGGTTGGGCAAACTCCCACGAACCCTCAAGAATTCTCGAGAGGGTAAAGAGCTGGTCCGATGTGCCACGGCCAGGACGAAAACCACATTGCTCCTCCTGAATCCGAGGTTCGACCAACGGCCGGACTCTCCTCTCCAGTACCTTGGCATAGACCTTCCCAGGGAGGCTGAGGAGTGTGATCCCTCTAAAGTTGGAGCACACCCTCCGGTCCCCTTTTTTGAAGAGAGGAACCACCACCCCGGTTTGCCATGCCAAAGGCACTGCCCCCGACCTCCACGCAATGTTGCAGAGGCGTGTCAACCATGACAACCCAACAACATCCAGGGCCTTGAGGTATTCGGGGCGAATCTCGTCCACCCCCGGGGCCCGGCCACCAAGGAGATTTTTAACCACCTTGGCGACCTCAGCCCCTGTGATAGGCGAGTCATCCCCCTTGTCCCCAAACCCTGCTTCCTCTGTGGAAGGCGTATCAGCGGGATTGAGGAGATCCTCGAAGTATTCCTTCCACCGCCCGACGATATCCCCAGTTGAAGTCAACAGTGTCCCATCCGCACCATACACAGTGTGGACGGGGAGCTGCTTTCCCCTCCTGAGCCGCCGAACAGTTTGCCAGAATCTCTTTGAAGCCGACCGAAAGTCTTGTTCCATGGCCTCACCGAACTCCTCCCATACCCGGGTTTTTGCTTCAGCAACCACCCGAGCTGCACTCCGCTTGGCCTGCCGGTACACCTCAGCTGCTTCGGGAGTCCCACAAGCCAACCAAGCTTGATAGGACTCCTTCTTCAGCTTAATGGCCCCCCTCACCACTGGTGTCCACCACTTGGTTCGGGGGTTGCCACCACGAGATGCACCGACCACCTTGCGGCCGCAGCTCTGGGCCGCCGCTTCAACAACAGAGGTGGAGAACATGGCCCATTCAGACTCCATGTCTCCAGACTCCCTCGGAATGTGGTTGAAGTTCTTCCGGAGGTGGGAGTTGAAGACCTCCCGGACAGGGGCCTCAGCCAGACGCTCCCAGCACACCCTCACTATACGTTTGGGTCTACCAGGTCTGAATGGCTTCCTCCCCTGCCATCGGATCCAACTCACCACCAGGTGGTGATCAGTTGACAGCTCTGCACCTCTCTTTACTCGGGTGTCCAAGACATACGGTCGCAGGTCTGATGATACGATAACAAAATCGATCATCGACCTGCGGCCTAGGGTGTCCTGGTGCCAGGTGCACATATGGACACCCTTATGCTTGAACATGGTGTTCGTTATGGACAGACTGTGGTTAGCACAGAAGTCCAATAACTGAACACCACTCGGGTTCAGATCGGGCAGGCCGTTCCTCCCAATCACCCCCCTCCAGGTTTCACTGTCGTTGCCCACGTGCGCATTGAAGTCCCCCAGTAGGACAATGGAGTCTCCAGGAGGAGCACCCTCCAGCACCCCAGTCACAGACTCCAAAAAGGGTGGGTACTCTGAAACATCATTTGGTGCATAGGCACAAATGATGGTCAGGACCCGTTTCCCAACCCGAAGGCGCAGGGAAGCAACCCTTTCGTCCACCGGGGAAAACTCCAATATAGAGGCAGCAAGGTGGGGCGATACAAGAATACCTACCCCTGCTCGTCGCCTCTCGCCCGGGGCAACTCCAGAAAAGGCCAAGCTCCAGCCCCTCTCCAGGAGACTGGTTCCGGAACCGGAGCTGTGTGTTGAGGTGAGGCCGACTATATCTAGCCGGTATCGCTCAATCTCGTACACCAGCTCAGGCTCCTTCCCCACCAGAGAGGTGACATTCCACGTACCAAAAGCCAGTTTAGAAAGCTTGGGATCAGTCCGCCAAGGTCTCCGCCTTTGACTGCCACCTAATCCACATAGCACCGGACTTCCATGATCCCTCCTGCAGGTGGTGAACCTACTGGAGGGCGGACCCATGTAACTCCTTCGGGCTGAGCCCGGCCGGGTCCCATGGGTGGAAACCTGGCCACCAGACGCTAGCCTTCGAGCCCCTCCCCCAGGCCTGGCTCCAGGGTGGGGCCCCGGTAACCCCATACCGGGCGGGGTACACTGAATCCTTGATATACAATTTATCATGAGAGTCTGTTGGATCGTTCTTAGTCTGGCCCTTCACCCAGGACCAGTTTGTCTTGGGAGACCCTATCAGAGGCAAATTGCCCCGGACAACATAGCTCCTGGGATCACTGGGGCACGCAAACCCCCCCACCACGATAAGGTCACGATCCATGAGGGGGAGTGTCAAACTATTAAGTTAAAAATAGGAGAGGTAGACACAACCTGTCTCTATAGGACACAGGCTCAAATGTAACTGCTATTACAGAGTCACACTAGATACACTAGATATTTCCATGCACGGTTGCCTGGAAGCTGAGGTTGAATGTCCAGGTAAGACAGTCAGGAAAAAGTGCATTTTTGTGCTGCCTGATACACACCCTCGGGTAGAAAGGTCCAGTGGTCTTCCCAGCATTGTAAGAATGAATGTCATAGATGACCATGAATCACTCCTTATAGCACAGGGGGATGGCATTCTCATGAATAACTTGGATGCGGGAGATGCCAGCGTCCACAGGTTAACAGCCAGAGTGAGGAAGGATGCCCAATGTGTGGGCCCCGGGGGCAAGATAGGGTTCATTAAAGTGGCAGGCAGACAGCTAGTTGTTATCCACCCAATGAGTGAGAAAGTTGTAGAGGGTTGATGCAGAGTCCAACCCACTGTAAAATGCCAGGTGCTGGTAGAGGCCACAGAATAATAATAAAAGTACATTTTATTTATAGTGCACTTTAGATTTGAAACAAATCTCAGAGTGCCACATGAGAGAAACACAATGACAATAAAACAATAAAAACAAGGAGACTCCAAAAGTAATTTAAAAAATCCATTTGAAAGTTAATTAAAAATAAAGTCAGTTTAAATAAAAGGCTTTAAGAAAAAGGAATGTTTTAATTTCCTTTTTGAAAGAATCTATGCACTGTAGCATCCTCAAATGTTCAGGCAGAGCATTCCAGAGGCGTGGAGCAGTGGCGCTGAAAGCCCGATCACCCATGGTCTGCAGCTTGTTCCTGGGGGTATGGAGGAGGTCGGCATTATTGGAAGGGAGGTTATGTGTAGAAGATTGCAATGTGATAAGTTCTTTGAGGTAGGGGGAGCATTGCCATGGATGCAGTGATGTGTTAGCAGGGTCATTTTGTATTCAGCCCTTTAGATGACAGGAAACCAGTGCAGGATGGACGTGTTGTGTTCCCGTTTTCACACTCTTGTCAGGATTCTAGCAGCGCTGTTTTGAATATGCTGGAACTTCTTGAGGCTCTTCTTAGGGATCCCGACAAAGAAAATGTTGCAGTAATCCTGCCTGGATGAGACAAAAGCATCAGGCAGGGAGAGATGCTGAAAGTCAGAGGTCAAGATGTTAGGGTTGATATTTTGCAGGTTTCTAAAGCAGATTTGATATATTGGGCTAGAGTGGGGGGGACCAAAATGGCAGTTCCACTGAGATGATTTTGTGGTCAGACACACCATGTCATACACAAGCAGGCTGCTAATAGGGGCAGAGCCACTGAAGACCAGATCAAGTGTGTGCCCCTTGGAGTGTGTGGGAACATCAACAAGCTGTTTGAGGTTGAGACAGTGCAATAATTGCAGGAACTCAGATGCATTGTGGCAAGAAGGAATGTCAACATGAATATTCATGTCACCCCAAATAATAATGTCGGTGGAAGTTGTACACAGAGTTCTGAGAATGTTTTGTACCTCTGAGATGAAAGCTGAGTTATATTTGGGTGGCCGGCAGATGAGAAGCATTGTCATGTCATTGTGATTCAACTGAGGACATTTGGGGCAGGGGAAGTGTAGTGTTGTTCTTAGGACTTATTATTGTGGGACACGGGTGGTGGCTTCACCTTCTGGTTCCACCACCACTCGGGGTAAAAGAGGGCTGTGAGGAAGGGGGCGGTCTCTTTGACCACCTCTCAGCCCAGCGGGAGTGCTTCTGTATAACCCGGGAGTCTATAATAAAGTCTTGTTCAGTTCAACCTGACGTCTCGTCATTCACCCTCAATTACAGACATAACATTTGGCGACGAGGGTAAAAAACAAACAAACAAACAAACATAGATGCAGGAGTCACTATCATTCGGCTGTTTCTGGAGCTTCCCGGTGAGCCACTGGTCCCTTGGGTGAGATTGTTCGCCGCATTCCAAAATTACTTGGTGGCTGTGAACCTTGGTGAACTGAAGAAGATCTGGGCTCGGGCAATATTGGTTCATAGACTGGGTATGGAAGGACAACATATCCTTGCTACCTTGTGTGCTAGTGATAGCTTTGAGGATGTTGTTGAGGTAATGGTGTGACATTTTCGTGCCCCGATAAACGTCATCCTCCGGAGGATCCAGTTTCTACAGCACCGCCAGCGGACTGACGAGTCAGTGCAGTGGTTTGTAACAGACCTACGCCAGCTGCCCAGAGACTGTCAATTTGGAGCGTTGGAGGAAGAGATGGTCCGCGACCAGTTGGTGGAGCATGCTGTTTGCCCAGCTATGAGGTCGAAGCTCCTTACACACTGGAGCGAGCTGACGTTATCCAAGTCCATCGAGATAGCTCAGCAGTGTGAAGCAGCGGACAGTCGATCACGTGACCTCGGTGAGAGAGCTATGATGCACCGCTCTGAATCACAATCAACGGCGCAGGCTGTGGACCCAGACAGCGATGATAGCAAGCAGCAGAAGGAGGAATGCGCTATGGCTGTGAAGATAAGGTCTGCCCCGGGATCGCCCAGGTGTTTGGGTTGTGGGTGCACTAAGCACCGCTATAAGGCAAGAAAGTGTCCGGCAAGAGGAAACACCTGCAGCAAGTGCAGACTTCTGCATCATATTGCCAGGGCCTGTAATAGGTTTGAGCGAGGGGAATGGCGATACAAAGCGGACACCCCTGTTCCAACTCCTACGGTTATCCACACTGTCTCCCCGAACACCGATGGCTGTACATACTGTATGGTGAAGCTGGACGGAGTGGAGGTGCCGCTGCTGATTGACACAGGCGCAGTGAGGTCCGTGTTGAATTTGCCTACCGTGAGGAGGTTCTTCCCATACTACAGAGTGAGAGGTCATTCAACGCCATTGTGTGGGTATGGAGGAAGAAGGTTTGAAGGTTGGCCATTGTGGGTTCGGTTAAACTGACGGCTAGGTACAAATCGCGGAGGTGTCCAACCTGCAGTTCGTGGTGACTGCCGATGGCAAGAATAATATGGGCTGTGACCTTTTTTATGGACTGGGCTTGTCGATCACCAGCGGTGTTGGAGAAGAGTGGTCGGGCTGTGGCTTGTGGGACCAGCCGGTTCCGCGAGTGGTGGACGATGCTGTATGGGACGAACCTTGGCCTAGTATTCTGGAAGATGAGCAGAACCAATCCCACCCAGGGCCATCGCGGGAGGGTCCCGGTGTCAGTGCCCCAGTAACCCTAGCTGAGAGAACTGGGTGACACAGTGGGATGCCCGTGATGGCGGGTGGAGCCGAGTGGCTCACTCACTCTGCTTCAGGAGTTCAGCTGGCAGGTACAGAGAAGCAGGAGGTCACAACGGCTTTGCCAGCATCTGAAATGAAAGCGAATGGGGCAGGACCAGCTGGCACAGTAAAACGACATGCCACTCAGGGACACTGGAAGCTGAGTCGGGCTCCTCTAGGGGTCGCTGATGTGGTCCGACCCAGAGAGGAGGCCCAGTCGAGAGGGGTTCCTAGAAAGCGCAAGCGACAGGAGGACCTGGGGCGGCTGCAGGTGGTGGCCGTTCGGGAGGATGATTACCTTCAGCTGGCTGATGGCAGCATCCCAGTTACCTGCGGCGTGCCAAGCTGAAGAAGGTGGTGTTTGGACAGCAGCACGGGCCACCCCTGGGCATGAAGAGAAGAAGGTGCTCCGGAAGGGAACCATCTGATGGTTTTCCGTGGTGGTGGTGGTGGTGGGGGGGGGGTTTCCTCTACTGGGGCAGACTGATGGTTGGGGGACAATGTGTTCAGTGCATGTTGTTTTTATGTAAATTGCCCGAGTTATTGCAGTTATACTGACGTGTTTGATGCATGATGTTGAAATGAGAATTATCCAAGTTGTTTATGGGATTTGCTAGTTTGTATATATATATATATTCTGTTATGGGGATTATTTTATGTTATTTTAGGAGCATGGTGATTTTATGTTTAAAGGACTATATTCTAGCAAAGATGGCAGAATAATCCATCTAGCCGTGTGGGGTGGGACGGTAGTCCACCTGTCTCCCCTAGCCTTAGTTGTTTTGTATGAATGTGGTAGGTCCTGATATTTCTGTTCACTTTTAGTGCGTGATTCGGGTTCTAAATTGGGGAGGGTCTTGATTGTATGTGTGTTTTGGACCTTTTTTTGGGGGGGTAGTGTTGTTCTTAGGACTTGTTATTGTGTGACACGGGTGGTGGCTTCACCTTCCGGTTACACCGCCACCTGGGGTATAAGAGGGCTGTGAGGAAGGGGGCAGTCTCTTTGACCACCTCTCAGCCTAGCGGGAGTGCTTCTGTATAACCCGTGAGTCTATAATAAAGTCTCGTTCAGTTCCACCTGAAGTCTCGTCATTCACCCTCAATTACAGGCATAACAGGAAGGATGGACAGTTTTAGCTCATTTCAATGTAATAAAGCTAAGACACTACTATGGCCAGAGCAAATTTACTTCAGGTAACTATAATCAGGAGGACAGGATTCATTGAGTTCAGTGAGGTACTGTACATGAGGTAAATTTCCTTGTTCATGATGTGTTCATGGAGAAGAGAGGATTTATTTGTGAGAGATTGTGTGCTGAAAAGTTCAGTTTTGATAGTAAGATAAGATAAGATAAGATAAGATAAGCCTTTATTAGTCCCACAACGGGGAAATTCCAGGATTGCAACAGCACAGGGATAGCAACACTCAGAGCAACAATCAGAAGGCAAGAAAAAAAACAAGCAAGCAAGAGCAGCTAATATACATATGTACATATTACTATAAAATATATATATACACACACACACACAGACACACAGTGCAGAGCATTGTAGCTGGATGGAATAAATATATGAATATATGAACACAGTGCAGAGCATTGTAGCTAGATGGAATAAATATGTAAATATATAAACACCCACAGTACGGAGCATTGCAGCTAGATGGAATAAATATGCAAGTATATAAACACACACAGTGCGGAGCAATGTAGCTAGATGGAATAATATGTAGATATATAAATATAAACACACCTAGTGCTGAGCATTGTAGCTAGATGGAATAAATATGTAAATATATAAACACACACAGTGCAGAGCATTGTTGCTAGGTGGGATGAAACAGCATAACCGTCTATTTAGTTATCCTACATGGTATGATTATGTGCCCATACATATTCTCACCCTCCATAGCGACCGGTATGTTCCTAGTTGTATGCCGGAGAGGACCATTGTGTAAGTCTATTGCATCTTTTGCATTCAAAAAAAAACTATTAGTTTGTTACGTCTTTTTGCTATCTCTGCGAGCAGCCCTGCTTAGGTTGTACAGTCTGACAGCCGTTGGTAGGAAGGACCTACGAAACCTCTCGGTTGTGCACCTGGGATGATGTAGTCTGCTGCTAAATGAGCTCCTCAGTGCATCCAGTATGTCCTGCATAGGGTGGAACTCGGACTCCAGCAGAGATGACAGTTTAGCCACCGTCCTTCTCTCTCCTATCTCCTCCATCGGATCAAGGCGCTGCCCCAGGACAGAGCTAGCTTTCTTAATCAGTTTGTTCAGTCTCTTCCTATCGGCTGCAGTAATGCCACTGCCCCAGCAGACCACTCCAAAAGTGATGGCTGATGCCACCACCGTGTCATAGAATGACTTCAGCAGCGCCCCTTGTACACCAAAAGACCTGAGTCTCCTCAGCAGGAACAGCCTGCGCTGTCCCTTCTTGTAGAGTGCGTCAGTATTGTGTGACCAGTCTAGTTTATTGTTCAGATGAATACCCAGGTACTTATAGGATGTCACCATCTCGATGTCTGTTCCCTGTATATTTACTGGTGCTGTAAGGGGCTGCCCATGCCTGCGGCAGTCCACCACCAGCTCCTTAGTTTTCCTCGCGTTGATCTGGAGGCAGTTCCGATGGCACCAGTAGGTGCAGTAGTGAGTCTCTGGAGGGGCTGCAAAAGACCGAGATCCACTCCACATTTTCTGTCATACCTAGTGTATGGCAGTGTGCTTCCATGGCTACCAGCACTTAAAATTCCCAAAGTGGTGGCATTCTGATGACGTGGCAGAGGTGGATGGAGCATCCAGCTGACCAGATGGATGTGATGGAACAATCAGTCTATGAGTAAACAAACTTTTGCCGACAGCTTCTGTGGATGTAGTGGGATCGGTGTAAGAGTTGAAGTTGTTTAATAATGGCAGTGCACCCTGGAATGGCAGAGTTGTCGAGTTCCCGCAGCTGGGACATGGAGTGTTTCAATAGTATTCCAATGCAGTGGTGGATTTGAGATGAAAGTGTCCGGGTAGCGGCCAACTGTCAGGTGGAAGAATTTCATTCACTTAGCAAGCAAACATGAAGATTGCACTGAGAGGGTGAAAAACTGTAGACATTCAGTATAATTACTACAAAAATACCAGGGATAAGCTGGTGGACAGATTACTGGTGCGTAGTAAAATACAAAAATACGTAGGTTTGGCTTAAAGTTCAGTCCAGTTGGAGAAACGATAAACAGACAACGCCAGCGTCCTCTCTCTTCCTAGTGTGTTGTTATAATTTTCAACCAACAGGAGAAGGGTATGCCTGCCAAATGGGCTTTTGGTGGCCAACATTCTAGCAAGGACTACTGGCAACAGGGTCCCAGTTTGGCTGATGAACACAAGGGCAAAAAGCTGTTAGGCTAATGCCATGTGCTTATGTAACTGTTGTAAGTAAACCACAAGAGGTGCTTCCAAGAGAAGTAGTTCAGACTGAAGAGAAAAATTCCTAGTGGTCCAGCAGTTTTGTCGGACTGCAGCCACTGTGACGAAGGGCCCAATCAGACAATTGCCAGTTCCTGTCCTACCACACACTCAGGCCCTCACAGAGTCCCAGTATGAGCAACTTAGCTATTTGCTGGCCAAGTACAGAAATGTATTTTCCAAAGATGAAAGTTATTAAGGGTAGTCCTCTAGTGTGACTCACTGTAATTAAATTAATTAATTAAATTAAGTCACCCTTTATTGTCATTCAACCATACAACCAATCATGTACAGTAGAACGAAATTGTGCTTTATCCTATCTACAGTGTCAATCACACACACCCCATGTGTAGAATCAGAAGGGCAGCTGCCATGCAAGGCGCCGCCACAGATTTCCCTCCTCCATTCCATTATTGCTGAGCACACACCCCATGTGTAGAATCAGAAGGGCAGCTGCCATGCAAGGCGCCGCCACAGATTTCCCTCCTCCATTCCATTATTGCTGAGCACCAAGCTGGACAGCAGGAAGTCCGGCCAGCCTCCACAGTGATATTATCAGGTGGGGTCATACTAGTCATTTTGCCTGCCACCCAGGGGTTTCCCGGACCATCAACCTCATCCAACGGGTGTTCTGGAGGCCCACGCTGTGGACGGACATCTGGGATTATGTCAAGGCTTGTCAAGTACGCACCACAAACATCTGACTCTTCCCCTCCTGCCGGGCTGCTTCATCCCCTCCCAGTTCCCAGCCGCCCCTGGTCACACGATTAACACCCTTCGAGGCATCTATGGGGTACCCCCCTTTCCCATTGCCCATGACGGAGAGGGAGGTCGCCGTGCCATCTGTGGGGGCCCATGCTCCCCGTTGTCACCCTCTGTGGAGGGCCACCTGCACTGCGCTTCTCTGCTCCACTGAATGGAACCAGCACTACGAGGACCGCAGGTGGGTTCCAGCACCCAGATATGCGTTTGGGTTGAAGGTGTGGCTGTCGACAGACCAGGTGCCTCTGAAGACGAAATCTCGTAAGCTGTCACCTCGCATCCTGGGGCCGTTTTCTATCTCCAGAATTATCAATGACGTGACAGTCCGCTTGGAGTTTCTACCCACTCTCCGTATTCATCCGACCTTTCATGTATCGAACATCAAGCCCCTCTCTGCCCCCCCCCCCGAAGCCTTCTCCTCCTCCTCAGATCCTTGACGGCTAGACCACCTGCACCATTCAGAGAATTCTGGACGTTCGGGGTCGGGAGTTGCAGCACTTGGTCCACTGGAAGGGCTACGGACCTGAAGAAAGGTCATGGATCCCCTGTTCCCACTTCCATGACAAGGGGATGGTCCAGGCCTTTCACCGAGCCCATCCCAACGAGCCCGGTGGGCCACCAGGAGGCATCGCTTGAGGTGGAGGCACTGTTATGATCGGGTGAGTGCGCTCCCCCTCCCTTCCTGTGGAAGGTTCCCCAGCTCTGCAGGTAATCAATACGCCTACGTGAGTGGACACACCTGCTGTCTCTTCACTGCCAGCGCTTAAAAGGACCAGTTTGTGAATGCTTCAGCACTGGCTTGTTGCGTATACTGCCATAAGCCAACGGTCCACATCTCTATCCATTAGACCACCACTGCTCCAAATGTAAATATCAGCTTGTGACTCAGCTGATCCTCAATGTTAAATCACTGTGAACAGATTGGGGACAAAAAAAATCTTGACTGTGAAATACCTAGTGTGTGCTGGATATGAACGGGCAAAAGTGATCCTGGAAACCCCCCCCCCAAAAAAAATAAATAAATAAATAAATAAATAAAAATAAAAACAGTCACTATATAATGAATTGGTGGCTTCCATTAACTGGATGTAATTAAGGGAAAAGTCTTATCACTGATTTCATGGGAGTGACTGAGGCTTTCATTGAAATAAATGGTGTAGAAAACCTCATGTCTACAAACAAATCAAGCTAACATTGTAAATGATACAATTTGTGTTGACCCCTCAACCACCAGTCTTTCACAGACAGATCTTATAATGAGCCAGTTGTGCTAAATTCCACAGTCCTCCAACTTATTGAGCTACATTCACCTTAAAGGTGAATAAGCAGTCATATGAAGATGGTTTGCTACTTGATAAATCAGCCAAAATGCTATAGAGGATGAGAAAATTGGTAAAAATTGTTACATTGTTAAGACTTTATATGTTAAAATTATGTGTTGTGTTATGTATTGTAGTGCAAGTGCCAGTTGCTTTTTTAAGGACTTTTGGGCAACATTACATGACTCACAGTTCAAAATAATGATTTATTTCACAGTTAGGCCTGTCCTTGCCACTGATAATACCTCTGTCTGCCAAGAATGTGCCGCTGGTCCAGCAAAAGCTAGGGGTACTCAAATACTTTGCAAGCAGTTTCTTGAAATGGTCAGTCAGAGAGCAACTCATACCAGCTTGGTCGTCTCCCGGGTTAACAAAGTCAGGAGTTCCTGGCAGCAGAAGGCAAAGGACAGAGCGGTATGGAGGAATCTGATCAGCCCTAAATGAAACAGTCATTGTCGCCCCCGACAGACTGCTATGATGATGATGAGCTTTGGCACCGCATCTGTGTCTGAAAGATCAATTTTAACTCTTCTCTTTTAAATCTGTCTCTAGATTTGAACTGGTTTGAGGTAGTATGGACAACAGTTTGGTTGTGTCTGCTCTCTTCCTAACTCTCCTTTCTTCATTAATTCTGCCACTTCCGCCCTGTCCCTCTCTCTGAATTGTCATTGGTCTTTTGATTGTTGATATTTTATATTCCACAGAGATCTGCATAAACTGGCTGTAACTAACGTTTCATGCTGAAGCTGTTAGCAGCTGGCCCAAACACTGGCCCCAAAATATGGGTCAGTATGCAGGAGCCTCCCATGACTTTTTTTTCAGATAACAAAATTAATTTCTTACAGTCTTCGCCGAAAGTGAAATGAAATTATAATGTTCAGAACTGGCCAGTTGCTTACACTGAAGAGTCAAAACTGTTCATCTGCAGGACCTAGAGACCTTAGAGACAGAGCTTGTGGATTAGAGTAAGTAAAAGTTCCATCCATCTTCTCTCGCTTGTACAGGCGTCCGTATCTTGGGGGCAGCAGCCCAAGCAGAGAAGCCCAAACTACCACCCAGTTCACACAGCACCATTATTCCCATGATCCCTCCTGAAGGTGGTGAGCCCACCAGAGAGTGGACCTACAGTATGTGGCTTGCTTGGGCTGAGCCTGGCTGGGTCACATGGACAGAAACCCATGGTGCTTGCCCTTGAGCCCTGGTAACCCCAAAGTGGGTGGGGTAAGTTGGATTCTTGCTGTACCTTTTTCATGGCGATCCAATGGACTGCTCTTGGTGTGGCCCTTCACCCCGGACCAGTTTGCCTTGGGAAACCATACCAGGAGCAAAAACATAGCTGCCCCAAAACATAGCTCCTGGGATCACCAGGGCATGCAAACCCTTGCACCATGATAAAGTGGCAATCCACAGAGGGGGGAGTGAAAGTTGCCAAAGTATATAAAGCTTTTAACATGAGGTTTCAATATTTGTACTGCTGTTACTTTCTTGAGCTAATGTGCCAACAGAAATCACTCCTGTCACTTGCATTGTAATCCCACACACAGATATCTTGGCCAACCACTCAAGCACCAACAATAAGTTCCAATTTTGTCCCATTGCAATCAAGAGGAATATCACCAGAGGGTGAATGCAGTTCTTCCTCTCGGTTACTGCTCCTGATAACCGCCCTGGGAGCAAAACACACACAGAGAAACATCACCATATCTTGCTGGGTGAGGCATGAGGTAGGAAGTAGTCACTGTTCCATTGGGCTGGTCACACACACACACACACACACGCAACCATTCACCATACACGGAAAGACAGACAACTGGGAGCTGTGAATGTCAAGCTATTCTCAGGATTCATGTGGTGTCCTTTTTTTCCTTTTAAGAAGCAAATTCTCATAAACCTCCACATCTTCAAACTTTGAATTAAAATACAAGAAGCTACAAGTAAAAACATGGCCTCAGAGGTATTATTGTTGACTTAGTGGGAATCTGTGAAATCAAGTGTGGTCATAATTTCACTACAACTATTACGAAATGATTTAAAAATTATGTATGAATAGAGAAACATGCACAAATCAAAACAACTAATGGCAGCTAACACACATAATTGCATATGCTGATAAGGACACTGGTCCCTCAAGGTTTGTAATCTGAAATCAATCCAGGTTCAGATTAATTAACAAGTGTTTACAGTTCAAGTGACACAAAATTATATTTTATGGGGAAAAAAATCTAAAAAAAAAAAAAAACCACTGTGGGCCAAATGTACAGTAGTGACTAATGATCTGCTATGCTGCAGGCCAACGACGTAGAAGTAGCCAGCTGGACACCAGTACCTTTGAGACCTCTGATGTAAACAATGGCCAAAACAGTGAAGATCCATCTAGACTTTTAACTTTTAACACCAGCATTACAGAGTGAAACGGATATGAACTGTAACCTCAGATTACAGTATAATATACACTTGTGGTGGCAGGGACTGGTCTCTGCTCAGCGTCAGGAGGAGAGGGTGGACAGTGTGTTCAGGGACTTTTGGAGAGAGATCTGATTGGAAGAGCTGCTGTAAAAAACATAATCAGCCTTTCATTTTATAAGCAGCAGTGTGCTGGGATGTTAGAGGCTCTCACCAGCAAGAACCAGATCACAGCACAGTAGGCTGTGTGGCCAGTGGGTCAACTGGAATTAACTTTTCTATGAGTTTCAGTAAACATCAGTCTCCAGAGCATGGGCCATTTGTGTTATTATCCTGCAAGGACCGTGAAATAAAGAATTACATTGTTAAAGACTAGTCTGGTTATGAGTTTGTCCTGGAAAATGCAAAGCAGTGGTGATATCCTGCCCCAACTCTGTTTTTGCTTGTGATTTTATCATCTTCTGCAGGAGAAATGAGAGTTGAAAGTTAACTTTTAATGCACACCATTTTCAGTGGGCTAAGACTGTGTTGTGAATGAATGTAATTAAACACATCAGCAAGGCTCTGTGGCACTGTAAAGGTTAAAATGTGCAGAATAGGTCTCTTGGCATTGAAGGGCTTTGCATCTCTCCTTTACATCGATGACAGATTGGGGGGAACTGCATCTAGGTTTGTCTTTTATTTACAAACATTGACATTACCAGTTATTCTCTCACCAAGCTGCTTACTTTTCCATCCTACATCCTCGGGCAGTTCTTTGGTCTATCCCATGGGGGTGAGTTAACTGTAATCTTTTAAACAATTCTAAAAAAAAATTTCCAGTTAAACATTGGTTGGATTGCAGAGTTGACCCAATTTGTTACTGGTCAGTAAAGGTAGTACCTCACGGAGGAGTGAATGTTGACAAACGTGGCAGTTTTTGGATTGTCAACTTTTCTGACAAATGTTGCTGAAAATCAAGCTAGTATCTCACAGAGCAGTGAATGCTGAAGAGCCTTCAAGAATGCTGGACTTTTTGGGTTTTGTCAGGGTTCATAAAAGGTTGTATAACAGTTTGACACAGTTTTGTCACACCAACAGTTTTGTCTTCTTCTTCTTTTAGATTTGATTGGTGGTTGGCAACCAGCCTACGGGTGCATTACCGCCACTGACTTGATTATCATCACTCTATATCTTTGTATAAGGAGTTCTGAGCAACTCGTGTGAAAAAATTATCCGTCCTTGGATAATTTTTTTTTTCAACAATATTTTTATTGAACCTTTTTTAACAAATATGACACGAACAATCAAACACTAACACTAAAGTAATTTAAAAATAAAATTAAAAAAATATATATATACTAAAAACACCAACAACCATTAACAAAAGCAAGTTAAACGATGCTCCTCTGTTTAGTCTAGGTAATCCATTACATAAGTATACATATTATACATTCACCAATTTGGAATTTACAAGGTCCACACACATCATTCACCTTTTTCTTCAGAAGTTATGTTTAATTTCTTTACATAATCAATGAAAGGTCTCCATATATTCTCAAACACATTTTCCTTTGATTTCAGTACGTATGTTATTCTTTCTAGTGGAAGGTTTGTTAACATCTGTCTTAACCACTGAGTCACATCTGGTCTATGAGTCTTTTTCCACAATAGTGCAATACATTTTTTGGCATTAAGCAAACTGAGATCTATGAATGTTCTTTCACTCTTATTAAAATTATGCTTTTCTGGATACAGACCCAACAAAAACAGTTTAGGGTTCAATGTGAATTGTTTTGAAATTATTTTTTCAATTGTTACCCTCACCTCTTCCCAAAACATTCTAATTTTTCTACATTCCCATAAACAATGAAATAGGGTTCCTTTACTTTCCATACATTTTGTGCACGTATCTGGTATGTTTTTGTTATATCTATTTAACTCCACCGGTGTAACATACATCCGCATTAACCATTTAAAATGTATCAATTTAAGACGTACATTTATTGATTTGGTTTGAGCTTCTGTGCAAGCCAATTCCCATTGTTCCTCTGAAATTTTAATTTGCAGGTCTTCTTTCCAATAATTCATTCTTTTCTGTGAGTTTTCACTTGAAGATAGTGTCAATGAGTTATAAAACTCTGAAATAATACCCTTTCTCTTACTATCTTTCGTCAAAATTTTTTCCAAGGATGAATAACAATAATAATAATGAGAACATTATTTTGATTTGATCAAATAAATTGATTTGATCGAATAAAATTCCTAAGCTGAAGATATTTAAAAAAAAATGTGTTCTATTAAGATTAAATTTGACCCTCAGTTCTTCAAAAGACATTATGTTATCTGAACGTGACAAATATAAGTCTTGAATCTTTTGAATCCCTTTTAAATTCCATACTTTAAATACAGCATCCGCTCTCCCTGATGTAAAATATTGATTACCCCATATTGGGCTAAATTGTGACAATAAGTGTGGTTCTTTTAAATATTTTTTTTGATTTCACACCATATTTTGATCATATGCTTTACAATAGGAATTTTTAACTTGTTTCTGTAATTTTTTAGCCGAGTCTGAGTATATGAATAAGGGAAGAGGTAAAGGTAAATTGTATGATTCCATTTCAATCCAGTGAGGGAGATCATTTGATGAAAAATAATATGTCATAGACCTCAGTTGTGCTGACCAGTAATACAACATAAAGTTTGGACATTTCAGACCTCCACGATCAAATGGTAAATATAGTAAGGACAGACGTAATCTAGCCTTCCTATTGTTCCATATAAATTCCACTAACTTTTTTTTAATTCTTGAGAATAGATCTGAAGGTGGTGGTAAAGGAATGTATTGAAATAAATATAGTATTTTGGGTAAAATATTACTTTTAAGTATATTAATTCTCCCGATCAACGACATTGGTAGTGACATCCATCTCTGAAGCAACTCATTAATATCTGTCATTAAGGCTTCATAGTTGGCACTGGCGACTGATTCTAGCTTAGGCACAATTTGAATTCCTAAATATTTAAACTGATTTACAACATTGAATTGATTTACCTCAGGAGCTGGGTGATTTCTCTGGGTCTCAATTAGCATTAATATTGAAGATTTAGTTTTATTTATTTTATATCCTGATATTTCCCCAAAGTTCTTTATTAAATTTAACAAGGTCGGAATTGATTTTTTAAGATTCGACATAAACAAAATTATGTCATCAGCATACAGGGATATTTTATGTTCTGTTGGTCGTACTTTAATTCCATATATTTGTGGATGTAAACGTACTGCCATCGCTAAAGGTTCAGTTGCCATAGTGAACAGTAAAGGTGAAAGTGGACAACCTTGTCGACATCCTCTATTGATTTTGAGATATTGCTATTTGTTAGGATTTCTGCTGTAGCATTATTGTATATTATCTGAACCCATTTTATGAAATTATTTCCAAGTCCAAACCTTTGTAGGACTTCAAAAATAAAGGGTCATTCGACCCTATCAAAGGCCTTTTCAGCGTCCAATGATAGGAGAGCTGTATCTGGTGCTTCTTTATTAGAATAAATAATATTAAATAGTCTTCTTACATTATGGAAGCCTTGTCTTCCCATTATAAAGCCATTCTGATCTCGGTTAATAATATTTGGTAATATTTCTTGTAGTCGTCTTGCTAAAATTTTACAGATTATCTTAAGGTCAGCATTTAATAGGCTTATTGGTCTCATGTTTTCACATTTATTAGAGGGTTTACCTGGTTTTGGCAACAGTATAATTAAGGCATTATTCATGTATGGTGGTAAATTACTATTTTGAAATGCTTCTAAAACCATTTCCAAAAATGGTTTTATTAATTTATTCTTAAATTTTTTTATAGAGGTCAACTGGAAGACCATCCGGTCCCGCACTTTTTCCTGATTTCATATTATCAATGGCTAGCCCAACTTCTTCTTGACTAATTTTTGACTCCAGTATCTCCCTATTTTCATTTGGAATACATGGTATAGATAATCCGTCCAAAAACCCATTTAGTTTTGTTAAGTCAGTTTCATTTTTTGTATCATATCATTTTTCATAATAATCTCTAAAGGCACTATTAATTTCTAAAGCATCTACAACTGCCTGTCCGTTACTTATAATACTGGTAATTGGTGTTTTAAATTCTAATTGTTTAATCTGCCGTGCCAATAATTTTCCTGATTTTTCACCTTGTTCATAAAAGGTTTGCTTCATTCTTAGAAGACTCGAGGCAGCTCTATTCGCTGATTTTTTTGTCATATTCAGCTCTCAGAATCAGTAATTCGTTCTCTAATTTTGGATTACTTCCTGCATAGACTTTTTCTTGAAGAATTTTTATTTTACGTTCCAATTGGACTCTCTCCTCTCGAGTCTTCCTAGATTTTGAACCTGTATAACTAATAATATGCCCCCTAATAAAAGCTTTGAAAGCCTCCCACTTTATACATGCTGATGTTTGTGTGGTATTGATATCAAAGAACTCATCTATCTGTTTTTCTATGTACTTAACAAATTCCTCATCCTGAAGCCATTTATGCTGAAATTGCCACCTACCTGGAACCTTTGTCAATTTCTTATCTACATATATTAGACAGCAGGGTGCGTGATCAGATATCTCGATGTTATCATAGAAACAATTTTGAATCTTGGACCTTAATTCTGTGGAGATCAAAAAATAGTCAATACGTGAAAATGTCTTGTAGGTATTAGAATAGCAAGAATAGGATTTGACTTGTGGTTTCATTTCTCTCCATATATCTAGCAATCTCATTTCTTTCATAAAATGATTAATGGTCATCCTACATCCATTGTGCGTAGAGTCCTGTCCTGTTGATCTATCTATACTGGGATTCAATGTACAATTAAAATCCCCTGCTATTATATGTTGCCCTGTGAGTGATGCTAAAGTAAGAAATAAATTAACGAAGAAGTTTTGATCATCTATATTAGGACCATATAAGTTAACCAGATTTATATTTTCTAATAACAAAGATCCTTGGATGATTAGATATCTTCCCAATTTATCTCCAATTACATTTTTCACTTGAAATGGAACTGTTTTATGTATGAGAGTCATAACTCCCCTGGCTCGGGATGAAAATGATGAGGTGAACACACTTCCCTGCCACCTTCTCCTTATTCTTTTTACATCCTCTATTAGATGAGTTTCTTGTAAAAACACAATTTTTGAACCTATATCTTTTATTTTATTCAAAACTTGTTTAAGTTTTTTTAGATTTTGTAGACCTCTGCAATTCCATGATGTTAAATTAAGATTAACGCTTTGGTCTATGATCAATAAAGAGTTTGAGATTACCTTGCAAAATAAGCATGCTCATACAGAGAAGCAAAAACATGGATGGTTGAACATTCATCCCACAAACTACACAAAAACAAATTCCCCCTCCACACATTTGTGGTAATCCCCCCAAAATCAAAAAAAAAAATTCTGTCTCCCGTTATAGCCAGTGACTGCTCCTCACCCACGAGGTTCAGTCTAAACCACTCTCTCTTTCTCCTCTCAATCACCCTGACTCTGCTACTTTTAATGACATGACAATAACTCTCTTCTGTAGTTTTTCCAACTTAACTCCAAAATTTTATAGCAACTTTGTACATCATAGCTTTTTTTTTATATATATATATAATACAATCTATATTTTGTAGACATTCTATATGTTTCAGATCAGTCAGATACTTGTACACATGCTTGAATATTCTACCTTTATATCTTGTTTTTGCTTCATGCTTAGCTCCCGCCAGTCTCTCCTTGGATCTGTTTAATGAGCTCCTGCGCCTCCTCAGGGGTCTTAAAGACATGGGTTCTCCCTTTATATGTGACCAGCAGTCTTGCTGGATGAATCACTCCGTGACGAATCCCGAGGCTGCGCAGCTCTTTACGGGCAGGGTCAAACTGTTTCCTTAATTGTTGGATTCCTGTGGCCAAATCTGGGTAGAACCGCACCTGATGATCCTGGTATTTGATTTCTCCTTTAGTACGCGCTGCGTTGGAGACCGTCATCTTGTTTCTGTAGTTGAGGAACTTCATAATCAGCGTCCTTGGTGGTGTCTTATTATCTCTCGGTGGGCCGATTCGGTGTGCGCTCTCCAAGACGACCGATGACTGTAGATCTGCGTTGTTCAGCGCTTCTGGAATCCACTTTTCCAAAAAGGAACATGCATCCTGTCCCTCCGTACTCTCCGGGAGGCCCACCAGCCTTAAATTATTCCATCTCGCCCGGGATTCTAAGTCCAGGACATTATCTTCCAGACGTTTATTTTTTTAATTCCAATGTTTGGACCTTTAGTTGTAGGCTGGTGACGTCATCTTCAACGTTGGAGATTCGGAGCTCCGCCTGCGAAACTCGTTCCATACAGTCGCTTATTTCTTTTCTCATGGCTTCTATCGCTGCTATAATCCCATCAAACTTAGACGAAAAGTCTGCTCTCATAGCGCTGATAGCAGCAAAGACCACATTCGTTCCTTCGGCAGTCACCGCTCCGCCAGTAGCTCCCTCCTCAGCCGTGGTCTCTGGAGATTTTCCTGCTTCGTCACGAGCGTGGAACTCTGTTAATTTGGATTGTCTCGACAAATCAGTTTTTCCTCCGCCTGATTTCACAGCCTTGGTTTTTACCATATCTGCGCCTAAACGCTAGGATAGGTTTTTGCTCCAATTGAGAGAGTTTTAGCCTATTTTTTATTATTAGGAGCAGAGCAGAGTGAAACACATCTTCCTACGTGGCCGCCATAACCGGAAGTCCCGTCCTTGGATAATTTAATAATAATAATAATAAACCTAGGATCATCCGTCCTAGGTGCGGCTGTTTCTCAGATCAGAGGAGCCTCTCCTGGTGAATGAGTTTCACTCTATCTGGTCAAGAATGTGTCAAACAGTTACAAGTGTTCACTACTTGGCAAAGTAAAAAAAACTTTAACAACAAGCATTATAACCATTTGCACACGTGTTACAAATGTTTGCAATTGTTTGTGGGAAAATACATTCACCAAAATGTTTTCAGAATTTTTTGATGACGAGAAAAACTATTTAAGACTGTTGGCAACCTTTCACAACTCTTGACCTAACCCAAAAATCATTACATTCACCAGCGCACATGGTGCCGTGAGATATGGGGGTTAGGAGTAAAAAAAAAAAAATAATTCATTAATAAAATGCCAATTAACTGATCTAGGGATTTTTAAAAAAATGTTTTTTTGTCTTTCATCATTAGAATAAACCTACCATTAAAAATAAGAATCTTTAAAACAAGCCTTTAAGAATATTTTCCCAATGGGCATTTAGCAAGCAGCCTTATATTTAGACACAGCGGGGGATGGAGAAAACCTCAACCAAACAGCCCCAGATTCCACTTCATCAGACAGTTTAATGGTAAGACCCATCTTAATTTGGGTCAAGTTTTCAAGGCAGCTGTCCAAAAATGATAACTAGCACTGGAGACTATAGCTGAATCCTCAGTTCTACCCACTTCCTCTGAGGCCATACACAGTGCTTTGTCCTGATTGATTCCCCGTTCTAGCGACATCATTAGAATGGTTTGTCTAAACTCACCTTTAGAAGGGGGAGGAGCTTAACTGAACTTTCACAGCAGAAAAACACCAGTGTTGCCAGATATACGATAATTATCGTATTTATACAAAAGTTTTAGGGCCTATACGATAAACAACTAACTACTAACCACCGGCTAGCTGTGGGCATTGGCTACGGTTTGATCTGCAGTACCAACTCAACAGGTATATGTTTTATAGACACTTATTACTTTTGCACTTGACAATATTTAATTTGTTTACGTGCGTATGAAATGACAATAGGTGTCTTCATGCTGATTGAGATGTTTAGTAGCAGTTACTGGCTACCTTCAGAAGGGACTATTTTTTTTCTCAGCTGCGCAAAATAACTGGTTAAACAAACAAATCACAATATTAGTACAGTACTGCAGGTCTGTGGTGGACCACTCCCAGTTACACGGGGTGAGACTGGACATCCTGGCAGATAAGCACATCTGTCTCAAGGTCTGTGGTGGCCTTTTGCCAGTCGATGTATCGTGACATGCACTACACAAAGAGCAGAGATAAACAAACCTATCATCTGGTCAGTCACTGGAACAGATACTGGAGTCAGTTTGTCTTGGCCTGTCCTTGCCACTGATAATACCTCTATCTGCCAAGAATGTGCCGCTAGTCCAGCAAAAGCTAGCGGTACTCAAATACTTTGCAAGGAGTTTCATGAAATGGTCAGTCAGAAAACAACTCATACTGGCTCGGACGTCGCCCAGGTTAATAAGGTCAGGAGTTCCTGGCAGCGGAGGGCGAAGGACAGAGCTGCGTAGAGGAATCTGACCAGACCTAGATTAAACAGTCATTGTCGCCCCCAACATACTGCTATGATGATTATAAACAATCAATTCTTTTAAAAAATACTTTTTGGCATTCCTGTACACCCTCCAAAAAACATCATTTTGATTTATGTGAACACCCACACATCACCAGAAATTGATGCCTGCTCATAGCTGATCAGCTCTTACCTGTCTGGCTCTTCCTCACCGCCAAATGTGCCAATCACATCAACAGCACTTAGTTCATCTTTGTTTGCACAGCTACACTGGCAACAACAATTTAAAAAAAAAAAAAAGAGTTTGGACTCGGAGGAAAAAAGTACTAAAACAAGTCCGGTAGCAGAGACAGGGACACCAGTAAGATACAAAGGAACTCCGCCGTGCACAGCAGCTTTATCACCCAGCCTGGGAGTTAGACCCTATGTTTAAGGACAGAAGCAGTGTTTGTGCAAAGAGGTGCACGTGTGTTTAAGTGTGACAATGCATAAAGCAGTTGTTTCATTCAAATGGCCAAGCCTCTGTGTTTATTCCTAAAGGTGCATTCAGACCAAACGTGAACGGGCAGCGTGAATACATACAAAGTCAATGGAAAGAGGCAAGCACACGCGAATCTCGCGTATTCGCATGTTCACGTCCAAAGGATCGCGCTAGCTCTGACATTCTGCCGTCACCAGAGTAAAAGTATCAACACTGGAGAGTAAATTACAAGAAAAACAAACTTGAATTTAAAAGATAAAAGTTACAAATTCATGGAAAAAGTTGCAAATTTGTGAAGAAAAACTTCACATCTATACAATTACAATCCTTGAGAATGTAAACATAGTGTGACGTTTGCAAGGTTCACACAAAGAAAATGGAGCAGATGGCTGTGATCAACCAGATTTATTTTGTACACCCCAACCCCAACTTGCTTCTGTGCTACAGAGTGGAGTGGAGGTCATTCTCCCAGACCTCCGTTTCAATCATGGTTACACACACAGATACATCTTGCCCTAATCCTGCTAAACACTGCTGGGTCATTATAATGCAGTTATAATGACACAGCAGTGTAACTCAGAAATAACACATTTAACACACACAGTAACGTTTCAAACTGGCAAAGCATGCTGGGAAATTCACTTAACATGGCCCCAACATTACACTGCCCCCCCCCCCCCGGACTGGTTTCTGTCCCCAGAAAAATTAAAGTCCAATTTAAAAGTCCAATACAAACTCATCCAGGTGTCGGGGCGGTCTTCGGCGCCGGTGGCCAACACGTACAGGCCCCCTAGTGTCCATCTGGGTCTCGGTCGGGGTATCGGGCCAGGATGGAAGCTCCGGTTCGTCCACCAGCGGTGCAGATGGCCGATACGGGGCTAGACGGTCACGATGAAGGACCACAACCCGGTCCCTTTTTCTAAGCCTCACCCTGTACACCACATCTGACAGTCTCTCCAGGACCACGCATGGCCCCGACCACTGGCTCGCCAGCTTCGGTGATCGTCCTCTCTTCCTCTCAGGGCAGAAAACCCAGACTCGATCTCCCGGTGCAAAGTCCCTCCCCTGGCAGCGGGAGTCGTACGCTCGCTTCTGCCGACCCCCTGCCGCTGCCAGGGCCTCTTGAGCCAGCTCGTGCACCATATGGAGACGTTCTTTCAAACAAAAAAAATAATCCAATCCAGGTTTTCCTTCCACCTCCGGCTCAGGGGGGCAACCGAATACCAAAACCACCGGTGTGCGCAGCTCGCGTCCAAACATGAGCGCCGCAGGGGTGCACCGGGTAGATTCCTGAGCAGCCGTCCGGTACGCCCACAAAACAAAAGGCAGATGCAGGTCCCAGTCTCGCTGTCGCTGGTCCACTAGGATAGCGAGCTGGGTGGTGAGGGTCTGGTTGAATCGTTCGACCAGGCCGTCGCTCTGTGGATGCAGTGGGGTGGTCCGGGTCTTCCGGATGCCCAGCCGTTTGCAGACCTCTCCGAAGACCTCCGCCTCGAAGTTCCGACCCTGATCGCTGTGCAGCTCCTCCGGTGCGCCAAACCGACAGAACATTTCATCCACCAGCTTTGATGCCGTCGTAGCAGCGCTCTGATCCGGGACCGCGTACGCCTCTGGCCACTTAGTGAAATAATCCATTGCGACCAGCACGTAGCGGTTCCCCCGGTCCGTGGTCGGGAAAGGGCCCAGGATTTCCACTCTCACTCGCTCCATCGGTGCTCCCACCCGGTACTGCTGCAGGGGAGCGTGGGATCGCTGAGTTGGTCCCTTCTGAGCTGTGCATGTGTCGCAGCGATGAACGTGGAGCTCCACGTCCTGATGACAGCCGGGCCAGTAGAACCGGGCCCGAAGGCGCTGCAGCGTCTTTGTCACCCCGAAGTGGCCTGCTCCTACCGCCCCATGAACCAGCTGGAGTACTTTGGGCCGGAGTTGACGAGGAACCAGCAGCTGCCAAATGTGCCGCTGCCCAGCTGGAGTCTGCCACTGCCGATACACCACGCCCTCATGACAGCGGAGGTTGGCCCACTGGGAGTGTAGGGCCTTAGTCTCTGGGTCCAGCGGTGACACAACCTCCCAGGCGGGCCGCTGTCCTGCGTCCAGCCACTGCCGAACCCGCGAAATGACCGGGTCTCTGTCCTGCTCGCTCTGCAGCTGCTGCGTGCCAAGAACCTCTGTGACGTCATCGCTGGGGAGAACTGCCTGATCATCTGAGGAGGGGCTGTGCATCGCTGCGTGATTCCTGCTCGCAGCGGCTCGGAGAGCGGCAGCCCGTGGGGCGATTTGGTCCCGATCTTCAGCCCGTTGACAGTGACGACACTCCTCTGTCGCGCAGGGGCGCCGAGACAGCGCGTCAGCGTTGGCATGGAGGCGGCCTGCCCGATGCACAATCTGGAAATTATAATCCTGCAGTGCCTCCAGCCACCTTGCCAACTGTCCATCCGGTTCTTTGAAATTTAACAACCAGGTCAGGGAAGCGTGGTCCGTCCTGAGCTGGAACCTCCCACCGTACACATACGGGCGGAAATGACGCAGTCCTTGAATAACAGCCAGCAGCTCTCTGCGAGTCACACAGTAATTTCTCTCGGCTCTGCTGAGAGTGCGGCTGAAGTAAGCGACTGCCTGCTCTCCATGCTCTCCCTCCTGGGATAGCACCGCCCCGATGCCCTGGTTGCTGGCGTCCGTGTCCACAATGAAAGGGCGGCTCGGGTCAGGATACCGCAGGACGGGGGCTCTGATGAGCACTGCGCGAAGCTGGCAGAAAGCAGCAGCACAGCTGTCACTCCACTAGAACGGGCGTCCTTTCTGCGTCAGCTGATGCAGCGGGCTGGCAATGGTGGCAAAGTCTTTCACAAACTTCCTATAATAGGAGGCCAATCCAAGAAAACTCCTCAGTTCTTCAACGTTCCGCGGCACTGGCCAGTCTCTCACTGTTGCCACTTTTTCCGGGTCGGTGGCGACCCCCGCTGCGCTGACGACGTGGCCCAAAAAGGTGGTCTCTCGCCGGAACAGGTGGCATTTCCTAGGGTGTAACCGTAGCCCCGCCTGCTGGATGGCTCCCAGCACCTCTCGGAGATTTGACAGGGCGCTGTCAAAATCAGCTGCATGCACCAGCAGGTCATCCAGGTAAACAACGCAGCGGCTCCTGGGCACGTGAGCCAGCACTCGCTCCATCAAGCGCTCAAAGGTGGCCGGAGCGTTGCAGAGTCCAAACGGCATCACTTTAAACTGGTACAGTCCCTGCCCGATGGAGAAGGCTGTTTTTTGGCGGGCCTCGGGTGACAGCTCTACCTGCCAATAGCCGCTGCGTAGATCCAGCGAGCTGAACCAGCTGGAGCCTGCGATGTGGTCCAGCGCGTCATCGATGCGGGGCAGGGGGTAGGAATCTTTCCTGGTGGCATCGTTCAGGCGTCGGTAATCCACACAGAACCGCCACGACCCGTCCTTCTTCTTGACCAGCACCACAGGCGCTGCCCAGGGGCTGCTGGAGGGCTCAATAACATCTGCCTCCAGCATTTCTCGCACTTTTTGTTCCGTCGCTGCCCGCCTTGAAAAGGGCAGCCGGCGTGGGTGGAATCGAATCGGCCTGGCCTCACCGGTGTCGATCTCGTGCTGCACCAACCCGGTCCGGCCGCATTCCTCATCCTTCGCAGCGAAAACACCCACGTAATAGTCCAATAGCTCCCGCAGCTGGCGTCTCTGTTCCGGGTCCAGCCCGCTGCAGCTCCGCTGAAATAATTCCTCCACCGCCTGCTGCGTCTCTGCTGACACGTTGGCCCCTCCCCTTGCTGTCCC
Organism: Pholidichthys leucotaenia; assembly: GCA_020510985.1. Lineage (NCBI taxonomy): Eukaryota > Metazoa > Chordata > Actinopteri > Cichliformes > Pholidichthyidae > Pholidichthys > Pholidichthys leucotaenia. Next base: position 213,555,546 of record CM035849.1, on the reverse strand, counting down.
TGTGTGTGCTCGTGCTCCCTCTGTCCGCGCTGGTGCCGTCATCGTGTCCAGTCCTCGCGGTGGCCTGCCTGGTCCGGTCTGTCTTGGCGATCCCTCGATTGTGCGTGCCCCCGTTTCCCTTCTCTGGGTTCTGCTGTGGAGCGTGATGGTCCGGTTTCCCAGCTGGAGGGAAGGTCCAGCGGTGTTGATCTTGGCACGCCAGGCTGTGAGCAGGTCTAATCCAATAATACAGGGGTCTTGGATGTCAGCCAGCCAGAACGGGTGTCTTATGTTCTGACCAGCCACCCCCACCACCAGCACTCTCCGCCCCTTCAGTCGGGCACGCTCACCGGTAGCTGTGGTGACGCAGCGCTCGGTGGGTTCCCACCCCCGCGGAGCCGTCTTGCTCGTGCCCGGCAGTACGCCCGGTCGAACCAAGGAGATTGTAGAGCCGGTGTCAATCAGGGCCCGGATCGACGTCTTCCCCAAGCTGCACTGTAGATAGATCCCTGGAGAGTGTCCAACTCGGCCCACGCGCGGTGCCGGCTCCTCGGGGGAAACATCTGCTGGAGGTGGCCTGTCCCCGTTCACGCCACCTCGCTCTAGTTTAACGCCGGCGAGGGGCCGGTTTGTCGTGGGGTGGGTGCGGGGCAGTATCGCGCGATGTGTCCCATCTCTCCGCAGCGGAAGCACCCTTCCTCGCGCCGCCGAGGCCATCTTCTCCGTGGATGCGCCGCCGTGGTCTGCCGTAATTCCTCCTCCTCCCCCTCGCTCTCCATCGTAGCCTGGTAGGTTCTTCGGCTGTGCGTTGCTGCTTCAGCGGTGCAATTTATTAGCGGCTCTGCCTGCTCTGCTTCTGCCACTGCAGTCTTCCAGTCGCTCGCGGCGTGGAGCCGTACGTGGCTCTGGAGCTGGGCCGGGCGGAGACCTTGGATGAAGCTCCGGAGGGCGAGCTTCTCTACTGCCTCCGGCGCGAAATCTGGGTAGCTGCGCCGGGTTAACAGCCATATGTCTGCAGCATAGGCTCCTAGTTTCTCCTGGTGGTTCCGGCGGCAGCGGGTCAGTTGTTCTTGGGCGTGCTCAGCGTCCGCTATTCTCCCAAATCGTCTCTGGAGCGCCCCTTGTAGTGCTGGCCAGCTGTGGTGCTCCTCGGGCCGGAGATCAGAGAGCGTGCAGAGGGCTTTCCCTTCCAAGGCCAGCGCGACCTGTACGGTGGTTTCCTCTGGTGACCAGCCGTTCAGCGCCGCAGTCAGCTCGACCTGTGTCAGGTAGTCATCTAATGTGACTTCGCCGTTGAAATGGGGAATCTTGGCCCGCTGTCGAACAGGTGGGGTGGTCGTTTCCTGATCGATCGCCACCCTTGATCGCCGTGGGGTCGCCAGCCCGTGCTGTCCTGAGAAGGGTGGAACGTTTGCTCTGTTCTGCCCGCTCTGTCTTGAAAAAGACAGGAGGCGGGGTGCGCTGGCCCCGTCAGGTCCGCCGCTTCGTTCGTCCCGGCTCCAGGCTCCCGGTGGTGGTGTCTCGGTCTCGTCATCCATCATCAGCTGAGCAATGGCCTGCTCCAGCTGCCGGATCTCCATTCTGATCGCTTCCATTTGCTCCATGCCCACTCCTGACACCAGTGTGACGTTTGCAAGGTTCACACAAAGAAAATGGAGCAGATGGCTGTGATCAACCAGATTTATTTTGTACACCCCAACCCCAACTTGCTTCTGTGCTACAGAGTGGAGTGGAGGTCATTCTCCCAGACCTCCGTTTCAATCATGGTTACACACACAGATACATCTTGCCCTAATCCTGCTAAACACTGCTGGGTCATTATAATGCAGTTATAATGACACAGCAGTGTAACTCAGAAATAACACATTTAACACACACAGTAACGTTTCAAACTGGCAAAGCATGCTGGGAAATTCACTTAACATGGCCCCAACGTTACAATAGGAAATTATTTAAAAGATTTAATAAATTCATGAAGAAAACGTAAATTAATAAATTGCTGAGACAAAGGTCAGAAAATCACAAGAGAAATGTAGTTCATTTGCAATTAAAAAAATTAAGGAAAAATGACATGATTTAGTAAATAGACCCAGAAGCAGACTACAGATTTGGTTATAGTTGCAATGATTTTATTGAGTGCAAGTGTGTGTGTGTAGAGCAGGGAGAGTCTGGCAACCCTGCAAGGGAGAGAAAAAGAGAGTGATGAGTTATTTGCAGCATACAGCAGGGCATTGAGGAATTAATAATAATCTTACGGAGCGCCAAGCGGCTGGGATGGAACTAACAGCGGCTCACATCCTCTCCAGCTTGCTGTGGTCCCGTGAAGGTGAAGGAGGTGTTGGTGCAGATACACTACCGTTCAAAAGTTTGGGGTCACCCAGACAATTATTTTGTGTTTTCCATGAAAAGTCACGCTTATTTACCACCATGAGTTGTAAAATGAATAGAAAATATAGTCAAGACATTGACAAGGTTAGAAATAATGATTTGTATTTGAAATAATAATTTTTTCCTTCAAACTTTGCTTTCGTCAAAGAATCCTCCATTTGCAGCAATTACAGCATTGCAGACCTAACATGATTGCACAAGGGTTTTCTAATCATCCATTAGCCTTCTGACGCAATGAGCAAACACATTGTACCATTAGAACACTGGAGTGATAGTTGCTGGAAATGGGCCTCTATACACCTATGTAGATATTGCACCAAAAACCAGACATTTGCAACTAGAATAGTCATTTACCACATTAGCAATGTATAGAGTGTATTTCTGATTAGTTTAAAGTTATCTTCATTGAAAAAAAGTGCTTTTCTTTCAAAAATAAGGAAATTTCTAAGTGACCCCAAACTTTTGAACGGTAGTGTATATACAGTGCTCTGTGCAGGGAGGATACCCTCGGCCGAGGGATGAAGGGACACAGTACAGTCTGATTAGTTATGTGCACTTACAGGATGATGGCGAGAGTGAGGGCACTCCAGCTCCAGGAGGAGGATCCAGGTCCGCCACAAGGAAGGGTGCCGGTCTGCCAGAGAGAAGGTCCACCTGTGCACAGGTAAGTCCAAGACAAACAGAGGAGAATGCAGGGGAGAGGTTCAAGGGACCAGTGGGCCTCAGTGCTGTTCTCTGATGAAAGCTGATTCCTGCTGAGCAGAAATGATGACCACCAATGATACTGGCGACATCAAGGAGAGCGCTATGCATGAGCCACTGTTGTCACCAGATGAGCCTTTGGTGGTGGTGGTGTTACAGTCTGGGCAGGTGTGTCTCATCAATACAGAACTACCATACATCTTGTGAATGGTACAATGACAAGCTGATACTACCTGAATAACAGTCATTGAGCCACTGCATGAACAATACAGGCCTAATTTCATCTTCATGGATGACAATACTCCAGCTCATCAAAGTCACATCAATAGGGAACGGTTGCTGGAGGCTGAAGTACCTCAAATGGAGTGGCCTGCACTTTCTTCAGACCTGAATCCCATCAAAACCCTATAGGATCAGCTCAGTCGCCATGTAGAGGCTCGTAACCCTGCACCCCACAACCTCAATGACCCGAGGGTCACCATTCAAAAAGAGTGGAATGCCATGCTTCAGCAGAAAATAAATCGACTTGTGAACAGCATGAGGCGTCATTGTCAAGCTGTAATTGATGCTCAAGGGCACATGACAAGTTATTGAGACATTGACATTTTTTGTTGTGGTATACATCCCACTGTTGTTGGCTTTTGTTTCAATAAACTGTTTGAGATGAGGAATTCAGCATTGCATGCTTCTACTTAAATGCTCTACTTTCATGATATAATATCACTGTTCAGTTCAGTTCAGTTTATTCGGTTCATCCACAGGAGACAAGACAACAAGCAAAAGTGAAAAAAAAATACAGACAAAATAATTGAAAGGGTTTAGGCTGAAGCTATAGAGCTTTTTTGCTGCCCACCCCTATTTACTTATAATAAACATGCTAGAAATTTACTTAAATCAGTTCCTTTCGATACAACCCAACATTACACTCTAAACCAGTATTTCAAAATATTGCAAAATTTAATAATTTCTGGAAAGTTTTTTAAGTTGCGTTAAAGAATTACACATTCAAATGTTTCCGGGACAGTTATTCCATAGGTTCACTCCTTTTGCAGACAGTGGTATTTCGTGTTTGTTTGTACCTCTGGTGCAATGAAATGTTCCTTTCAGATGATATTTGCTGTCTCTTGTCTTGAACAACTTCTGGATACTTATCAGTAATTTCCCAGTTTTCCTTTTATACATAGATTGCATGGTGAAATAATTTACTAAATCTCTGAATTTCACTGTATTTAGGTGAATGAAGAGTGGATTTGTGGACTGTCGATACGGTTTGTTACAAACAATGCGAATGGCTTTCTTTTGCAGTAAGTAAATATGATTTGAATTTGATTTATACGTATTGCCTCAAATCCCTATACAAAGTTATGTATGGAACTACCAAGGAATGATATAATATGAACAGGGCTTTCTCACATAGAAGAGCTTTAGCTCTGTAGATCTGTGCTATAGTATCTGTACTGTACTGTAGATCTGTAGCATGAACTTTTTACATTTTCCATAAATTTCACTCGAAAACCAAATACCCCTCACTTTGTGAGTAGAGTATGTCATGAGGCTGAGCGCGGTGTATCACCGGGCTCATGTTCTTAATTTAATTCTGTTTATTTTCTGTATGTGTCCAGTGTTGTGTTATTTTCCTGTATGTTAGTTTATGATGTTTCTTTGGTGGTTTATCATTCTGTTAGTTATTTACAGTATGCTCTTAGCATTATTATTATTTTGTCAATTTCTGTAGCTTATGATTTATATTTTGTTTTTCTATGGAACGAGTGCCCTACCTCCTTTTCCAGACACTCCCACTCTCATCTGCTCACTGTTCTCTAGTTGTCTCAGCTGTGAGTGGTTGCGTAATTAGGTCACCTGCCTGCTCATGCTCCCCGCACCTGCTGCGTATTGTTTCATATTGTTCCCCCTGCTATTTAAAGACTGTCATGCTGTTTTCTCCCTGTGGCAGTCTTGGTTAAAATTCTCTTCCTCATCGCCACCAGAGCCGAAACCCTGCTCTGGTGAGTTTGTCTCGAGTCTTCCCAGGCTGTAAGTTTTTCTCAGTGTCTGTTTTTGGATTTTGTGTTGTGCACTTCTTGGGACTTGTGTTTTTTTGTATAATAAATTCCACTAGCTCAGGCTCAGGCTCTTAATTTAATTCTGATTATTTTCTGCATTTGTCCAGTGTTGTGTTATTTTCCTGTATGTTGGTTTATGATGTTTCTTTGGTGGTTTATCATTCTGTTAGTTATTTATGCTCTTAGCATTATTATTCTTTTGTCAATTTCTGTAGCTTATGATTTATATTTTGTTTTTCTGTGGCACGAGTGCCCTACCTTCTTTTCCAGACACTCCCACTCTCATCTGCTCACTGTTCTCTAGTTGTCTCAGCTGTGAGTGGTTGCGTAATTAGGTCACCTGCCCGCTCATGCTCCCCGCACCTGCTGCCTATTGTTTCATATTGTTTCATATTCTCCCTGTGGCAGTCTTGGTTAAAATTCTCTTCCTCATTGCCACCAGAGCCCAAATCCTGCTCTGGTGAGTTTGTCTCGAGTCTTCCCAGGCTGTAAGTTTTTCTCAGTGTCTGTTTTTGGATTTTGTGTTGTGCACTTTTTGGGACTTGTGTTTTTTTGTATAATAAATTCCACTAGCTGCAGTTCAGCGCGTGGGTCTCAGTTCTCTGCCCAGAGAGGCAAATCATGACCGAAGACTGCCGCCAGGAGACACCCAGCTGCTGTAGTTAGTAGATTTTTTACCTCCTGTTTTCACTCACCTGTCCCGTGGAGCAATTATGTCCCCAGCGCGCCGACGTCTGTCAGCTAAGGGGAGATCAGCAGCAGGCCCCCACCCTGCAGCCACAGTCTGGACGGAGGGGGAGCGCTGGTACCGAGCTGACATTTGCACCAACGATGGAGCGTCCCCGGGCCTCAGCTACACAGAATCCAGTGCCTGCAGGAAGCCAACCTCCTGTCACCATGCAGGGCGAGCCACCGGCATGGGACACCTCTCTGGAGGGTTCTGGAACTGCATTAACCACCATGCCTGCTGTAGGGGCCGCCGCAGCAGAGTCGGAGCTAGACCTCTAGAGGGCCGGGCCCGAAGTACCATCGCTTGAATCGACAGCATCCTAGACAGCAGTGGAGCTCGAGCTCAGGCAAATGATCTCCTTAGTTTTCATTGTTTCTGTTTTGGAGAGATCTTGTCGGGCTCTTGATGAGGTGAGCCGGGTGCAGCCATAAGTTGCACCTGAGTTAATCTCACTGGGCTCCACTGCTGATGGTGACCCTGACCCTGGGTGTTGTGTCCCAGTCGGGGACCATCGTGGGTGCTGCAGCCCAGCCTAAAACCAATATGGGTGCTGCGCTCCAGTGTGGTCCCGCCATGGGCATTACGGCCCCAGCCCAGGGGCCACCGTGGGTGCAGCTTTGGTCCAATCCGGGCCCACCGAGGGTGCAACTTTGGCCCAGTCCCACCGAGGGTGCAGCCTTGGTCCAGTCTGGACCCACCGAGGGTGCAGTTACGTCCAAGTCCGGGACCACCATGGGTGCAGCTTTGCTCCAGCCAGGAGCCACCATGGGTGCTGTTTCGCTCCAGTCCAGAGCTTCCACGGGTGCAACTTACTTTGTCCCAATCTTGGACCACCGAGGGTGTAGCTATGTCCCAGTTTGGGACCACCGTGGGTGCAGCATCACTCCAGCTCAGAGCCACTGCAGGTGCTGCTCCACTCCAGCCTGGAGCCACCGCGGGTGCAGCATTGCTCCAGCCCGGAGCCACCACAGGCACTGTTTCGCTCCAGTCCGGAGCCTCCATGGGTTGCAACTTTGTCTCAATCCGGGACTACTGAGGGTGTTGCTGGCCAGTCCAAGGGCGTCGTGGTTCTCTCTCCTTCACCAGACACCGTCATGGTTCCCCCTCCTGTGCCAGATGCCGTCGTAGCTTCCCCTCTTGGGCCAATTGCCGTCGTGGTTCCCCCTCTTGTGACGGACGCTGTTGTGGTTCCCCCTCCAGTGCTGGATGCCATTGTGGTTCCTCCTCCTGTACCAGACGCCATTGTGGTTCCCCCTCCTGTGCCAGACTCCATTGTGGTTCCCCTTCCTCATCAAGGCGCTGTTGTGGTTCCCCCTCCTCGGCTCTCCTTCCCTTCGCTGGGCCTCTCTGTAGGAGAGCTGCCTCCTGGGCCACCCCTCCTATCCAGGTGGCTAAAGAACTCTGGTCGGCCGCCTGATGGACTGTGTCGTTGGGTTGGGTGGCCCTTATTCTCCGGTAGACCACCCAACTCGTACCATCTTGCCGTCTGTCAGGTCTGGGACTTTGGCCAGCCGCCCAAACTGTTTTGTTCTTTGGCCTAGGGGGCCGAGGGGCCTGGTATTGCTTGGGTGCACATCCTGAGCGGGGCTTGTGTTTTTTGTTCCATCCTTAGCCTGTTCCCCCCACCTCCCACCCGCGGTGGTTTATTGTTATATCTTTTTTTTGGGGGGGGGGGTCTTTTTTCCCCTTTTTTGGTGTTACCTTGGGGTGTCTGGAATCCACCCCTTGGGGTGGGGGGGGGGCTCTGTCATGAGGCTGAGCGTGGTGTGTCACCGAGCTCAGGTAGGACAGTGGTATTTAGTGTTTGTTTGTGCCTGTGGTTTTTCCATTATAAATGTTCCTTTCAGATGATATTTGCTGTTTCTCGTCTTGAACAATTTCTGGATACTTATCAGTAATTTTCCAGTTTTCCTTTTATACATAAATTGCATGGTGAAATAATTTACTAAATCTCCGAATTTCACTGTATTTAAGTGAATAAAGAGTGGATTGTTGGTACGGTTTGTTACAAACAATACAAATGGCTTTCTTTTGCAGTAAGTAAATATGATTTGAATTTAAGATAAGATAAGATAAGATAAGCCTTTATTAGTCCCACAACGGGGAAATTCCAGGATTGCAACAGCACAGGGATAGCAACACTCAAAGCAACAATCAGAAGGCAAGAAAAAAAACAAGCAAGCAAGAGCAGCTAATATACATATGTACATATTACTATAAAATATATATATACACACACACACACAGACACACAGTGCAGAGCATTGTAGCTGGATGGAATAAATATATGAATATATAAACACACAGTGCGGAGCATTGTAGCTAGATGGAATAAATATGTAAATATATAAACACCCACAGTACGGAGCATTGCAGCTAGGTGGAATAAATATGTAAATATATAAACACACACAGTGCGGCGCAATGTAGCTAGATGGAATAATATGTAAGATATATAAACACACAGTGCGGAGCATTGTAGCTAGATGGAATAAATATATAATGCTCCGCACTGTGAATTTGTTTTATATGTATTGCCACAAACCCCTATACAGTAAGTTATATATGGAACTATCAAGGAATGAATGATATAATATGAACAGGGCTTTCTCACATAGAAGATCTTTAGCTCTGTAGATCTGTACTATAGTATCTGTACTGTACTGTAGATCTGTAGCATGAACTTTTTACATTTTCCATAAATTTCACTCGAAAACCAAATACCCCTCACTTTGTGAGTAGTGTATGTCATGAGGCTGAGCGCGATGTGTCACCGGGCTCAGTCTCTTAATTTAATTCCGATTATTTTCTGTATGTGTCCAGTGTTGTGTTATTTTCCTGTATGTTAGTTTATGATGTTTCTTTGGTGGTTTATCATTTTGTTAGCACTGCGGCAGCACAGCAACTCACCCTTGGCCGGGGGATCCTGGGTTGAATCCCAGCCCCCGATCAACAGTGATCTGTGTGGAGTTTGCATGTTCTTCCCGTGTCTGCGTGGGTTTACTCCAGGATTTCTCCGGTTTCTTCCCACATGCAAGTTTAGTTAATTGGCATCAAACTGGGGATTCTAAATTGTCCTTAGGTATGACTGTGAGAGTGAATGGTTGTCTGTCTCTCTGTGCTGGCCCTGCGATGGACTGGCGATCTGTCCAGAGTGTACCCTGCCTCTCGCCCAAAGATGCTGGGATAGGCTCCAACCCCCCCCCCCCCCCCACATACACACACACACTCGACCTGAAAAGAATTAAGCGGAAGAGAATGGATGGATGGATGTGTAGTTATTTATGTTCTTAGCACTATTATTCTTTTGTCAATTTCTGTAGTTTAGGATTTATATTTTGTTTTTCTGTGACATGAGTGTCCTACCTCCTTTTCCAGACATTCCCACCCTGTCATCTGCTCACTGTCTGTTCTCTAGTCGTCTCAGCTGTGAGTGGTTGCATAATTAGGTCACCTGCCCACTCATGCTCCCTGCACCTGCTGCCTATTGTTTCATCTTGTTCCCCCTGCTATTTAAAGACTGTCATGCTGTTTTCTCCCTGCGGCAGTCTTGGTTAAAATTCTCTTCCTCATCACCACCAGAGCCCAAACCCTGCTCTGGTGAGTTTGTCTCGAGTCTTCCCAGTCTGTAAATTTTTCTCAGTGTCTGTTTTTGGATTTTGTGTTGTGCACTTTTTGGGACTTGTGTTTTTTGTATAATAAATTCCACTAACTGCAGTTCAGCACGTGAGTCTCAGTTCTCTCCCCTGAGAAGCAATTTATGACAGTGTACCTCTCTTTTCTCCTTTCCGTTCTTACAGGTTGCCAGATTTTCCTCGTACTCTATCTACAACGATAAAAACACTATTTTTGCAGTCACTCTGGTCTCCTTGCTGTCTGCGATTGGTTCTATTAACCACCAATCATGTCAGTTTTAACCACCCAGTAAAACTTGAGTCTTTTTTCCTCATTTTTTTCTGTAAGCCTGCTAGTGATGTTGCTTACTTTTTGAGTCTGCTGTACCTGCAACCACTCCGAGTCTTCCGTTTTCTTTTCCACACAGCCCATTCTGTCTTCTTGTCCTCCAATACATCTTAACTCTTGTGTCACCACATGCTACGTCATGTGTTGGTTGGTTGTAAGGAGGCACGTGAGATTGTAAAGACAATTGTAGTATGCGTGAGAAGGATCCGTATACTGATTGTTTGCTAATGTATCAATTTTGCCATGTAACAAAGGGGCCAAATTATCAAATATGATGGGATTTTTTGGAATTATTGATCCTACAGAAGGCAAAATTATCATACAAATATGATTATGTACGTCTGGCAATGCTGTGTCCACTGCTTCATTCGGCTGACTATCAGTTCAGTGAACATACTGGAAAGCAGCAAACGAGCATGCTTTAAAATGACAAAATGGACAACATTTAATCAATCATCTACAGTCATGTGAAAAAATTTGGACACCCCAATAAATATTTAATATGAAATATTAAATTTTAAATATTCACATATCGATGTCTAATCTTGTTTTTATTCTTTTTTTTTTGCCATTTTACACTACCTTCCAAATTATTATGCAGATAGGATTTTAGTTTCATAAACATTCAATTTTTTTGTTTTTCAATTAAATTCATGGATGGTATTGTGTCTCGGGGCTCTTTGGATCATTGATATCAATCTCAGACACCTATCATAATTAGTTTGCCAGGTGAGCCTAATTAAAGGAAAACTACTTAAGAAGGGTGTTCCGCATTATTAAGCATGCCACAGGTTTCAAGCAATATGGGAAAGAAAAAGGATCTATCTGCTGCCGAATAGCATTGAATACTTCAGCAAATGTGTCTGCACTAAAGGCATCATTCTCAGTTGTGGATCGCATTGCTAAAGCTAAGAAGTCCTTTACTTTTGGGGAAGAATTGGTTCTCCCTGCTACCAAGGACATATGCAGTGAACCCTGGAATGGGAAAGAAATGGATTTGTAACCCATTTGTCAACAATTGCTTGAGGTTGCAAATGATGGTGACCTACGAGCCATGTTTGAGACAACTTCAAACCTCTTTGCATTCTGGATTAAAGTCAAAGCAGAATATCCAGATATCGCCACAAAAGCCCTGAAAGTGCTTCTTCCGTTTCCAACCTCATATCTTTGTGAGGTGGGGTTTTCTGCAGTGACAGTCACCAAGACAAGAATACGGAGTAGACTGGATATACGGAACACAATTCAAGTGTCTCTGTCTTCCATTGCCCCCAGATGGGACCATCTAGTTGCAGGGAAACAAGCCCAGGGTTCCCACTGATTATGGTGAGTTGATATTATGCTGCAGAATCATTGTAATTGCCTAATATAAAGTGTAATTGTTTCAGATTACATGCTCTGAACTGACAAAGGTTTTTGTTATTGGAACCCCCGCACCTCTACAAGGTCCACGGAAAATTTTCATGCATGAAACTGGTCCCTAGTACAAAAATGGTTGAGGACCGCTGAAGTAGTCCAAAAGATTCTCAAAAGCTAGACATCATGCTGCGATCCAAAGAAATTCAGGAACAAATGAGAAACAAAGTAACTGAGATCTATCAGTCTGGAAAAGGTTATAAAGCCATTTCTAAAGCTGTGGGACTTCAGCAAACCACAGTGAAAGCCATTATCCACAAATGGTGAAAACATGGAACAGTGGTGAACCTTCCCAGGAGTGGCTGGCCGACCAAAATTACCCCAAAAGCGCAGCAACGACTCATCCAAGAGGTCACAAAAGACCCCACAACAACATCCAAAGAACTGCAGGCCTCACTTGCCTCAGTTAAGTTCAGTGTTCATGACTCCACCATAAGAAAGAGACTGGGCAAAAGTGGCCTGCATGGCAGAGTTCCGAGATGAAAACCACTGCTGAGCAAAAACAGCATAAAGGATTGTCTCAGTTTTGCCAGAAAACATCTTAATGATCCCCAAGACTTTTGAGAAAATACTCTGTGGACTGACGAGACAAAAGTTGAACTTTTTGGAAGGTGTGTGTCCCATTACAACCGGTGTAAAAGTAACACTGTGGTGACCCACCACAATCTGAGATGCCTGATTGCTGGGGTCTTTCTGCAACTGTGGGGGTCCTCCCTACAGTTGATAGTGCTATGAGATGACTGTTGTTGTGAAATGGCGCTATATAAATAAAGTTGAATTGAATTGAATTGAATCTACATGGACATTCAATCCTCACACTTGTCATAACCCGAGTGTCGGTTCTGGCCACACTCGGGTCTCATATCTTTTTGTTCCCTGGCTTTGGCAGCTGAGGGTTCCTTCCAGCTCCTCGGGCTCTTATTGTGAAGGCGCCCGGGGGAGCTCCCTGCTGTCAAAGTCAGCTGCTGCTCTGCTGTCATTAGCAGCAGCTGTGCCGCGTTGGGGTCATTAGCCGCCAGAGATATAAGCGGGTGCTAAATGTCCTCCAGCGCGGCAGTCTCTGTTATATCCTGTTATGTTCAGCCACGTTCCGTCGTGCTCCTGTTATTCTCAGGTATGTTCCTTTGAGACTTCACTCTCACTGTTGTCCGTCTGGCGCATCGGGTGTCCCCCGGCTCAGACATCACCCAGCCATTGTATGTGTTCTGTGAGTGTTCTGCCTTATCCTTAATAAATTACCACTGCAAACTCTCTGGTGACTGAGGCGTCTTGTGACGGTCCGTGAGGGCCGTCGTGACAACACTCAGCTAGCCTGTACTAAGCAGAGGACAATTTGCATACGGACAGAAAGCCCCTAGGAGACAATCAGAACAATGGACTATTGTTATACATCCCCGGATTAAGGAGAGGAAGGCCGGGCGCCAGTTGGTCACTCGATTGATATGTATTGACTGATATGTATATCAATATGCAAATGTGCCATGCATTCTCTCTCTTTGTATAACATGTATAAAAGACCTTGCTATACATGCCTCAATAGCACACACAGCACAACACAGCGCACAGCCCTACAGTGCGTCTCGTGATGTTGGAGGAAAATAAAACTCTGCAACCTCTCAGCTCGTCGTACCTCGCCTGAACTTATTTCTCCTCCACACTGGTGACCCTTGACAAAGAATGGAACACGAGGCGAACACCCCGGAGATGACCCCGACCGGGAAAGCCCCAGCAGGCGTCATGGTGCGACCCTCGCCTGATCTCTTCCCTCCACACTGGTGACATGACGAGAGAGAATGGCCGTCTTCTCCCTCTCACCGCGCTGTGGACACAGAGGGCCAGAGAACGCCTGTAACCTCTTCATCCTCACCGGAGTGCACTCCGGAGCGCAGTGCTGGGACCAAAACGCACCATAAACGACACGAGCGAATGAAGGAAGCAGCCTGAACGAGGACAATCATCGACGCCGACTGCGCTGATTTCCACCGAGCTCCCCGACTCTGACTAAACTCCAGACAGACCCGCAGGATTACGAGGACAGTGCAACTGCCAGTTATGAGGTGTTATATGCCAGTTATATGCCAGGTTTACCGGGAAAGTCCCTCACCATCGCAGATCCACACGCAATTTTTGCGCAGCCCAGACACCTTTGACGCCCCGGGCCAGCACTCACTTACTCCCACCCCCCTCCCCCTCCTCCTCCACAGCGCTTTTCCCACACCTCACTCCCTAAAGCCGGCCGATCGCCGTCTTGTTCCATTACGCACGAAACGCACCGGCCCGTGCACCCACAATCCACAGCCGTTCATCTTGCTGGAATCCGGAGCTGGAGCCAAACGACGGGGGCGGGGGTCCGTCACAACACCTGCTGAGTGTTCTGGGGGGGAGCCCTGTGGTGACTCACCACAATCTACATGGACATTCAATCCTCACACTCAGCTAGCCTGCACTAAGCAGAGGACAATTTGGAAGTCCGGGCGCCAGTTGGTCACTCGATTGATATGTATTGACTGATATGTATATCAATATGCAAATGTGCCATGCATTCTCTCTCTTTGTATAACATGTATAAAAGACCTTGCTATACGTGCCTCAATAGCACACACAGCACAACACAGCACACAGCCCTACAGTGTGTCTCATGATGTTGGAGGAAAATAAAACTCTGCAACCTCTCAGCTCGTCGTACCTCGCCTGAACTTATTTTTCCTCCACAACACAGCATTTCAGAAAAAGAACATCATACCATCAGTAAAATATGGTGGTTGGAGTGTGATGGTGTGGGGCTGTTTTGCTGCTTCAGGACCTGGAAGACTTGCTGTGGTAAATGGAACCATGAATTCTGTTGTCTCCCAAAAATCCTGAAGGAGAATGTCCGGCCATCTGTTTGTGACCTCAAGCTGAGGTGCACTTGAGTTGTGCAGCAGAATAATAATCCAAAACACACCAGCAAGTCCACCTCTGAATGGCCTAAGAAAAACAAAATGAAGACTTTGGAGTGGCCTAGTCAAAGTCCTGACCTAAATCCGATTGAGATGCTGCGGCATGAACTTAAAAAGGCAGTTCATTGTTGAAAACCCTCAAAAACAATTCTGCAAAGGTGAGTGTGCCAAAATTCCTCCACAGCGTTGTAAAAAACTCATTGTCAGCTATCGTAAACGCTTGATCACAGTTATTGCTGGTAAGGGTGGCCCAACCAGTTATTAGGTTTAGGGGGCAATCACTTTTTCCACACAGGGCCATTTAGGTTTGGATTTTTTTCCCCTTAATAATAAACACCTTCATTTATAAACCACATTTTGTGTTTACTTGTGTTATCTTTGTCTAATATTTAAATTTGTTTGATAATCTGAAACATTTACAGCTGTGGACAAAATTGTTGGTACCCCTCTGTTAATGAAAGAAAAACCCACAATGGTCACAGAAATAACTTGAATATGACAAAAGTGGTAATAAATAAAAATTCTATGAAAATTAACCAATGAAAATCAGACGATGCTTTTGAATTGTGGTTCAGTAAAACAAATTCATGAAACAGGCCTGGACAAAAATGATGGTACCCTTAACTTAATATTTTGCTGCACAACCTTTTGAGGCAGTCACTGCAATCAAACGATTTCTGTAACTGTCAATGAGACTTCTGCACCTCTCAGCAGGTATTTTGGTCCACTCCTCCTGAGCAAACTGCTCCAGTTGTCTCAGGTTTGAAGGGTGCCTTCTCCAGATGGCATGTTTCATCTCCTTCCACAGATGTTCAATAGGATTTAGATCAGGGCTCATAGAAGGCCACTTTAGAATAGTCCAATGTTTCGCGCTTAGCCATTCTTGAGTGTATTTAGCTGTGTGTTTTGGGTCATTATCATGTTGCAAGACCCATGACCTGCGACTGAGACTAAGCTGTCTGACACTGGGCAGCACATTTCTTTCTAGAATACCCTGATGGTCTTGAGATTTCATTGTACCCTGCACAGATTCAAGACACCCTGTGCCAGATGCAGCAAAGCAGAACCAGAACATAACAGAACCTCCTCCATGTTTCACAGTAGGGACAGTGCTCTTTTCTTGATATGCTTCATTTTTGCGTCTGTGAACGTAGAGCTGATGTGCCTTGCCAAAAAGTTCCAGTTTTGTCTCGTCTGTCCATAGGACATTCTCCCAGAAGCTTTGTGGCTTGTCAGCATGCAGTTTGGCAAATTCCAGTCTGGCTTTTTTATGATTTGTTTTCAACAGTGGTGTCCTCCTTGGTCGTCTCCCATGAAGTCCACTTTGGCTCAAACGATGGATGGTGCGATCTGACACTGATGTACCTTGACCTTGGAATTCACCATGAATGTGTTTAGAGGTTGTTCTGGGCTCTTTTGTTACCATTCGTATTATCCGTCTCCTCCTGCGGCCACGTCCAGGGAGGTTGGCTACAGTCCCGTGGATCTTAAATTTCTGAATAATATGTGCAACTGTAGTCACAGGAACATCAAGCTGCTTGGAGATGGTCTTATAGCCTTTACCTTTAACATGCTTGTCTATAATTTTCTTTCTAATCTCCTCAGACAACTCTCTCCTTTGCTTCCTCTGGTCCATGTTTAGTGTGGTACACACCATGTCACCAAACAGCACAGTGACTACTTGTCACCCTTTAAATAGGCCGACTGACTGATTATAAGTTTGTAGACACCTGTGATGTTAATTAGAGGACACATCTTGGTTGAACATGTCCCTATGGTCACATTATTTTCAATCTTTTCTAGGGGTACCATCATTTTTGTCCAGGCCTGTTTCATGAGTTTGTTTTTTAAAATAATTCTGTTGAACCACTATTGAAAAGCATTGTCTGATTTTCACTGGTTAATTTTCATAGAATTCTTATTTGTTACCACTTTTGTCAGATTCAAGTTATTTCTGTGACCGTTGTGGGTTTTTCTTTCATTAACAGAGGGGTACCAATAATTTTGTCCATGGCTGTAAGTGTGACAAACATACAAAAAAAAAGAAAAATCAGGAAGGGGCAAACACTTCTTCACACCGCTGTATATAGAATTTCTAGCTGACCACTTTCTTCCATGGTACAAAAAGAAGAACAATGCCTTCCGTAGCAAAATTATCTTCATACATGACAATGCACCATCCCACGCTGCAAAGAATACCTCTGTGTCATTGGCTGCTATGGGCATTAAAGGAGAGAAGCTCATGGTATGACCACCATCCTCCCTTGACCTCAACCCTACTGAGAACCTTTGGTGCATCCTCAAGCAAAAGATCTGAGGGTGGGAGACAGTTCACATCAAAACAGCAGCTGTGGGATGCTATTCTGACATCTTGCAAAGAAATTCAAGCAGAACCTCTCCAAAAACTCACAAGTTCAATGGCTGCAAGAATTAGGAAGATTATATCAAAGAAGGGGTCCGATGTTAACATGTAACTTGGCCTGTTAAGATGTTTTTGATTGCAATAGCTTTTGATTTCAGTCAATATGATCTTTTGCAACGCAGTATAAATGGGAATAAAGGTGGGGGTGTCCTAATTTATTATTCACCATTTTTTTTATAACTACACTTTATAGTTTAAATTACTTAGTTATAGTACCTGAATCTCCCAGTGTTATTAACATGGATATTAAATTCGTCTAAATATGTTCAACACACACACACACACACACACACACACACACACACACACACACACACACACTGATACAGGGTGTTCTATTTTTTTCACAACTGTAAATCAAACAATAGAGATTTAGATTATAATCCTCAAATAGAGATCGCTGGTCAAACAATGGTGGCAGCTCCCATCCTTCCACAACGTGGTTCTTTTGCATTTAAAGTGACTGTTGAGGTTAACAGACTATACTACTTTATTATTTTACAATTCTCTTCTAATAATGTCAATTTCCACTTCTGAAAAGTTTCTCTTTTTGCAGTCTTATGTTCCATTGTGTTGTAAATCCTGATGGCAGGCGTAGGCATGGTAAGATCATTTAAATTGCCAGATTTATCAATGACCCCAGTTACATGGTCACAGTAAACCAATTACTGGGAACAAACCGATAATGGTAATCAGTTTTGTCGTGTTTATGTACATGGAGTGAATAAACTGATTATTGGAGGGTAAACCACTTGAGTTAATGACCACAGTTGCATGGCCTTTATCAGATTATTCTTTTTACATGGCCACTTGAATAATCAGATAACTCCAGAAATCCAGTCATAACTGGTTTATTCATGTACACATGAATAAACAGCAGAAGCAAAAGGGATCGTCACTTCCTGTTTTTGCTGTCTGCCTGTGTGGTTTGCTCTCCAGCTCTCTAGCCACTAGCTATGGCTACTACCTCTCTTTCCTCTCCTCTGGTGTGCTCTCTCTGTCAGATGTTTAGCTACACCTCTGCCTCTTTTAGTGATAACGGTAAATGTAATAAATGTTGTCTTTTTGAGGCGCTCGAGGTGAGGTTGTCTGATTTGGAATCCCGGCTCCGCTGCATTGAAACACCGTCTGCGCCAGTTAATCTCGACGGACGCCCATTAGCTGCAGCGGAGCTAGCTAGCTTAGGCCCCCCTGTCAGCGGTTCCCCGGCTCTCCTCAGCAGCAAGGAGACTGGGTGGGTGACGGTGAGAAGGAAGCCTAGTCGCAAAGCCCCGGTACACCACCAACCTGTTCACGTTTCTAATCGTTTTTCCCCGCTCAGCGACACACCCGCTGAGGAAAAAACTCTGATCATTGGCGACTCTGTAGTCAGAAACGTGAACCTAGAGACTCCAGCGGCCATAGTCCAATGTATTCCTGGGGCCAGAGCAGGCGACATCGAGTCAAATTTGAAAATGCTGGCTAAAAGTAACTGTAAATATTCCACAATTGTTATTCACGCCGGCATTAATGACATCCGTCTCCGGCAGTCGGAAGTCACGAAACTTAATGTAGAATCGGTGTGTGACTTTGCAAAAACGATGTCTGCCACTGTAGTATTCTCTGGGCCCCTCCCCAATCTGACCAGTGATGACATGTTTAGTCGCTCGTCATCCTTGAACCGCTGGCTGTCTGTGTGGTGTCCTAAAAATGACGTGGGCTACATTGACAATTGGAGCTCTTTTTGGGGAAAACCTGGTCTTATGAGACGAGACAGCATTCATCCCACTTTGGATGGTGCTTCTCATTTATCTAACAATCTGGCATCTTTTTTATCCAAATTTCCAAAACCATGACTACTCAGAGTTGGGACCAGGAAGCAGAGTCGCAGTCTTACACGCCTCTCTGCAGCTCCTCTTCATCCGCCACCCCTCAGCTTAGCCCCTGTCTTCCCCATCAGAGAATCGTTGTCTGCTCCCTCCAAAGTGAATAAAAATATAATGTATAAGCATCCCAAAGTGATAAAGCAAAATATTGGTAAAACTCAAATTAAACATAAAGCCTCTAAATTGAATGATTTGGCCTCTGTTCCTCCTCATAATTTAAAAATTAAATGTGGTTTGTTAAATATTAGGTCTCTAACTCCCAAGTCTCTGTTAGTCCATGATCTGTTAATTGATCATCAGATTGATTTAATTTCCCTTACAGAGACTTGGTTAGGACAAGAGGATTATGTTGGTTTAAATGAATCAACTCCCTCTGGTTATTTAAACTGTCAAAATCCCAGAAGTTCTGGTCGTGGAGGAGGAGTAGCAACAATTTACCATTCCAAATTACTAGTTAATGTAAAGCAAAAAACATGTTATAATTCCTTTGAGGGCCTGGTCCTCAGTATTGGGCACTTTAGCAATTTCAGGTTAAACCCAATTTTATTTGCCATTGTTTATCGTCCCCCATCAACCTATTTAGAATTTTTATCCGAATTTGCTGTTTTCTTAGCTGATTTAGTGTTGAAATCTGATAGAATAATTATAGTAGGGGACTTTAATATACATGTGGATGTAGATAGTGACTGCCTTAATGTGGCTTTTAATTCAATATTAGACTTGATTGGGTTTTCTCAGAAAGTAGGAAATTCTACTCATTACCTCCACCATACATTGGACCTTGTTCTGACATATGGCATAGAAATAGAAAATCTTGTAGTGTCTCCTCATAACCCTGTACTGTCAGACCATTGTCTGTTAACCTTTGATTTTACTATTTCTGACTATTTGGCTCCTAAAGAAAAATATTATCAAAGTAGATGCCTCTCAGATGATGCTGTTTCCAAATTTATGCAGATTGTTTCCTCTATGCCATGTGTCAACACAACGGAAATAAGCTTTAGACAGCTTGTTCCTCCTGTAATTGATAACATGGTGGATAGTGTTTCAGCTTCTCTGCATCAGGCTCTAGACTTGGTGGCTCCCTTAAAAAAGAAAAAGTCTAATCAGAGATTTTTAACTCCTTGGTTCAACACAGAAACTCGTAGCTTAAAACAGAAGACTCGTCAATTAGAAAGAAAATGGCGCTCTACTAATTTAGATGAAATCTATTTAGCTTGGAGAAATCATCTTTTAATTTATAAAAAATCTCTTAGAAAAGCTAGAACGAGTTATTACTCTGCATTAATAGAAGAGAACAAGAATAATCCCAGGTTTCTTTTCAGTACTGTAGCCAGGTTGACAAAGAGTCAGGACTCTGTCAATCCTAGCATCCCCTTAGAGCTTACTAGTCAGGACTTTATGAACTTTTTCAATAATAAAATTTCATCCATCAGAGATAAAATTAATCAGATTCTTCCCACAGTTAACTTAAATACTGTAACTACTACAACTCCTTCTATTGATGTCTGTCTTGATGAGTTTACTCCAATCGACCTTTGTGAGTTAGACAAAGTAGTTTCCTCATCCAAACCTTCAACTTGTCTTTTAGATCCTATTCCTACCAGGTTATTTAAAGAAGTCTTCCCACTTATTGGTAGCTTTATTCTTCATATAATCAATTCTTCATTAACTTTAGGCCATGTACCGCAGGCTTTTAAAACGGCTGTAATTAAACCCTTACTCAAAAAGCCAACGCTAGATCCAGGAGCTTTAGCTAACTATAGACCAATCTCTAATCTCCCTTTCATTTCAAAAATCTTAGAAAGAGTTGTTGCTACGCAATTATTTGACCACCTGCAGGGAAATGGTTTACTTGAAGAGTTTCAATCTGGGTTTAGAATCCATCATAGTACTGAAACAGCCTTAGCGAAGGTCACTAACGACCTCCTCATTGCATCTGATAATGGACTAGTTTCTGTACTTGTCCTTTTAGATCTTAGTGCAGCTTTTGATACTATTGATCATAATATTCTACTTGATAGATTAGAACACTATGTTGGACTTAATGGAACTTCGTTGCAGTGGTTTAGATCTTATTTATCTGATAGGTTCCAGTTTGTTCATGTAAATGATGAGTTTTCTTTCAGCTCAAAGCTTAGTCATGGAGTTCCACAGGGATCTGTGCTAGGCCCTACTCTTTTTAGTTTATATATGCTTCTGTTAGGCAACATTATTAGAAAGCACTGTATACATTTTCATTGTTATGCAGATGACACACAATTATACCTGTCAATGAAGCCAGATGATACTAATCAATTAGCCAAGTTAGAAGCCTGTCTTAAGGAAATCAAAGCTTGGATGACTTGTAATTTCCTGATATTAAATTCAGATAAGACTGAAGTCATTCTTGTTGGTCCAAAAAACCTTAGAAATTCCTTTCCAAATCAAACTTTCAGTTTGGACGCAGTTACTCTTTCTCTTAATAGCTCTGTGAGGAACCTTGGAGTTATTTTTGATCAGGATTTGTCCTTCAATTCACATATTAAATTTGTTTCTAAGACTGCCTTCTATCATTTGCGTAATATTGCCAAGATTAGGAGCATCTTGTCTCAGAGTGATGCTGAGAAGCTGATCCACGCTTTTGTTAGCTCGAGATTAGATTATTGTAATTCTTTATTATCAGGCTGTCCTAAAACATCTTTAAAAAGTCTTCAGCTGATCCAAAATGCTGCAGCAAGAGTTTTAACAGGTACTAGAAAGAGAGATCATATCTCTCCGGTTCTGGCCTCCCTTCATTGGCTTCCCATAGAGTTTAGAATTAAGTTTAAAATCCTTCTTCTCACTTACAAAGCTCTAAACAATCAGGCTCCTTTTTATTTAAAAGATCTGATACTACCGTATTATCCTAACAGAGCACTACGCTCCCAAAATGCAGGATTACTTGTAATACCTAGAATCTCCAAAAGTACAATGGGAGGCAGAGCCTTCAGTTATCAAGCTCCTCTCCTGTGGAATCAGCTGTCAATCTGGATTCGGGAGTCAGACTCGATCTCTGTTTTTAAGAATAGGGCTAAAACCTACCTTTTTGATCTAGCCTACAATTAGGGAGGGATCATGTGTTTCTGAACCCTCCCTTAGTTATGCTGCTAATAGGTTTAGTCAGTTGGGGGACCTCCAGTAATGCACTGGGCCTCACTCCTTTCCTCACTCTCTATGAAATATTTTTTTTTTTGCTGGTCATTAACATTTGTTTGTTCTCTCCCATAGATTGAGTCCCCATCGTGCTGTTTGCTCTCTACATGTTTGTTCTTTTCTTCTTCTCTATCCCCTCACCCCCCAGCCAGTCGCAGCAGATGACTGCCCCTCCCTGAGCCTGGTTCTGCTGGAGGTTTCTTCCTGTTAAAAGGGAGTTTTTCCTCTCCACCGTCGCCAAGTGCTTGCTCACAGGGGATCGCCTGATTGCTGGGGTCTTTCTGCAACTGTGGGGGTCCCCCCTACAGTTGATAGTGCTATGAGATGACTGTTGTTGTGAAATGGCGCTATATAAATAAAGTTGAATTGAATTGAATGTACATGTAAACATGGTCAATGACTAAACATCAGATGATGCGGTTGAACAGGTATGCATGGTTTCATAAATATCACATGGACTTTTATGTATGCTCATATATACATCAAAATGTGTGCCAATTTCTACGCACTTTTAATAAATGAGGGCCAATAACTTTTCAGTTGCATGACAAGCTACATTAAACATGTCTGTCAATACAAATCAATCACATAAGGTGTTTTACCATTGGAAATTACATTTTATAGCTGCATGCTTTGAAAAGTGACCTTTAATGGTTGAGAAAATAACTACATTCAATGAGATGGCATAGGGTCATCTGCTGAAAATAGATCTCCACGTTCCTTTTTCCCTAAACCTTTTACTAATGTACAGTAGATATACAATATACTGTATATCACTTTTTTGTATTAAGAAGGAGCAGGTGTATGTGTCTAGTTTTATTTTCTACATATGTATGAGAACAGACAGAAAACTGGAAGATCAAACTCTAATGTACGCCAGTTAAAAAGTAAGTCTGGTGCTGACATAGTTTAAATCACTGTGGATTGCATTTGTTATCCCTAATGCGAAATTATTGGACTGTACTGCTCTGTGACAGAAGGGATATGATTGTATGCTCTTGTTGTAAGTAAATTTACTCTGACTCTTACTCTGCATTGTCCACATTTTCTTAGAACTCAATTGCCTTGTTCCAAGAAGAATCTTCTGCCAGAATGCTCCCACCCAAAAATTATACCATTAAGTTCAGTAACTTGTGAACTAAGCTGACATTAATAAAGTGAATGAAAAAAATGAAAGCGTATGCCTGGGATCTGCAGCAGATCATGATGATTACAGTCTGATTGTGCAGATCCCCTCTTTTACTTTTAAGGCAGGAATTTTCTGTGTGATTGCTTCCTCTTCACTAAAGATGAAAATGGTTTTCATACACACTAAAAATGTCATTTTGCTCTTGGAGTATAGAGCTCTCAGGTTGCAGAGCCCTGGTGTACTGTATATTCATGTGTGTGCACATAAGGTTTAGTGCCTAATAGTGTCATGTGTAGAGGAGTTGGAAATAATGAGGCGATTTTGTTTAAAAGCAGCGTTTTAATATTCAGCTCTCCTAACTTGTCTCATCTGGTGCAGAGCGTGGCAGAAGGTAAAAGAGGCAGAGTTCTGCCAGCTCACTGGTTAAATACAGGCACACATCAAAAGACAGGCATTACAAAGGCTGATACCCCTCGTTATCTTAATCCCCCCATTGTCCTGTTATCTCCTCTCCTCTTCTTGGGAGGTGATGGAAATTCCCCTCCTCACCTTGGGGGGTGAGGGTGACTCCTCGGTGTCCACTGTCGCGTCCTGGGACGTCTTTGTTCTTCACACGGCGGGTGAGATTCCTTTGTCCTTTCAGAGGTGTGAAGTTCCTTACATATGCAGTCACTAAGCATTTCACATGTTCAGACATATGTAGGTATGGAATATATGAGTAATATAGACCACATCATGTACTGTGTGTTGTTGTCATGTTCAAGGAAAATATTGATTTTCACATTCATCTGTTTGAGGAGATGTTTTTTTCTTCCAGCAATGTGTATTTTAGAGTCAACATTCAAACACCTAATTTTAACTTTGTGAAATTAATAATGCATGTATGTTAAGATAAGATAAGCCTTTATTAGTCCCACAATGGGGAAATTCCAGGATTGCAACAGCACAGGGATAGCAACACTCAGAGCAACAATCAGAAGGCAAGAAAAAAACAAGAGCAGCTAGTATACATATGTACATATTAATATAAATATATATATTGTGGTGGACACACGTATGTGACCTGCTTTGTGACTCACATTTTAGATCAGAACAAAGGCAGAGCTCCCTTGGAAATTACAGGAAGCTGCAAGGCTTGAGACTGTGGGGGAGTAATTAAAGGATTAAAGAGGAGATGCATTGTTACTGTGAATTTGAATGCAACGTGGTCTGTGAGACATGTGACTTGTGAACTGTAAGAGTCCTGGGATTTAAGGACGAGAGTTTCCTGTGTTGCTTTCATTCTTCTGTGAGATGTTGGTGATGTGAATAAAGCTGACTTGAGAGAGAACTCTGTCTCGTCATTCCCACATTCCCACACTGGTGACCCAAGACGAATCATGCAAGAGGAGAATTCCCCCGGGCCAGCCTCGTCAGGAGCCCCCAGCCAAGCGAATCCCGCTACAGTCCAGCTACCGGACTTCTGGCAGAACAATCCGTGCTCCTGGTTCAACGCGATTGAGGCGCAGTTCATCCTCCGGGGGATATCGGTAGACGCCACAAAATTCTACCACTTAGTCGCAAAGCTGGACAACAACACGACCCAGCATGTGGAGAGCCTGATTGACCAGCTGCCGGACAGCGACAAATACGGCACGTTGAAGGCTGCACTCATCCAGCAATTCACCCCCTCGGCGGAGGAGCAAGCAGAGAGGCTCCTGGCGCTGACGGAGTTGGAAAATGACATGCCCGCGAACCTGATGGAGAAGTTGTTGAGGTTGAAAGACTCTGACGACGATCACTTCATTTTCACCTACCTCTTCCTCAGGACTCTACCGTCAGCAGCGAGAGCGACCCTGGCCAGTTCGCCACTGTTGGCTCAACGGGACTACCGCGCGCTGGGCCAAGAGGCGCAGCGGATTGTCAACGCCACCAAGCGGCGCACAGCCATGGCCGCTGCAGCGGAACTCGGCGCGACAACCGGAGATGACAGGGGCAGTGGTACCAGACTCACCGACGACGGCAGCGGCAAGGGCCAGGGAACGCGGATCAGACGTCCTTTGTTTCTACCATCGCCGCTTTGCAGAGAGGGCACGCAAATGTGTACCACCGTGCCAGTTCGGGCGTTCGGGAAATGCCAAGACCGGGGGTCGGTAGCAGCCGTGGCCCTCGGGGAGGAGAACAAGCTGCTCTACTTGTTGGACGCACGCTCGGGGAGGCAGTTCCTCGTGGACACAGGCTCCCAGTTGAGTTTCATCATACCTTCCTATGCGGACAGACTAGCAGGTTCCAGTGGTCCCGGGGTGATAGCAGCGAACGGCTCGGAGATTAAGACCTTTGGCGAGAAGACTCTGCTTCTGTCTCTACGCGGCAGTACATTTGAGTGGATTTTTGTTGTAGCAGCAGTGAATTTCAATATGTTGGGGGCTGATTTTTTGTGCTCACATGGGTTGTTGGTTGATCTAGCTAACAGGCGCCTGGTTAATGCACTTTCTTTTGATTCTATTCCCTGTACAGCGCGAGTGGCCCCGCCAACAGCACAAGCCAACGTCACAGCTGCAAGCGGTAAGTTCCACACACTGCTCACTCAGTTCCCAGCACTCACGGTCCCCACATTTTCGGCAACAGTCGCTAAACATGGGGTGGAGTATTTTATTACCACGACCGGACCGCCCGTTTTCGCAAAAGCTCGGCGCTTGGACGCAGTTAAATTGGCCATAGCGCGCGAGGAGTTCGCCAACCTGGAGAGGTTGGGCATTATCAGGCGTTCAAACAGTCCGTGGGCTTCCCCGCTACACATGGTCCCGAAAGCTGACGGATCATGGCGACCTTGCGGGGATTTCCGCAGGTTAAACAACGCTACAGCGCACGACCGCTACACAATCCCGCATATCCAAGATTTTTCCGTTCATTTGGCAGGGGCGCGCGTTTTTTCTAAAATAGACTTGGTCCGCGGTTACCACCAAGTCCCAGTGCGCGCTGAGGACATACCCAAAACAGCGGTAATAACTCCGTTTGGCCTATTCGAGTTTTTACGCATGCCATTCGGACTTAAAGGGGCTGCTCAGACGTTCCAAAGCATGATGGACGCGGTGCTTCGCGATCTCCCTTTCGTGTTCGTCTACTTGGACGATATTTTAGTAGCCAGCGCGTCCGAAGACAAACACGAAAAACACCTGGCCACAGTTTTCCGAAGGTTGGGAGATCACGGGTTAATAATCAACCCAGCGAAGTGTCAGTTCGGGGTGGCGCAGATCGATTTTTTAGGACACCGCGTCTCCCCCGAAGGAGCAGTTCCACTTCCTGACAAAATGCGCGCGGTGGCAGATTTTCCCTGGCCGCAGATGGTCAGGGCGTTGCAGGAGTTTTTGGGAATGGTGACTTTTTATAACCGTTTTCTCCCTGCGCGGCGCAACTCATGCAGCCGCTGTATGCCGCGCTCAAAAAAAAGAAACCCGCAGATAAGGTTGAGTGGTCCCTGGAGCGGGACCAAGCGTTCTCGGAGGTGAAAGCAGCCTTGGCAAAGGCTGCGTTGTTGGCACACCCAGACCCAACGGCCCGCATAGTGCTCACCACTGATGCATCAGATGTAGCCATAGGGGCGGTCGTGGAGCAACATGTAGCCGGGGTTTGGCAGCCCCTCGCCTTTTTCAGCAGGACCTTGCACGATAGCAAACGTAAATACAGCGCGTTCGACAGGGAGCTGCTGGCTCTCCATTTGGCCATCCACCACTTTCAGTTCTGGCTAGAAGGACGCTCTTTCACCGCGTTCGTTGACCACAAACCGCTAACGTTTGCAATGGCCAAGGTTTCTGAACTGTGGTCAGGCCGGCAGCAGAGACAGCTGGCCGCGATATCAGAGTTTACCACTGATATTCAGCATGTGGCGGGCAAACTCAATGTAGTGGCAGATTGCCTCTCGCGCGCCGTGGCAGCCCCAGTCAGCGTAGGAGTAGATTACGCAGCCATGGCCGCGGAGCAGGTTAGTGAAGCGGATGTGCGCGCACTTCAGTCTGGACCAACAGGGTTAAGGCTGGAGAGCAGGGTGCTGCAAGACGGTATGCCCCCCCTAATCTGCGATGTCTCCACTGGACGGCCGCGTCCAGTAGTACCGGCCGCGTGGCGCCGACGCGTTTTTGACTCGATTCATTCTTTGGCGCACCCCGGGGTGCGCGTCGGTCAAAATGGTAGGAGAGAAATTTGTGTGGCTGAGCCTTCGCAAACAAGTTAAAGAGTGGGCAGCAGCCTGCACGGCGTGTCAAAGAGCCAAAGTACACAGGCACACGAGGGCTCCTTTGGAGCCGTTTCACATTCCGGCCAAGAGGTTCGATCACGTTCATGTGGACCTCGTGGGCCCCCTCCCGCTGTCACAAGGGTACACACACCTTCTGACAGTGGTGGACCGCACCACGTGCTGGCCTGAAGTTGTCCCGCTGGCATCAACCACGGCCGAGGAGGTGGTGCGCGCGTTTTTAACAGCTTGGGTGGCGCACTTCAGCGTCCCGTCGGACATTACGTCCGACAGAGGCCCTCAATTTGTGTCCGAGCTTTGGTCGACAATGGCCCGCAGCCTGGGTGTCACAATTCACCGCACAACCGCGTACAATCTGCAGGCTAACGGGTTATGCGAATGTTTTCATAGGTCATTGAAAGCAGCTCTCAGAGCATCACTGACGGATGCAAATTGGGTAGACAAGTTACCGTGGGTGTTATTGGGGTTGCGTTCTGCGCCTAAAGAGGACTTAGAAGCCTCCCCAGCGGAGCTCGCGTTTGCGCAGCCACTCCGGCTGCCCGGGGAGTTTCTCCCAGATAACCCTGCGCCAGACGCCTCCCCGTCTCAGCTGTTGCGGAGTAACATAGAATCAAGCACGCTGCCCGGCCCCGCGCACCACAGTTTTCCACGCGTTTTTGTGCCTAAAACTTTGAAGAATGCAGAGTTTGTTTTTGTCAGACACGATGCACATCGAACCCCGCTGCGACCGCCTTATGACGGACCGTTCAGCGTGCTAGAAACAGGGGACAAGCAGTTTTTGCTAGATTTAGGGGGTAGGAAAGAGAAAGTTGGCATAAACAGACTCAAAACCGCTTTTGTGGTGGCAGACGAGCAAGTGCTGTTGGCAAGGGCCCCGCGGCGAGGTAGACCTCCGCGGGGGGCTTCACAGAATAATGTTTCCCCAGAACACCCGCAGGGACTGATAAAAGGTTTCCACCCCCAGACGGCAAACCCCCAGCGTGACGGCGCCGCAGAGACGTTGAATCCCAGCTACAGCAGATACGGCAGGAGACTGAAGCCTAGACAGCATGTGGACTGATGTGTATTGATACTATCACGGCATGCATGTTGTTATTCTCTTGTTTGTTCTAAAATGTTGGGGGGGGCTTGTGTGGTGGACACACGTATGTGACCTGCTTTGTGACTCACATTTTAGACCACAACAAAGGCAGAGCTCCCTTGGAAATTACAGGAAGCTGCAAGGCTTGAGACTGTGGGGGAGTAATTAAAGGATTAAAGAGGAGATGCATTGTTACTGTGAATTTGAATGCAACGTGGTCTGTGAGACATGTGACTTGTGAACTGTAAGAGTCCTGGGATTTAAGGACGAGAGTTTCCTGTGTTGCTTTCATTCTTCTGTGAGATGTTGGTGATGTGAATAAAGCTGACTTGAGAGAGAACTCTGTCTCGTCATTCCCGCATTCCCACAATATATATACTGTATATACAGTATATATATATAGACACACAGTGCGGAGCATTGTGGTTGGTGGATGTGCAGCAGAAAGTCTAAGCTCTCTCTCTGCGGATGTGGCGGGCCAGCTGGATGTCTTTGGACATGATGGTGACCCTCTTGGCATGGATGGCGCACAGGTTGGTGTCCTCGAAGAGACCCACCAGGTAGGCCTCGCTGGCCTCCTGCAGAGCCATGACGGCGGAGCTCTGGAAGCACAGGTCAGTCCTGAAGTCCTGAGCGATCTCCCTCACCAGGCGCTGGAAGGGCAGCCCACGGATGAGCAGCTCCGTGGACCTCCGGCAGCGACGGAGCTCTCTCAGAGCCACGGCACTGGGCCTGCAACGGTGAGGCCTCCTCACTCCGCCGGTGGCCGGAGCGCCTTTTCGAGCAGCCTTGGTGGCCAGCTGCTTCCTGGGGGCTTTTCCTCCAGTAGATTTACGGGCGGTCTGCTTGGTTCTTGCCATCGCTCTTTATTATTCTGTCTTATATTTCCTGCACGCCGCCCAAACTCCAGCCCGGCACCCGCGTCGCTCCCGCTTCAGCTCTCCCGGTATGTCGAGCCTCTCCGTTAGCACCGGGTGGTGGCCGAGTGCTAGCTAGCTCCTCCCTGCTGCATCGTCTCCCGCTGTAAACAGAGGCTCCGTCCGCCTACTTGGGAGACCCCCGGGCGTGATCTGTGTGTCCGTGATACACATAGAGTGAAAGGTGTGCCGGATCAGAAAGCCATCACCGGATCAGAAAGAAGAAGGAAGATAAAAAGACTCAGAATTGAGCCGCTGTTGCAAAAGGCAGCCAACTTGTGTGGCGCCGGAACCGGAATATGTTTTTAGTAAACTGAGAGAAAAACAAAAGGGAAGAAAAACTTAACGATACGGCTGTATCCACGGTTCTTTGAGTAGTATGAGTGAGATGTCTCACTATGGGATACACCCCTCCTGTGTATACCTCAGAAGCATTTATAGTATTTACGCCAATTCTGAATGGCAGATGATTGAGATGCAACGTCTTGCATATCACCTCTTATAAGAAGCCCATGCTACGATGTGGCATTATTCACGATAAGCACCTCTTTTCGCTTCGTCCAGCAAGAAGGGTTGGCTTGGTGAGACATCTCACTCATACTACTCAAAGAACCGGGGATACAGCCGTATCCTTAAGTTCTTCCTCATAGTACTCGTTTCAGTGTCTCACTATGGAATATGGAGACTACTGTATTGCCAGACGAGCTTATCTTGACAATCATCAGCACTGAGCAGCAACATGACTGGCGCCTAGCGGCTGCCCCAGCCTTGGATGCGCTCTGCAGAGCGTGCCCAAATGCCAAGTCACGTTTCGTTACCTTGTATTCATACATGTGTAATGACAATAAAGTTGAATCTCATCTCATCTCATCTCAACATGAATGCCTAGGGGTCCTGGAGTGAGCACTGCCTGAGCCACACTGAAAGCAGAAACATCCATCCTATAAAACCGAACAAAAGTAAGAGGCGAGGACCAGCTTGCCGCCTCACAAATGTCCCCTAAGGAAGCCCCCTTAAATAGGGCCCACGAGGCCGCCAAGGCCCGAGTGGAGTGAGCTCTCAGTCCCTCTGGTGCCTGAAGGCCCATGCCAAGTATGCCAGAGCAATCACCTCCACAATCCAGTGGGCGAGCCGCAGCTTGGTGACTGGCCTACCGGTATGAGATTTGGCCCAGGACATGAAGAGCTGGTCACTCTTTCTAGGCCCCTTTGTCCTGTCCATATAAGCATGTAAGGCACAGACAGGGCATAATAAGCATGACTGCCATTCTTCAGAAGAAGAGTTGAGAGAACAAAATGCCATCAAGATGATGGGTGTACACGAGCCAACCACCTTAGGCACAAATGCTGGGTTGGGCAACAGTGACACCCTAACATCCCCCAGGGCAAACTGAGTACACGATGGGTGTACTGAGAGGGCATGAATATTACTGTCGCATTTAGCCAAGGTTAAGGCCAGTAATAGCACCATTTTCAATGACAGGTGCTCCACGCTAACTTCCCCCAGAGGTTCGAAGAGGGAGTGCCCCGACAGCCTACCCAGGACCACTGCTAAATCCCAAGGGGGGACCATGGAACTGGAAACAGGGAGGAGTCTACGCGCTCCTTTCATATAACGACAGATCAGAGGATGTTGATTAGCCGTCTTATCTCCAAAACCTACATGACAAGCAAAAATAGCAGCTAAGTGCACCTTAATGGTGGAGAAAGCTTTCTGCTTGTTGATGAGATCTTGTAAGAATGAAAGGATCACACCTATTGAGCACTGAAAAGAGAAGTGACCTCTGTCATGGGATCACTTTTCAAACACCCTCCACTTGCAATCATAAAGAGACCTAGTAGAGGATGCTCTAGCGCTCTGAATGGTATTAATTACACTCTGAGGAAGACCCGTCACTCTCAGGATGTCCCACTCACGGACCAGGCCCACAAGCCAGGCGCTCTGGATGTGGGTGAAATAGTCTTCTCCCTGCCTGTTACAGCATGTCTCTGTGGACTGGGAGCTGCCATGGCTGCCAGCGGAGAAGCTGATAAATCTCTGCTAGAAAGTGCATCGCTGGCCAGTGAGGAGCTATCAGGATTAGCCTGTGGCGGTGCTCCCTCACCCTGGCTAGAGTTAGGAAAATCAAGGCCGGGGGGGAAGCATAAAGAAGAACGGGGGGCCATACGTGTGAAAGAATGTCTACCCCGAGAGGCGCACTTTGATCTCATATGGAGAAGAAGAGTGGACACTGCGCATTCTCTTCTGATGCGAACAGGTCTACCTTGGCTTGGCCAAACCTCTTCCAAATCTGTTCCACTATCTGGGGTGAAGCTCCCACTCCCCAAATATAGGAGCACCCCTGGAAAGGAGATCCGCTCCGCGATTCAGGATACCCAAGATGAGTGTGGCCCTGAGAGACAGGAATTGGTCACTGCTCCACAGAATCAGTCTGCCTGACAACATGTGCAACTGTCTGGACCATAGGCCCCCCTGACGGTTGATGTAAGACACCGCAGTCGTGTTGTCCGTCCTCATTAAGACATGGTGTCTGTGGAGGAATGGGAGGAAGTGCTTCAGCATGAGAAACACCGTTAAAAGCTCCAGATAATTTATGTGTGCTCACTGCAGGGCGTCCCTCTAGACACCCCGTGCAGCATGACCCTCGTGTATTCCGCCCCAGCCCGTCAAGCTTGCATCTGTGGTGATGACCTTCTGGGCTTGGACTGTGCCAGGCGGCACCCCCTGTACCAGGAAGGATGGGTGTTGCCAATGGTGCAGTGCTACTACTCATTCCATATTCACAATCACCCTGCATGCGCCATGACGCACAGGATCCAACCTGAGGGAGGCCACCCAGCGCTGGAAATCCCTCATATACAGGTGACTGAGCCGAATCACCAGGATTGCTGAGGTCATCAGACCCAGCAGTCGGAGGCACAGTCTGACAGGAACACATGTGCGAGGTTGGAAACAAACGAGTGTAGCGTGAATTGCCTATAAAAATATTTGTCATAAGGTACAGGAATTATTTATTTTATTTAATAGTGGGTGTGAAAGGGGGCGGAGTTAAACCATCACTTCTACACCCGCTAAATTAAATAAAAGCACTCGTAAAAGGGGCACCAATCTTAACGGACAATAATATTAACTTTAATTTTAATTAATTTTGTACCTTAAATTACTTAATGAATCAGTCTCAAAGTTTCAGTGAGTTTTTGTCCTGCCGTGATTAGGAAACCTGTATATGTGAAAGGAAAACGCTTCAACTTCTCTGTTTCACCCTTTTATTAAACTCATTCAGTTCACATGGCATGGCGTTCCAATGATGAATAAACAGATTCAGATGATGCCAGTGTAAAATATCACATCAACTGATATTGGGTTCCTGAACATAAAATCCAGCGTTACACCTCTGCAGAACCAAGGAGGAACTAGACTTATGTTTCAACGGTAAATGAGGCTGGAATGTTTTAACAAAACAATGCAATTTTATGGGGAAAATTCATAAGCTAATTATCTAAAAATGAATTCTGAATTAATCTACAAAAATTTAAGGGCAGTTACTTAAAAATGACTAAGAGTTTTCCTTCAGTTGATAGCTCTATCCTGTGGCTGATAGACTAATTGAGCCCTGAAATACGGGCCATATTCAATTGTAATTTAATTGTTAGGACATCACGTTTTAACCCAGCAGATAGGAGAAATAAGAGTTTCACTCACACAACAGCCGTAGGTCCACGTTTCCGCGGGTCGGTACCGCTGGGTTTTGAAGTTAGGACGTCGGAGGAAGCGGCTGCTGTCCTCACAGCCGTGGAGGTGATAACTCAGCTGGAGGCCCTTCAAGGAGACAGTGGCAGCCGTGGATGGTTTGTCTCAGGGCGGCGTGAAAAGTCCTTGGAAAAGAGTCCAAATTTGGGGTCTCTTGTAGCGGGATCGACCCAAAACTGAAGGAGAAACTTCTCAGTCTCTGTTCACTTTAAATTAGGCAAATTAAAGGTCCACTTTAATGGCGTGAAAAGTCATGAAAAAAAATTGAGAAAAACATTTACTAGGATAAGAATGGCTTCTGAGGTGAAGGAAAAAGATTGAGAATTTGATTCTCTAAAAGGACGAGCTCTAAAGAAAAATGGTTTCTCCTCAGTGACCAGAATATAACGAAAGACTTGACAAACACACAGAGAATAAAATAAAACTTCACAGGGCCTTGAAACGGTGGAATAAAATCTTCTGAGAGCTAGATTACTATTCTGCTTCTTTAATCTTAATTTAGTTCCTAATCTTTCTCAAAATCTCTTTCTTTCTTCTTTCTGTGTTTCTAATTCTTAATTCTATCACCGTTCTCTGTTTTGCTTCTTGCTAATCTTCCTGCCTGTTCTTTGTCTGTACTGTTCTCTTACTGTTTCCATACTTCTTACCAGCTCAAATCTAACTTCTCTCTTTTAAAGTTACCTCGCCGGGTCGTAAAACTGATGATGTCGGTCGCAAGGCTGACCAATCGACTTTTTCAGAAGCAGTTTGAAATGGCTGCTATCCAATGTGAGAACATTTCTTTGTTTGAGAGCAGCCAATCAAATGAAGACACCATCCCATGAAATTTCAGAGGGAAAATCAACACTCAGTCAGTTCTTATGAAATAAATGCTCAATATAAAATCTAACTAAATTAAATGACTTGGCTAATATTTGGTGATCATGCATTTATACCATTACTCCAATAACACTCATGAATATAACATTTCTTACACATAATTATAATACATGCATTCACATTTAGATCAAAATGCAGCAAAACATGCAGCAAACCATGGTTGGTGATAAAAGAGGGATGATTTTCAGTGTCCTTAGGATCCAGAGGATAAGCTGAAAGAAACTTAATGTTTAGAACAAATTAAAAGTCATCCTACATACTGAAAACACATTCCGTAGGTATCCGCTAGGAGGTACTGTTGAGCTGTAGATGATTTCCTTTAGTATCTGGGCGAAGAAACCTGGACAGTGTCGGGGCTATAAACCCGTCAGATTAAGGGGTTTATGACTCTTTTAAGAACATTGGTTTCCTGTGAAAAGGTACATTATCAAATGCAGTGTTCACGTTGAGAGGTCTGGTCTCCTGAGTTTTATGTTCCTTTGAGCCTTTAAAAGCAAATTCTGATCCTTACAATCTCTGCAAGAGGCAACTGTTTACATTGGGGTCCTCGGAAAGCAAGCATCTTTGGTCAGGCCCGGAAGAGGCCTGCATGACTCGACATAAAAGCCAGTGATATTCCTGAAAAGGCAGAAAAGTGGTATTCCTGTTTAATGAATAAAGTGAAATTCCTGTAAACTGGAGAGAAGTGATCTTCTGTCTTGGTTTGAGGAGACGATGATGCTACACGAGGCATGCTCTGAATGATTCCACTCATTCCGCTGATAGGCGGGCTGTGAAAGACACAGAGTCTATTGATAAATACAGAAAGTGTCTTCTCTGTGTCAGAGAGGGAACACTTTTCTCTTTGTTTATCACAGACCCCAGATCGGTCAGGTGCTGGACAACAACAGCCGTGTGCATCACAGCCTCCTCACCTGATCGTGCCAGGATGAGCCAATCATCTAAGTACATTGCCAGACGGATGCCCTTTTGCCTTAATAGGGCTATTACGGTCTTGGTACAGCAAACAAACACTCATGGGCTCAGAGCGAGACCGAACGGCAGCACCCAGTATTCATAACAAACACCCTGAAATGCGAACCTCAGATATTTCCTGTGTGGGGGATAAATCTGAATGTGGAACTATGCGTCTGCCAAATTGATCGAGGTCATGAAATCCCCTCATCGAATTAGATGCAGCAGGGATGCATGTGTAAGCATCTTGAATTTGTATTTTCTGAGGTGTTTGTTCAGAGCCCGCAGATCCAGGATAGGGCGAATTCCGCTCCATCCCTGTTTGAGAACCAGAAAATACCTGGAATAAAAGCTGGCGCGACTCTGATCGGGAGGCACAACACATATCGCTCTTTTCTTTAGCAAAGAATTGATTTCTTCTTGCAGAATCAGAGCACTTTCCCCCCTCACCTGGGAACAAATTATTCCTGAGAAGCAAGGTGGAGGGACATCAAATTGCAGCCTGTAACCCCGTGTAACGTTTTTTATTATCCAGGCTGAATTTGTGAGCGCAACCCATTTTTCTCTCATTGGTGACAGACATGAAGCCGGCTCCTGTGAGCTCCCTGCACTGTGAGCTTCCAATAGTTGTGCTATGAGGCTGACTAGTGGTGGGGCATGGTTGTGTACCTCGATCGACACTGTGCATGCACCAGGTGATCGTATTTTGACAGCTTTCCTGGCCGTGCTAGTCCTCATGGGGAAATTGCCCCAAGAACGCGCAGCCAGAGGGCTGTTCATTGATTTCTTTTTCACTGATTTTATCTGCACCCTCGACCTTTGGTCACAAGCATTTTAGTGAACAATTGAGTGTGCTTAAGTGACTCTGGGGAAAATGGGGCAGACATTTCCACAATGAAGCCTTCTCCCTTCTGAGCTGGTACATGTGGAAGTTGTTCTTCCGTTACACGTCGCAGTGGGGTTGTGCACACAAAACAGAGAAGCTGGCAAATGGGGAACATGCCGCTTCTCCTGTGGGAAGATGGGAGGCTGTCAGGCCGCCTTCTTCTTTCTCTTGGCCTGCTGACCAGTGGTCTGCGCGGGGGGTCCTGGCAGAGCGGCGGTCTGAGTTGGAGCCTTCCTGGGCCAGCCCCCTTTTACTTGCTGTGTAGGTGGGGCAGCTGGAACAGCTTGAGACTTAGGCCATTTGGGAATTTTGAATTGGGAAAGGGGCCGCGAGACAGCCTGTGCAAAGGTGTGTCTTGGGGCTGGTGGAGGAGCGGACTCAGGTTTGCAGGGGAGGCAAAGCTGGAGCGCTTCATCGTCCCTCTTCCTTGCCTCACAACGTTGTTGCACTGAGGTGAAAGCTGCACCAAAAATAACGTCTGGAATGATCGGCATGTCCAAAGTTTCCTCCTTCTCCCTCTCAGATAGGTTTGTCAGGATAAGCCATCTTCCTGTCTCCTGCAACACCATCATTCCCATAGATTTCCCTGTGGTTTGGACCGCACAGCACTGTACGTGGAGGCAGATGTCTGTAATCACAGAAATCTCTTCCCACACATTCGGATCCTGCTTGGCCACAACATCCTCACATAACTTGGCTTGATAAGTGGCAAGCGTGGATGAAACGTTAAGGGCTCTAGCCACCAAAGCTGCCACTTTGTAGGCTCGCTTAGTCATGGCGGATTGAAAACAATCAGCTTTTGATGGAAGTGTGGGGCTTCTGGAGGTCACGACAGCCACGGGTGGAGGTGGGCTGCTACCAACGACTCCATCGGGGGAAAACGGAGCACACCGTGCTTTTCCATACCATCGAAGTCCAAGGAGGAAGCCCCTGGAATGGGGTTCTTGCTGCTGAACGGGCACTCACTCCAAGTGGCCGACAGCTCCTCTAGCAGCTCTGGGAAGACAGGGAGCAGCTGCTTCACCTTCCTGGATACCTGGGGTAATTTCTTCCCTTCGTAACAGGACTTGGTGGTTTCAGTTACTGCTTCAGGCCAGGGGATATTCAGCCTGGCTGCAAAGCGTTTGCACACATCCTGCATGTCCATGCTGAGGGAGGGGGTGTTGGTAAACCACCCTGCTCATCCTGGGAGGCAAAAACAGCTTCAGGTTTTGCAGCCTGTTGGGATGAAGAAGACATCATCCTCATTGTCTTCGGATAGGAGTTCCGAGTCCTCCGAGTCCTCCTCATAATCCAACTCCAGAATGTCTTCCGTTTGCAGCGCATCTGCTGTCATGCTGAACTGAGAACCCCAGCTGGCTCCAGAGCATGCTTCAGCAACTGCATTGAGCCCCTCCTTCTCAACACCACATGACAGTCCACTGGTTGTGGACAGGTAAGGGTCCTTCCCCGATAGGCTGACTTGGCAAGCGAGCCATCGGCGTAGACTCTTCAGGGTGAAATGGGCGCAGTGTCCGCATGAACACAGTCCCACTATTGCTAGTTGGGCATGTTCCAGCCTGAGGCAAGACGAGCAGACCTGATGTGTGTCTTTAGTCAAGATCTTATTCCCGCAATTACAGAGACGAGCCTCCGAGTCACAGTCTTCTCTGGTGTGAGCAAGACTGGGATCCATTATCGTTAACTAGGGCGTTAACTTGTAGGATAATGGCTTAGCTGGTGTGTGGGCGCGAAGTTAGCTGTAGTGCTAACTTTTGAGCGTGGTGTTAGCTGGTGTGCTAACGTGTAGCACAGTGTTAGCTGGTGTGCTAAAACTGTGTGAGTGGGGAAAAAGAAACGACTTCACCAAAGTTAGGTTGCTATTTTCCCGCTCTAGCCTATGATGAAGACTAGAGAGTTGCTTGCTAAGTGGAAGTGGCTGCTTGCACCCGGCGACAGAGTGAAAACCAAACTCCAGTCTATGGACAGTCAAACTAGCTAGCCCAAGGTTGAGATATGCTCCAAAGCAAGAAGAGGTTTTTGAATAACGCCACCTCATAGCATGGGCTTCTTATAAGAGGTGATTATGTGAGGCGTGGCATCGCAATCATCTACCAATAAGAATTGGCGTAGTGAGATAAATGCTTCTGAGGTATAGACAGGAGGGGAGTATCCCATAGTGAGACATCAAAACAAGTACTATGAAGAAGAACTATAGCATAGCAGTATCAGCAACAATGAGCAAAAATTCCTTCAAAAAAATTCTGATATTTTGGTAACTAGGAGGAAAAGCAGTGTCACTTGTTTTTGAACAATGGATATAGCTGAGAGGAATTTAAATATGAAGCAATGAGAAGTCTAAATGAGTATTTTTCTTAAGACTGTTATACAGTTTTATATAACAATTTTGCAACCCCTAACAAATACCATATAATTGTAATTTTATAATTGTTGTGTCTAATTAAATGTGTAAAGGGCCCAAATAATTTTTTTTTTCATTTTTAAAATGTGTATTTGTCTATTATTTTGTTTAACTTATGAAATAAAATGCATTATTGATTGCTGGTAATATTGTATTTTCTCTATACTCTACAGAGACTGTTTACATCTTTTCAATTAAAAAATACAGCCATGGACAAAATTGTTGGTACCCCTCTGTTAATGAAAGAAAAACCCACAATGGTCACAGAAATAACTTGAATCTGACAAAAGTGGTAATAAATAAAAATTCTATGAAAATTATCCAATGAAAATCAGACAATGCTTTCGAATTGTGGTTCAACAGAATTATTTTAAAAAACAAACTCATGAAACAGGACAAAAATGATGGTACCCTTAACTTAATATTTTGTTGCACAACCTTATGAGGCAATCACTGCAATCAAACGATTTCTTTAACTGTCAGTGAGACTTCTGCACCACTCAGCAGGTATTTTGGCCCACCCCTCATGAGCAAACTGCTCCAGTTGTCTCAGGTTTGAAGGGTGCCTTCTCCAGACGGCATGTCTCAGCTCCTTCCACTGATGTTCAATAGGATTTAGATCAGGGCTCATAGAACGCCACTTTAGAATAGTCCAATGTTTCGCTCTTAGCTATTCTTGGGTGTTTTTAGCTGTGTGTTTTGGGTCATTATCCTATTGCAAGACCCATGACCTGTGATTGAGACCAAGCTGTCTGACACTGGGCAGCACATTTCTCTCTAGAATACCTTGATAGTCTTGAGATTTCATTGTACCCTGCACAGATTCAAGACACCCTGTGCCAGATGCAGCAAAGCAGCCCCAGAACATAACAGAACCTCCTCCATGTTTCACAGTAGGGACAGTGTTCTTTTCTTGGTATGCTTCACTTTTGCGTCTGTGAACATAGAGCTGATGTGCCTTGCCAAAAAGTTTTTATTTATTACCACTTTTGTCAGATTCAAGTTATTTCTGTGACCATTGTGGGTTTTTCTTTCATTAACAGAGGGGTACCAACAATTTTGTCCACGTGTGGGTGTGGCTAAAGAAATTGAACTCAGCTTTCCAAAGATGTGATAAACCACAGTTTATGTTTTAACGGGGGGCAATCACTTTTTCACACAGGGTCATGTACAGTAGGTTTGGATTTTTTTTTACCCTTAATAATAAACACCTTCATTTAAAAACTGCATTTTGTGTTTACTTGTGTTGTCTTTGTCTAATATTTAAATTTGTTTGATGATCTGAAATTTATAAGTGTGACAAACATACAAAAAAAATGAGAAATCAGGAAGAGGGCAAACACTTTTTCACACCACTGTATGTGAGGATGCTGTTTATGGATTTTAGCTCAGCTTTAAATACAGTCATCCCTCACAGCCTGGTGGGAAAGCTAAGCAACTTGGGCTTAGGCAGTTCACTGCATACTTGAATACTGAACTTTTTGAGCAACAGAACACAGAGGGTCAGGATGGGAGACTGTTTATCCTCTCCTCTCATCCTGAACACTGGTACACCTCAGGGGTGCATCCTCAGCCCTATCCTTTATCCCCTCTTCATCCATGACTGTTCCCCCATCCACTCTATGAACACCATGCTTAAGTTTGCTGATGACACCACCATAGTAGGACTGAAAACAAATAACAGTGAGTCACCCTACAGGGAGGAGTTCCAGCATCTGCCTGACTGGTGTGTCAGGAACAATCTGGACTTGAACACTACAGAAAACAAGGAACTGATTGTGACAAGCATACAAAAAAATGAGAAATCAGGAAGGGGGCAAACACTTTTTCATTCCACTGTATCTTATCAGTCTGTCAGGGCTAAGAAGTTCAAAATTATCATCAGAATGGAGAAAGAAGAAAGATGATTTCAGTGACTTTGAATGTGACTTGGTGGTGGGTGCCAGACAGGCTGGCCTGAATATTTCAGAAATTGCTGACCTACTTGGATTTTCACACACAACCTAAACTGAAAAAGAGAAAACATCGAGTGAAAAGCAGCTCTCTGGGCCCAAATGCCTGGTTGATGCCACAGGTCAGAGCAGGATGGCCAGACTGGCTCAAGCAATCTGGTCCACCTTCGCCCCCTTGGGTCAGCGCATCTCAGCTGCTGTTAGCTCCTGTGCCGAGGGCCCCTCAAGTACTCTCTCCACAACTAGAAACTCTTGTGTTATTAGGTCCAAAGCAGAAGACTGCTTAGCAAAAGGCCCCTATGTTGCTATCCCCGCAGCTTAAGGGCTTCACATTGTCGTTTCCTGAATTTAAGGGTTCCATAGTGGCATCTGCTGAGTCTACAGATTTCTCACTGTCACCCCCCCAAGCATAAAGTTCCTATGTTAGCTCCTGTGTTAGAGGTTTCTGAGGTCAGTGCCCCCATGGTGCCGTGTTCATCCATCTGGTGGTCCTAGGGCACCCAACGTACCATATCCATCCGTTTAGTGGCCAATGAATTGGGGCAGGCTACTCAAAATTCTGTTTTGGACCTTTTTGTGGTCTTGGGACGCTGGCAGACCACCCGATCTGTTTTGGGCTTTGGACTTGGGGTGGGCCCACAAGACTGTGTGTTGGGGTTTGGACTCTGTGGGGGCTAAAGAATTGGGTTTGACCTGCCTGGCCTTGTGCCCCCACCATCCACCTGGTGAGGGTCTCTCTTTTGTTTTGTTGTCATCAACTTATTTTGAAGGCTTGTCTCTCTCTTTTTGACCAGGTGGAAGTACTGTGTAGAGGTTCATTAATTTTGGATTTTGCCAACTATAATATCTTTGTTGCATTAGTACCAGAGGATAGAAGCTTATTACAGGTTCCTTTATTACAAAGTGCCTAATATTGACTTGCTCCTGTTTGCATTACATTGCACCACTTAAACTGAATTATTTGATGTTATTTGGCCCCACTGCTGTTTTTCAAATTCTGCAATATTCAGCTTTTTTGCAAATAGTTAAATTGATTTGGAGTGGCTTGGACCAAAGACTAAGAGTTGTTAACTTACGAGAAAGTGCCGCAATTTTCTCAAAGGGTAAAAAAAGATAGAAAGAAAAAAAAAAGAAAAAAAAAACATTGCTAATGTACGGTTAAAGAGTCACTAGATCATTCATTGTTGCGTGAGTATATGATGTTGCAGTGCACACCGTTCTATTTGCCCAGAGAGTTCACATCAGTGTTAATAACGGCCATCTATGTATTGCCGCATGCTAATGCTAAGCTAGCCAAGGAGAAGTTACATCAGTCCATTAACAAGCACTTAGCTGCACAACCAGACAGTACTGTTATTGCAGTGGGGGACTTCAACCATGCCAACTTAAAATCCGTCCTGCCCAAGTTCCACAGATATGTGAACTTTCCTACAAGAGAAGAGAACACTTTAGATCAGATCTATTGCAACATTCCCAGTGCTTACAAAGCCAGCCCTCTGTCACATCCGGGACTCTCTGGTCATCTGTCCCTGCATTAAAACCCCTAATCTGCAGACAGAAACCTGTCATGAATCGCCCTTTAGGGCAGAGAGGAGAGATCCACACGCTGGACTGCAGTTTGTGGTATTTATTAACCAGAACACAAATCTCAAACAGTGCAAACAGAAAATCCAAACAGAAATACTAAGCAGACTTACAGCACACCAGAACAGGGCCAGGATTTTGGTTGAGACAATAACTGAGACTCTAGCAAGGAGAAATGAAAATAACAGCCCTTAAAAAAGGCTAGAAACAATCTCATTGTTACGTATGGCTCTCGCGAGCCATACAATGAGAGCCAAGAGCGGACCGGTGAGTTTGCAATGTTTATTATAATGAGGGAAAAGGAACAAAGGAACAGGGCCTCATGGGGCCAAAACACAAATGATAATACAAGGATAACATTTACATACAATGCTGAATGATGAGCGGGTGGCTGGCGCCAGACGAAGGGGTTCCAGCCTTACCCACGCCGGAGAAGAGCGTGGATAATGGTGTGAGGTCACAGCCCCAAATGATCGGAGCTGCTCCCTTTAATACTGGTTGACAGCGCCTCAGCTGATGAGGGGTAATTGGGCTCCAGCCGTCTCATAGAGCTTGACAGCTGGGAGCCCGCTGAGACGCTGTCACAATAAGAGCTGGGCTGAGGAGGAATATGGCCTGAGCGCCGGATAACACAGCGTCTCACCCCATCCTACTTCCGCCCTCCCAAGAGAGCAGACGCTTTTTTCTTCTCTCCTGCTTTTTTTTCCTCCCCTCCTGTTATTACTAGATCCCAGCTTGCTGTTGTCTGCCTGCGTCTAACTGCGACCGCCGAAAAGAAATTATGGAGTTAATAAGCTGGGCTTTGAACACAATTGACACTATTTTTTCAACAAGGAAAAGTGCTCCGGGGGAAGCTGTCTGCCCCGCTGGAACGGCTCCAGTGGGCTATCTATGTGACACGGGTAAATGGAAAATGCTGTGTCTCTCTA
The DNA here is from genome assembly GCA_020510985.1 of Pholidichthys leucotaenia. NCBI lineage: Eukaryota > Metazoa > Chordata > Actinopteri > Cichliformes > Pholidichthyidae > Pholidichthys > Pholidichthys leucotaenia. The sequence continues at coordinate 213,513,215 of CM035849.1, read as the reverse complement.
ATCTTTCTATCGAAGATATTGAAGATCTGTTTATCTTCGTAATCTTGGTGATTGGGATAATTCTGATTGGGACAGGAATTGTCTTGGTTTACCGCAAATTGCTGAAGATGGATTCAACCTATCAAAATGCTGGCCAGGCGAGGTGCATCCAACAAATTGAGAAACTGGAGAAGACCATGATAGCGACTACTGGAGAACTGTCTCGTAAGGTGGATTACATCATGGGTTCGCTCAGGTCTTTCCACGACGAATTCAAAGCTGCGCAATGAAGGATTAATGTACTGAATCTACAGAAGAAATACAAGTCTTCTCTGTGATCAGTCCTATTTGGCACTATTATTCCCCATGAAAATTCCTCCTGGCTGTCTGCAGTCTGTGTTTTTTTCAAAATCATGAGCACAAGGCCTTGGACAGCCAGCTGCAGCGCCAGATAAGACTGGGCGCCAGACAGACAAAACATCTTCTGCCAAGGGTCCTTGGGTCTCTCTTATTATCATCAACACTGCTCAACACCGCACACACATTGATTCATGAACTGATTAAAGATACTGTACACTGCTCTCTTGTGTCTTGTGAATTCTATTGTATGCTAATGCATGAGGGTTTTTTTCTGTGTAGTCAAAATTTGGCTCACATATGAGCGTTTATTCTGATTACTATGTTTTTTCTCTCTCCTATTGTGTTTTCCTCCCCCTCCCCCCCCCCTCTTTACCTCCACTGTTGACAGGCGCCTTGTATGGCGACGCGTCATTGGATGCGCCTAACGTGCGCGTCTTATGTCAAGTCAAATTCCTTGTGTGTTTACTTGTAAATATACTTGGCAATAAAGCTGATTCTGATTCTGATTCTGATTCTGATAGCAGTGGCATAGCAGTGGCATTACTGCAGCCGATAGGAAGAGACTGAACAAACTGATTAAGAAAGCTAGCTCTGTCCTGGGGCAGCGCCTTGATCCGATGGAGGAGATAGGAGAGAGAAGGACGGTGGCTAAACTGTCATCTCTGCTGGAGTCCGAGTTCCACCCTATGCAGGACATACTGAATGCACTGAGGAGCTCATTTAGCAGCAGACTACATCATCCCAGGTGCACAACCGAGAGGTTTCGTAGGTCCTTCCTACCAACGGCTGTCAGACTGTACAACCTAAGCAGGGCTGCTCGCAGAGATAGCAAAAAGACGTAACAAACTAATAGTTTTTTGAATGCAAAAGATGCAATAGACTTACACAATGGTCCCCTCCGGCATACAACTAGGAACATACCGGTCGCTATGGAGGGTGAGAATATGTATGGGCACATAATCATACCATGTAGGATAACTAAGTAGACGGTTATGCTGTTTCATTCCATCTAGCAACAATGCTCTGCACTGTGTGTGTTTATATATTTACATATTTATTCCATCTAGCTACAATGCTCAGCACTGGGTGTGTTTATATATTTATATATCTACATATTATTCCATCTAGCTACATTGCTCCGCACTGTGTGTGTTTATATACTTGCATATTTATTCCACCTAGCTGCAATGCTCCGTACTGTGGGTGTTTATATATTTACATATTTATTCCATCTAGCTACAATGCTCTGCACTGTGTGTTCATATATTCATATATTTATTCCATCCAGCTACAATGCTCTGCACTGTGTGTCTGTGTGTGTGTGTATATATATATATTTTATAGTAATACGTACATATGTTTATTAGCTGCTCTTGCTTGCTTGTTTTTTTCTTGCCTTCTGATTGTTGCTCTGAGTGTTGCTATCCCTGTGCTGTTGCAATCCTGGAATTTCCCCGTTGTGGGACTAATAAAGGCTTATCTTATCTTATCTTATCTTATATGACACAGCCCCCCCCCCCCTCACGGCCGGACTACGAACGGCAAGTAACACCCAAGCCCCCACCCCCCCCCCCACCTAGGGTGGGCGGATGGGGCGCAGACCAGGAGGGAGGGAATCAGAAAAAGGAAAATCAGCAATCAACAATAAATCAATACAGAGTATGAGGGGGAAAAAAAACCACACACAATACTCCATAGACCACAACATGAGGAAGAAAAAACCATTTAGGCAGAGGATAACTGTGGCAATAACAACCTGAGGCACAGGAGAAAAAACCCCCCACAATACTCCATAGTCAAGAGCAATGTACAGACAAATTCAAAGAAAAACAACCCAGGAGACCATAAAATGAGAGGGAAAACTCCTAAGGGTGAAATCTAACAATTACAGGCATCCCTCAAACAGGAGGGGAGGAGAAAAAGAAAACCATGCTAAAAGCGAAGCAATAACAAGGACTTACGTGGCTGCACCCACCCAAAAACACAAGACAAGCACAGCAAAGGAAATTCAGTTCGGGGGGTCTCCCCGCACCCAGCGTCCATACCGCCAACAAGGGTGAAAGGAAAAGTTCCGGCGGCCTACCCGAATCCCAGGCCAGAAAACACAGTCCCTCGGGAGGCCGAACAGGAAGTCCAATGGGTCGGGCGGCCCCACTAACGAGCCGAATGGGCACGGCAGACCATCTGGCGGCCGACCCGCATCGCTCAACCACCAGGCCCGTAGGGGAGAGATCGGCAACGGCTTCCCCGTGGAGGAAGACAATAAGGGAGAGCCGGGCCTAAAGTGAGAGGTCCATATGGGCCCTGGTGGAGGAAGCTTGGGGGGAAGATGATGATGAGCCGGTCCAATGTCCGATGGCAGGGGATCTGCAGCTCCCTCACCGGACCTGGACATCGCTGGTGCCAAACCCACGTTGGACCCCGATTGGGTCTCTGTAGAACCCACGTCGGACCCTGACTGGGCCTCTGTAGGAACCCACATTGGACCCCGACTGGGCCTCTGTAGAACCCACGTCGGACCCCGATTGGGTCGGCGCCGCACCAGAACCGACCTCCGATCTCGAACCAGGAACCTCTGGCACCGCGGGCGATGGCAGCTCCTCGCCGGCGACCCTGAGAGAAGGCTCAGGAGAGAGAAAAGAACCGGGATCAAGATCACCGGCAGCGCCAGAACCCGGCGAGACAAGCTCGGAAGCAGTCGATGGCTGCACCCGGCTCATCTCCCCTAGAGACAGGCTAAAGTGCTCTAAAATGAAAAGGAGAAAAATAAGGTAGAGCACTTGCCTGATCTCGGGTTCTGACGCCGTCCAGGACTGCGAAGATCCAGGTTCAAGCGTCAGGAGGTCGTCCTCAGGCTCCCACTCAGCTGCGTCGGGCTCCGCAGCTGGCATGATGGTCTGCGCAGCTTGTGAGTCCTCCGGCACCGGTGCCCACGCTGATGGCCCACACGGCATGGTGGCAGGAGAACCTCGTCCCGCTGGACCGGACCGCTCCTCCGTGGAGACCCGGGGATGCTTCGTCGTCGGCGCAGGCTCCACGCTGCAGTCCGCTCTCCTCCTCTGCCCACGGCGTAGCTGCGGAACCGGAACCAGGCTCTCCAGAACCGCAGCCCCCCCCCCCATCCCACGACGTTGGCCTGGCGTCGGGGACCGCTCAGCGTAGGGAGACACAGAGGATGCAGGATTAATAATTACAGCCACAACAGGTGGTAGGAGTTCGGGGAGCTGCGAACCCCGAACTCCACCTCCAGGAGTCTGACAAAGCAAATCACAATAAGTGAATGAACTAACTGGGACTTGCCTGTCTCCTGGAGGCTGGATGGTGACCACTGTGGTGGACGTTGCTCCTCTCTTTCCCCGCCGGACGGTAACAGAGGACCCCCGGGGAGGACGACGGGGAGCTGCTCGTGATGATTCCGGGACGGAGCTTGCCAGGTCAGGATTCTGGATGCACACAGCAGCCGGGGAATGCGTCGAGGAGGAGGGGGCGACAGCCGAGATGAACCGGTCCCGGAGAGCTGACGTAACAGCGGGGGAAGATGGCTCGGGAGACGAGACTGCGGGATTTCCCCTCTGACGAGGCACAGGAGTGACAGCTGTGTGAGGAATTGAGACCTTGCGGCGGCCCGGAACTGGATCTGGACGGGATTCGTGCTGAGGTGGACAGGCAGTGTGACGACGGCTACTTGCAGGGGGCGAAGCGAAGGTGAGACCCGGAAATCACCGCTCCTGTGCAGAGACAGAGGTGAGGAGGGCGTCGAACTCGGGGAAATCACGCAGCCCTGGATTCCTCTCCACCAGTCTAACTGCCGCCACCACATGCTTAATGATCATGGACGGGTGGACAGCGGAGTGAGCAGCAGCTACTCGGTCCCGGACCTTGACTGCAGTCAGCTGCAGCTCCTCCGGGGGAATCCCGAGTGACATCGTGCTGGATGGGGAAAGACCTCTGGATGGCGCAAACTCCCGGGCCGGAGTGGAGGCAGGAGCGGGATTCCGAAGCGAAGAGTGACATCTCCTCCTCTTCGGCTTCCCGCCGGGATTTCCCTCCAACCCAAGGAGTTTCTCTCGCTGTGCGGTGATGTCCTCTCTCCTCGCGCTGACTTCGGGATGGTCGACGTAGCGAGGGAGTTTGTCCAAGAGAACCTCAGCGTAATCTAGGTGCCTGCGTCTATCGTTGGGATTGTCGTACAGGGAGGCGGTGAAGAGCGTCCCGTCGACATACTCCAAGGCGGTTGTTAGCTCATTGCCCAGGCGCCGAACGCGGCTCCTGGGAGGCGGCATGCTCTCAGAGCAGACACCCAGACAGGGAAGAACAAGTCCAAAACGGCAAACTCACGGCCGCCGGCAACTCACTTGGCTGTGGCCTACTGTTACGTATGGCTCTCGCGAGCCATACAATGAGAGCCAAAGGCGGTCCGGTGAGTTTGCGATGTTTATTATAATGAGGGAAAAGGAACAAAGGAACAGGGCCTTGTGGGGCCAAAACACAAATGATAATACAAGGATAACACTTACATACAATGCTGAATGATGAGCGGGTGGCTGGCACCAGACGAAAGGGGTTCCAGCCTTACCCATGCCGGAGAAGAGCGTGGATAATGGTGTGAGGTCACAGCCCCAAATGATCAGAGCTGCTCCCTTTAATACTGGTTGATAGCGCCTCAGCTGATGAGGGGTAATTGGGCTCCAGCCGTCTCGTAAAGCTTGACAGCTGGGAGCCCGCTGAGACACTGTCACAATAAGAGCCGGGCTGAGGAGGAATATGGCCTGAGCGCCAGATAACATGGCGTCTCACCCCATATGACACTCATACACTCGGTGTGAATGATATGAGCAGGCAGGGGAGAAAATGACTATCAGCTGTGAGTCATGAGGAGAGGAGGAGGAGCTGACAGTTTGACAGGAGCACCGCCCACAACCAGGAAGTGCCCCTGACAACTGTAGCTCCTGAGAGAGAAAGAAAGAGAAGAAACTGGCAAAATTAAAGTGGAAACAAATAAAGACAACTAAACCCAAATATGTAGACAAAACTACACTAAACGTAGACAGAAAAATAAATCATACAAAGAAACAAATGTGAAAACAAACTAGAAATAACATCAAAGGCAAATAACTACAAAATACAATATTATACAAATAAGGAAAAACAAAAAGGCAAAGAGACAAAGCACGATGGAATCCCCTCCATGCTCTGATTGTGACAGAGCCCCCCCCTTCCCCAAGGGGTGGAGACCAGACACCCCGGGCAGCATTAAAAGGAGAACAAGGATCCACCCACACTAAGAACCCACCCCACCAAAACACAAGAAAACAACCCCACCCAGGCGGGAGGAGGGGGACCCAGGTACGGAGGAACTGAAACAAACCAGAGAAAACAATAAGAACTCCCATGACTCACATCTAGGCAGAACCCAGGCAAGGAGAAGACAAAAAACAAAAAAACCCTCTCAGGATCCACATCAGGCAGAACCAGGGACCTAGGCCCCCTGGACCAATGAGCTAGACAGATCCGGTGGCCAGCCGAAGTCCCAGTCCCGGCAGACGGCGAGGTGATAAGAGTCGGGTGGCCTGCTGGAGAATATGAACCACCCAACCCAATGGCACAGTTTGTCAGGCAGTCAGCCAGAATTCTTTAACCACCAAAACAGGAAAGGTGGTCCAGTGGGTGGCCGCCCAACCAGAGCGACCAGAGACAAGGAGGATGGAAGAATAGGAGGAACCACAACAACATCAGGCGGAGGAGGGGGAACCATGATGACGTCAGGCAGAGGAGGGGGAACCACGACGGCATCTGGCAGAAGAGGGGGAACCACAACAGCATCTGGCACAGGAGGGGGAACCACAACGGCATCTGGCACAGGAGAGGGGTCCACAACGGCGTCTGGCAGAGGAAAGGGGACCATGACAGTGTCTGGCAGAGGAAGGGGGACCACAACGGCATCTGGCAGAGGAAGGATGACCACGATGGTGTCTGGCAAAGGAAGGGGGACCACGATGGTGTCTGGTGAAGGAGAGGGAACCACAACTCCCTTTGACTGGCCAGCAGCACCCTCGATGGTCCCAGACTGGGACATAGTTACACCCACGGAGGCTTCAGACTGGAGCAAAGCAGCACCCGCGGCGGCTCCGGGCTGGGGCACAGCAGCACCTGCGGTGACGCCGGGGTGGAGCACAGCTGCATCCACGATGGCTTTGGGCTGGAGCACAGCTGCACCCGCGGTGGCTCCGGGCTGGAGCAAAGCTGCACCCGTGGTGGCTCCGGGCTGGAGCAAGGCTGCACCCTCAGTGGGCCCAGACTGGGCCAAGGCTGCACCGTTGGTGAGCCTAGACTTGGCCAAGGCTGCACACATGGTGGACACAGACTGGGCTAAGGCTGCACCTATGGTGGACCCAGACTTGGCCAAGGCTGCACCCATGGACATTGATTCAAACCAAAGGATCGAATCTTTGTGGAGTCCCACGGAGCTGCTGGTGATAAAGGATGGTTCCCTCGTGATCGTGGTTAGACTCCTTATCCCACTGTCCATGTGGAGTTTACTGCAGCCTTGTCTCCAGATACACCTGCTGGCTGATGTACACAGGCAGACCATACACAAGGACTGATCCGAACCGCTTGACCCGGACTGAGCCAAGGCTGCACCCACAGAGGGCCCGGACTGGGCCAGTGTTGCACCCTCGGAGGCCCCAGGCTGGAATGGAGCACCCGCGACGACCTCCTCAGAAAAGGAAGCAGCACCCTAGAAGACCTCAGCCAGAGGAGGAGCAGCACCTACAGAGGTCATGGGCTGGCATGGAGCGCCTACGACGACCTCAGCGGGAGGAGCTGGACCCACGATGACCTCAGGCAGTGAACCTGGGCCCACAGAGACATCTGGCAGATCTGGAATATCCTCAGCAACCCTGGGGAAAAGCTCAGGCAAGAAATACAAAGATACAGGGTCAGGGTCACTGGTGGCAGTGGAGCCTGGCGAGGTGAGCTCAGATGCAGCTGATGGTTGCACTTGGCTCTCCCCACCAAGAGCCAGGCAAGAACTATCCAAAAGAGAGACAACAGAGGCAAAGGAGAGCACTTGCCTGGGCTCAAGCTCCACCGCTGTCCAAGACTCCATTGATCCAGATGACGAATCCTTGAGCCCGACCCTCTGGAGGTTCAGCTCAGACACTGCTGCGGTTGCCCCAGCAGCAGGCATGGTGGTCGATGGTCCCAGGACCCCTTAGCAATGTGACCCACACAAGTGGGTCACCCGATGTGGACACAGGAGGTCGGCTTCCTGCTGGCTGTGGATCCTGTTCTGCTGGGGCCAGGGGACGCTCCATCATCACCACAGGCTTCAGCTTGGTTGCAGGGCTCTCCCTCCATCCAGACTGTGACTGCAGGGCTGGGACCAGGCCCTCTCGGACTGCAGGCTCCTCGATCATCCGGCGGCTTAATCCCGGGACTGGCGGATACTCAGGGGAGAGAGGAGGAAACATGGATGTAGCAGGTGAAGAATTAATGTCTGCAGCAGGCGGTGAGGACTCAGCAGACTGCATAAACTGAGCCACACCACCGGGAATCAGGCAAGATAATTCATTTTTTGGTAGCTAGGAATGAAGAGTCACTTGCCTGTATTCCCTGGGTATGATGGTTTCTGCTGCAGCAGGCCCAGCGTCTTCCCTCTCAGTAGCTGCAGCGGTAATGGGCCCTCCGAAGAGCATGAAGGAGCCGCCCTTGCAGACTCAAAGGCGGGCGGAGCTGCAGATGAAGCGGCCAGATTGTCAGCAGCAGGAGGAAACACCATGGAGATCAGGGAAGCAGCATCAGTGGAGGAAGAGGGAGCTGATTATTAGGGTGCCTATTAGACCTAGATTCGGCGCCCTGTAGATTACATTCCTCCTGGATGAAGATAAGGCAGAAGAGAGTTTTTGCTTTTTGCTCCCTAACATAAACAGCTGGTGCGCAGTAATCTGATCTCTCAAGGACAGCGTTATGTGCCCAGCATGGAGTTTACCATCGGACATGCACTGAGAGAATGAACTCTTACGGACATGCTATCTGTGTTTTGAGGACACTAAAGACATAACATCTAAACGTTGCCAGGGAGGATTTTTGCTGTCACCAGTAACTGATACATGCACTGCATACAACATTACATGACTGATACACATACACTGACACACACACATTCACACTGTCTCTCTCAACCGCTGCTTTGTTATTGTGAGATCTGTATTGTCTGCTAATTGTGCATTAGAGGGGGTTTTTCTATGTAATCACAATTTTGCTCATACGAGCTTTATTTTGATAAACTATGTTTTTTTCTCTCTGCCCAATGTGTCATCCCCCCTCCCCCATCCCCCTCTTTACCCTCCACTGTTGACAGGTGCCTTGCATGGCTGCCGCATCATTGGGAAGCGCTTATTGAGCGCGCCCAATGTCAAGTCAAATTCCTCGTATGTTTACATGTAAACATGCTTGGCAATAAAGCTCATTCTGATTCTGATTCTGATTCTGATGGGACAGCCAGCGAAGAGGAGCTCAGACGAGAAGGGGAGGCTTCTGTAGAAATTTTTTGACATGGCGGAAGTGGAACTGCTAAAACAGGGGTGGAGACATTTCTCCAGTGAGATCTCCCTAAGCAATGGCGGGGAGCGGGAGGAGGAGACGTCGGCTCATGGTAAGGTGGAAGAGGATTTGGTGAACCCTCCTCCAGCTCCTGGGCGAGGTCCGGGAGGAGCCATGGTTTATATTCTAGTTGGAGGTCTGTCTCCACTAGTTGTACCCCCCCCCCCCGTGCTCCTCCAGCTCCTCTGCCAATGGTGTGTGCCACAGTTTAGGAGGAGAAGGCGGGGCTGCTGTGTTGGGGCTAGACAGTGTCCATTCGGGACCTCCGGGGACCGTCTAATGGCTGGACGAGGGTTCACGTTACAGATGGGACAAGTGAGTCTTCCGCCCCCGAGTGCGCTTCTTCTTGAAACCCGGTGGCACTGAAGGGGAGTTTCCTGCCTGGGCACAGAGTTTGTGATGTGTGTCGACCACCAAGGCAAGGAAGACTGTGAGACCTGGGTAGCTCCAGAGACTGGGATGATCCTTGATCACCCGGGCTGCGCCGTTCACAAACCTCCAAACCTCTTCGGGGCAGCGGGAGACTCCAGCCCCCTAGGAGAAACTGGTGATGAGCGTAGCCGCCACACACTCCTCCTTGCTCAGCCCCAGAGCTGAAAAATTCAGGGCAGCAGACATAACCAAACCCCAGGTAAAAAACAACAACTGGGGGAAAAAAGAAGGAAAAGCTACCTTCGCCACCGCTGGTGAATTCAGTTGGCTGGGTAGTTTCTGGCCACATCAACTACCAGAAATCGCCAACCCACAGATGAGAGAAACAAAAAAAAAAACCCCACAAACTGCAGCAGTTGGATCTCTGACTGGCTAGAGTCTACTGTCATGAATCGCCCTTCAGGGCAGAGAGGAGAGATCCACACGCTGGACTGCAGTTTGTGGTATTTATTAACCAGAACACAAATCTCAAACAGTGCAAACAGAAAATCTAAACTGAAATACTAAGCAGACTTAAAGCACACTAGAACAGGGCCAGAATTCTGGTTGAGATGATAACTGAAACTCTAGCAAGGAGAAATGAAAATAACAGCCCTTAAAAAAGGCTAGAAACAATCAAACACAAATAGTACCCGGTGTGAATGATATGAGCAGGCTGGGGAGAAAATGACTATCAGCTGTGAGTCATGAGGAGAGGAGGCGGAGCTGACAGTTTGACAGGAGCACCGCCCACAACCAGAGAGTGCCCCTGACAACTGTAGCTCCTGAAAGAGAAAGAAAGAGAAGAAACTGGAAAAATTAAAGTGGAAACAAATAAAGACAACTAAACCCAAATATGTAAACAAAACTATACTAAACATAGACAGGAAAAGAAATCATACAAAGAAACAATCGTGAAAACAAACTAGAAATAACATCACAGGCAAATAACTCCAAAACACAATATTATACAAATAAGGAAAAACAAAAAGGCAAAGAGACAAAGCACGATGGAATCCCCCCCCCCCCCACACACACACACACCGTGCTCAGATCATGACAGAAACCAATAACAAAGATAGTTAAAGTGTGGACTGAAGAAGCCACCTCAGCCCTGCAGAACTGTTTTGAGGTCATAGATTGGGAAGTTTTTGCAGAAGGAACAGATCTGGAGGGATACACATCAGCTGTGTTGAGCTACATAAACTTTTGTGCTGAATGTGTGTCTGAAACCAAAACTGTTAAAGTATTCCCAAACCAGAAACCGTGGCACAGTAGTAAGGTGAGGACCCTGTTTAGCGCACAGAATTCTGCTTTTAAATCTAAGGATCCACTGGCCTACAAAAGTGCATGGAGGAATCTGAGGAGAGGCATTAGAGAAGCCAAGCGCAAATTCAAGCAGTGCAAAAAGGACCACTTTGACAGCAGCAACTCCAGAGGCATGTGGCATGGGATAAAGACACTAACAGGCTACAAGGAGAACGCTACAGCTACAGTTCCCACAGGTAGTACTTTACCGGACAATTTGAACTAGTTCTTTGCTCACTTTGACCAGCAGAGGAGAGATTTGGATATCCACCCTGTATTATTGGAAGAAGACGACCCCATACAGCTGCAGCAACCAGGTCAGAGCCACCAAGTGCAGAGTCAGCGAGAGAAAAGCACCTAGCCTGGATGGTGTCGCTGGACGTGTACTCAAGGTCTGCGCAGACTAGCTAGCAGAGGTATTTACCACCATCTTTAACCTCTCACTACTACAGTCTGCTGTCCCCACCTGCTTTAAGTCAGCTATTGTTTTTCCAGTACCAAAGAACACAGTGAGCTGCCTGAATGACTACCACCCAGTTGCACTAATCCTTTAATCACAAAGTGCTTTGCGAGACTAATCCTCGCTCACATTAAGTCTGTCATCCCTGCTGACCTGGATCAACATCAGTTCGCATACTGGGCAAACAGGTCAACGGAGGATGCAGTGATGATGGTGCTCCACACAGCCCTTACCCATTTGGACCAGCATAATACCTACAGTATGTGAGGATACTGTTTATGGACTTCAACTCAGCTTTTAATACAGTCATCCCTCACAAACTGGTGGGAAAATTAAGCAACTTGGGCTTAGGCAGTTCACTGTGTATTTGGATATTGAACTTTCTGAGCAACAGACCACAGAGGGTCAGGATGGGAGATTGTTCATCCTCTAGTGCTGTTCGTCCGTCGTTCATGACAATAACCAAGGACATCATAGGGAAGAGGACTGGGTGTGGTGTGTCCAGCTGTGGCTGATCAGTCTGATGTGGGCACGGAAGGCTCTGCCACAGGTCAGACACAGGTGGTCTGCGCAGGCAGAAGATACAGGGGTGGCTCTGGACTTGCAAAGCTCACGTTTTATCTGGGCCTTGGCAATCCTCTTCAGCTCAAAAGAGGCAGCACCTTTGCTGGTACGGCTATGCCAGTCTGGTCGGTCTAGTGCTAGGGTTTCCCAGGTGTCAGGGCTGATGTCAAAGTTCTTCAGGAAAGCCTTAAGAGTGCCTTTGTAACGCTTCTTCTGACCACCTTGTGAGCACTTGCCCTCTGCTAGTTCACCGTAGAACAGTCTCTTTGGTAGGCATGAGTCAGGCATATGAACAAGGTGGCCACCCCACCTAATCTGGGCTCTCTTGAGCAGGGTGTGGATGTTAGGCAGCTCAGCTTGGGAGAGGACCTCTGTGTCAGGGATTTTCTCCTGCCAGGTGATCTTCCGGAGCTTTCTGAGGTAGTTCAGGTGGAAGCGGTTTAGCTTTCTGGCATGGCGCTCGTGAACTGTCCAGGTCTCACAGGCATACAGTAAGGAAGGCAGGACAACTGCCTTGTGCAGCTTCAGTTTTGTGGTCAGCTTTAGGCCTCTCCTTTCCCACACTGTTGCACGTAGATGTTCGAATGCTGAGCTTGCCTTGGCAATGCACGAATCGACCTCGTTGTCAGTGTTGACAGACCTGGAGAGTGTGCTGCCGAAGTACATGAACTTGTAGACAGCTTTGAGGGTCTCCTCGTTGACAGTGATGCTCCACGTAAGTCTTCTGTGGTGTGGGTTGGTGCAGGACCTCGGTTTTCTTTGTGCTGATTGTGAGCCCAAAGTTGTCGCAAGCAGTGGAGAAGCAGTTCATGTTCTGTTGCATCTGGGCCTCTGTAGCGGCATTGAGTGCACAGTCGTCTGCGAAGAGGAAGTCACGCACTGAGTCCCCTTCCACCTTGGTTTTGACTTGGACCCTCCACAGGTTGAAGAGCCTGCCATCCATCCTGTACCTGATCCTGATGGCACTTTCTTCATCATTGCAGAAGGCATCAGACAGCATGGCTGTGAACATCATGCTGAAAAGTGTGGGCACGAGTACACAGCCCTGTTTGACCCCACTGGTGACTGGGAAAGCTTTGGAAGAGTCTCCATCGTCCAGTACTCGAGCAAGCATGCAATTGTGGAACTGGTGCACCATGCTGATAAACTTGTCCGGGCAGCCGAATTTCATCATGATCTTCCAAAGCCCCTCATGACTGATGGTATCAAAAGCCTTGAGCAGATCTACAAATGTTGTGTAGAGGTCCCCTTTTCTGCTCTTGACACTTGTCCTGAAGTTGACGTGCAGCGAAAATCATGTCAGCAGTTCCACGACCCTCTCTGAAGCCACACTGGTTCTCGGGCAGGTGACCGCCTTCCATGTGCTGAACGAGGCAGTTGAGAAGGACTCTTGCGAGGATCTTGCCAGCGATGGCAAGGAGTGAGATCCCACAGTGGTTGTCGCAGGACTGCCTATTTCCTTTTCTCTTGTAGAGATGGACAATGGAGGCGTCCGTGAACTCCTGGGGATAACTTCCTGCTGCCACATGGTCTGAAAGAGCTTGGTGAGTTTCTGTATTAGAACTGGTCCTCCTGCCTTGTACATTTCAGCTGGGATGGAGTCAGAGCCTGGTGCTTTGCCATTTGAAAGGAGTTTGATTGCTTTTTGGACTTCTGATTCCGTTAGAGGTTCTGCCAGAGATGTGCTCACCTCTACTTGGGCATGCAAGTGATGGCTTCTGCATTGATGGACGAAGGTCTGTTCAGGACGCTGCTGAAATGTTCTGCCCATCTTGTTCTGCCCATCCCGGCGAGGATCTTGCCAGCGATGGCAAGGAGTGAGATTCCACGGTGGTTGTCGCAGGACTGCCTGTTTCCTTTTCTCTTGTAGAGATGGACAATGGAGGCGTCCGTGAACTCCTGGGGATAACTTCCTGCCACCACATGGTCTGAAAGAGCTTGGTGAGTTTCTGCATTAGAACTGGTCCTCCTGCCTTGTACATTTCAGCTGGGATGGAGTCAGAGCCTGGTGTTTTGCCATTTGAAAGGAGTTTGATCGCTTTTTGGAATTCTGATTCCGTTAGAGGTTCTGCCAGAGACGTACTCACCTCTACTTGGGCATGCAAGTGATGGCTTCTGCATTGATGGACAAAGGTCTGTTCAGGACACTGCTGAAATGTTCTGCCCATCTTTCCAGGATTGTATTCTTGTCGGTGAGGAGAGTGGACCCATCACTAGTGAGCAGTGATGGAGTTCCAAGACTGAAGCCCGTAGATGGTCTTAAGGGCATCGTAGAACCATTTGGAGTTGTTGCTGTCAGCGTACTGCTGTATTTCATCTGCCTTTTTGCTGAGCTAGAAGTCCTGCATCTCTCTGAGCTTTGTCTGCACCTTTCCTTTGATGGAGTTGAAGGTTGCCTTCTTAGAGGCAGATCTGCTGTCTTACTGCTATGCTCTGTGGGCTCCACACTTCTTGTCAAGCAGCTTTTGGATGTCCTCATCATTTTCATCAAACCAGTCTTGGTCTTTGTGCATGTTCTGGCCCAGATGAGTGAGTGAGGTGTCCTACACCATGTCTCTGAAAGCTGCCCAGTCTTCTTCTGCTTCGTACGCTCTGAGGTCTAGCTGACTAAGCTTGCTGTCTAGGTCCTCACAGAGGTTCTGTCGCACAGAGTACTGTTCCAGCTTGCTGACACTGAGTCGCTTGTTTGCCTTTTTTCCCTGTGGGCACCGTTTGGGCTGGATGTGCATGTTGAGCTTTGAGAGAATGAGTCTGTGATCCTTCCAGCAGTCTGCGCCACACATCGCCTTTGTCACGCTAGTGTCCTGCCTGTCTCTCCTTCTCACAATGATGTAATCGATCAGATGCCACTGCTTGCAGTGTCGATGCATCCAGGAGGTCTTGTTGCGATTAGGCAAGTGGAGACAGAATTAGTGATCAAAAGTTCATGAGAGGCACACGTCTTCAACAGGAGAAGACCGTTGCTGTTGCACATTCAATCTCCATTTCTCCCAAGGACTCCCTCCCATGTCTGGTAGTCTGTACCAACTCTGGCGTTAAAGTCTCCAAGGACAATGAGTTTGTCCCCTTCAGTACACCTTCAATGAGAGTCCCTAAGTCCTCGTAAAACTTGTCTTTGATCTCATCTGGGTTTGTCATGGTGGGGGCATATGCACTGATGAATGTGGCATGGCATTTTCCACAGAGGGGGAGCCACAGGGTCATGAGGTGGTCATTGGTTCCTTTGAGGAGGCTGATAAGCTTGCTGATCAGATTGGATCTGATCGCAAAACCCACTCCTGCTTCACGGCATTCTTTGCTGCCTCAGCCGCTCCTGAAAAAGGTGTAGCCAGCTTTGACTTCTGTCAGCTGACCTTCGTCTGCAAATCTGGTCTTGCTCAGAGCTGCGATGTGGATGTTGTACCTGCTGAGTTCTCTTGCGACAAGTGCTGTCCGTCTCTCAGGTCTGTCCACTTAGGAGCTGTCCATGAGCATTCGCACATTCCAAGTGCCAGTGGTGAGTGATGTCACCATAGTTGATTTCTTCTGAGAATTTCGACCGCTAGGGTGGGATCCCCGTCAGCCGCCATTTACTGACCAGGGTGTAGTGAAGCAGGCTATGTTTAGGGCACCTTTTCAAGCCCCTTCCTTAGGCCATGGAGGTGAGCAGAGCAAATCCTAAAGAGGGCTGCTCAGACACCCAGGGGGCTGCCGAACTCCACTGCTGCTTCGGTCCAGTAGAGAGCGACCCTATGCCCTGGGCCACTTGTGTGTGGGATTGTGGCTACAGCGTCCAGTGTATCTGCACCTGCTGCTTCGTCACTTGCCCATCGCCAGAGGACTTGGTGGGAGAGGAGGGGAATGAAAAGGAAATTGGGGGTGGGGGGTTGATGTCTTGACTTGCGCGTGAATTTGATTTAAATGAGAGAGAGTTGCGTAGGGTTGTCAGCCTCACTATCTCGTCCCAGCCTATCTGGATCCAGTGGCAAAACGTAGTCAAGATGGCTGGAGATAGGTTAGGATGCAGTGGATAGCCAGCAGTGTCCTGCGTGTCTCACTGTGCCTAGTTGTGCTCCACAACACTTTGCTGGGTCTGCCTTCCTGCCCGTTGAGCCAATCTGGTGGTTTCCTCCATGCAGTCCGCCAGGTCCAGTCTACGCATGCATAGGTAGACAAGCCCTACCTCACCAAGGATTTCAAACCCATCAGCTACCCTCACCTGGTTTCACCCGCTAGTCGAAGCGGTTTACTGGGGTGTGGCTGCTGTTGCATGCAAACAGCTACTTAGAGCCACAGGTGAGAGTTGAGTGCCAAGTGGGAACCAAAGCAGACCAACTACACGGAGGTGCGACTGTTGCCCCGTCAGAGGTACTCTCTCTCCCTGACACTCCATACATCCCATATGCTCTACTCTCATCCTGGACACTGGTACACCACAGGGGTGCATCCTCAGCCCTATCCTTTATTCCCTCTTCATCCATGACTGTTCCCCCATCCACTCTACAAACACCATTGTTAAGTTTGCTGATGAAACCACCATAGTAGGACTGATAATGGACAACAATGAGTCAGCCTACAGGAAGGAGGTCCAGCATCTGTCTGACTGGTGTGTCAGGAACAATCTGGACTTGAACATTACAAAAACCAAGGAACTGATTGTGAATTTCAGGAAATCCAAACACATTGAGCCCTCTGCCCTCTGCATTAACTCCTTAGGATTACATTTGATTACATGATCTGCCTCTCCTGTGGCTGTATTCACAGACATTTTTAACACCTCCCTTAAGTTATGCCACGTGCCGTCCTGCCTCAAATCCTCCACCATCATCCCTGTCCCCAAGAAGCCACGGATCACTGGACTTAATGACTACAGACCTGTAGCGCTCACCTCTGTAGTCATGAAGTCCTTTGAGCGCCTGGTCCTGTCCCACCTCAAGTCCATCACCACCCCTCTCCTGGACCCGCTGCAGTTTGCCTACCGAGCCAACAGGTCTGTAGACGATGCAGTCAACCTGGCCCTCCACTCCATCCTGCAGCACCTGGACTCCCCGGGAACCTACGCCAGGATCCTGTTTGTGGACTTCAGCTCCGCATTCAACACCATCCGCCCCGCTCTGCTCCGGGACAAGCTGTCCCTGCTCAACGTGCCTGACTCCCTCTGCAGGTGGATCATCGACTTCCTGACGGACCGGAGGCAGCATGTGCGGCTGGGAAAGACTGTCTCAGACTATACTAGCATCAGCACCGGATCACCCCAGGGCTGTGTACTTTCCCCCCTACTCTTCTCCCTTTACACCAACTCCTGCACCTCCAGCCACCAGTCTGTCAAGTTGATCAAGTTTGCGGACGACACCACCCTCATCGGGCTCATCTCCAACGGTTACGAGTCCGCCTACAGGAGAGAGGTGGCCCAGCTGGCGTCCTGGTGCAGCAATAACAACCTGCAGCTGAACGCTCTGAAGACAGTGGAGATGATTGTAGACTTCAGGAAAGTCACTACTCCTCTGCCCCCCCTCACCCTCTCAGGCTCTCCCATCACCACTGCTGATTCCTTCCGCTTCCTAGGCACTACCATCACCAGGGACCTCAAATGGGAGCTGACCATCAGCTCACTCATCAAAAAAGCCCAGCAGAGGATGTTCTTCCTGCGGCAGCTGAGGAAGCTCAAGCTACCCACCAAGATGTTAGTGCAGTTCTACACAGCCATCATCAAGTCCATCCTCACCACCTCCATAACCGTGTGGTACGCAGGAGCCACTGCCAGGGACAGACTAAGGCTGCAGCGCGTCGTGCGCACTGCTGAGAAGGTGATCGGCTGCAAGCTCCCATCTCTCCAGGATCTGTACATCTCCAGGACCCGGAGGC
This sequence comes from Pholidichthys leucotaenia, assembly GCA_020510985.1. Taxonomy (NCBI): domain Eukaryota; kingdom Metazoa; phylum Chordata; class Actinopteri; order Cichliformes; family Pholidichthyidae; genus Pholidichthys; species Pholidichthys leucotaenia. The sequence continues at coordinate 213,495,682 of CM035849.1, read as the reverse complement.
GTGCTAGCCGGATCATAGCCGATCCCTCACACCCTGGTCACGTACTGTTTGCCCCCCTCCCCTCTGGTAGAAGACTTCGGTCCATCCAGACTAAAACCTCCCGTCACATGAACAGCTTCTTCCCCTCTGCCATTAGACTGCTGAACACTAAGTGACTTATTGACTCTCGTGCACCATGTACAGCAGCTCAACCAGACTCATGTCAATCATCACTGTTTTCTTCCTGCATTACCGACTGCACTATATAGTTCTCCACAGTATCTGCTGCTGGCTAATATATATTTTAACTGTTGACCAGTATCACTTAATCTTATCCTACACTTTATTACATGTATAGTTTATTTCTCTTATCTTATCATGTTTAATGTTGCAGCATTGTACCGAGACAAATTCCTAGTTTGTGTACTACATGAACAATGGCAATAAACCTGATTCTGATTCTGATTCTGATTCTGATTCTGGTGTCACAGATCTGCACCTGTCACGTGATTGGTCAAAAAGTCTGAAAAAAAATAAAAATAAACCCAGATGTACCAAGCATTTCTCATCACTAAATGGCAGACACATATAGCGTAATGGTCTGCACTGGAGGACCGAGATCAGCAAAACCAGAACTGCGTTGAATCTGATATCACTTCTGGGGTGCAGAAGAAGAGATGTATAAACAATTGTGCAACATACAGTATATTCCACAGGTAGGAAGCTTTTGCTCCAAATTTTGCCAACTAAGATTCTAAAAGGGATTATATAGCTTCTGAAGGGAAATATTTACCTTCTGGACAGCACAAGATGGACTGGAGTGGAACACTTTTCATCCGCCATTGACAAAGCTGCACGTGTCAGAGAGAACGATACTGCCAGTTCCATGGGGTAAACTAACCAAAATTGAGGTGGAATAAATCAGAAGATAAATGTGACTGTTTCTGGATGTGGGAGAGAAAGCGAAAATAACCAACAGAAGACAAAATAAGGACTGGGGTAGAAACACGGACAAGCACACGGATGCATGGTGACACATGACAAGCAGTAGGTCTGATGTTTATCAGTTTGTTTACATTCTACTGATTTTCTGGTTCATATATTTTGAAGATAAAATAAAAAACAAAACACCAAAAACAAAGACAAAAAAACCAAAACCATCCTTTGTGTAAATATATCCAAAGTCCACTTTGACCAAAAGTTATGTAATCTGATGTGGCTGCTGTCACATTATGTAAATTAGATGCATACATTTACTCCTATCATAAACTTTGGATCATATTCTACATCTTTCTCATTGACAGTAAGCCATTATCTCTTACCACTTTCAAGTACAGCCTTTGGAATATGTGATATCTAAACTGAATATTTTCTTGAAAAAAATCTTCACCACCAGAGGGTACATGCAGATGGTGCAGATCTGCGACCGAAATCCTCAGGTAGTTAATGGAGAGGTAGTAGAAAGAGTAGGGAGCTTTAAGTTCCTTGGTGTTCACATCTCGGGCAACCTCACCTGGTCCATTAACATCTCTTATCAGGTGGGGAAGCTACAACAGAGACTTTACTTCCTCAGGAAGTTAAGGTAAGCTCACCTCCCTCATCACCTGCTGCTGAATTTCTGTCAAGCAGCCATTGAGAGCCTCCTGACCTACTGCTTTACAGTGTGGTTCAGAAGCTGCACAGCAGAGGACAGGAAGGACTTGCAGCAGGGCGGCAGAGAAGATTATTGGTACCACACTACTCCCCCTTGAAGACATTTACTCTGGCAGACTTCAAAAGAAGGCCAGGAGCATCTCCATGGACCTTACTCACCCCAGACATTCACTGTTTTCCTCCCTTCCCTCTGGAAAAAGATACTGGACAATTAAAGCAAAAACAACCAGACTGAAACACAGCTTCTTTCCCCAGGCTGTGAAAAGTATTACCCCACCTCCATCCCATTCCCCCCAAGATTGATGCATCCCCCTCCCCCTCCCCTCCCCTTCTCCCCCAACCTCCCCTTCCCCTCCACAATTGCCTTACAACAATTACTGTCTGCATCGTTCTCTGTTTTATTGTTTTCACTTTAATACTACTGCTACTGGAGAGTTGCAAAAACTGCATTTCACTGTTGATATTTTATACTGTGACAATAAAGATCTATTTGGAAGAAGTCTCCAATTTGCCAAGTGAATATTTCAAAATTTACACGGAAATGGCTGCAAATTATTTGTAATGATATTTTGCTAGAGAGAAGAAGCTGCTGATTTCTGAGAGAATTTTCTTTTTTCTTGTTTAGGTAGAGAAGAGAAAAGGTTGCAAAATCTTACGGAAACTTTTGCAAAGTTGCTAGAATAGAAACTTGTATGATCATGGGAGCCGCAGATTTCTGAAGGAAAGGACCTGCAAATTTATGACTTAAGTTATAAACTGCTTGAAGGGAAAAGAAAAAGAAAGAGTTTTTGAATTTGCAAGAAGAATGTTTCAAATTTACATGGAAAAAGTTGCAATTTATTTGAAAGGACACAAATTTCTGGGGGGAAGAGAAGTTTACAAGAAAGGGGCTGCAGATTTCTGGCAGAGATTTGCAATTTGCAATGAAGGTTGTTTAATTTCTAGTGCAGCACGAGTATGTTACCATAGAATATTTCTCATGTCATTGTCAATTTGAAACTCATTTCACTGCTGAATCTCCAAATCTGGTTGGCTGAGCTGTAGACTGTTTCTTAAACATTCTCCTGCCTGCACTTTAAATCATTTTTGTTGATGTTACGTTCTGGGTCATCTGGTATCTGACCTTTGAGAGGGAGGTACTGTAATGGTTTGAACATGACTGTGCTCATGTCCTCGCTTTATGTTCATATTTATTTTGGGGTTTTTTTTGTTATCTGCAGGACATGAGTTCAGTCATATCCACGCCCTTTGTTATTATGTTCTCTATGCTGTGATTATCTTTGGTATTTTTGGTCTCTGTGTGCCCTGTCTGCTCTGCCCCGCCCGTCCTGTGCTTCTCTGTTGTCTTTGATTGCTTCCCACCTGTTGTGTGTTGTTTAGATTATTCTCCTGCCTATAATTACCGGAGTGGTGACTCAGTTGGTAGAGCATCCGCCCCACACCCGAGAGACAGGGGTTCAAATCCCGGCTGGGTCATGCCAAAGACCATATAAAAGTGGAACTTCCTGCCGTCCAGTTTGGTGCTCAGCAATAAATGGAATGGAGGAGGGAACTCTGTGGCGGCGCCTTGCATGGCAGCGGCCCTCTGATTCTGCACTTGGGGTGTGTGTGATTAACACAGTAGATAGGTAAAGCACAATCTCGTTCTTCTGTACATGATTGGTTGTACGGTTGAATGACAATAAGAGTGATTTAATTTAATTAATTTACCCTTGCCAGCCTGTGCCAGGTGTGGCATCATTAGCTTTCTGTCAGTTCTGTTCAGTGTCTAAGGCTGTGATTCTGATCTACAGCCCATGCATGTCATGAGCTCCCCGTGTGCCTCTCTAATGCGCATGGTGAGGGGAGAAAGGACGAGAAGATTTAAGTGCAGGGTTACACCAAACACACATTTATTAACACAAAACTTAACATACAGACACAGAACAGCTTGGATCCTCGTTAGGTAGCCCTACATACACACTGGAGGAAAACAGCGGTGGAACAGCGCACAGGCAGTTACTCACAGAGGGGGGGCAGACCAAGTCATCACAGCGAAAATCCAAGACACACGGACAGTCCTTACTGACGTGACGATTGACGGCGGAGAACAACCATCCAACACGTACAATAATCCAGCGGCGTCTGTCTAGCGAAGAGCTCCTTTAATACAGACGCCGCTGGAGTGACAAATAGGAATCACCTGGGTGAGGCACGGCCAGATAATTACCGGGGACTGGAAACAGCTGATGCACCAGAAGGAGAGCAAGGGGGCGTGGCTAGGCCGGCAGCCTGTCAGCAGCATGAGAGAAAGGTGATGACAGATGTTGACTAACAGCTGCAGGTCAGGCAGTGGCTAGAGGCATGGCATAACTGTCACGCCGCGCCATTCATCAGCGGCGCCACCTGCTCATGCACCTGCTACTCGTCAGCGGCGAAGGATAAAAGCCGCCTCGCCCTGAGCGTCGGCCTGAAGCCGTAGACTTCATTCCTCTTTCATGGGCTTCTACCACATTCTCTTCAGCATCCTCATCTCCGGTAAGAAAATCGCTTACCTCATCTCTCCAGTCTGCTCCCCTGTGCACAGGTGGATTCCTCGGCGGCGGACTATCCCGTCCCTCGTCTCTCCTCGCTGCTGCACCGAGCCCTGCAGGTGGCTGTCTCCCGGGCTTCCATCCTTGAAGCGCCAGTCATCTGTCCCAACAAGTAAGCTTCTCTCCCTCGCCTATTCTCCTCCTGTGTTGGTGTGTGCTCATCACCCTGTCTGATTTCTCCCATAGGGTTGCCGGCTGAACGGTCTCCTGCCTCTGGGTCCGAAGCAGACGCCACCACCAACACATTAACATTCCGCAGACACGCACCCAAACATCCCTGTTGTTAATAAACGGTTTGAACTACTCTGAGCCTGTGTGTGTGCGTCTCCTGAGCCGAACGTTATGTCAATAACTACAAGAATACATCAAAACACACATAACCAGCAAAGCCAACCCCACAAAGAGATAGAGGCCGAGCTGGGGAAAGCCAAGCCGGCTCGGCACATGACAGAGCCCCTCCTTCTAGGGGTGGATACCAGACACCCACAGTAAAATCATAAGAACACCACCACCACCACCACCAATCCCCACAGGCAAAACAATGACACATGAACCCAGGTGGGAGGTAGGGGGAACAGGAAAGGAGGGAACACAATACCCCGCCCAGGGTCCACAATTAACCCCCCCAAGTCCACGGGCATTGGGGCTCAGGAGGCCGCCCAGAGTCCCAGGCCCAGCAGAAGGTCCAGTGGACGGAATCCGGCGGCCTGCCGGACAACAGGGGCCACCAGACCCGGGGAGTCAATTCTTCTGGCAGCCGGCCCACGTTGCTCAGCCACCAGGATGAAGGGAAAGAAGCCGGAGATGGCCTGCCCACCGGAAGGTGGACTGGAGGGCAACCGGACCGGGGAGAGGGAACCTCCACGGCCTCCTCAGTGGCACCCGTGGTGGACCCCGACCGGGCCGGCTCCGCTGCACCCACGACGGACTCCAGCGGGAGCCAGGCCGCGTCCACAGTGGCCCCTGACCGGGCCGGCTCCGCTGCACCCACGGTGGACTCCAGTAGGAGCCTGGCTGCTTCCACGGTGGCCCCTGACAGGGCTGGCTCCGCTGCACCCGCGATGGACCTCGATTGGGCCAGAGCTGCACTCACGGTAAGTGGACCAACCTGCAGGAGCACCAGGCTGAGGAGACGATCGATGGGAGGAGCCCTGACAACCCTGGCAGGAGAAGTTGGAGTAGCGACATCCTCCTTAGGCAGGACCAGACCCTCAGCAACCTCCGGCGGCGACACAACCTCTCCGGCGACCCTAGCTGAAGGCTCAGGGGAAGCATGAGAAGAAAGATGGTTAGGGTCGCCGGCAGCGGCGGAGCCCAGCGAAAGAAGTTCAGATGCAGCTGTGCGCTGTGCCTGACTCTCCTCACCCAGAGCCAGGCAAGATCTCTCTAAAACTGACATCAGAAAAATAAGAGAGATTACTTGCCTGAGCTTGAGCTCCACCGCGGTCCAGGACTCCGTCGATCCCGGCAATGAACACTCGGGCCCGGCCTCCAAGAGGTCCAGCTCCGGCTCCCAGTCCGCTGCAGACGCCTCCGCAGCTGGCAAGATGGTGTTGGCAGTCCTGTTGTCCACCTGCAGCAGCTCCAATGCTGGTGATTTCACCGGCATGGCTGCAGGGGGACCTCTCCATGCTGACTCCGTGAATGGATCATCCGAAGCCACTGGCTCCTCCTCTGTCTGATGGCCCCGACCTTGGGCCAGTTGGCCCTCAGGGAGAATGGGAGGAGACACAGAGGGGAGAAAAAGCGAGTGAGTATGTGCACCTGGAGGAGAGGACCCAGCGGACTGCTTAAACTGGGTCTCTCCTTCAGGAGACAGGCAAGATTTAATACTATTAGATGGAATAGGTGGAAAATATACTCGCCTGTCAGTCCAGTCGCTGGTCTTGACAGTAGCAGATAGCAGACAGACATCCCTCTCGGTGTCAGCAGTGATAAGGCCCTCTTCAATGGCTGGAGGAGGAGCCGTCTCCATGGCAACGGAGGTGGGCATTCCCAAAGCAGCCCCGTCTAGCCTCGCAGCAGCTGGGAGGGTGATGACAGCTGACGATGAGGGAGGCTTCTCCCAGCATCTTCACGCGGGGTGACGCTGTCTTCTGTTTCCTGGAGAGGACCGTGCTGGAGCGGGAGGAGGGGCGGGCAAAGCGTCACGGAGGATGACGGGCTGAGAGTTGCTGGTCCTCTGCCTCAGCGCCGTGGGCCACGCCAAACCAGGGAAAGAGCGCTGGAGCGAGCAGACCATGGAGAGCAGGTCGGCGAACTGGGGGTAACTCCACAACCCAGGATTCGCTTCCAGGATCCCGACAACTCCGCCCAGGCATTCCAGCGTCCTCTTCGGTCCACGGGCGGCGAGAGCTTCATTCACCAAGCTGCAAATGCCTTCAGTGGCCCCCCATCCCTCTTCGACCATGGGAAACCCCACTGCCGATCCTCTTCCTCGGCGAAACCAGGGCATGACGCTCTCCAGATGCAGGTAAGTCCAGAAAACAGTCCAAAAAAAAGAAAAGAGCGATGTTCAGGTTCAGGTTCAGGTTACTTTATTTGTACCCGTAGGTAGATTTGTTTTGCAGTCTGGTGACATCCATATTTACAAACCACAATTACATTCAACATAAACACAAACACAGGCACACATGAAGCTGACTATAAACATGATAAAAATACTCAAGGCTCTATCAATCAGGATATAAAGACAAAGAGATGAGAGAAAAACCAGAGATAAGAGAGAAGGGTCATATTAAAAAGTTAAAGACTAGTCAAAGAGGTTAAAAACTCAAAGGTCTAAAACCCAATAAAATATTTAGAACCCAAATAAAAATCCTACAAAAATAAGTAAATATAAAATGGAGTTAATGAATAGGTAACTAAATTATGTGCAATATATTGTTACAACTTGTTCAACTCTTTGACAGCAGCAGGAACAAAGCTGTTTTTGTAGGGCTGGGTTTTACTTTTTGGGACAGCAAACCTCCGTCTTGAGGGAAGAAGCTGAAAGTGGCAGTGCAAAGGGTGGGAGTCATCATTTAAAATGGAGGTAGCAATCCTCTGTACCTGTCTGGTGTACAAGGATGTCAGGCTCAGCTGTGACTCACCAAGCAAATGACTGGACCATCTAACAACCTGATCCAAGGATTTCCTCTGTTTCAGTTTTATCTGACCAAACCATGACACTAAAGAAAGGGATAAAACAGATTCAATAAAAGCCCGATAAAACATTGTCATTATGGTTCGGTCAATTTGGAAGCGTGCAAGTTTCCTCAAACAATGCAAATGTTGCTGACCCTTTTTGCACACCCTTTCACAGTTCTCTTCAAAGTTTAAATTACTATCAATAATTGCCCCAAGATATTTGTAGGATTGTACACATTCAGTTGTCTGGCCTTTTAGTACGGTGACTTTGTGCCTGGGAGTTTTCCTCCTAAAGTCAATAATCGTATCTTTAGTTTTTGTCTTATTCAGCTGCAGGTAGGAATACTCACACCAGTGAACAAAATCATCAACTACTGGGCCGTGGCCACTCTCACCATCCTGGAGTAGACTGACAATAACTGAATCATCAGCATACTTTATAATGTGTCTATTGTCATGTCTGCTCCGACACATGTTTGTGTACAGGATGAAGAGTAGTGGTGACAACACACACCCCTGAGGAGAGCCAGTAGAAGAGCACTTTTGGTCAGACAATGTACCATTGACCCTTACTCACTGTGTCCTGTTGGTTAAGAAATCCAGAATCCAACCCACCAGATTATTGCTCAAATCAAATTGTTGCAGGAGCCTTTCAACTAAAATATGAGGCTGGATTGTATTAAAGGCGGAAGAAAAGTCCACAAATAAAAGCCTGGCGTGTGTCCCATTAAAATCCAGATGTTTAAAAAGCATGTTAAACAGAGTGACAGTGGCATCCTCCATTCCTTTGTGAGGCCTGTATGCAAACTGCAAAGGATCCAATGCATGTTCAGTCTGCTTTAGGACCTCAAATCTGACCAGTTTTTCAAAAATTTTCATTAAAATTGAAGTCAAAGCAACTGGTCTAAAGTCGTTTATCGTTTTAGGACAGCTGGATTTTGGAACAGGAACAACCATGGCATCTTTCCAGATCTTAGGCACATGTTGTGTCTGTAAGGACTTATTGAAAATGTAATAAGATACAGGACTCAGTTCATGTGCACAGGACTTTACCAGTCGCCCACATATATTATCAGGGCCCTGACTTTTGTTCACTTTTACAGCACAGAACTCCCTTTTAATATCCTGCACCTCAATATTAAAGTGCTAATTGTCTTTGAGTTTCTGTTTCAAATCTTGGGTTTCTGTGCTAAAATCAGAGGAATCAAAACGACCATAAAAAAATTAAGAGCATTAGCCAGCTCTGTGTCTGAATTAAAACCATCTAAAAACACACGATTACTGCGCTCTGTGCTCTGAAGGCCTGCAATAGTTTTCATACTGGCCCAGGCTGAACCAAGTTTCTTTGTTGCCATCTTGCTTTCCAATTCTGATTTATAATTCTGTTTTGCTCTTAAAATTTCGGACTTCAGCTCTTTTGTGGCAACCTGCAGCTCAGAAACAGACCCCTGTTTAAAGGCAAGTGCTTTCCTCTGTAAGCAGGATTTAACTGATTTTGTAACCCATGGCTTGTTGTTGGGATATATTTTGACACGTTTACGTGGAACGATCATATTTTTACAGAAAGCCATGTATGAGCATGTGACGTCCACCAAAGAGTCTAAATCATCCCTGCAGGACAGTGTGAAAACCTCCCAGTCCGTACAGTTAAAACATTCCTCGAGGCAGTGCACTGAATCCTCTGTCCACACATCTATGTCTCTGGTCTTCACTTTGCCTCTTCTGAGAGCAGTTTTATATGTGGGCAGCAAATGTACACAGTTGTGATCTGAGGATCCTAAAGGAGGAAGGGGAAGTGATTTATAGGCCCTCTCAATGGATCCATAGCACAGGTCTAATGTCTTTTTTCACCTGGTTGGGCAGGAGACATACTGATAAACGTTTTTAAGTGTCTTCTTTAAAGAAACATGGTTAAAATCCCCAAGAATAAAGTTTGGAGCCTCTGGGGAAATTGAAAGCAGCCGCTGTACCACATCAAAGACGGTGCTGGAGACGGAGTCAGCGTCTGCCCTTGGGTGAATGTACACAGTCGTGATGAAAAGTTGGGGGAACTCGCGGGGCAGATAAACGGGGCGTAGCGATACGGACAGAAGCTCCACATCTGGTGTACAGATGTGCTCTCTGACCGTGACAGATGTGCAGTACTGTTTATTAATGTATAAACATACACCACCCCCCTGACGTTTTCCCGTTACCTCTTCCTGCCGATCCGAGCGAAGTGGGATTCCAAAGCTGTCAATCCACTGGTCCGCCTCCGGGTCTTGCGCCGTAAGCCACGTCTCCGTATAAGCCATGACACAGCAGTTCTTGAAGTCCTTCTGATAGCGTACATTCCCTTGAATTTCATCCACTTTATTTCTCAGGGATTGCATGTTCCCCAAAATCATGGAAGGAAGAGGAATGCTGTTAAACTGACGTCTCCTCAGGCTTAATTTCACGCCTCCACACTTTCTGCGTTTCCTCCTCTTGTCTCTCTTTTCATCGCTGTGTCCATGAAAGTCTCTTAAAATAAAGTCTGGCAGTTGTGGCATAGACTCAATCACAGATGCTGCATTATCCATGTTTAAATGCAATAACATGTCTCTGGAATATTGTATTCTCCCCGGCATGATCGTGATTGCGCCTACCTCAGAGACAAAGAGCCGGTGGGAAAGAAGCAGCAGTGCAAATGTAAGGAGGAAATCCATATTGATGGAACCAGGGAGCTCTTCGTTATACAGTCCACAAACATTCAAGGACAAAAACGACACAGAGAATTTCGTTTAAACACATTAAAGTGCGTAAAAACAGAGACACAGACGACAGACTTTTTTCACCAGCTGCCGGTCGCTGCATGCGCATGCGCCCCAACGCTGTGTGGAGAGTGTGGGAGATGAGGAGGCAGGTTTACGAACAGACGAAGTTTATTACACTCTCACATCAGTCATACACAGAAAAAGCATGATACAGCCAAGCGTGGTTTCTCCTTATAAACCCAACAGCTCATCTCACATCTGCATGACATTTCACATCACACTGCATGACGTTTAACATCACAATACATTCCCCTTAAACCCCACAGCTCCTTCTTCCTGCCAACTCCCCATGATGTCCCTGACTATTGTCCTCCTATGTTTAACCACTGCATCCTGACTGAGACGCTGTCTGCTGACTCACCCAAGTCTCTATAATATGCATTTTGTCTCTGCTACACTACCCCCCCCACCCCAGACAGAGTTTCAGTCCTCACGTCTTTTGGGCTTCAGTCTCCTCCCATAACTGCTGTAACGGGGGTCTCTGTGCCGACGGGGGGCTGCTGGAAGTGTGTCAGACTGCAGGTGGGCCATGGCGAGGAGGGGGGGAAATCCGCTTTGCCCGTGTGGCTGTCCTGGTGAATCGTTTGCCTGGGGAGTTCTCAGTGGGGGTCTCCCACACCGAGGGGCCCGAGCCAGCAGCACTTGCTCGTCCGCTACTACAAAGGCGGGCTTAAGTCTGTCTATGCATATTTTCTCCCGACGACCCCCCAAGTCCAACAAAAAATGCTTGTCCCCTGTTTCCAGCACTCTGAACGGGCCATCATAGGGTGGGCGCAATGGAGGGCGGTGGGCATCGTACCTGACAAACACGAACTCCGCGTTCTTTAAAGTTTTTGGCACAAAAGCGCGTGGAAAACAGTGGTGGGTCGGGCCGGACAGCGTGCCTGTGTCTGCACTATGCTGCAAATGCTGAGACGGGCAGTTGTCCGGCGCGAGATTATCTGGCAAAAATTCCCCGGGCAGATGTGTGGGTGTAACCCTCTAAATCCTATAGTCGGCTGGATTATTCTGTCATGAACTTGCTCGTGCACCTCTTCTAGCGCAGGGGAAAAGAGGACAAGGACTTAAATGCTGGGTTACACCACACACACATTTATTAACACACAACTTAACATACAGACACAGAACAGCTTGGATCCTTGTTAGCGTCCTCAAGGTTGCCCTACACACACACAGGAGGAAAACAGCGGCGGAATAGCGCACAGGCAGTTACTCACAGTGGGGGGGGGGGGGGGACCAAGTCGTCACAGCGAGAATCCAGGACACACAGACAGTCCTTGGTGACTTGACGGTTGACGGCAGAGAGAAACCATCTAACACGTACAATAATCCAGCGGCGTCTGCCTAGCGAAGAGCTCCTTTAATACAGACGCCGCAGGAGTGACAAATAGGAATCACCTGGGCGAGGCACGGACAGATAATTACTGGGGACTGGAAACAGCTGATGCACGAGAAGGAGAGCGAGGGGGCGTGGCTAGGCCGGCAGCCTGTCAGCAGCGAGAGAGAAAGGAGATGACAAATGCTGACTACCAGCTGCCAGTCAGACAGTGGCTAGTGACATGGAAAAAGTACAAGAATACATCAGAATACACATCACTAGCAAAGCCAACCCCACAAAGAGATTGAGGCCGAGCCGGGGAAAGCCAAGCCGGCTCGGCACGTGACAATGCATTTGTTTGTTCTTTTGAGTTTTGTAATAAATCATCATTTCTGCACTGAACTCCTGCCTGCGTTTGAGCTTGTGTAACCCACCTTGACACCTTGCTCCCCACCGGATCTGCGGCCCAGAGGGGGGCATTTACATTTACTTGCTACCTGGATAAAGATTATTCAAAAATAGATTTTGATCTCCAAAAGGAATTTGAGGAGCTGGATCATGTCTCTGTCACAAAAGACATTTGGACATTTTCTTTGTATCACTGCACATCAGATTAAATTCATATCATAAAAGTAAGATAAACATGGGCAGCTTTATGCAGTGTTGCCAACTCTCACTCCAAAATGAAGAAATTACTGGCAATATCATGTTGATTTTCTTCAGATTTTTCCCACAATAAAAGCTCTCAAGGCAGGATAAAGCAGACTGAACATGTTCTAAAAGCTCTGTCTGAAACAGTCTGTTTTCAGCCTGACATTAATAAGCTGTAATGTAATCCATTACTTAAATTATCTTGCTATGTGTGCAAGATGATTTAAGCATGCATTTAAAAGTAATGTGACAGTTACTTTTCCAAGTAACTAGTTACTTTAATCATGCAGTAATTGTTACGGTAACTCAGTTACTTTTGAAAAGAAGTAAGTAGTAACTGTAATTTGTTACTATTTTTTAGTAACTTGCTCAACACTGGTCAGCAGAGAGTGACTTTTTTTTCTTTTCTGTGGAGGTTCACACTCTATCCATATTTCTATATTTGTTTCTTTTTGCTGTGCATAAAATGGTAATTCAGTTCCCTCTTCTCTTTATTTCACCCTCCCAGTTCAGCATACATAATAGAAGGAAAACAACAATGAGATTATTAAAAAAAAAAAAGAGAGAGCACAGATCCATGGAAACATCCCCACTGCAACACTGTAGTATGACAGCAGTCTCTGCTGTGGCGGTCCGAGGAATAAGTGAAATTGTGTCTGTTTAATTTTATTACATTCCAGATTTCAGAATACATAAAACCACATATTTATAAAAAGTTGTGAACTGGGAAACCTGTAGATTTTGTTAAAAAAAAAAAAAAAAGTTATTCACATAATAAAACCCCAAAGTCTCCATCAGACCATCTCGATGGTTCTTGTGTTAATAAAATAAACATGTTGGTCCATGACACTGGATATGAATGTGTATAAATGTTCAGTAGTGGTCGGAGAGGCTGTTGGTGTGGATTGGCAGCCACATTTCTGTCAGTCTGTCCCAGGGCAGCTGTGGCTACAGTAGTAGCTTACCACTATCAATGTCTGTCTGGAGTGAATGAATAATGGACTCACTGTAAGTGCTCTGAGATGTCACTTGACATGTAAAGCACTATATAAATCTAATCCATTATTATTATTATTATTATTATTATTATTATTATTAATGAATTTATTCATGAGTAGTCCTTTTTTAAATTAATATACAAATAATTTATAAATATTAAACAAAGGAGTCTGGCTTGTGAAATGAAAATCAAAACTTTGAAATATGATGAAAAAAAAACTATTTTACTTGGTTTTGCACTTAAACAAAAGTTGAAAAAAACCTTTATAAAAAAGTCTTGTATTATGCTCCTCCGAACTGGCTGTGCCTGTGTTGATGACCCTGTGCGCAATTTTGCGGTGCTCCTGGTGGATGGATGGCTATTGTTGAAATGAAGTGACTATGTCCATGTTCATAATTTTGCGTGTTGTTAGTAGATCACTGGCAAAAATTTTCCACTCCCTTAGGCGCTCTATCTAAACTGCACACTCGCTAATTTGTGCTGCCTTAGTAAATCTGCCCCTAGGAGTGCTAACTCTTGTCCCCGGCACCACTGCTACAGTCCACATACACTTACATGGAGCAAAAATGATATAATTGAGTGCTCTCTTGAGTGGGGACACTGCTGTCCAGAACTCACAAATTGTGCAAACACCCATCTCTGGTAAGCACTGACTGTGCTGTTCCTAGTGTGTTTTAAGGGTAAAATTGAGCCCAGATGCTCAGTAAAGCAGCAGGAACATGAAAGTGGTGTCTTTGTGTGCATAGCTGCTTCCATATGCGTTGACTTTTATTCATAATTGGAATTACGTATTTACTGTGAGGGTAAAACATGAGATGGTCCCTTTTAATTAATGACAAAAAGTCTGCAGACTCCCCACTCCCGCTCATGTGCACTCACATGCAAGTATACGGAACATTAAGTTCCAACTGAGTCCACCCATTATTGTTGTTATGATCTTGACCGAAGAGGGGTCAGATACACTTTCTACCCAAGATTTAGCTCACAAAAAAAGCAACATGTAAAGACACTCCAGCATCTCATGAGTTTCCACCTCTGCTAATCACCAGTTGGAAAAGTCACAAAGGCCTATCTCGGTCTGTGTCTGTGGGTCTGATATCCACTTCTGTCTGTATTGTAATTTTAGAAGGAGCCAGGAGAGTTTCCTTTACTCATCAACTGACAATTACATACATGGAAGTGGAGACCTTGTTGTATTCTTGGGTGAATTCATTTTTCGTTTATTTCTATGTTCCAGATCTAACACTGAAAAAAAAAACTTATTTAACCTTGAAAAAAGTATGAAAACCGATTGCCAAGAAAAAAAAAATAAATGAAAAATAAATTTTATGTTGAGAATAAACATTTTTTGTACAGCATACCACTTCTCTTTCACTTTAGTTTTTTGGATTTTACAGTGAATTTTTGTTGAATGACAGATAAAAGATGACTGAAGAAGACATCAATGCTCTTTAATTACCATATACCTGTACATCACAACTGAACATCTAGCTTCAGCATGAATCACACAATCGTGGGAAAACGGACCATTTTAACAGCTTATTTTTCTAGATAATGCGGTCTTTAAAGGAAAATCTGATCTGACCTTGCAGCACTCTAATTAAGTTCCATGATATATTTAACACTGGTGGGTGCCAACCATCACTGGTTTTACAGCCCAGCCCAAGGTGGCCTCTTGTTATCACGTCTGTTCCACTTGAGGAGACAGAAACACAATCATGTCTTATCTGAGCAGCCACTACTTACAAAAATACAAGTAACCAGTCTTGTAGGACAAGGTTTATTTATGGCCAACACATACAGAGGATCTGAGCTGTTCCCTGCTTTTTAGAGGCCCTATGCAAGATTTTGTTTGGGAGCCCCTATTTTTGTAATGCTGAAGATGTTTTGTGGCAGTGCATCAATCAGGTAAACTGTGAAGAAAAAAAAGGCCAGATTTATGAACGTAAAATTCATATTAAAGATCTTAAATTAAGTTCCTCAATACCAAACACAATAAAAATTCTCTGCATCTTGGAGATGTACCTAATGCAGGTGTTTCAGGAGGTGCACAACACTCTCGTGTGTCACTGGAGCTACGGTCAACTTCAGTATCGCATAAATATAAAGATGTCTGATTATCAAGCAAAATCAAATGCAAATGTTCATATCATATAATGAAACAAATATAAAAGAAACAAATTAAGATGCATTTCAGGGTTAAATCACTCTCCTTTTTACTTCCCATTGCTGGGAATCCATCTTTCCCACCATCTCAGTTTGATAATGGATTCTTACAATGGAGAGACCTGGGTATTGAAACTATCGGTGATCTTCACCTGAATGGTACCTTAGCCTCATTTGAACAGCTACAGGAAACGTATGAATTACCCGGGAGTAATTTTTTTTTAGGTTTCAACAAATCAGAAATTATGTGCGTACCCATATACCTTCTTCTGAAAGTGCATCACCTACAGTTCTAGACAAGTCCATCCTTCAAAACACAGGCTGTGATAGAAAAGTATCACATTTTTGTAACGCCTTACAATCCATCAACCCTCACTCGGTGTCCGAAATCAAAAATGATTGGGAAAATGAGCTGAGGACACAAATCGTTGATGGACTCTGGTTTGGTTTTCAATAAAACACATTTGACAAAACCTGGCAGTATAGAGTTGGATATGGAAAAGGAAGACACCTGTCTACAAGAACGTACAAAGTAGCAAACAGCCTAGCTTTTAAAAGATCAAGATATTCAGATCAGATATACCCCATTTGTCACATTTTTGCATGTACTTTAATTCCATATTTTTTCCTAGTAAGTGCTATGTTGTAATCAATTACATAAAGCTGTTCATGGAACTGCTTACCTTCAGTACTGAGTAGTACTCAGTGCTTATCGCATTTAATGTTCATTTAAAGTTGTTGCTCATTTCACTTTATTTAGGGATAAGGACCTGTACTTAGACAGCACTTTTCTAGTCACAAAGACCACTCAAAGCACTTGACTATTAAGTTGAATAACCCTCCATTTTAAGGGCCTATCAGATACCTAGGGACAATATTATGATTAATAATAGGTGTCATTTCAGATGCTGTACCTATTTTTATGATTAAAATACTGTAGTTATCTGATTACATTGTATGTTCCTAACAATTTATCATTAAATGTATCAATGTTGGTACCAGGGGCTCTATAAACACGGGTTATAATTATGGTTTTTTGCATTTTTTATTGTTATTTCAACAGTGACACATCCCATTATATTTTCTATTTCAAATGACATATTTTCAACAATTCGGCACAGATAGCAAGACCTGATGTACAGGCCCACACCACCACCCCTCTTTTAAGTCTTGTTTACACTAATACTGTAGGTTGCAGCCTTTCATCTGAGCCACGCTGTTATGCTTGTCAGTTAACCAGGTATCAGAAATTCCAACAACTACAAAAAAGTTGTGTTTATTGTATCAGACAGTCATGGATTTTAATTAAGTTCATGCAGCATTTCTGTCTCTGAAAAGCCATTTTAACTCTTCCAGCCTTCCTAGAGAAAATCATAAACATGGTCAATCTAGCCTTGGCATCTGCCCACAGCTCTACTATTGACCAACCTAATTGATCCATTTTACTAATTGATAATTTTACTCCAGATATTTATTCAAGCATGAATGGTGGGTGTTTTTGGCTGCTAAAGTTATTAGCACTGTATCATGCACAGTGATGCTGCAAAATGTCTAGACATTCAAAATCCAACACTGTCATAACCACAGAGAGAAACAGCCAGACTGACCATACATCACAAGCAGTCACACAGCATGCGCACTGGGCGAGCATGAAATGAACAAGGCTCAGGACTGTCACCTTGTCAACCATGTGGGTAGGACCCGACCATGGGACCCCAGCTCCTGGCTCCCACCTCACAGTGATTGTGGCTGAACATGACGGATAACTGATCCAGCAGTGACTAGTCAATATTCCAAAGGCCCATAGGTCCAAAAGCCCAATTGTTAAAAATGTTTATATGCAGTTCAAAGCACCCCTCAAATAAAATGGTAAATGGTGTTCACTTACGTATATAGTAATTTTCTTTTCATCTAGGATGACCAAAGCACTTTACAGATCCTGCACTCCACCCATTCACACACTGATGGCGGCAGCGCTGCCATACACACAGGGTCTAACCAGGCCACCGGGAGCAACTGGGGGTTCAATGTCTTGCTCAAGGACACTTTGACAAACGGACAGCAGACAGAGCAGGAATCGAACCCATGACCCTCCAATCAGTAGTCAGTCACACTACACCTGCGCTACCATAAGTAAGTTTAATAACATCCAACCATCCTACATGACATCCTCCCTTCCCATCCACCACGCCACACATGTACACACTTTGCATTTACTGTATTCATGTGTAAATACTCAATAATATAGTCAATAAAAATTTAATTTCAGTCATTTCTTGTTCCGTCTGCCATTTCAGTCATTTCTTGTTCCGTCTGCATGTTTAATGAACTAATGTATCCCCATCATGGCTAAGACATAAATGCAACTTTAATTGTCAAGAAAAAATAGTCTATTAAGTTAGGCCTAATTTTCAGACGAACAGACCTTTGGAATCCATCCCCGATCCAGCCAGCTCTCTCCCCAATCATGGCAGCACGAGACCCCAAATGCCCAGGCATTGTATGGCATAGCTGACCGAGCACAGGTTGAGCAGAACCAGCAGAGATTCGGTCTCCTGTTGGACGGCTGTGTGGCTTTGTATATGTGCCACTCTGCTGTGTTGATGTGTTTGAGCTTCATAGCTACATATACCAAATTATAGATCAGACCGTCCACAATCACGGTAGCATTACAATTTATTTTTTATAGATATTAGATCTTCATCACCCTCTTTAACTGGTCAAATTTGGCACTTCTCATTTCCTTGTTTTGTGGATGTAGTACTCCATGATCAGTAAA
This sequence comes from Pholidichthys leucotaenia, assembly GCA_020510985.1. Taxonomy (NCBI): domain Eukaryota; kingdom Metazoa; phylum Chordata; class Actinopteri; order Cichliformes; family Pholidichthyidae; genus Pholidichthys; species Pholidichthys leucotaenia. The sequence continues at coordinate 213,477,639 of CM035849.1, read as the reverse complement.
ACTGTGGGGTACACTTCATCACTCGTGATTGGCTTTGCCACAAGTGTCAATCACAAAACTTTCACCCAATCAGATTAGGGGCTCATGAATAACAATGAGGAGGCCTGAAGCACAGCGTCTTCTGGAAGAGATCACAGATTGGTTTTCAAGGATTCAAGGATTCAAAGCTTTATTATCATATGCACAGTTAAGAAATGCAACATTTCCTGAGCAATGAAATTCTTACTCTGTTCTCCGAACGAATGCCAAGGTAATAGATACACATCAGTACTAATAAAGTAATATTTGTCGGCCTCCGTCGGTCTATGATGACCATGGAAGAGAATCCTAAACGTCTACTCTGCTGGAACAGCACCGCCTGTGGCTGAACAGGCCGATGCGCACCGGTGTTCTACCTTCCAGCGTTGGGCGTTGGTAGGATTCAAGCCTGGGCAGGAAGATATAGAGGACAAGATGTTACCCATGCAGCATGTCCACCCTCTCCACGTCACTGATGAATCCAAAGGAACAGCAGGGCTGCTATAGTTTGGCACCAGCGCCATCGCAGGAGCTGCCAGAACGATGTTGAGCACAACAGAAAACTGCCTTAGGGGCTCTGACTCCGGATTTTTCCTCAGGGTTGACTCCCGAAGCCTTTCCCGTGACCGGGTGTGCCGCAAGGCAGCGGAGGTTTGAAATCAGGGTTTACCTTCCCCTAGATGGGCTACCTTCCCAGGTTGACGAGCCACCATCTACCCGAAGCATCTGGTTTTAAGGCACCAGAGATCCGCCCTCGCCCCTTCTCCTATTAGTAAAAGCAGTTCCGCCGGGCTTAGAGACTAAACCACACGGGCAGGCTAGGAGTTGGACTTAATTGTCAGAGGCTTTTCGAGACGCACGTCGTAAGGAGCATTTTTTGAGCACTGGGAGCTTAACCCCAGTACCGCTCCTGGCTATGACAACCTTGGAACCTAATAAGGTAATAAGGTAATAAGGTAATAGCACACCTAATACTAAAGAATACTAATAACACACACTAATAACACCCATTATGCAATTAGGACACCTTAAACACACCTTAATACTAAGTACTAATACTAATGAATACTAATAACACATATTAGACAATAAGGACGGTTAAAGCCATTGAAGCAGTTAAACTAAAGGAAACAAGAAGAATGAAACTGAAAATTCCCTGGATGACTATAATGGGCAATGGTATATTAATATCAGAGATGATATGAACCTGAGATGGCATAAGCCTATGTACAGTGTGCAAATGAGCAATGTGCGTGTCACGATCTGAGCACGGGGGGATCCTGCCGTGCTGTCTCTTTGCCTTTTTTTTCCCTATATTTGTATGGTGTTGTATTTTTGAGTTCTTTTCCTATTATTTTATCTGTGGTTTATTTTCACATATTCTGTATTGTTTCTTAGTATGATTTATTTTCCTGCTTGCGTTCATTGTAGTGTTATTATTTATATGTTTGGGTTTTCATGTCTTAATTTTTTATCTCATTATATTTTGCTGTATTTCCTCTCTTCTCGGGACTGCAGCTGTCAGTGGCACTTTTGGGTTTTATGCCCTTTGTGAGCAGTGCTCCTGTCAGCTGTCAGTCCCGTCTCTCGCTGTCATTGCTCCCAGCTGATCTGAATTTGTTATCATTGTTTCCTCCTGCCCGCTCATGGTATCCACACCTGCCATCATTTGTTTCATTTGTGTCCAGCTCTATTTAAAGACTATTATTTTGCTTCCTCCTTGCTGGAGTCTTAAGGTACTCTTCTCCACCAGTACCCTCCCCCTGTGCTATTGAACCTTGCTCTGTAAGTTTTCTCTTTTTCAATTTGGACTTTGTGTTGTGCACCGTTTTGGACTTTCACGTTCCCACTAAATATCACAAATTAGCAGTCCAGCATCTGGGTCTTCCTCTCTGCCCTGAGAGGCAATTCATGACAGTGCAAATGAGCAATGTACAAATTAGCACCCAGTGTGAGAATTTCTCTGTAATGATAATACCCAGTAGACTGTACAATGATAATTTAGCAGCAAAGATGATATGGACAAGAGAAGGGGTGAGGCTATGTACACTGTGCAAGTGAGCAATGTGCAAATTTAGCACCCACTGTGTGAACTGCCATTGGCAAAGCTGTGTCCGGAGTTTGTTATTTATTCAGGAGTCTGATGGCAGTGGGAATGAAGGAATTTTTTATTCTGGATGTCCTGCATTTCACACTTCTGTACCTCCAGCCTGAGGGTAGAAGTGTGAACATTCTTTGCTGGGGGTGGGTGGGGTCCTGGAGGATGGTGGCAGCTCTCCTTTGGACTCTGCGGTGCTAGATGTGCTGCAGAGGGGGGAGTGGAGTCCTGATGAGCTTCTCCGCTGTCTTCACCACTCTCTGCAGGCGTTTGTGGTCCAGTGCAGTAGTGCTGCCGTACCACGCAGCTCACCCCCCACCCCCCACCTCAAGCTTCCGGATGAACAGCAGCCAATGGGGTCTCCTCCTCCCCTTCCTCAATTCCACTATCATCTCCTTCATCTTGTCCGTGTTGAGGGTGAGGTTGTTGTCCTCACATCATAACACCAGGCTGGCCACCTCCCTCCTGTAGAATGCTTCATCACCACCAGTGATGCGTCCTATCACTGCTGTGTCATCCACAAACTGTAGGATGATATTGTCCTTGTGGGAGGCAACACAGTCATGGGTGAAGAAGCTGTAGAGGATGGGGCTGAGAACACAACCCTATGGGCCACCTGTGTTTGTGATGATGCTGGCTTAGGTCCTGTAACCTATCCCGACAGACTGGGGCCTGCCAGTCAGAAAGTCCAGTAGCCATTCACAGAGGGTGGGGTGTAGGTCAAGTGAAGACAGTTTGTCAGTGAGTTTGTGGGGAATGACTGTGTTCAAGATGGAGCTGTAAGTCACAAAGAGCTTCCCGATGTAGGAGTCTTTAATCTTTCAGGTGGGAGAGAGAATAATGGAGTGCTGCAGCAATGGCATCTGAGTTGGACCTGTTGGGCCGGTAGGCATACTGCAGGGGGGTACAGGGTATCCGGTATGGAGTACTGAATGAGGGGCAGCACCACTGTCTCGAAGCACTTTATGATGATTGGAGTGAGTGCTACCAGCCAGTAATCATTCAGACAGGTTGGCAGGTTCTTTTTGGGGAGAGGGACGATGGTTGTGGTTTTGAAGCAGGAGCGGACTATGTTCTGGTTGAGGGGGGAGGTTGAAGATGGATGTGAGAGCGTCAGTCAGCTCGGCAGCACATGCTCTGAGAGCCTGTCCAGGGATGTTGTCTGGTCCTGCTGCCTTGCGGGGGTTGATATTCCTGAGTGCTCTGTTTACCTGGCCTGATGAGACGTTTAGTGGAGGGGGAGGGTGCGTGTGTCTCCTCTCTGCGCTGTAGCTGGAGGTCTCAAAGAGGATGTAAAAGATGTTAAGATCATCCGGCAGGCTGTCTGTGGAGCTAGTGGTGTTGTTGGTGGTCCTCTTGTAGTCTGTGATGTGTTGCAGGGCTTGTCACATGCATCCTGGTTCAGGAGTGGAGTTGAGGCTGTCCAGCTTTTCCCTGTACTGTCTCTTGGTTGTTGTTATACCCTTCCTCAGTCCATACTTTGCAGTTTTGTACTCGACCTCATTGCCTGATTTAAATGCAAGAGAGCAAGCATGCAGCATCTGACGTACCTGACTGTCGATCCAGGGCTTCAGGTTGGGGAACTTCCTGACTTATATGGTGGGTATGATGGTATCAGCATACGTGCTGATGCACCCAGTCACATACTCAGCGTAGTCCTGTATGTTTACAGAAGAGTCCTCCCGGGTGGCTGCAGCTGTAAACACACCCCAGTCTGTACAAACAAAACAGTCTTGTAGGGTGCTCTCAGCCTCTGGAGTCCAGTGTTTAATTTGTTTAATAACAGGGTTTGTTTGTTTCAGCTTTTGTCTGTAGGCTGGGTACATAAATAGGGAGATGTGATGTGACTGTTCGAAGTGGGGGCGGGGTGCCGCTCTGTATGCACTGCATATGTTTGTGTAAACATGATCCAGTGTGTTCGTATCACGGGTGGGAATGTAGACATGCTGATAATATTTGGGAAATACAGTCCGTAAATTGCATTGGTTAAAGTCACCAGCAACAATGAAAACAGCATCAGGATGGGTCATCTCTACTGAGCTGATGACGTCATGGAGTTTGCGTAGCACTGCTGTGTAGATGTTTTGCGGGCAGATATAAACAGCGGCCAAAAACACAGCAGTGAATTCCCTCAGTAGATAATAGGGATGGCATTTCAGCAGTAAAAACTCCACATCAGGCGAACAGTGCTTGTAAACAATCTGTACATCTCCGCACCATGGGTTGTTTATAAACACACATGCCCCCCCTCTCATCTTACCCGAGGCTTCAGTCCAGTCTCCCGATGTGCTGAGTGAGTCTGTTGTTGAATGGCGCACTCAGGGACTCTATCTGAGAGCCAGGTCTCACAGAAAATTAGGGTACAGCACTCTCTTATCTCCTGCTGGTCTTCAATCCTTACTCTTAGTTTGTCTAGCTTGTTTTCCAGAGACCGTACTTTAGCTAGCAGGAGGCTAGGTAGCGGTGGGCGGCTAGTGCGAGCTTTTAACCTAACATGTAGCACCTCTCTCTTACCTCGCTTGCGCCGCTTCCAACGTGTTCTCTTGGGGTCAGCATGTTTACGCGGGCTCGGTGCTTCGGGGCCTTCCTGGGGGTGGTGCTGATCGCTGCGTGGACGCACAATGCGTTGTAGAGCGGGTGGTATTAAGCCAGTAAATTCCGTATGACTGTTTGTCTTGACGATGTCCAGTAGTGTCCGTTGGTCATATGTTGTCAGTGCATGACCTTTATGCACTTTAGAAAGAGCAACAAACATGCAAAAAAGGAGAAAAAGTCACCATTCGAGAACGGAAAGTGCAAACACGTCTGCCTCGGGGGGCGTCATGTTGCTTTTCTATAACTTATGTAAAAAAAGACAGAAATGATTTTTTGTTTATCGAAATACAGATACACTGTATGTTGTTGGTGATGTTAGAATGTGAAATCAATCCACAGAAAAGGCGGTAAATTACCCTTTTAAAACTGTAAGCAAATCAAGGGAATAAAACTGACTAAGTCTGAATTTGTGTTGAATTCTCTGGGATCACATTACAGCCGGAGGCACAATTTACAACTTAAAAGTACACGTCAGTTGTCATCATCAGGCCTGGGTGTCTGTGACTCCCAATGAGTCAGGGTGGCCAGAACACCCACACAGCTGCTATGAGGGAGTCTGGGGTGTCTATATCAGTGTGTCACGGTCTCTGTGTGAGTCTTTGCGGGGGGGGGGGGGGATTAAGGCTTACCTCAAACAGTGGAGCAATCTGATCTTTAGTGGAGGGAGTGGAGAGAACTAATTTTTACTCTGTTAGTCATCTGGTCTTCTCAACTTTTTTTCTAATGTGATTTCCTTGTGTTTCTGTGTGAAAATCTTTAACTGATTAAGATATTTTTTAATTCTACCACAATGTCAGGTCTTTCTCTTCAAGACAATATTTGATGGAACTGTGTCCCATGCATTTTATGCAATAAGTACAGGCATTTGTTTTCATCATGGCATAATATGAATGGAGTGTGTGCCTCTGAGGACTGCAACAACAAGATTAAATTACATAGATAAAGACTGTCTTCTGCTCACTTTTATGATCAAGATAGAAGTTCCTGCATCCTCCATTTTAGCACATAGTGTGGCACATATGTTTGGTTCATATTTCCCACAGAGTGTGGGCACATATGTCTGGTTCATATCTCCCACAAATGTATGGCTTATGTGGATTGGGGCTTCACGTCTGGAGGAACAAAGAGTCTGGACCGACGGGGGCCGACAGGAGATGTCAAGGAGGTGTGAAGTCGGACCCTTGTCTCAGAGAGGAGGCCCTGGGGGGTTTCCCGGAACACCAGAGAATAAGAGACAATGATGAATCTTCAGAGACTGCATTGTGATTGAATGTTTGCATGAAGGCACCATGTGACTTGAGTTTCTTATTCCCCCGGAGGTATAAGATTGTGATGTATCATGATTCTGGCCGTCTTCTTGCTTTTGAGAATGTTGGATGATGGTGCTCATGCAATAAAGCCGAATCGGCTGAGGAATACACTCATGTCTCGTCATTGAACACATCTTCCACATTAGACTGTTTCTGATCAACTCACCAACAGGTATACTTTTTCCTGTTGTGTTTAAGTAAGAGCTGACTTATAGTGGGCTGTGTGGTGAGACATGTATATTTTGGACACTGCATATGGTGATTTAACCACGATGAAGGAGAGCCAGCCCCCTGCGGGTGCGAGCACAGAGCCTGGACCCCCCTGCGGAGGACAGGGGACAGAAGACTTCCTGACCACTGAGGCTCGGGAAGAGAGAAGGGGGAGTTATGTAAATAAAAGGCTAATGAATGTTGAATAAAGAGATTTTGAGAGAGATGTGTGATTTCCCCCCGCGAGGGGAATATGGTTTGATGTCAGTATGTTTAAAGGAGAGAACTTTGGTGTGTTCACCCTCTTTGTTCGCTTGCTCAAGAATGGAGAGCAGACAGTGGAATGATTTCTTGAATAAACTGGAATGAAAGACAATTCGGTTTCGTTATTCAAGTATCCCCACATTGGTGACTGACGACGTTTGAGAATGAACGAAGAAATTTTCAGGTCCCGGACTCACAGCGCTCCGGAGCTGGCGAGCGCAGGGGCCGTTAAGCTGCCTGATTTCTGGCAGGATAACCCACGTCGTGTTTTCTGCAAGCAGAGTCGCAGTTCGCGCTCGCAGGAGTAACGGTGGATGAGACACTAAGTTCCCTCCCATGTCATCGCTAAACTGGGACAGACAGCACAGCTCGGTGCGTGCAAAGCTTGGTGGAGCAGCACACCGCGACCGACAGTACGGCAAGCGTGAAATCCACCCTCATCAAGTTTTTCTCACCCCCTCGGCTGAAGTGAGGGCGAGGTAGGATCCTGTCTTTGCTAGACCAAGGTGGACACTAGGCCGAGCGCCCTGATGGAGGAGATATACAGCTGAGAGGGTTGGACAACGATGATTTCATTTTTCAGTTTCATCTTCCTCTCCAACCTCCCGGCGCATGCGAGAAGCACGCTGGCCGGCAGAAAGAGTCACACACCCTGGAGGAGTTCCGGGGAGCTGGCCCAGGAGGCAGATGGGATCCGGGACGCCTGCGCGGGGCAAGCAACCACAGCAGCGACCCTAGACAGCGGGGAGCCAGAGGCGGCAGAATCAGACTGGCCGACGACTGCGGCAACACGGCCGCAACGAGGGGAGCCAATAGCCCGCGGCAGAGGCGCGGTGCAGACACACAGCGAGGGAGAAGATCTCTGCTTTTATACCATCGGAGGTCGGCAGGAGAAGGCACGCAGGTGTGTGCCGCCCTGCATCTTCAGGGAGTTCGGGAAACGGCAAGACCCGGGGGGTCGCTAGCAGCTTTCGACCCTCGGAGAACGCAACAAGCTGCTCTACATCACGGATGCGCGCTCCGGACGAGAGTTCCTCATCGACACCGGAGCACAAGTGAGCTTCATCACCCCAACATACGCGGACCGGGTGGCTGGACCCCACGGTAGCGGAGCTACAGCGGCAAATGGCTCGAACATCAACACCTACGGGAGAAGGACCTTGCCTTTATGCTTACATGGCCGCACATATGAATGGACTTTTGTGATAGCGGCGGTGAGTTTCAACATGTTGGGCGCGGATTTTTTGTGTTCACACAATCTGTTAGTTGATCTTGCTAATAGACGGCTGGTAAATGCACTCTCTTTTTACTCTCTCCCCTGTTCAGCTCGAGTGTCCCCGCCACCAGTACAGACCCACGTCGCTACAGCAGGTGGTAAGTTTCACACACTCCTCACCCAATTTCCAGCGCTCACTGTGCCCACTTTTTCAGCGACGGTCGCGAAGCACGGGGTGAAACACTTTATCCCCACTTCTGGTCCTCCCGTGTTTGCAAAAGCTCGGCGCTTGGATGCAGTTAAGCTCGCCATTGCGCGCGAGGAGTTCGCCAGCCTGGAGAGGCTGGGCATCGTTCGTAGGTCGAAGAGCCCGTGGGCTTCGCCGCTGCACATGGTACCGAAAGCCGATGGCTCCTGGAGACCGTGCGGGGATTACCGCAGGCTAAACAACGCTACGGCGCACGATCGTTATCCCATCCCGCACATTCAGGATTTTTCGGTGCACCTGGCGGGGGCGCGCATTTTTTCAAAGATTGATCTAGTTCGCGGCTATCACCAAGTCCCGGTCCAACCGGAGGACATTCCTAAAACAGCGGTAATAACCCCGTTCGGACTTTTCGAATTTTTACGCATGCCGTTTGGTCTCAAAGGGGCGGCGCAAACATTTCAGCGGATGATGGATGCCGTGTTACGCGATCTCCCTTTCATGTTTGTGTACCTCGACGACATTTTGGTCGCGAGTACTTCAGAGGACGAACACGAAACGCACCTCACAGCAGTTTTTAGGAGGCTGGGAGAGCACGGCTTAATAGTTAACCCAGCCAAGTGCCAGTTCGGCGTCGAGCGGATCGATTTTTTGGGTCACCGCGTCTCCCCGGAGGGAGCGGTTCCATTACCAGAGAAAGTACGCGCGGTAGCGGATTTTCCCCGTCCACAAACGGTCAAATCACTACAGGAATTCTTGGGGATGGTGAATTTTTATAACCGATTCCTGCCCCACGCAGCTCAAATCATGCAACTGTTATATGCCGCGCTCAAAAAACAAAAACCGACCCAGGCGGTCGAATGGTCCCCGGAGCGGGAGCGCGCGTTCACAGAGGTTAAAAAAGCCTTGGCTGACGCTGCGCTCCTGGCCCACCCAGACCCTGCAGCACGGATCGCGCTGACGACAGACGCTTCAGATTTAGCCATAGGGGCCGTTATTGAGCAACAGGTAGCCGGAGTTTGGCAGCCTTTGGCTTTCTTTAGCAAATCTTTAAGCGCGGCTGAACGAAAATACAGCGCGTTTGACAGAGAACTGTTGGCGCTGCATTTGGCTATTCGTCATTTCCAGTTCTGGCTGGAAGGACGGTGCTTCACCGCTTATGTGGACCACAAGCCGCTCACATACGCCATGGCCAAAATTTCAGACCCGTGGTCCGGCAGGCAGCAGAGGCAGCTGGCCGCAATCTCGGAATTTACCACTGACATTAGGCACGTCGCGGGCAAATTCAATGTAGTAGCGGATTGTCTCTCACGCGCGTTCACGACCCCAACACGCGCAGAGGCAGAACGGGCCACCGTGACCGCGCCGCAGGAGAGCGGCACGGTGGCGCGCGCAGCCCCGGTGCACGTGGGTATAGATTACGCAGCCATGGCAGCGGACCAGGGGGCGGACGCAGACGTGCGCGCGCTCCAGTCTGGACCAACAGGGTTGAGGCTGGAGAGCAAGTGTTTACAAACCGGTATGCCCCCCCCGATCTGCGACATGTCGACGGGGCGCCCGCGTCCGGTGGTTCCGGCCACGTGGCGCCGCCGTGTTTTTGACTCGGTCCACTCACTGGCGCACCCGGGGGTGCGCGCGTCGGTGAAACTAGTGGCAGAAAAGTTTGTTTGGCCGTGCCTGCGCAAGCACGTGAAGGAATGGGCAAAAACCTGCATTTCCTGTCAACGGGCCCAAATTCACAGGCACACAAGAGCCCCGTTAGAACCGTTCCGCATTCCGGCCAGAAGGTTCGACCATGTGCACGTCGACCTTGTGGGCCCCCTACCAGCATCACAGGGGTTCACGTATCTTTTGACAATGGTGGACCGCACCACACGTTGGCCGGAAGTGGTCCCACTTGCGACGACCACGGCCGCGGAGGTGGCTCGCGTTTTTTTAACGGCTTGGGTGGCGCGTTTCGGGGTTCCGTCGGACATTACGTCCGATAGAGGACCGCAATTCATCTCTGAGCTGTGGTCAGCGATGGCCAACGGCTTAGGAGCCAAAATTCACCGCACTACGGCTTACCACCCTCAGGCCAATGGTTTATGCGAGCGTTTTCATAGGTCTTTGAAGGCAGCACTCAGAGCGTCGCTCACGGATGCAGATTGGGTGAATAAACTTCCATGGGTTTTATTAGGGTTGCGTTCTGTGCCTAAAGAGGACTTAGACGCCTCCCCAGCGGAGCTGGTATTCGCACAAACTCTGAGGCTGCCGGGCGAGTTTTTACCAGAGCACCCAGAGCCCCCACCTCTCTCGGCTCTGGGACCGTCAGTCGGCACGGGGGCAGACACGCTCCCGGGTCCGGTTCATCACACTTTTCCACGAGTTTTCGTCCCCAAGGCTTTGAAAAATGCCGATTTCGTTTTTGTCAGGCGCGAAGCCCTAAAAGCAACGCTCAAACCACCTTACGAAGGGCCATTTCGAGTGCTGGAGGCAGGTGATAAGCAATTTGTGCTAGATTTTGGAGACAGAAAAGAGACAGTCAGTATTGACAGACTAAAACCTGCTTTTGTCATGAAGACGTGTCTGTACCGGTCGCAAGTGGCGCCTCGACGGAGGCAGGGCCCCCCCAGGGGGCAATTAATCACTCTCTCCCTCAGTCAACAGAGCCGAAGCAGAAACGCACTGCAGGCAAGGCGGGGCCATACGCACAGCAGATTCGGCAGACGGCTGAAGCCCAAGCGGCGCACAGACTGATGGTTGGTGTTGATTATTCAGGTAGGTGAGTAAGGTGCTATTTAATTTTTAGGAAATTAGTCTGTCTTCATCGTTTGGGGGGGGTTATATGGCTGTGGTTGTGAGACATGTATATGTTGGACACTGCATATGTGATTTAACCACGATGAAGGAGAGCCAGCCCCCTGCGGTGCGGAGCCACAGAGCCTGGACCCCCTGCGGAGGACAGGGGACAGAAGACTTCCTGACCACTGAGGCTCGGGAAGAGAGAAGGGGGAGTTATGTAAATAAAAGGCTAATGAATGTGAATAAAGAGATTTTGAGAGAGATGTGTGATTTCCCCCGCGAGGGAAATGGTTTGATGTCAGAATGTTTAAAGGAGAGAACTTTGGTGTGTTCACCCTCTTTGTTCACTGCTCAAGAATGAGAGCAGACAGTGGAATGATTTCTTGAATAAACTGGAATGAAAGACAATTCGGTTTCGTTATTCAAGTATCCCCACAACTTACACCATTCTTGCTTCGAGGATGTCAGTGTGAGGCTGCAGGCAAGAGTGGAAGGAAGTAATGATGTGAAAGCAAAGTTTATACACAACTATTCTCAGTGCTGACTTTGACAAGATTCACTTGTAAAATAGATGAGATAAGAGGAAAAGAGGACACCCTCCAACTTCTGTAGATACATCATGAGCATAGGAGTATTTCTAAACTGGACCACAAGAGTTACCAAAGATGCCAGAGCTCCCATCTATACAGGACATGTTTACACAGAGGAGCAGGAGGAAAGCCTCTAAAACTGTACCACACCCACAACTACAGCATGGAGCCACAGGTGACAGCTCCCCATGTTAGGCATCGTCATCAGCCAGATATATTATTTGATGTGATGATATTAGAGTTGTGCAATTACTGACAAAGTGACTCTACAGCAAGAGCTTGTACCACTAGTCCATTGTGTCACAAACCCCTGTGCACGAGGGAGAGAATGAAAAACCCAATTGCAGGAGTAGAGAGTGCCATGTTTATTTAAGTTCACCACAAAAATACAATTCAGTTCACCCACAAGGTACAGAATGATGAGATGATGGAATAAAGACCACCAGACATAAAAGGCACCTGCCAAATGCTCTACAGCCTGGTGTATACGGAGCCTAGTGCTGCAGGGCTGCATTACGCACAAAACAGGAAAGGTGGTCAGCCTAGTGCTGCAGGGCTACAAACAGCATGGGAAAGAAAGGCAAAACAACACGTACAGGTCTGGAGCTAATCCGGGGTGAACCGTACAGTCTGGAGGATGGGGTGAGATGCAGGGCCAGCCGAAACACCAACGGAATAAACAGGTTTACTGTGATGGGCTGGAGAACAACAAAGGTAATGGATCATATACGGGGAGAACTATCTGCCGCATATAGAGGCGAATGCCCCAACAATCTCCCTCCTCAGAAGCGGCAAACATATACTCCTGAAACTAACGAGGAAAGAGATTGCCGGTGCGAGAATACGTGGGCAGAACTGATTGACACCAGGTGTGTGAGAGAGCGCGTAAGAGCGTGTGAATGGAAATGAATGAAGCGTGTGCATGTGTGTGTGTGCATGTGATGTGTGTGTGTGTGTGTGTGTGTGTGTGTGTGTGTGTGTGTGTGTGTGTGTGAACACCGGTGACAGTGCAGCTGTTTTTTTCTTGCTGTTGTTTCTGCAGTATATTAAATGAGTAATATGTTGTATTGACTTGAATAGTTTGTTTTATCCACTTAACACTGGACAACGCAGGAACTGAAAATGACATAGTTAACACAGCACATTCAGTTCATGCCAGTGCTTTCTTGCTGTAATTAATCCAACCGGCACCTTCAATTAAAAGCTTAAAGATGCATGTCATAAATTTCAATTTCAAGACTTTTGTCAACTCAAGCTCCATTCATTATTAATCCATCTTACTCAAAAAAGCAAACTCATCAGTCAGTTTATTTATTATTCTTCAATGAGCTGTCAGATGTGAATGAAGAAACTAATAATTTGATGTTTCTTATAAGGGTTTATGAAATGTATCATGGTCAAAATCAATCATCTGTATGCTGTAGGAGTTTACGGAAATAGTTTTGGTTTGTGGTCTCTGGAAATCATCTCAGCAAACCACTGGCTGTGACTACGTATTTGGTAAACCGCACACAGCAAAATGCAGATGTGGAAATGTATTTGATCAGACTGTAATTCATAGCTACAGATATACTGTAGATATGTAGGTTGTAAATGGAAACCACATAAAAAATAGTATACAGCATCTCCCACTGATATGACTGTTTTGTCTCTCAAAGGCCTCTCATACATCTCGGTTCCACACAAATGTGAGGGGACTGATCACTGTTCTGCCATGGGGGGTGGGGGTGGGGGCACACTGTAACATGTTGTTTTTGGCTTCAGTGTTGTTATGCCACATTATCACAGCATCATGGCTGGAAGCAAATGATACTGGCTATAACACTGTCATCACTATCATTAATACTTCAACAGAGCCACTGGCAACACACTTATGGTTTTTGTAGTCTTTGGTGGTGGTGGTGTGGGGGGATCTTTTTCTGGAAAGCAGTACTGCAAAGGTTTTTGTACAGACAACACAGTGTTGTCATACACTAGTGGTGTGTTGATCGATACTGAAATATCAATACCTCCAATACCAGATATCGTACTTGTCCTCCTAGGTGTGCGCTTTCATGCTTCCCATTCATTACCTCCGCCAGGCTGGAGGCCAGGAGGAGGTTATGTTTTTGCCAGCGTTTGTCTGTCTGTCTGTTTGTCTGTCTGTCTGTTTGTCTGTCTGTTGGTTAGCAAGATAACTCAAAAAGTTTTGGACGGATTTCAATGAAACTTTCAGTGACATAACGCACTGCTCAGGAGACACACACGCAGGCTCAGGGTAGATCCAATAGCTTTATTTAACAACAAGAGTGTATGACTGCGTGTCTGTGAGATGAGAATGTATTGGTGGTGGCGTCTGCGTCAGGCACGGGGGCAGGAAGCCGTTCAGCCGGACAACCCTATGGGAGAAGCAGAGGGAGAAGGGTAACGGGCACCACACTAATACAGGAGATAATGATAATGACAGCTGGCTTACTTGGTCTTGGCAGGAGGCTGGCGTTAAGCAAGGGCGTAGCCCGGTAGACAGCGACCTGGAGCGCCTGAAGCAGCAGCGAGGAGATGGTGGCAAGGGAACGTTGTCCGCCGCCGGGAAATCCACCTGTGCACAGGGGAGAAGGCTGGGAGGAAAAGGTAAGAGATGCTTACGTTGTATCTTGCTTGATGAAGGGGATTCCTTGCAGCAAGAGATGCCGATGAGAACAGACAGCTTCAGGCCGAAGCCCAGGGCGAGGCGGCTTAAATCCCTCGCCGCTGACGAGGCGCAAGTGTGCGCACAGCTGGCGCCGCTGATGAGCGGCGAGTCGTGACATTCAGGCCTTGTTGGAAATGGTACAAGGAAGAACTGATTAAATTTTGGGGATGATCCGGATCACCGTCTGGATACAGGAATTTTTTAAAGGATTCTTTAACATTGTGAGATACGGCCATTTTCAACACGTGTGCAGGGGCAATAGAGGGCGCTGGTCGTCGTGTCTGATCAACACAAACTCCGCCTTCTTCAAAGTTTTAGGCACAAAAGCAGGCGGAACACAGTGGTGAGCAGGGCTCGCCAGAGTGCCTGTGTGTGCGCTACGCTGCAAAAGCTGAGATGGGCAGCTGTCCGCCGCCGGATTATTTGGCAGAAATTCCCCAGCCAGCCATAGGGGCTGCGCAAAAACCAACTCTCTGCCGGGGAAGTTTCCAAATCCTCTTTTTTTTCCGCGGAGCACAAACCCAATAAAACCCACGGCAACCTGTCTACCCAATTTACATCCGTCAAAACTGGTGGGCAGGGCCCGCAAGCCTACCTGTGTTTGCGCTACGCTGCAAAAACTGAGACGGGCAGCTGTCCGGCGCCGGATTATTTGGCATCAAATCCTCGGCCAGCCATAGGGGGCTGGCGCAAAAACCAGCTCTCTGCCTGCCGGGGAAGTTTCCAAATCCTCTTTTTTTTTCCGCGGGAGCGTAAACCCAATTAAAACCCATCGGCAACCTGTCTACCAATTTGCATCCGTCAGTGAAGCCCTGAGTGCTGCTTTCAGTGGAGGAGATGGACACAACACCAACACTTCAGTTTCTTACCTCCACCAAGGAGGTAATGCTTTTACTACTGAACCACTAATCCTATCATTGTCAGTCCAATTGCTAGTCATATGTTTTCATGTCAAGGAATCTGAAAACGTACACACAAACACTGTAATGGGGGGGAACTCTGGCGCTTGGCGGAGGTCTGCGCTCTCCGAGTGCTTTTCTAGTTGTGTATGTAGTAAGCTCCGCATGCACTCTGGTAATGGGGTGTCAAGAATCTTGAGCCATCACTTGGAGGTGCCCAGTTCTCCTCCTCCTGAATCCCTATTCAGATCCATAACACGCAAAGTAAAAAGCAGGCGTGTGGAGCCAATTGCTTCCCAGAGCTCGTGCTGAACTTTTAAAATAGATGTTTTAATACTTGTGGTCCTTATGTGATCTGTTATGGTGAGGAGTAATGAGAACCAAAATCAGACTCAGCAGAAAGAGACAATGCAAGTAAACAATAATCTTTATTGTACAGGCTAATGCACGAAGATGTGGCTGGGAGTGACAAGGGCATCTGCAACCCTAAGAGGACGAGGAGCAGAGGGGAGATTAGTTTCCCTGCAGCCATGTAAAGAGATTGACAAGCTGAGTCGTTATGCTTACGTTTCAACAGGAGTGAGCAAAGGATAATCCTTCCAGCTGAAGAAGCAGCTGCCGGGGGGAGACGTGCAGCAGTGCAATGGGATATTCTCCAAGGGGTGAAGGGGGGCAGGCTGGCCAGGGCCTGTGCAGGGAGTGACAGAGGAGAGCAGGAGGATTACGATGGTAAGTCAACTTACGTGGTGGATAGGGGGAGGTGCACAGTCCGGGATAATTCATATCCAATCCAAGAGGCTAACTCCAAAGTCCAAAGGCAGGCAGGGGTCCAGGTTCCAAAAGGCTACCTCGGGCTGGCAGACAATTCCAAGAAGGGGCAAGCAAGCACGGGGTCTGAAACAGGCACAAACTCACAAAACACAGAGTGAAAACAGGGCCAAGTGGTAGGGCAACATCACCAGACAGAGTGAAGGAAGCGTTTCCTACTTAAAGCCCTTCCCTGATGAATCCCAGGTAAGGCATGAGGCTGCAGCAGATGAGTCTAATGAGGTGGGGAGAGGGGCAGGGAGCACAGAAAACACAGACCATGACATGATCTCCCAATGAAGGGTACAAGGGGTAGAGAGGCACAAGGATGAAGACCTCAGCATCAAAGTATCAGGGGGCAGGCATTGAAGAACAGCATACAGTGAGGTCAAACAATCCCACACTACTGCACTTCCTCCAGAGCTTTATAGGGAGCAGCAATTAGAAGCAGGTGGTGTCATCTGCACAGCTGTTCCTGAGTGGAGAAAGGGCGAGACTGTAGAGTAATGAGAAGGTGCAGTTACCTCAGACCACAACACCCCCCCCCCCCAAACGACACCACGTGGCATCCCACTAGGCTTAGTAGGGTTTGCTTGGTGGTAGGCCCAGAGCATCTTTGGGTCCACAAAGTAGGAGTGGGGAATCCCTGGACGCTCCTCTGGTCCATAGTCCTTCCAGTCAACCAGGTACTGGATATCCCAGCCCCTATGGAGAAATATCCAGAATGCGGCTGATGTCATAGAGTGGGTCACCATCAACAATCCTGGGAAGAGGAGGACAGAGAGGACTGACACAGAAAGCTCTGAGTTGGGATACATGGAAGGTAGGGTGGATGCGAAGAGATGAGGGGAGATTGAGATGTACAGCTGAAGGGTTAATGATATGGGCAATAGGGAAAGGATCAATTTAACGGGTAGATAACTTCTTGGTCACAGCTTTTAATGGAATATTACGGGTTACTAATAATACCTTCTGACCAGGACAGTAGTTTGGGGCCAGGGTCCTCCTGCGATGGGCAATGGTGGTGTTCTGCTAGGCCAATCGAAGGAGAGCCTCCCTGGTGGACATCCAAATACACCAACACACCGACTCCTGTTGAACTGAGGGCACGCTTATCTCTCCTTCCGTTAAGGGAAGGAGGGGAGGGTTGTAGCCCAGCGAGGCCTCAAAGGGGGAAACACCAGTGGCAGAGGAGCTGGCAGAATTGTGGGCATATTCTACCCATGGAAGGTATGTACTCCAGGAGGAAGAGTTGAGAGAAGATACACAACAGAACGAGGCCTCTAACTCATGATTGGAATGCTCGCATTGCCTGTTGGACTGAAGATGAAACCCAGAGGATAAACTGACTTAGGTGCCCAAGGCTCTGCAGAAGGCCTTCCAGACCTAGGATATGAACTGCTGGCCCCTGTCCAAAACCATCAGATGGGATACCACGAAGGTGAATGGCATGTAGAGTAAGCAAGCCAGCAGTCTCCCTTGCAGAGGAGCATTTATGAAGGGGGGCAAAATGGACAGCCTTGGAAAAATGGTCAACAACTATCAGAATTACTGTATGACCATTGGAAGGAGGAAGTCCTGTCACAAAGTCTAAGGCAGTACTAGCCCAGGGACGGCTCGGAATGGGTAAGGGTTGTAACAAACCAGCAGGAGCAGAGGAGGATGTCTTATTGGCGGCACACTGGCCACAGGCTTTATCATACTCCCGGACGTCCTTGTTAAGAGATGGCCAACAGAAGGTCTGTTTGACGTGGAAGATAATGCGGCCGACCCCGGAATGACAAGTCAGTTTTGTAGTGTGTACCCAATGTATAACCTTGCCCCTCACAGCAGTAGGAACATACAAGTGACATCCCCCCACCCCCGCCCCAGGGTCTGGTTCCTGTCCCTGTGCTTATCTTACCTCAGTGTCAATCTGCCAGGCAAGGGCTCCTAAAACACATGAGGGAGGGAGGATGTGGTCATCAGTAGAAGGGCGATCAGAGGAGAACTGCCTAGAAAGGGCATCTGGTTTGGTATTCTTAGAGCTGGGCCTGTATGTGAGCACAAAGTCAAAACAGGTGAAAAACAGGGATCAGTGTGCCTGGCGAGGATTGAGCTGCTTGGCAGATTGTAAGTAACCCAGGTTCTTATGACACATTCAGACCAAAAACAGGTGGGCGGCCTACAAACAAATGCCTAGAGAAATATGACGAGTTCATTTGCAAAAACCGATAAACGCCACTTACAAGAAAATTTCCCTCTGTACAACAAACAGCTGTTCACATTACCTACTTATAGAAGTTCATATTGTTTTATTTCTAAAAATCCGCTATATCCGCTGTTTATATAGACTACGAAGTTCATGGTGTTTTTTTTTCAAAAGCCAATAAAGGCGGGACCCTGTCTTTACAAAGCAGATAGCGCCACACACAGCAAATCAGCGTTGGTATTTGGGGTGACGTGTCTCAATGGTGCAGCGAGGATCAGCCAATCACGTGTTAGAATACTAAGACCAGCCAATCATGGTCGTATCTGCTGTGGCAGCATTCTGCAGAGACCCCTACTTGGGTCTGCTCTCTTTGTGTGATTTCCCTGCCAGCTTTTTTTTTTTCACAATTTTGTTGCATTTTATATCAAATATGGATAATTTTGATGAAGCAGATGAATCAATGATGTATTCACCAGACAAACTAGCATGGTTTTCGGGACATGTCTGTTTTTGCAAAAGTATGCGTTGTGGACTTATCTGTTTTTGCGGTTATAAATTGCCAAAAAATAACAATGAGTTGAAGTTCAATTTTTGGCTTTATTATGTCTCAGATACTCATATTTCAAGTGACCATGTCTTAGAAGCTGAACTGGAAATACTAACCAACAGATGAAAAAGTGTTTTTTTTCTCATTTTGAACACAACTGGACCGGTTTTTGCAAAGGAACTCTTCATATGCACAAGGGTGTCACCTGCCATCAGTGCCCGAGCACTGGGAAAAGACAGCCCCTACCCCATCATCAGAGGCATCAACTTCAACAATGAATTGGTGAGAGGGATCAGCTTGGGCCAAAATAGGAGCCTGGGAGAAGAGACTCTTGAGGTGAATGAAAGCTGCCTCTGCCTCATTGGACCAGGAAAAAGGAGTCTTAATGGAGGTGAGCTGGGTGAGGGGGGACAACACATTGCAGTACCCCTTGATGAATCTACGATAAAAGTTTGAGAACCCCAAGAACCTCTGGAGCTGCTTCCTGTTAGTGGGAGTAGGCCAATCAACCACTGCTTTGATTTTGCCAGGGTCTGGCTTAATTTGCCCCTTGCAAATAATGAAACCCAGGAAGGAAGTAGATGGGGTGGAAAACTCACATTTCTCAGCCTTGACAAAAAGCCAGTTCTCCAACGGCCTCGGCAGCACCATCCTCACATGCACCCCTGTGTTCGTCAAGGGACCGGGAGAAGATCAAAATATCTAAATAGACAAAGACATTAATAAAGTCACAGAGGATATCATTCATCAAATGCTGTAAGATTGCTGGAGCATTAGTGAGTCCAAAGGGCATCACCCAGTTGTTATGCACCCCTCCATGGGGAATTAGTCAGTGGTGCAGTTTATGACACCGTCAAGGTACACCTCTACTACTAGCCCTGTGCTAGTAGAGGAATTCCTCTTTGGTTCAGTGGTACGAGTGAGAGGATTTAGATCACGGTGTCATGGGTTTGAATCCCAGCCTGGGATGTAGGTGTAGGCCTGCTGTGAGCGAAAGAGACCATGTAAATGTTAGTCTCCCTTGCCAGTGGGTAAGGGTGACAGTGGGTATGTCCACCTTGACTAAGGGTTGAAATGGACTTCGTGATTTGTGATTCGTGATCCCATGCTGAAGTAGGCAATTCTGGCCTTGGCCCAGAAAATGGGTCATAACGCTGATATTCAAAGTGCTCGATGGGGGTTCGGAATCCCGTCTTCCATTCATCTCCCTTGCAGATGCGAATGAGGTGGTATGCATTGCAGAGATTGAGTTTAGTGAAGGTTGAGGTCCCCTGGAGCAGATCAAATGCAGAGTTTATGAGTGGTAGTGGATATTTATCCTTGATAGTAATGTTATTTAGTTCACGGTAATCTATGCATGGATGTAGTGATCCGTCTTTTTTCCCAAAGAAAAAAAGAAGCCTGCCCCCAAGGGAGAAGAGGAAGGTCTAATGATGCCAAAAGCAAGTGATTCTTTGACATACCTCTCCATAGCTTCGCTCTCTGGCATTGATAGGTTGTATAGGCGGGTGGATGGTAGTAGCACTCCCAAGCGAAGGTTGATGGCACAGTCGTATGGCCTGTGAGGAGGTAGAGACAACACTCTGGCCTTACTAAATACTACTGAGAGATCACGCAACTCCCTGGGTACACCACTTAGGACGACCAGTTCAGTAGGAGGGGACAATAGCAATAAGAAAGGTGAGCGCATGGCGGACTGTAGGCAGGATGACAGACAGAAGGTGCTCCAAGAGGTACTGTAACTCGGTTCTGGGACCAGTCAATGGTAGGATTATGTAGTTTCAGGCATGAGTAGCCCAAGACTATTTCAGATAATGGTGAGGGGAGGATGAGAAATTGAATCTGTTCCCGGTGGTTGCCAGAAACCAGGAGGGAGATGGGTGCAGTTTGGAACTGAATGGTGGTAAGTGGGCTGCCTGTGAGTGAAACTATACTTAAGGCTGAGGGCAGTTCATGTGTGGGAATATGTAACTTGGAAACTAAATCCTGACAAATAACATTTTGCTCATGTCCTGTATCAAATAGGGCCTGTGTAGAAAATTCAATGGAAGAAAAGTGGATCTGAACAGGAAGGGTGGGCTTGTTGGAGGGATTTAACCTCATAACTGCCCATCAGCCACCCTACTGAAACTGATGAGCGCCCTGTTTTGGGCACCCGGGGCAATTAGACAGGACGTGCCCAGCGGCCGCACAATAAAGGCACAACCCCGCCTCGTGGTGGTGCTGTCACTCAGCCACGGTGAGGCACGAGCGGCCCAGCACTATGGGCTCAGAAGAGTCAAGAGGAGGCGGAGCCGGAAGAGTGGATCGGCGAGGTAAGGGAAGCGAGGGGCACATCGGCGACTGCTGAGAAGCGCGGATGGGCTCACACAATCATTGTGTAGAGTGTTGGTTTCACTGAGGCAGGCTAGCTCGTCCCAAAGGGTGGCATTGAGGATCCACGTAAAAATACATGGAAGCGCAATGTCGTTCCAGCCAGACTCTGCAGTCATAACGCAGAAATGCAGAGTAGTTGGCTACCAACTGGGTGCCCTGGCAGAGGTTTAGAAGCCTGTTGGTTGCAATGCCTTCAGAATCAGTGTGATCGAAGACACACTTGAATTCACTGAGGAAATGAGGGTAAGTGTAAGAATCGTAGTCTGGTCCATCTATTATGGCAAGAGCACGACCCTCTAATAAACTGCCAACAAAACTGATCCTGCTTTGATCGGTGGGAAAGTCCTCTCGGACATGCTGGAACACTAAACAACATTGTAACAAACATCTTGCAACCTCCCAACTGCCCGCTTTAATGGGCGGGGATAAAAACAGTAAGATGGCGCGGAACAGGGACAGCAGACAGAGTAGCAGAAGCGGTTGAGCTGCTGGAAATGGGTGCTGAAGTGAGGCCGCTAATGTGATCAGTAAGGCGATGAATCTGAGTAAAGAAAGCATTCAGTTGATATAGTAAATTATCAACTTTCATTTCTAACATTTATAACCGAGCTAACTCTGGAATGGCTGCTGCGCCAGCTGGGTCCTAAGGTGGGATTGTTCTATCAGCATTGCCAGTGACAACTGCCAAGATGGCTGGAGACGTTGCAAATAAACTCACAATAAAGCCAAACTGAGTGACATGTTTTCCAATTTAATGGACCCAAATGCTAGCACAGAAACCAAACAAGAGACAGAAGCTGGGTTGAATATTTATTGTGACAAACAACGCCGGAACTGAGGGAGTGTGCAGGCAGCAGCGTGAAGGGAAAGTGGAAAGGATGAGTAATCAGAATTAACTGATCATTGAAACAGAATAATGGAGCATATTCTTACTGTTGCAGGTGCAAGAGAGAGCAGGGAGTTAACCAGTCATCAGCAGCAGTTCCCAGACAGGTTTGGAAATGGAGGCAGGTGGACCAGGAGAGGAGTGATGAAGGGGCCAGCCAATGGAGAGATTAATGGGATGTGAGGGGTGAAATGACTAACTTGGAGTGTCCTTGCTGGGGTTTGTCCTCCAGGGTCTGCCAGTCTCGGAAAAAGTCCAAAGTCCACCAGGGAGAAATCCAAGGAGGCCTGTGCACAGGTGAGGAGAAGAAAAGGTGAGTTTTAATACTTGTGGTCCTTATGTGATCTCCCAATGAAGGGTACCAGAGTAGAGAGGCACAAGGGATGAAGAGCTCATTGTCAAAGTTCTCAGGGGTAGGCATTGCAGAAACAGCACACAGTGAGGTCAAACTATACTACTGCAGAGATCCTCCAGAGCTTTATAGCCAGCAGCAATTAAAAGCAGGTGGTGTCATCAGTACAGCTGTTTCTGAGTGGAGAGAGAGAGCGACTGTAAAGTGATGAGAAGGTGCAGTTACCTCAGACCATAACGTTGAGTGTGCTGGTCTGAGTATTTAAGCAGAAAATATGACATTCAGATATTGTTATAACCACATACTGCATTTGTTAATGTTCAATATCAATGTTAACAGCATTTTTTTTTAAATTTGGGCCAGCACTGTAACCTACAGCTAGGCTGTAAACAACATATGTCTCTAGTCACGCTAAAGGCTTTTACATACGCCACAAGAACAAAGAAATTTTTTCTCTCTCCCAGTGCTGCAAGAACAAAGTGATGTCATTTTTTTTCTTGCAGCAGTGGTTTGGGAGTTCTTGCAGCTCGTTCTTGACACATCATCTGGACAGAACTTTTTTCTTGCATTGTGTCCGGCAACTATCGTATGATTGATCAGAAATTTGAATTTCCCAGGAGTTCTGCGCTTTAGTTTCTTGTGAAGTATGAAATATCCTAACCAGAAAGAGCTTTGTTCTTGTTTTTGTCACCCCAAGAAAAAGAACAAATTTCTCTGTTCTTGGCGGAGTATATATGGGTCTTAATACCTACATTTACATTACATTATCAAACATACATTTTTCTTCCTCTTTTCTCGGATCCTCTGTTCTCTTCATCTTCCCCTTTTCAAGCCCTGATAGGTGTCAGGGTTTCTAGGTTTAGACTCAAAAGCAACTTGGACAGAGACAAGAAGGTTCAATGACAATGATTTTATTACAATAATTGTGCAGGAAGTGTAGTTGGGAATACTGTGCGGCGAGGATCTGGCAACCCTGTGGGGAAGGAGCAGAAACAGGGGTTAATTATACTGAACTGTTAATTAAGTGCAACTAAAGTTGAATTGTGCTTACAGGCTCTTCTGAGGTGATGATGAGGACTGAGTGGAGCTGGTTGTCAGCAGTGAAAGTGATGGTGGAACTGCTGGGGAGAGTTTTACAGGATTACAGGAGTGGGGAAAGGGAAAATGGTGCACAGTCCAGGTAATCCAATTCCAGTGAAGAATTCAAATCCAAATCCAATCCAAGGGCAAGCAGTAGTCAGAGCAGTGCAGGCAAGAATGGGGTGAACAAGGTCCAGAACGTCAGGTAGCCACAGGGTCTAAAGCAAGCAAAGGTCAAAACACAGCAGGCAAGACAAGAGTTCAATGAGGTTAGCAAGATAAGATAAGATAAGATAAGATAAGATAATGGTATAAACAGCATTACGGTTTGTGTTAGATTATTTTTCAGCATAATCATTCTGAGTCAAAAATCAGGCAGAATATTTAAAGTAAGTGGATTTATTTTCCTCATGGCCAATGAGGGAGAAATACAGAGGCAGCCTGCAAATCTGTCCATCCATATCTCTGAATTCAGACATCCACTGTCCAAAGTCTTATAGTTTTCAGGTTGGTGGGGGGAGCGGAATAGTACATCCTTGACCGTCTAGCAAGACGGCGTGCACAGTCCTTATCTTCTTTTACTCACAGGAAACGGTGATAAAAACACTCTCAGTCACACAGAACTGAACATGACGAATTGAAAACAGCTGTGTCTTAACGAATATCTG
This sequence comes from Pholidichthys leucotaenia, assembly GCA_020510985.1. Taxonomy (NCBI): domain Eukaryota; kingdom Metazoa; phylum Chordata; class Actinopteri; order Cichliformes; family Pholidichthyidae; genus Pholidichthys; species Pholidichthys leucotaenia. The sequence continues at coordinate 213,453,872 of CM035849.1, read as the reverse complement.
AACACCACACTCACTCATAGACTGGACATCCATTAACAGAAGGTATTATTACAGCTATGTGATTAATAATTGCTAACTCATGCACTCTTATACACAGAATGAAGCTGCCCAAAGGCCATACATAAAATGCACACATGAGAATATAAAAGACATGGAATAATATAAGGATAATAAAAGAATAATATGGAATTTTTCTATCATATTCCCCCCTTGATGTTTAATAAAGCATCACAATTAAAAGAAAAATAGTCATACAAAATGATAGTAAAGGAAATTGCATAATAATAAGATAAGATAAGATAAGATAAAATAAGCCTTTATTAGTCCCACAATGGGGAAATTCCAGGATTGCAACAGCACAGGGACAGCAACACTCAGAGCAACAATCAAGAAGACAAGAAAAACAAGAGCAGCGAATGTACATATGGACACATACATATATAAATATATATACACACATTGCGGAGCATTGTAGCTAGATGAAATAAACAGCATAACTGTCTACTTAGTTATCCTACATAGTATGAATATGTACCCATACATATTGTCACCCTCAGTAGCGACTGATATTGTCCTAGTTGTATACTGGAGGGGACCATCTGTGTAAGTCTATTGCGTCTTTTGCATTCAATACTGTTAGGTCATCACGTTTTTTTTGCTATCTCTGTGAGCAGCCCAGCTTAGGTTATACAGTCTGACAGCCATAGGTAGGAAGGACCTGCGAAACCTCTCGGTTGTGCACCTAGGATGATGTAGTCTGCTGCTAAATGAGCTCCTCAGTGCGTTCAGTATGTCCTGCATAGGGTGGGATTTGGACTCCAGTAGAGATGACAGTTTAGCCACCATCCTTTTCTCTCCTATCTCCTCCACTGGGTCAAGGCGTTGCCCCAGGACAGAGCTAGCTTTCTTGATCAGTTTGTTCAGTCTCTTCCTATCGGCTGCTGTAATGCCACTGCCCCAGCAGACCACTCCAAAAGTGATGGCTGATGTCACCACCGTGTCATAGAATGTCTTCAGCAGCACCCCTTGTACACCAAAAGACCTGAGTCTCCTCAGTAGCAACAGCCTGTGCTGTCCCTTCTTGTAGAGTGCATCGGTATTGTGTGACCAGTCTAGTTTATTCTTCAGATGAACACCCAGGTACTTGTAGGATGTCACCATCTCACTGTCTGTTCCCTGTATGTTTACTGTTGCTGTGAGGGGTTAGCCAAAACCATTCCCTGGGGGGCCCCCGTGCTACCGATGATCGTGTCGGACACACAGTCCCGGGTTCTCACAAACTGTGGCCAGTTAGTGAGGTAGTCCAGGATCCATGATGACAGGTGCTGGTCCACCCTTGCACACAGCAGCTTGTCCTTCAGGATCATCAGTTGGATGGTGTTGAAAGCGATGGAGAAGTCAAAGAACATGATCCTCACCGCATTCCTGGGCTTCTCCAGGTGGGACAGAGAATGGTGAAGGAGGAAGATCACTGCATCCTCCATCCCAATGCCATGCTGGTAGGCGAACTGGAGTGGATCCATCGCTGGTCCCACCAGGGGGCGGAGGTGAGCAAGGAGCAGTCTCTCCAGGGTCTTCATCATGTGGGACGTCAGGGCCACTGGTCTGTAGCTGTTCAGGTCTTTGGGGTAGGAAGTCTTTGGTACAGGTACCACACAAGATGTTTTCCACAATTGTGGTACCCTCCCCAGCTTCAGGCTCAGGCTGAAGATGTGCTCCACAATCCCACACAGCTGGTCTGCACAGGACTTGAGGAGCTTTGCGCTGATGCCGTCCGGTCCCGAGGAACTTCCTCGCCTTGATCTTCCTCAGCTCCGTCCTCACCTGGGTCTTAGTGAGGGTCTTGTTGGGGGGCTGTGTGCTGGGAGTGGGGGGGGTGGTGGTGGAGTGGGGTGTGGGCAGCAGGACTCGATGTCTTTAGAGGCAGCAGTGGTTGTTGTGCAGTCGAGGGGGAGGGCGGTTGGTCAAACCTATTAAAAAATGATGATGAATAATGATAAAAGGATAGGTATATGTAAGAATGTATGTTTTATGTGTCTTTGCAGACTAGCAGCAATTTTATGAGGCAGTTTAAACTAAAACAAAGCTATGATAAAATGTGTAGCAATAAAAGTGAATATGTGTAATGATAAGTGTAAACGTGATCAAAATCAATTAAACTGTGTAAAATAAGAATGTAGTAATTAATGATATGAATAAGTGTAATGTGTTAGAAACAGCAATGTGAAAATGACATGGAAAAACTTAAACAGATTCAGACAGTATTTCAAACTTCACACACCTTTAGGCTAGTATTGCCCCTTTACCATCCTCATCATCTGCAGCAATTGCATCAAGACATATCACTAAATTTATATGAACCAGCCTCATCATCCTATTACGGACACAAAGACTGACGCAGGAAAAGACCAAAATTATCACTATAAAAATCACTAACAATTCATGATGAGACTTCTCCATAAAGAGAACAACTAATTTAATCAGTTCTATGCATCAGTGACATTATTCTTGGCTACGGCAGCCTGCAAGGCAATGAGGCTGTGTATGACCAAAGTAATAATATGACCATCTGCATTATTTTCAGGGATAAAAGTACAACAATAACCTCCTATAATAGGGCACACGCCCCTACGGGTGGCAGTTATTTGATCAAGGACCATTCTACTTTGTGTCATCATAAGCCTCATAGCTGTCATATCTTCCTTTCACCCGACCAAACAGATAAGGAAAAAATTTTAAAATGATTGCAGCCTATAGTTACGTGTTCCAATCCATGAGGTGTTCCTGCCCAATCTCACCCAAGGAAACAGTGAATGAAGGACCCTCACTCCCATGCTTTCCATCTGAAATTGCTCTGGTACATCCTTGCCCCAAATGGCAACATGTGGCAAAAGGGTAGCATCCTGTGGTAAGAACGCATCTCTCTTCACCCTGCCCACCTGGCCTGCCGACGTAATGAGGGGATGAGGGTACGATCAGTCGCCAAAACAGGGCACACAACCCTGCCCAATTCCTGGCCAGGTGTGGGTACGCCCAATGGCCACACAGCCACCATCCCAACAATGTAGATCTTCAGGATAACACTGGCTCGCTTCATTGGGCAAGCAGGTGGCGGTACAGGAGAGAGACGCACTGTAAGCCGTTGCACACTTACAGAGTGGTAACCTGCCCAGGAGAAGTTCCCTGATATAATTAACCTTGCCTTCACAGAGTAAGGAGTGTCATCACATTTCCGATCAGTGGAGTGGCAAGTGTTGTGACAGGTGTGATTCAAAATAATGTTTGCTGTGTTATTTCTGTATATCTTAAGAAACAGCCTGTGATAGCTGTATTATTTTAGCAGTAGCAGGTAATCTGTCCAGCTGATAGTGACATTAAGGAACAAACATAACAATTCGAACAATTAGCTGATTTAGCTGTGTGATTAATATATCTCCACGGGACATTGTCAGCATAAACAAGATCATAATGATCTGGAGTTTTCAGCCAGTCATGGTTAGTGTGTAATAAAACCTGATCTACAGTGTATAGGCAGTGGAATAACTAAAAATAACCAAAACAAAAGTGTTACTATGAGGATGTTGAGGATGAAAAGGCAACAACACCAAACGCCTTCAGTTGCCAACCTTCTTTCCCTTGCATTTTTGCCCCTCCATGATAAACAAACTGTTGCTTTGCTATGTAAAGCCGTTACTGGACGCCAGGGGGCATCATCAGCCAACACTTGCATAGAGAAACAGTTAAACAGTCACTTGCTCCTTTTTTGTTTTTTAGTGAGTTCGTAGTGTGTATCAAACAGTCTCTTGCTGAGGGTTCCAAGTGGGGTAAAACATTAATGGCACCAAGAGTCACATCCTTTGCCTTTCACAGCTGTTGGTGTCGCCAGGATAACCTCTGTGTTTTCCTTGCCAGGGAGTATTGGTCCAGTTTTTGGCCAATGGTTTGGCCAAAGATGGGTGCACCTCCCACAGTTCCTTTGTCACATGGTCCCTCCTGGAAGGTGGCATGGATAATATCTCTGTCAGTTGACATCCTTTGCATGTAATCAACCAGAAACCCTTCTTCAAAGGGGGAGCAAGATGGCGCGCACAGTCCTTATCTTCTTTTACTCACAGGAAACAGGGAGATAAATACACTCTCATTCACACAGAACTGAACATGATGAATTGAAAACAGCTGTGTCTTAACGAATATCTGAACACCACACTCTACTCATAGACTGGACATCCTTAACAGAAGGTATTATTACAGCTCTGTGATTTATAATTGCTAACTCATGCACTCTTAAACACAGAATGAAGCTGCCCAAAGGCCATATATAAAATGCACATATGAGAATATATAGAAGACATGGAATAATATAAGAATAATATGGAATTTTTCCATCAGTTTGTTAAATTACCCTGCAGAATATGAATATGTACCCAGACAGTATATTTCGCATTTGAATCAACAGTGTTGTTGCCATCCTCAAAAATAATTGTGATTGTCCTAGTTGTGTATTGGAGGGGACAATCTCTATTGTGCAAAGCTGTTATGTTTAGTACATTTAATACGACCTCTACGGGTTGCCCCGGTTATGTTATGTTATGTTAGTATGGCAAGGCAAGGATATAACCAGGTTATGCATCTACATGACCAGGTAGAGCAATGAGAGAAGCTCCCTTATAAAGGGTGACCTAAATTGGCAGCAGGTGAGGCCAGGGCTGTGGATAGAGCACTAATCAGAGGGGAGAGAGAAAGGAATGCACAGAGCAGGCAGGAACCCTTACAATAGGTATATACACTACTCACAAAAAGTTAGGGATATGTGGCTTTTGGGTGAAATTTATGGAAAATGTAAAACGTTCACACTACAGTGATATACTGTAATATCATGAAAGCAGAGTATTTAAGTAGAAGCATGCAATGGTGATTTCCTCATCTCAAACAATTTATTGAAACAAAAGCCAACAACAGTGGTGGGTATACCACAACAAAAAATGTCAGTGTCTCAATAACTTGTCATGTGCCCTTGAGCATCAATTACAGCTTGACAACGACGTCTCATGCTGTTCACAAGTTGACTTATTGTCTGCTGAGGCATGGCATTCCACTCTTCTTGAAAGGCAACCCTCAGTTCATTGAGGTTGTGGGGTGCAGGGTTACAAGCCTCTTCATGGCGACTCAGCTGATCCCATAGGTTTTCTTTGGGATTCAGATCTGGAGAAAGTGCAGGCCACTACATTTGAGGTACCCCAGCCTCCAGCAGCCATTCCCTAATGATGTGACCTCAATGAGCTGGAGCATTGTCATCCATGAAGATGAAATTAGGCCTGTGTTGTTCATGCAGGGGCAAACTGACTGGATTAAGATAAGATAAGATAAGATAAGCCTTTATTAGTCCCACAACGGGGAAATTCCAGGATTGCAACAGCACAGGGATAGCAACACTCAGAGCAACAATCAGAAGGCAAGAAAAAACAAAAAACAAAAAAAAAACAAGCAAGCAAGAGCAGCTAATACACATATGTACATATTACTATAAAATATATACACACACACACACACACACACACAGACACACAGTGCAGAGCATTGTAGCTGGATGGAATAAATATATGAATATATGAACACAGTGCAGAGCATTGTAGCTAGATGGAATAAATATGTAAATATATAAACACCCACAGTACGGAGCATTGCAGCTAGGTGGAATAAATATGCAAGTATATAAACACACACAGTGCGGAGCAATGTAGCTAGATGGAACAATATGTAGATATATAAAAACACAGTGCGGAGCACTGTAGCCAGATGGAATAAATATATAGATATATAAATATAAACACACCCAGTGCTGAGCACTGTAGCTAGATGGAACAAATATGTAAATATATAAACACACACAGTGCAGAGCATTGTTGCTAGATGGGATGAAACAGCATAACCGTCTACTTAGTTATCCTACATGGTATGATTATGTGCCCATACATATTCTCACCCTCCATAGCGACCGATATGTTCCTAGTTGTATGCCGGAGAGGACCATTGTGTAAGTCTATTGCATCTTTTGCATCCAAAAAACTATTAGTTTGTTACGTCTTTTGCTATCTCTGCGAGCAGCCCTGCTTAGGTTGTACAGTCTGAAAGCCGTTGGTAGGAAGGACCTACGAAACCTCTCGGTTTGTGCACCTGGGATGATGTAGTCTGCTGCTAAATGAGCTCCTCAGTGCATCCAGTATGTCACTGCATAGGGTGGAACTCGGACTCCAGCAGAGATGACAGTTTTAGCCACCGTCCTTCTCTCTCCTATCTCCTCCATCGGATCAAGGCGCTGCCCAGGACAGAGCTAGCTTTCTTAATCAGTTTGTTCAGTCTCTTCCTATCGGTGCAGTAATGCCACTGCCCCAGCAGACCACTCCAAAAGTGATGGCTGATGCCACCACCGTGTCATAGAATGACTTCAGCAGCGCCCCTTGTACACCAAAAGACCTGAGTCTCCTCAGCAGGAACAGCCTTGCGCTGTACCCTTCTTGTAGAGTTGCGTTCAGTATTGTTGTGAACGAGTCTAGTTATTGTTCAGATTGAACACCCAGGTACTTATAAGGGATGTCACCATCTCGATGTCTGTTCCCCTGTATATTTACTGTGCTGTGAGGGGTTGCCCATGCCTGCCGGCAGGTTCCACCACCAAGCTCCTTAGTTTTCCTCGCGTTGATCTGGAGGCAGTTCCGATGGCACCAGTCCACGAAGTCCTGGATAAGCCCTCTGTACCCAGCTTCATCTCCGTTGGAGATGAGACCAACGATCGCAGAGTCCTCAGAGAACTTCTGTAGATGGCAGTGTGTTGTGTTGTAGTGAGAAGTCCGCAGTATAAAGAGTGAACAGGAAGGGAGCAGCACCGTTCCCTGGGGGGCCCCCGTGCTACTGATGATCGTGTCGGAAACACAGTCCCGGGTTTCACAAACTAAGGCCGGTTCGTGAGGTAGTCCAGGATCCATGATGACAGGTGCTGGTCCACCCTGCGCGCAGGCAGCTTGTCCTTCAGGATCATCGGTTGGATGGTGTTGAAAGCACTGGAGAAGTCAAAGAACATGATCCTCACCATATTCCCGGGCTTCTCCAGGTGGGACAGAGAACGGTGAAGGAAGGAAGATCACCGCATCCTCCACCCCAATGCCATGCTGGTAGGCGAACTGGAGTGGATCCATCGCTGGTTCCACCAGGTGGCGGAGATGAGCAAGGGAGCAGTCTCTCCAGGGTCTTCATCAAGTGGGACGTCAAGGGCCACCGGTCTGTAGCTGTTCAGGTCTTTGGGGTGGGAAGTTTTTGGTACAGGTACCACACAAGATGTTTTTCACAGCTGTGGTACCCTCCCAGTTTCAGGCTCATGTTGAAGATATACGTCACAATCCCACACAGCTGGTCTGCACAGGACTTGAGGAGCTTTGCGCTGATGCCGTCCGGGTCCCGACGCCTTCCTCGCCTTGATCTTCCTCAGCTGCCGCTCTCCTGGGTCCTGGTCAGGGTCAGGATGGGGGGGCTGTGTGTTGTGAGTGGGGGGGGGTTGTCGGTGGAGTGGGGGAGTGGGCAGCACGACTTGATTTCTTAGAGGCAGCAGTGGTTGTTGTGCAGACAGGGGGGAGGACGGTTGGTCAAATCTATTGAAAAACAGATTCAGGTTGTTCGCTCCACTCCCTGCCCCCCGTGGCCTGGGGGGAGGTATTCTGGAGCCCCGAGATGGTTTTGAGGTTTCTCCAGACCCCGCTGATGTCGCTCTGTTGCCGCTTGTCCTCCATCTTCTTCCTGAAGCTGTCCTTGCCTTCTCTGATCTTTCTCCTCAGCTCCCTCTGTACGGACTTCAGCATCTCCCTGTTCCCGACCTGAAGATCCTCTTCTTCTCTCTCAGAAGTGTTTTTATCTCAGGGTTGATCCAGGGTTTGTTGTTTGAGTGACGCCGTATGGTCTTGGTGGGAACGGATTTGTCCACACAGAAGCTGAGGTAGCCGTGAAGGTGTGAATGAGGCCATCGATGTCCTCACCATGTGGATCGCAGAGCTGCTTCCAGGCGGTGGCTTCAAAACAGTCCTTTAGATGTGTCCATTGTCTCCCTCAGACCATAACTCCACAGTGTGCATGGCCGGAGGTTGTCTGTTGCACTAGGGGTTTTGTACACCGGCGGAGATGAATCAATGTTGTGATCCGATCTCCCGAGTGGGGGGAGTGGTGATGAGGTGTACGCCTCCTTAGGTGTTGCGTAGAATAAATCCAGTGTTTTATTGTCTCTAGTGTGGCATGTGACATACTGGGTGAACGTGGGTAGAATGGGAGACAGTGAAACGTGGTTGAAATCGCCTGAGATGAGGAGAAGAGCATCTGGGTGTTCTGTCTGCAGCCTGCTGGTTACTGAATGGATGACGTCACGCGCTGTCCCAGCGTTCGCCGTCGGATTTGCATAAACAACAATGCAGATCACGTGTGAGTGTTCTCTCGGGAGATATGTAGGCCTCATGCTAACAGCTAGCAACTCAATGTCTTTGCTGCAGTGTCGTTGTTTAACAGTGATATGTCCCGGTCTGCACCAGTTGTTGTTAACATACATTATCACTCCACCGCCCCTAGCTTTGCCACTGTCCGGTGTTCGGTCAGCTCGTATCATGTGAAAACCCTCCAGCTCAATGTTAGCATCTGCTGCTAGTTCAGTTAGCCACGTCTCAGTAAACAAAAGGAGAGAGCACTGCCGGTAAGTGCTATCATAAACGGGAGATAGCCGCTAGCTCATCTAACTTTCCCAGTATCGACCGTACATTTCCCATGACAACAGATGGAAGGGAGGGTCTGTACCTTATATTTTTTGTCCTCCGCCTTACTCCAGCCTCGGCAGCGCGCGCACTTTCGCCTCAGTTCTCTCGGTATTGTCGAGTTTTTCCAATGGGGACCGGGTGGCGGTTAAATGCTAGCAGCTCTTCCCTGTTGTACTCGTTTCCTGCTATAAACAGTGGCTCCGTCCACCGGCTCAGGAGACATTTGGGGACGATCTGTGTGTCCGTGATATAAGTGTGGGTGAAAAAAAAGACAGATCAAAAGAGAGAGGAAGGGAAAAAAAACTCGGAATCGAGGCCGCTGTTGCAAAAGGCAGCCTACTCCGTGTGCGCCGAGAGAGATAATTAATGATGTTATTCAGGTAGTATTGACTTGTCACTGTACCATTCACAAGGTGTAGGGCAGTTCTGTATTGACTAGGCACACCTGTCCAGACTGTAACACCACCACCACCAAAGGCTCATCTGGTGACAACAGCGGCTGATGCATAGCACTCTTCTTGACATCGCCAACATCAGTGGCGACCACGATTTCTGCTCAGTGTGAATCGACTTTTATCAGAGAACAGCACTGAGGCAAACTGGTCCCTTGTCCAGCATTAATGCTCCCTGGCCCATGCAAGACGATGATGCCTGTGCTTGGTGGTCTGGTCAGGTGCCCTTGCAGGTCATCTAGCACACAGACTACGCTGATGTAAATGGTTTTAAATGGTCTGACATGACACTTAGGCACCTCTCACCTCCCTTGAATGTCCCTGGGGTTGAGTGGCATTCATCATCTGGTTCCACAGGGCACTGTTCACAAGGAAGCGGCCACCAGAGTGGGATGTAGCTAAATGATGACTACTTCTATGCCATTTCTGTGACTCCTCCAGTCTCTCTGTATCTCTGTTGCAACCTGCTGATGACACTCTGTGACATTCTAAACTCAGTGGCCACTTTCCTCTGACAACATCCTGTTTGAAGCCTCACAATGGTGAGGTACAGTTGATCAGTTGTAAGGTGTCACCTTGGTCTCGTGATGTCAAAATGTAAACAGCACGATGAAAAGGACTATTTAAAAATCAATTCTAATTGAACCAGAAAATGCATTGGTCAATTCATGGCTCAAACGTCCGTTGTGAATTTTGCTGTTAAGCACCTTGTTAGAGAACAGCAAGTTATGCAAAAAGTACTGAAACACTGAATAGTTGGACATGTGCATTCAAAAGGTTAGAGAAGGTCAAATTACGTTCAACTGTAAAGGTTATAGTGCATTTTAGGTGCATCCTGAATTTCACCCCAAAGTTGAATATCCCTAAGTTTTTGTGAGTAATGTTTGTTTTGGGGACATAATGTAGCCTGTGCTCCTCCTCACATCAGTTCTACACAGGGGTGTGCTGCAAGAAATAGTGAATGCCATGGCTGTCACCAGCTGAGAGAAAAAAAATCATGACTCCAACACTAGCATTGAATATGTAACATTACATATAATATTGTGCTTTTATAAAAAATCTTTGTCTTGATTCAGGCAATTTTATCATCACACACTTATGAAATTAAAATTTAAAAAAAGTTTAAAATCAAGATAATTAAATGCTCTAGGGGTCCCTGGCGACTGTGGTCCCCTAACCAATCGCTTAGTTTGCTTATGCCTTGGGCCAGCCATGTGAGTATGTGTGACATGCACTGACTCTATGACTCTCTTCTTGGAAGAGAGACACCTTTTTTTTCCTCTCTCTGCAGATTCTCCCACACCCTTGAGTGGATCCTGAACCACACACCTGAAGCTCAGTACCTGCTCTTCATCATCCTGTTATAGAGCACCCTACAGCGGGGAAAATAAGTATTGAATACATCAACATTTTTTCTCATTAAACATCATATTTCTGATGGAGCCATTAATCTGAGATTTTTACCAGATATCAGTAATAACCCAAGTAATCCATACATCCAAAGAAATTCAATTCAATTCAACTTTATTTATATAGCGCCATTTCACAACAACAGTCATCTCATAGCACTATCAACTGTAGGGAGGACCCCCACAGTTGCAGAAAGACCCCAGGAATCAGGCGATCCCCTGTGAGCAAGCACTTGGCGACGGTGGAGAGGAAAAACTCCCTTTTAACAGGATGAAACCTCCAGCAGAACCAGGCTCAGGGAGGGGCAGTCATCTGCTGCGACTGGCTGGGGGGTGAGGGGACAGAGAAGAAGAAAAGAACAGACATGTAGAGAGCAAACAGCACGATGGGGACTCAATCTATGGGAGAGAAACAAACAAATGTTAATGACCAGCAAAAAAAAAAATATTTCATAGAGAGTGAGGAAAGGAGTGAGGCCCAGTGCATTACTGAGGTCCCCCGGCTGACTAAACCTATAGCAGCATAACTAAGGGAGGGTTCAGAAACACATGATCCCTCCCTAATTGTAGGCTATATCAAAAAGGTAGGTTTTAGCCCTATTCTTAAAAACAGAGATCGAGTCTGACTCCCGAATCCAGATTGGCAGCTGATTCCACAGGAGAGGAGCTTGATAACTGAAGGCTCTGCCTCCCATTGTACTTTTGGAGATTCTAGGTATTACAAGTAAACCTGCATTTTGGGAGCGTAGTGCTCTGTTAGGATGATACGGTAGTATCAGATTCTTTAAATAAAAAGGGAGCCTGATTGTTTAGAGGCTTTGTAAGTAAGAAGAAGGATTTTAACTTAATTCTAAACTCTATGGGAAGCCAATGAAGGGAGGCCAGAACCGGAGAGATATGATCTCTCTTTCTAGTACCTGTTAAAACTCTTGCTGCAGCATTTTGGATCAGCTGAAGACTTTTTAAAGATGTTTTAGGACAGCCTGATAATAAAGAATTACAATAATCTAATCTCGAGCTAACAAAAGCGTGGATCAGCTTCTCAGCATCACTCTGAGACAAGATGCTCCTAATCTTGGCAATATTACGCAAATGATAGAAGGCAGTCTTAGAAACAAATTTTAATATGTGAATTGAAGGACAAATCCTGATCAAAAATAACTCCAAGGTTCCCTCACAGAGCTATTAAGAGGAAAGAGTAAACTGCATCCAAACTGAAAGTTTGATTTGGAAAGGAATTTCTAAGGTTTTTGGACCAACAAGAATGACTTCAGTCTTATCTGAATTTAATAGCAGGAAATTACAAGTCATCCAAACTTTGATTTCCTTTAAGACAGGCTTCTAACTTGGCTAATTGATTAGTATCATCTGGCTTCATTGACAGGTATAATTGTGTGTCATCTGCATAACAGTGAAAAATGTATACAGTGCTTTCTAATAATGTTGCCTAACGGAAGCATATATAAACTAAAAAGAGTAGGGCCAAGCACAGATCCCTGTGGAACTCCATGACTAAGCTTTGAGCTGAGAGAAAACTCATCATTTACATGACCAAACTGGAACCTATCAGATAAATAAGATCTAAACCACTGCAACGAAGTTCCATTAAGTCCAACATAGTGTTCTAATCTATCAAGTAGAATATTATGATCAATAGTATCAAAAGCTGCACTAAGATCTAAAAGGACAAGTACAGAAACTAGTCCATTATCAGATGCAATGAGGAGGTCGTTAGTGACCTTCGCTAAGGCTGTTTCAGTGCTATGATGGATTCTAAACCCAGATTGAAACTCCTCAAATAAACCATTTCCCTGCAGGTGGTCAAAATAATTGCGTAGCAACAACTCTAAGATTTTTGAAATGAAAGGGAGATTAGAGATTGGTCTATAGTTCAGACTAAAGCTCCTGGATCTAGCGTTGGCTTTTTGAGTAAGGGTTTAATTACAGCCGTTTTAAAAGCCTGCAGTACATGGCCTAAGTTAATGAAGAATTGATTATATGAAGAATAAAGCTACCAATAAGTGGGAAGACTTCTTAAATTAACCTGGTAGGAATAGGGTCTAAAAGACAAGTTGAAGGTTTGGATGAGGAAACTATTTTGTCTAACTCACAAAGGTCGATTGCGAAGTAAACTCATCAAGACAGACATCAATAGAAGGAGTTGTAGTAGTTACAGTATTTAAGTTAACTGTGGGAAGAATCTGATTGATTTTATCTCTGATGGATGAAATGTTATTATTGAAAAGTTCATAAAGTCCTGACTAGTAAGCTCTAAGGGGATGCCTTAGGATTGACAGAGTCCTGACTCTTTGTCAACCTGGCTACAGTACTGAAAAGAAACCTGGGATTATTCTTGTTCTCTTCTATTAATGCAGAGTAATAACTCGTTCTAGCTTTTTCTAAGAGATTTTTATAAATTAAAAGATGATTTCTCCAAGCTAAATAGATTTCATCTAAATTAGTAGAGCGCCATTTTCTTTCTAATTGACGAGTCTTCTGTTTTAAGCTACGAGTTTCTGTGTTGAACCAAGGAGTTAAAAATCTCTGATTAGACTTTTTCTTTTTAAGGGGGCCACCAAGTCTAGAGCCTGATGCAGAGAAGCTGAAACACTATCCACCATGTTATCAATTACAGAAGGAGCAAGCTGTCTATAGCTTATTTTCCGTTGTGGTGGACCAATGGCATAGAGGAAACAATCTGCATAAATTTGGAAACAGCATCATCTGAGACGGCATCTACTGTGATAATATTTTCTTTAGGAGCCTAATAGTCAGAATAGTAAAATCAAAGGTAACAGACCAATGGTCTGACAGTACAGGGTTATGAGGGAGACACTACAAGATTTTCTATTTCTATGCATATGTCAGAACAAGGTCCGATGTATGGTGGAGGTAATGAGTAGAATTCCTACTTCTGAGAAAACCCAATCGAGTCTAAATCAAGACATCTGTGTTCACAAAACAAGTTATATTTCATAAAGTGGAATGACACAGGGAGCAAACTATTGAAACACATTTGGTGAAATTCATTTAATATTTAGTAGAAAAGCCTTTGTTGGAAATAAACAGCTTCCAGACACCTCCTGTATGGAGAAACTAGGCTCAGGCATTTGCTCAGGAGTGACTATAGCCCATTCTTTCCACACAAACTGTCTGTCAACTGTTGAAGGTTCTGTAAGTGTCTTTTGTGAACTCTGCTCTTTCAGTTTGGTCTATAGGATTTTCAATTGGATTTCAGGGTCAAGTGACTGACTGGGCCATTCTAGTAGCTTTATTTCTCTTCTCTGGACCAGCTCAGAGTTTCCTTGGGCTGTGTGTTTTGGGATTCATTGTCTTGCTGAATGTCCACCCTCATTTCATCTTCAGCATCTTGGCAGATAGCAACAGGTTCTTATTAAGATGTCTCTGTACATTTGTCCATTCAGCTTCTTCGAATTATATGAAGTCCTGCCTGTACCATGTACTGAAAAAACCACTCACACCATGATGCTTCCCACCTCCAAACTTCACTGTTGGTATGATGTTTTGGGACTGATGTAGCAGTGCCATTTCTCCTCCAACATCTGACCAGATTATATTCTCCAGTATTTTTACTGGGCTTGCCCAAATGTTGTGCAGTAAACTTTAAACAAGCTTCAACATGCTTTTTCTTCAGCAATGGTGTCTAGCGAGGTGAGTGGGCTTCGAGCCCATGTTGGTTGAATGCATTACTTATTGTTTTCTTTGAAACAGCAGTACCTGCTAACTCCAGGTCTTTCTGGAGCTCTCCACGAGTGGTCTTTGGATAACTCTTCTAATAATTCTTTTGACTCCTCTGTCAGACATCTTGTGAGGAGCTCCTGGTCATGGTCGGTTTATGGTAAAATGATAAGATAAGATAAGATAAGATAAGCCTTTATTAGTCCCACAATGGGGAAATTCCAGGATTGCAACAGCACAGGGATAGCAACACTCAGAGCAACAATCAGAAGGCAAGAAAAAACAACATCTAGCAAACATATGTCCATATTACTATAAATGTATATATATAGACACACAGTGCAGAGCATTATGGCTGGTGAATGTGCAGCAGAAAGTCTAAGCTCTCTCTCCGCGGATGCAGCGGGCCAGCTGGAAGTCTTTGGGCATGAATGATGGACCCCCTTAGCGAAGAAGAGACCACCAGGTGGGTCTCGTTGGTCTCCTGCAGAGCATCATGACGGCGAAGAACTCAGAAAATGCAGGACGGTCCTTGAAGTCCTGAGCGATCTCCCTCACCTGCGCTCGGACGGGCAGCCTTACGGATGAGCAGCTCCGTGGATTTTCTGGTAGCGACGGATCTCTCTCAGAAGCCACGGACCTGTGACAGCGAGGCCTCTTCACTCTGCCGGTGGCCAGAGCGCCTCATCCGAGCAGCCCTGGTGGCTAGCTGTCACCTGGGGGGCTTCTTCCTCCAGTAGATTATTACGGGCGGTCTGCTTGGTTCTTGCCATCGCTCTTTATTATTTCTGTCCTTATATTTCTTTCCACGCCGCCTAAACTCCAGCCCGGCAACCCGCTTTTTTCTTGTTTCGCTACAGCTCCCGGTATGTCGAGTTTCCCATTAGCACCGGCGCGGCGGCCAAGTGCTAGCTAGCACTAGCTCCTCCCCGCTTGTAAACGTCTCCCGCTGCAAACCGTGGCTCCGTCCGCCGACCCGGGAGACCCCCGGGGCGATCCGTGCGTCCGTGATATTCCTTCCACTTCAAAAGGATGGATCCAACAGTGCTCACTGGAACATTCAGCAGTTTAGAAATGCACCTGTAGCCAAGGCCATCATTATGTTTTGCAACAATAAGGTTGTGAAGGTCTAGAGAGAGCTCTTTGCTTCTACCCTTCATGAGTTCTTTGTGGTGTGAAAATCTGATATTGACAGACTTTTTTAAAGGCTATTAGTCATGACTTAACCAGCTGGAATTAATTTGCACTGATGGGGATGGGATGGATTCCTAAATTCTGATGAATTTCAGCTGGTTTCTTGGCTTTCGATACCTTTTTGCATCTCCTTTTCTTGGTGTGTTCAATACTTATTCACTGTGTCATTCCCCTTTATTAAATATAACTTGCTTTGTTAACACAGTTGCCTTGATTTCTTTGTACGTAAGAAATACTTGGGTTGTTGCTGATATCTGGCGAAAATCTCAGGTCAGTGGCTCCATCAGAAATATGTTTAAAGGGTACCTATGGTCGTACATGAAATAAAGATATTATATTGAGCCCCTGTCTCACTTTCTAGTTCAAGTTTTTATTCTGAACAGAGCGCTGGCAATGCGATATGAATCCATTGCTGATGTGCTGGTTCAGCTATGGCAGCAAAACATGCGCTCAGCCATACTAGCGGCTACATGGCCTGCCAGGACGCTTCCTGTGACGTAGTATCGTTGATACCGCGATCTGGATCAATATTGGCTGAGCCTGGAGTGCCCGGCTGAGCAGTGGCTGTCGGGATATGGATATCGCTACATGGCGGAATGTAAAGCCTTTGGATGTCTCAATAATAAGCGAAAAAACAAAGATAAACACTTCTTTTGTGTACCCAAACCCAGCACACCTTGTCGGAAGATCGTCGCGGAAAAGTGGTTGCACAGTCTCGGAACAGGGCACACACTGAAGATGTTTCCTTTCGGACGAAATTCCATTGTGTGTGAGGACCACTTTGAAGCCTCGTGTTATGAGGAAGATTTACAGGCTAAGCTCCTAGGTTACAAAGGTCGACTTCGTCTGAAAAGTGATGCTGTTCCCTCGTTATTTGCTCACAGACCAGGCAAGCCTGCTAGTGGACGGCAAGACAGGCTGGAAAAGCGAAACAATCACAAGGTAAACTGTGATCTGAACGATAATAGATGAAAATACAATATTTTTAACACTTTTGCACCTGTCGATATAAGTCGGAGGCATATAAGGGTATATTGTGATGGCCTGTGTGTGTGTGCATCTGTCCGTCTGTGTGTCTGTATGTGTGTGTGTATTAATGGCATAATGTGGAATCAAATACAGGTGTATTATTGTATGTAGTACTGCCACTGTACTGGCAACGGATTGCATCACTGCGAGAAATCGACTGTACAGTGAAACCTGTCCGTCGCTGGTACACGCTGAGTATTGACTTTTCAGTATCAACGATGTGACGTCACATCCGCATGTGTCAGAGCGGCGCGCATAGTTTTCATTGACTGGCCATGCCGGCGGCCGTATTTGCATATATCTCTGGTGGTAGATGGCTGGCAACAATTATTTACCCAAATAACGAATACTTTGCCTAATGTTTTCAAGTTGAATGCGTTTTCACGACCACCACAGGTACCCTTTAATGAGAAAAATGTTGTTGTGTTCAATACTTATTTTCCCCGCTGTATATAAGATTCTTTTATCCAGTGTTCCTTGCCAATTGGCCACTGGGCTTTGTAGTGTTAGGACCTAGTTTGTGGTACTTTTCCAGTAGTGTTTACCTGACTAGTGCATAGGACTTAGTATCTCTGGGCCTTTGTAGTGCCTATGTACTTCAATGCTTGCCAGTCTAGTTCTATAGAAACAACTGTAGTGGTTCGCTGCCTTTTTTGTTCACCTCCATTTCTCCTGTTTTGTGGTCAGCCAGGTAGGCAAGTATTGTATTTTAAGTTGGACTAGGTTAGTAGTTTTATTCTCCAGTAAGAGTGGGGGTTTTGCTTATTATTTTGGCCTGAGAGAACCCTTAAGCTTTTTTGTGTTTTTTTTTTCTCTAAGTTGAGTTATCATAAGGGGTGGCTGTGGTGCAGGTATAACGTGGCTGACTACTGATCAGAGGGTCAGGGGTCAGGGGTTCGATTCCCGTTCTGTCTGCAGTCTGCATGTTGAAGAGTCCTTGAGCAAGACACTAAACCCCAGTTGCTCCTGGTGGGTCAGGCCAGTGCCTGTAAATGGCGGCTCCGCCACCATCAGTGTATGAACATGTGTGTGAATGGGTGGACAGCAGGATCTGTAAAGCGCTTTGGTCATCTAGAGATGAGGAAAAAGCACTATATAAAGCCTTTTTTCCACTAGTACCTGTTTGGCCCTGTTCAGTTCGGTTCGGCACGCTTTGTAGGCTTTTCCACTAGGAACTGTAATGGTTTCGGCCCCGATTTTTCAGACCTACTCCCGAGTGGTTCTTAGCGTTCTGTACTGACCTGAAAATGTGACATCAAAAGACTGCAGGCCACTGATTGGTCCAGGCGTAACATCATGAGAGTAATGTTTTAAGGCCAAATTACAGAATCTCGAGCCGCCATTTGCAAAGATTCATCCGTGAGTCAGCAAGCAAGCGTCAGTATAAACAACAACAATAGAATGGCTTCACAGAAATCAGACCCACAGAAAGCAACACTGCGGTCCAGCAGTTTTCTGTGCCTTTCAGCTGATGAGAGAATCCAGAGGCAACTAGACTGAGCCACCCGAAATGAATTTACAGCCACGGGAGCACCCAACTTGAGCAGTTGAAAGCCGTGATATTAGGATATAGAGGATGGTGAGTGATGTGATATGGTGTGATATTATGTATCTTTTACATTATTTATCCCAGCAGTGGAAAGTTCACTTTGAACAAACAACAACATTGTCTGCTGTATGCAGACAATGAGCTAGCTAGTTAGCCATCAATGCTAACTCAGTGCTCCGTGCTCTCCTTGTATTTTGCTCTTGTGTTGACAACATCTGATGAAATAAGCTAGTTGTAATCCTGGTTAAAAAGGTGGTTTTTTACATGTTGCACTTTCGTGCTGTGCATGTACTTAAGTTGTGTGTATTTTCGTTCTAGAATCCGACCAGCATCTGCTGTGACACTGGCAACATTTAGCACTACACAGAATGTGTTATGACTGGTAAGTTGCACATCCCATTATTTTTTTTAGTAGTGGTGGACAAAGTACTCAAATCCTTTGTTGTTTTAAGTTAAAGTATTGGTAAAGTGCCAAAATTAAAGTAGCACAATTTCCACTTAATATCAAAGGGACTGAACTGAGATTTATTTGATTGTATGAATATTAATTACAGAAAAATTGAAAATGAAGGGCACATCCAGTATTAGCCACTGTAAAATAAACCGCTTGTTTAGTTTATTTATTTATTTATCTTTTTTTTTTTGTCAGATCACTTGTGTGATCCTTTGTAAGTTATATTCATAATAGTGTATCTCCCACTTTGGGGAATGGGAGTGTACAGTCACCATTGTAATTTAGTTTATATGTGTAGTTTATAGTCTATCGTCAATAAACTCATGCAGTACTATAATAACAGGACTCATTACAAATATCTGAGACCCATTATAGTGCATCCTTTTATATTTTAGCAATACAAGTACAAAACACCACCCACACTTGAAGCTAGGGCAAGAAGAGACACAGCGGTGACAGACCGATGGCTAAACTTTTATTGATAAAATTTACATATTTTGACTTAGCGACTCCATACTCGGGGATGCACACCCCCAGTTAAAGGTACTAGATTCCATTCAACTGAATGCATTAACTCATTCTGATTGCTGAGGCCACAGTAAACAAACAATTTTAAACGTAGTCCAGCCCTTGTAAAATCTACTTTACGGAAGTGCAGCTACATGAAAATTGTGGTTAAATACAACAACAAAGTACTTTTTTGTCACATTCCACCACTGGCTTTTAGCAACAAGTGTATTTGTCATGATTTGCCCCTCAGGGCAGACAGAGACAGACCCAGGCACTGAACTGCAGTTTGTGGAATTTATTACACAACAACACAAAGTCACAAAGTACCAAAAAGTGCACAAATACAAAATCCAAAAACAGACACTAAGGAAAACTTACAGACTAGAATGAACTTGAGACAAACTCACCAGAGCAGGGTTAGGGCACTGGTGGCGAAGAGGAAGCGTAATCTTCAGACTACCACAGTGAGAAAACAACCTGACAGTCTTTAAATATCTGGGGAACAAGATGAAACAATGGGTGGCAGGTGCGGGCTACATTAGCTGGCAGGTGACCTAATTAAACAACAACTCACAGCTGAGACGAGTAGGGAACACACTGAGATGATGACAGGGTGTGAGTGTCTGGAAGAGGAGGTAAGGCACTAATGTCACAAAGAAACAAAATATAAATCCTAAACTACAGAAACTGACAAAACTATAATAACACTAAAGACATAAATAACTAACAGAACAATAAGCCACCAATGAGACATCATAACTCAATACACAGGAAAATAACACAACACTGGAAAAATACAGAAAATATTCAGAAATAAATTAAAAGCCTGAGCCCGGTGATACACTGCGCTCAGTCTCATGACGGTATTTCCCAAATATGTTTAAAACTTGCTTTAATTAACCACCACCCATTTCTCTCTTCCTCTAGGCAAGAGGAAAACAATACACCCCACACCGGACCTTGCATCACTATTTACAGAGATGCAGGCTGAAGATCTGGTGAACTGGGGCCAATGTGAGCAGCACATCCAGTTGCTTCTCAATAAGGCAGCGTGGCCAGCATTTGTGACCCATCCTAAGTTTGTTTTTGTTTTTTTAACAGTTTGAATTTTGCACATTCTAAATAATCTAAATAATTTGGAATTTGCTGCTGATTGTAATAAACAATTTAATGACTTATGTGTTTGCATCATGATTTTCTGTTTTGTCTGTTAACAACAGTGGGAAGAGAGTCAACAGTACAAACCATTTATCCGTGATGTTGAAAATAATGATTCATTTTTTTAAGAAAAAGTAACCAAAAACAATTATTTTATTTACTGAAGACTGTATTGTTGGATGTGCCAGTGCAGAAGACACTGCACACTTTAGTGATTGTACCAGTATATGGAGGAATTCTGGGCCATATTAACGTCTGTATTTTTCTAATAATGGGTTAGGGCAGGGGTGTCCAATCATGTGCTATGGTGGGCCAAGACCCTGCAGGCTTTACCTCCAACCAGTGCCTTCAACAGCAGATTCCACTAAATTTCTTCCACTGACTGCTGATCAGTGAAAATAGCTGCTGAAGAGACTGGGTAGAAGAGGGAACCTGAAGGGTCTTGGCCATCCATGGCACATGATTGGACACCCCTGAGTTAGGGTTTAATGGAATTTAACATTTTAACACAAACTGCTTTATGGTTCATAATTCTGTTGGCAGACTTACACCAAACCAAAAGTGATTTCTCAAACTGCTGGATTGTTCTTAGACAGCTTTTCCAGTGTTTTAGTATTTAACTTCTGTCACTTGGTGGTAACCTTCACAAATAAAACAGAAGTGGAGACACATCTGCAAAAGTACAAAGGTTTATTGCCAAAATTCCTAGTACAATACTAAATGAATACATGTATAGTACATTGTTGGTGCAGAGAATATATTTTTATACAGTATCTACATATATATATCCAGTAAATCCATGTATTTCTCCATGTAACCTTGTGACTGCATTATTTTAATTGTTTTTAAACCTAGATCCAGTTTGTTGTGGCTTAAAATGCATCATAATTGTTAAGTATATTTTATTACACCTAACTCAGTACTGTTTACGTGTTAAAATCTATATTTTACGGCTAATATAACCCCATAACTACAATATGGCACCTGCCGATCAGTTTTTGGCAGTTGATCACTTTTTGCCACAACACCACCGGCTGGAGCAAATACATCCCATGATGTCTCAACAGTCTCTCTGTGATTTTCACACAGATCAGAGCAATTTGTTGCACAGGAAGTTAAACATTTCTACAGACATTCTGAAGTTCTGTAACCACTGCGCGTTCGTGAAGCTGGGGTGACATCTCATCACTGGGAGCCTGTGTTGAACGCCCAGACCTACAGTTTGAAGTGATAACTTTGCCACAAGAGAGCCATCTGAAACACACACACAGAGCATACATATTTTAGTACCTAATAGCGATAACTTGGCGACATTACAATGTTGTACGGCAGACTTAAAGTAAAGTAGCATTCTCAATCATTAGCTTTCCTTCATATGTGATGTAGTTTGTATCCTCATGCCTTCTGCTTTATACTGCTCTATATGGCTTCCTAAACACTCCAATACTTTTCCAGAGTGTGTCATCTCACAGCCTAGCCTTCTCTGACTCTCCTTTTTTGCCTTTACTCTGGCAAAAAGGAGAGCCAGAGACCACAGTCGCCTCTGTATCCTGCTATCTTGTGTTTTGCCTGTGTCGCTTGTTTTACGTCACAGGAGGGTTGCACTGCCTCCCTGTAAACAAATCCCACCCACCTCGAATGGTACTCTGGTGTAATGGAAATGCCATTTACCATTCTGTTAGTCACTAAAGCAGATGTAAAAAAAAAAAAAATCATTCTTGTTTGCACTTTTAGTATTGAGTGGGTTTTGTATTGCAACCAGATTTTGTGTTACTTCCTTTTGGTTCCCCTAGAACTTCAATTTAATTGGCCGTAGCAGTATGTCTGAGTGGAAATATTTTTGTCTTTCCTGATTTGGTATGTCAAGTCAGTTTCAGATATTTCTACAGAGTTCATAACATGGGACACAACATGAATGAAAAGGGACCTAAATTTAACTTTGGATGGTCCCTGCGCCTCCCTGGTACATGCCTCAGGACGACCTGAGCATAAGCCATTTGATAATCCAGCATGCCCTAGAACTTGTATTTGGTTTAGAATCTAAACAAATTTCTGAATTTGACACTAGTGCATGAAAATCAATGCATAAGAAACATGTGGTGGACCACGACAACAGGGCAAAAGTGGACAGAAGAAGGGCACTCTAAAAGAAAATCAGATTTCATTAGTGAGCCAGAAATCTCAACATCCTGTCTAGCAGATAAGCATGACTAAATTTGCTGGTGTTTGGTAATTCTTAGCAGAAATGTGGGTTATGGTCTATGGTGATGCTCTATTTTCTGTAAAGGGACCCATATTTTCATAATAATTCAGAAACTCTGATAAAACTATGATGTGGAATATGTCAGCTTGCTTGAAAAGTTGCTGATAACTTTTTTTAACCTGAATTATATGTATCTTCTAAAAATATGACATCAGCTGTTTTTATTCAGAGTTGCACAATGACAATAAACCATCAGTATCAGTGTAATTCATTTGAGCTCAACTTTTTTTTTCAAAATAAAGATCAGTTTAAGTGCCCACATAGAAGATGCCTACACTGAGATGAGGAAGGCTTTAGAAAAATGGAGGCTAGAATGTCAGTATAAATGGGGTATCAATGCTAAGTCCCTCAGGCTGAAACAGAGGAATTCAGAGTAATGCAATACAAACTCAGTGAGGTGCCATATAAGCGACTGAGAGGGAAATAACCTGAACCTATTCTGAGTGACCCACACATGAACGTTTAGACATGCAGCAAAGAAATGTCCATGTGCTTTTAAAATAAGAACTGTGTGTTCCATTTCTTTATGTTACAGATAATTTAAAACAGAGAACACATTTTAGTCATAGTACAAATAGAATGTTAAAATCTTGATGAAATAAGGTATGTCTGGATTTAGCATCACATTACCAACTGTACAAAGAGTTCATCACTGAACGTGATAATTTGGGATACAATTACACCTTAGATGTTACAAAAAATGGAAATTTGCCCAAGTGAAATATTTAGCCCCTGATGAAAGATTCTTCTGCTCTCCCAGCAGTTGCAATTTAAAGCAAATAGTTAAATACAGTGGTGTGAAAAAATGTTTGCTCCCTTCTTGAGTTATCTTTTTTTTGTATGTTTGTCACACTTAAATGTTTCAGATAAAACAAATTTAAATATTAGACTAGACAAAGATAACACAAGTAAACACAAAATGCAGTTTTTAAATGAAGGTGTTTGTTATTAAGGGAAAAAAGATCCAAACCTACATGGCCCTGTGTGAAAAAGTGATTGCCCCTAAACCTAATAACTGGTTGGGCCACCCTTAGCAGCAACAACTGCAATCAAGCGTTTGTGAAAACTGGCAATGAGTCTTTTACAGAGCTGTGGAGGAATTTTGGCCCACTCATCTTTGCAGAATTGTTGTAATTCAGCCCCATTGGAGGGCTTTTGAGCATGAACCTCCTTTTTAAGGTCATGCCACAGCATCTCAGTTGGATTCAAGTCAGGACTTTGACTAGGCCTCTCCAAAGTCTTCATTTTGTTTTTCTTAAGCCATTCGGAGGTGGACTTGCTGTTATAGTTTGGTTCATTGTCCTGCTGCAGAACCCAAGTGTGCTGCAGTTTGAGGTCACGAACTGATGGCCAGACATTCTCCTTCAGGATTTTTTGGTAGACGGCAGAATTCATGGTTCCTTTTCCCACAGCAAGTCTTCCAGGTCCTAAGGCAGCAAAACAGCCCCAGACCATCACACTACCACCACCATATTTTACTGATGGTATGATGTTCCTTTTCTGAAATGCTGTTACTTTTACGCCAGATGTAATAGGACACACACCTTCCAAAAAGTTCAACTTTTGTCTCGTCAATCCACAGAGTATTTTCTCAAAAGTCTTGGGGATCATCAAGGTGTTTTCTGGCAAAACTGAGACAAGCCTTTATGCTGTTTTTGCTCAGCAGTGGTTTTCATTTTGTAACTCTGCCATGAAGGCCATTTTTGCCCAGTCTCTTTCTTATGGTGGAGTCATGAACACTGACTTTAACTGAGGCAAGTGAGGCCTGGAGTTCTATGGATGTTGTTGTGGGGTCTTTTGTGGCCTCTTGGATGAGTTGTTGCTGTGCTCTTGGGGTAATTTTGGTCAGCTGGCCACTCTTGGGAAGGTTTACCACTGTTCCATGTTTTTGCCATTTGTAGATAATGGCTCTCACTGTAGTTTGCTAGAGTCCCAAAGTTTTAGAAATGGCTTTATGTGGGGAGGATTCGGCCTGTTCTGGAGTATGGCATGGCAGCAACCTCAACAGCTGCCAAAAGCAACACTGAGAAGCTGGACAGACTCCAAAACCAAGCCATGCGAATGATGACAGGAGCCATGCGCAGTACACCTATCAAAGCGCTGGAGACAACAACAGGCCTTGCACCACTGGAAGACAGAAGAAACGTCAAGGTACTGACCCAGGCCGCCAAATTCAAAAGACTGGAAAACCATCCCATGAAGGACAGACTGAACAAGCCAACAAAAGGGAGACTTAAGAGATCGAGCTTCATCCACCAGAGCAGGACACTTGAAAGGAGAGACCCAGAACTGATGGACCACATACCCACACCAATACCACCCATAGCATCTGTTCCCTCCTGGAACCGACAGAACTTCCCAGCCATACGCACAGTCATATCGGGCACTGGGAAGAAAGGAACACAGTCAGACCAAGAGAGGAAGTCGCTGGCCCTGGAGTTCATTCAGTCTGCCTACCCTAAAGAGCAGTGGACTCACGTCTACACAGACGGCTCTGCCATGGAAGCAACCAGGAATGGCGGAGGCGGCGTGTACGTCAGGTACGCTGACGAGGAGACCCATATTCCCATTGCGACTGGAAAGTACGCCACCAATTTCAGGGCTGAGGCAGAGGCCCTGAGAACAGCAGCGGCCCACGTCAGGGAACATCAAGACAAGGCACACAAGCGGGTCGTCATCTTCACTGATGCCCTCTCTGTCTTGGATGCACTTCAGGACCCCCGACGCAAAGAACTGAATGAACTCGCCCTCACTCTGTCTCAACTAGCAACACAGGTGAACGTATCACTCCAATGGATTCCTGCCCACTGTGGAATCTATGGAAATGAGACGGCTGACAGACTTGCTAAGGAGGGTGGGCAGCAAGACCAGGAAGACAGGCAGGTCTCTTACAGTGAGGAGAAAACCATTATTAAGGCCCTGTCTCACAAGAAGTGGCAGCAGCAACACCCAAACTTCTGCAAGGATGACAACAACTATAGTCTGAGCAGGGCTGACCAAGTCGTTCTGTTCAGACTCCGAACTGGACATAACAGAATGCATGCTCACATGCACCAGAAACTTAAAGTTGGACAATCGGACAGATGCCTATGTGGTACTGCCCAAATGACCAGCGAACACCTCCTCCAAGACTGCCCAGACCACGCTGCACTCAGACGAGCTACGTGGCCTGACCCCACATCGCTGAACCAAAAGCTGCACGGGGACCTCGGGGACCTCCGCAGGACGGCAGCATTCGTCAGGGCAGCTGGTGTGACCATCTAGTGATCGACGAAGAAGAAGAAGAAAGAAATGGCTTTATAACCTTTCCCAAACTGATAGCTCTCAATTATTTGTTTCTCATTTGTTCCTGAATTTCTTTGAATCCCTGCATGATCTCCAGCTTTTGAGGATCTTTTGTTCTACTTCACTTTGTCAGGAAGGTCCTATTTAAGTGATTTCTTGACTGAGAACAGATGTGGCAGTAATCAGTTCCTGGGTGTGGCTAGAGAAATTGAACTCAGCTTCCAAAGATGTGATAAACCACAGTTAATTTATGTTTTAACGGGGGGAGAGGGGGTGCTTTTTCAAACAGCGCCATGTAGGTTTGGATTTTTTTTTTACCCTTAATAATAAAAACCTTAATTTTAAAACTGCATTTTGTGTTTACTTGCGTTATCTTTGTCTAATATTTAAGTTTTAAATATTTAAACACTTTCACACCACTGTATTTCTTGCACTTTCATGATACATATACAGTATAAATTTAATTGGTTGTGTATAAACAAAGAAATGTATTTCAGCATGAATGAATGAATGAATCAATGAATCAATCAATCAATCAATCAATTGTTTATATCACAGTGGTCCCCTTCAATCAGGTGGGCCACTTGTTAACAAGTTAAACTCAATTAAAAAGGCTGCCTTTTTGGTTATGTGACCCATCATCGCTGCTTCCCTCCTTTCTAAGTAGAACCCTACGTGCTCCAGTATGTCACAGTTCTGTCAAAACCTGAAGCCCACCTCAAAACTGAATTCTCAGCTCCAGGTGAACCCGAGGCCCATGGCATTTTGAAGATGCAATCCTGTTGTGTTTTGTACTTAAAGAAAATCAGCATTCAGGTCCATCAGTGTACAATGGCATCTAAGAAAGGTTTATATAGTCTAGTCTATCATTAAAAAATTAAGATCTACCAAAAAGGCAAATATATAAAGGAACTAAAGTAGCCAAAGCAAGTAGTCAGTGACTGTACTTACATGCACAAATCTATGTATTGTCAAAAAGTGTTTATGAATTTATTCATATTTATAGAAGTAAATGTGAAATGCAAACTTAAACAAACTTAGATTCATTGTTTTTTTAATTTCCAATATTAAACAGTTCATGGTCTATTCAAGTAGCTTTATTAATTTTTTTCATGTTGGCATTTCTGGCCCTCCATACTGAAAAGTCTCTGCATGTTACAAGACAAAAAAAAAACAACAAAAACCCTGCAACCTGTGGTTGCTCATATTTGTGACAGAGATGCTCTGAAAAGCAAGCAGAGTTACCTTAAGTAGAAATGGCAACCAGACCAGATAAGTTTTTAAAATGCAGCAAAAACTCAGGTATGAATATTTAGTCAGAGTTACACATTTGCATGTCTCAATAACCTGACGAAGATCAGAATACATGGCTAAGAAGACCAGATTGTAGGGCTGGGAATCATGACTAATTTCTGGAATTGATTTGATTCCGATTCTTAAGGTTCTGAATCGATTCAATTCCAATCCGAACCAATCCCGTTTCATTCAGGGAAATTACCATTTTAACAGCTATTTTACTTGCCAAGGGAAAAAAATCTTGGAGCCCTAATGCTGCAAATTGTACCAGGAATACTCTACCTTTGTTAATACATAAATTATCGCATAAAGAACTGACCCAAAATCAGTTACAATAATGCACTTTTTATTATTTAACTTGTGATTTCACAAAGTGCTAACAAGTGCTTTCTTTTGTGCAAAGGGTGTGCAGTGTCAAGTTAACAACCAAGAGTAAGTAAACTAAATGATTGATTGATTGATTGATTCCAATTTATTTTGAGCAAGTCAACATAAAAAAAACAAGAATAAAAACAAAAAATACAGTCCAAAAAGGAATAGGATTGAAGCCCAAAGCTTATCTTGTCCTCTCCCTACTTGCACATATACACATACATATGTACAGATGTGGACAAAATTGTTGGTACCCCTCAGTTAATGAAAGAAAAACCCACAATGGTCACAGAAATAACTTGAATCTGACAAAAGTGGTAATAAATAAAAATTCTATGAAAATTAACCAATGAAAATCAGACAATGCTTTTGAATTGTGGTTCAACAGAATTATTTTAAAAAAAACAAACTCATGAAACAGGCCTGGACAAAAATGATGATACCTTTAACTTAATATTTTGTTGCACAACCTTTTGAGGCAATCACTGCAATCAAATGATTTCTGTAACTGTCAATGAGACTTCTGCACCTCTCAGCAGGTATTTTGGTCCACTCCTCATGAGCAAACTGCTCCAGTTGTCTCAGGATTGAAGGGTGCCTTCTCCAGACAGCATGTTTCAGCTCTTTCCACAGATGTTCAACAGGATTTAGATCAGGGCTCATAGGCCACTTTAGAATAGACCAATGTTTCGCTCTTAGCCATTCTTAGGTGTTTTTAGCTGTGTGTTTTGGGTCATTATCCTGTTGCAAGACCCATGACCTGCGACTGAGACTAAGCTGTCTGACACTGGGCAGCACATTTCTCTCTAGAATACCTCGATAGTCTTGAGATTTCATTGTACCCTGCACAGATTCAAGACACCCTGTGCCAGATGTAGCAAAGCAGCCCCAGAACATAACAGAACCTCCTCCGTGTTTCACAGTAGGGACAGTGTTCTTTTCTTGGTATGCTTCATTTTTGCGTCTGTGAACATAGAGCTGATGTGCCTTGCCAAAAAAGTTGCAGTTTTGTCTCGTCTGTCCAAAGGACATTCTCCCAGAAGCTTTGTGGCTTGTCAACATGCAGTTTGGCAAATTCCAGTCTGGCTTTTTTATGATTTCTTTTCAACAGTGGTGTCCTCCTTGGTCGTCTCCATGAAGTCCACTTTGCCTCAAACAACGACGGATGTTGCCATCTGACACTGATGTACCTTGACCTTGGAGTTCACCATGAACGTGTTTAGAGGTTGTTCTGGGCTCTTTTGTTACCATTCATATTATCCGTCTCCTCCTGCGGCCACATCCAGGGAGGTTGGCTACAGTCCCGTGGATCTTAAATTTCTGAATAATATGTGCAACTGTAGTCACAGGAACATCAAGCTGCTTGGAGATGGTCTTATAGCCTTTACCTTTAACATGCTTGTCTATAATTTTCTTTCTAATCTCCTCAGACAACTCTCTCCTTTGCTTCCTCTGGTCCATGTTTAGTGTGGTACACACCATGTCACCAAACAGCACAGTGACTACTTGTCACCCTTTAAATAGGCCGACTGACTGATTACAAGTTTGTAGACACCTGTGATGTTAATTAGAGGACACATCTTGGTTGAACATGTCCCTATGGTCACATTATTTTCAATCTTTTCTAGGGGTATCATCATTTTTGTCCAGGCCTGTTTCATGAGTTTGTTTTTTAAGACAATTCTGTTGTCTCACGCCGCGCCGCTCATCAGCGGCGCCACCTGCACGCACACCTGCACATCATCAGCGGCGAGGGATTTAAGCCGCCTCGCCCTGAGCTTCGGCCTGAAGCCGTCAGACTTCCCTACGCACCGCTGTGAATTCCTATCATCCTCAGCTAATCATTCTGGTAAGAAGACCTTACCTCCTTTTCCTTCCAAGTCTGCTCCCCTGTGCACAGGTGGATTTCCCGGCGGCGGACAACGCCTCTCCATCGCCTGCTCCTCGCTGCTGCACCGGGCTCTCCAGGTGGCTGTCTACCGGACCACGTCCCTTGCTGTGCCAGTCATCTGTCCTATCCAAGTAAGCTCCTCTCTTGCTCATATATATCCTGTGTTGGTGTGTGCCCGTCACCCGTCTCCTTGTGCTTTTCCCATAGGGTTGTCCGGCTGTACGGTCTCCTGCCTCTATGCCCGAAGCAGACGCCGCCACCAATACATTTACATCCCGCAGACACACATTCATACACTCCTGTTGTTAATAAACTATTTGAACTACTCTGAGCCTGTGTGTGTGCGTCTCCTGAACCGTGCGTTATGTCATGTTGAGCCACAATTCAAAAGCATTGTCTGATTTTCATTGGTTAATTTTCATAGAATTTTTATTTATTACCACTTTTGTCAGATTCAAGTTATTTCTGTGACCATTGTGGTTTTTTCTTTCATTAACATAGGGGTACCAACAATTTTGTCCACGTCTGTACTAAAGTGAGTACACACCTCACATTTTTGTAAATATTTTATTATACGTTTGCATGAGACAACAATGAAGATATGACACTTTGATACAATGTAAAGTAGTCAATGTACAGCTTGTATAACAGTGTAAATTAGCTGTCCCTCAAAATAACTCAACACACACCCATTAATATCTAAACCACTGGCAACAAAAGTGAGTACACCCCTAAGTGAAAATGTCCAAATTGTGCCCAAAGTGTCAATGTTTTGTGTGGCCATCATTATTTTCTAGCATTGTCTTAACTCTCTACCTTCCGCTTGAGGATGCCCCATAGATGCTCAATAGGGTTTAGGTCTGGAGACATGCTTTGCCAGTCCATCACCTTTACCCTCAATTTCTTTAGCAAGGCAGTGGTCGTCTTGGAGGTGTTTGGGGTCGCTATCATGTTGGAAAACTGCCCTGCGGTCCAGTTTCCAAAGGGAGGGGATCATGCTCTGCTTCAGTATGTCACAGTACATGTTGGCATTCATGGTTCCCTCAGTGAACTATAGCTCCCCAGTGCCGGCAGCACTCATGCATTTATTAGCATTTTTGCTCATTGGGTTTCTGTCTGTTGTTGTGGCAATATGTCTAGATACAGTATTTCACAAAAGTGAGTACACCCCTCACATTTTTGTAAATATTTTATCGTATCTTTTCATGGGACAGCACTGAAGATATGACACTTTGATACAATGTAAAGTAGTCAGTGTACAGCTTGTATAACAGTGTAAATTAGCTGTCCCCTCAAAATAACTCAACACACAGCCATTAATGTCTAAACTGCTGACAACAAAAGTGAGTACACCCCTAATGAAAATGTCCAAATTGTGCCCAGAGTGTCAATATTTTGTGTGGTCACCATTATTCTCCAGCACTGCCTTAACTCTCTTGCGCATGGAGTTCACTAGAGCTTCACAGGTTGCCACTGGAATCCTCTTCCACTCCTCTATGATGACATCACAGAGCTGGTGGATGTTTGAGACCTTGTGCTCCTCCACCTTCCGTTTTAGGATGCCCCACAGATGCTTAATAAGGTTTAGGTATGGAAACATGTGTTGCGGTACAGAGATCCCCAAAATAAGGGGTGATGTACCAAGTACTGAACTTAATGTCACACAATGAAAACCCAACAACGCCACCCTGGGAATTTCACCCAAAGAATTATTCCGCAAACCTTAACTTTGGGCACATAGGTTCGTTATACTCAGGAGGCAAGAGACGTGTTCCAAAGTTTACAGAAAATTTTATTGGCACAATAATAAAACATTAAAACCTTAATTGGTCTGCCAAGTAATAAAATGAACTGTGGCCTACTAGCAGTGAGTAGATGTCAAAAAGGAGAGTGGCATCACATAAGGCACCCTAAATATCACATGACACACACACACACACACACACACACACACACACACACACATGCGCACACACACACACACATTGTGAGGGCGAAGCCCAAGGTGCAACACACAGCACACAAAGGGATGCAACTACCAATGGCAACCAAGCCCACCACTGAAGGCCTTCAGCTCTAAAAGGAAAAGATAAAATTACTCAGAAGGCATAAAAAAGAACAGTTTAAACACAAAAAACAAACAAACAAGTAAATAATTACTTAAAATAAATAACAGAATTACAAATAAACAAAATCAACCAATAAATAATGGATTTCTCATGTACTGAGTTTGGGTTTCTCCCAAACTCAGTTTCATGACTTTCCTGGGTATTCAAATTTATCTGCCGTATTGTTATTTCTTGTGAGTTCCACACCGCCTTCCATTTTCCCTGTATTGATCACTATCTGTTGCCTGTATTTAGGTTTTGTTTGCCATTTTCCTGTTGTGTCTAATTTCTGCAGTTTTGATATGTATTATTTAGGATGTCATTTTATTTTGGTTCTTCTGTGTTCCTTTTCACTATTGACAGTTGTCAGGGTTCTGCAGCCTCGTGTGGGCGTGCCCTGCCGCCTGTCAAACTGCCAGCTGCCCCTCCCTCACCTGTCATTACCGTCAGCCATCCATCCATCCATCCATCCATCTTCTACCGCTTTTCCGGCGGGCCGGGTCGCGGAGGCAGCAGTTCAAGCAGAGAAGCCCAGACTTCCCTCTCCCCAGCCACCTGCTCCAGCTCTTCAGAGGGGATACCAAGGCGTTCCCAGACCAGCTGGGAGACATAGTCTCTCCACCGAGTCCTGGGTCTGCCCCGGGGTCTACTCCCAGTGGGACGTGCCTGAAACACCTCAAGTGGGAGGCGTCCAGGAGGCATTCTAATCAGATGCCCATACCACCTCAACTGACTCCTTTCAATGTGGAGGAGCAGCGGTTCTACTCTGAGCCTCTCCCGGATGACTGAGCTCCTCACCCTATCTCTGAGGGTGAGTCCAGCAATCCTACGGAGAAAGCTCATTTCAGCCGCTTGTATCCGCAATCCCGTCAGCCACTCTCGCTATTTTTACCATCAGCTGATTCCAGTTTCTGTTGTGTTTTCCTTGCCTGCTCATGTGATTCCACACCGGTGTTCACTTATGCTATCAAGTATTACTTGTATTTAAGCCCTGCCGCCTCTCTGCCTCTTTTGGGGGGCAATGGATCAGCGTTCTCGTCGCGCCCTCCGCCAGTACCCCGGGCTCGCCTGGGGAAGCTAATGATCCTACCAGCAGACTAAATTCGAAGAGACGACGCCTCTGTGCCAAGTCAAAGAAGAATCCTAGTCACAGTCCTAAAGCCGAAAGCAAACAGCCCCAAGAGCACTTTGTGGTAGGATCGGCCCTTCGCATATTACAACTAAACGTTGAAGGCCTATCTGCAGCCAAGCGAAGCCTTATCGAAGTCCTCGCCTTCCAACATTCGATTGATGTAATCTGCCTCCAAGAGACTCATATTGGCACAGAGGAAGCTGGCCGCTTCACCATCAAAGGCTTTGACCTCCTGTGCTATGTTCTACATGCTAAACATGGACGTGCCACCTATGTGCGTTCTGACATAGTTGAAGCAAATCACCTGATAACAACACATTTCTCAGACACCATAATCATTGGTGGCTTCCATATTGTCAATGTGTACAAGCCCCCTAATGCCAACTGGGATCTGCAGGTCTTACCCACCCTACCCCACCCTGCCATCTATGTGGGGGACTTTAACAGCCATCACCCTGACTGGGGGTACCCAGCAGTGGACAGTGATGGGAAGGCACTTTCAGACTGGGCATCCAGAAATGACCTCGCTTTGATATACGACCCCAAACAAAGAGGAACCTTCCACTCTGCTAGGTGGAAGAAGGACTATTCTCCTGACCTATGTTGGGTCAGCTCTTTGAATGGGGAGCCATATCCTACACAGATCCTCATTCTTGATGATTTTCCACACAGCCAACACCGGCCCCTGCTTGTACACATTGGCCTACAACTTCCAGTCATATACAGCCCAAGGAAGATGCGCTGGAACTTCCGCAAAGCCAACTGGAAGAAATTCAGTGAAACTCTGGACCGGAGCGTTGTTACCATCCCACTCCACACCATCACTGTAGATGAAGCATACAACCGCTTCTGCAGCGCAATCTTCAAGGCTGCCCATACTGCAATCCCACGAGGCTACCGACCCCTCTATGTCCCATGTTTGGACGGAGAAAGTGCTGCCCTCCTACAATCCTATCAAACATCAGGGGACCCAGAGATAGCAGACCATCTCATTGAATCGCTAAATACAGCTCGGCGAAAGAAATGGGAGGAGACAGTTGCTGACCGGAGCTTTACCCACTCTAGCAGGAAATGTTGGAGCCTCATCCGTCGCCTAGGAGCTGCACAGAAGCCCCCTAGCCAAAGCCGAGCATCCGTCACACCCAACCAAGTTGCATCCCACCTACTGACTATCGCCAAAGCACCCCAAGACAAAGACACCAAAAGAGCAGTTACAACTGAGCTAAAAAAACACCAAAAAATGCCTGTAGAGGAAACGAACCCTGAACCCTTCGAGGCTGCTGAACTGGAGAAAGTCCTACAGAGCCTGAAATGTGGAAAGGCAGCAGGATACGATAACATCTTCCCAGAATTCATGAAAAATCTTGGCCTCCGAGCCCTAACCTGGTTGACACAATTCTACACAAGGATCACACAAACAAACTCGATCCCAAAGAAATGGCGGACAGCAAAGGTCATTGCCATCCCAAAACCTGGCAAAGACCACAAATTACCAGCAAGCTACCGCCCAATCTCCCTACTCAGCGTTCCTTACAAAATCATGGAGCGCCTAATTCTGCAACGCATTTCCCCAGAGGTAGAGGATATTCTAAGTGTGGATCAAGCAGGTTTCCGCAAGGACCGCAGTACAGGAGAACAAGTACTGGCCCTAACCACCTTCATCGAAAATGGCTTCGAGAGCAGACTGAAGACAGGGGCTGTGTTTCTCGACCTTACAGCCGCCTATGATACGGTCTGGCACAAAGGCCTCCTCCTGAAACTTATAAAGGCGATCCCTGCTTGGGCAACAGAAATTATAAAAACCCTGCTGACCAACCGAAGGTTCAGAGTCCACCTCAGTCAGAAGACAAGTGCATGGAGAATGCAGAAAAACGGACTCCCACAAGGCTCAGTTCTAGCTCCAACTCTGTTCAACCTCTACATAAACGACCTGCCTACTACAAAATCCCGCAAATTCACCTATGCAGACGACATCTGTTTGGCATTCCAAGCACCAGACTTTGAACCACTGGAACGGGTGCTCACGGAAGATCTTGCCAAACTGGACCAGTTCTGCAAAATCTGGCGCCTAAAACCAAGCCCAGCAAAAACCGTCTCCAGTGTATTCCATCTCCACAATGCAAAAGCTGCCAGAGAACTAAACATCCACCTGAGCGGACTCAAGCTTAAGCATGCCCCAAATCCAACTTATCTTGGAGTGACCCTTGATAGGACCTTATCCTTCAAGGAACATCTAAAGGGGACGGCTGCTAAGGTGAAGGTACGAAACAACCTGCTCTGCAAGCTCGCTGGTGCAAAATGGGGGGCGGCAGTCTCCACCCTGTGCACCTCAGCACTGGCCCTTTCATACTCTGTAGCAGAATATTGTGCCCCTGTCTGGTCCAGGTCATCTTACACACACCATGTAGACACCCAGCTCAACACAACCATGAGAACAATCATGGTTCAACCAACACAACTGGAACAATCATGGTTCAATCATGGTTCAATCAACACAACTGGAACAATCCGCTCAACACCACTCCCCTGGCTCTCTGTACTGTCAAACATAGCCCCTCCACACATCCGGCGAGCAGCATTAACTCAAAGGATGCTCCAAAAAGTTAAAGATTCTCCTCACTTACCAATCCATGCAGATATCTACACTCCACCCACTGCCCGACTTTCATCCAGACGGCCGATTTGGAAAAACCCTCCCCCAGCTGACTTTACCATCCAGACAGCTTGGCAAGAGGAATGGGAGACCAAGGAGGTCCCAAACAAACAGCTGGTGATAAACCCCAACCAACAGGTCCCGGGCACCAACCTCCCAAGGAGACAGTGGTCTACACTCAATCGCTTCAGGACTGGACATGGCCCCTGCTTGGCCAGCCTTTACAGATGGGGCAGTAGCCCTAGCCCACTGTGCGCATGTGGAGAGGAGCAAACAATGGAACACATCATAGAGGCTTGCCCGCTCCAAAGACTGGAAGGAGGATTACACACCCTCCATACAGCAAACCAGGAGGCAACTGCTTGGCTTAAGGACTTTGCATTCGCTAAATAAATAAATCTGCCTCTTTGCGGTGTTATTATTGGTGTCAACCTGGTATCCTTCATCTCATCCCAGCCTCTGAGCATCCTCAGCAACGAGGTTTTTCCTCATTAAGGTATCACTTGTTTTTTTTTTTGTTGTTGTTGTTGTTTTTGCCTGTATTCTCTTTTTGGTCTGTTATGTCTTATCTTTTATTAAATGTTTTAACACATCCAGTGCCTGGGTCTATTTCCTTACCCATCTGGAGCCCAGTACATGACAGAATAACGCCACCAATCTAGACCCAGCTCTGCGTTTTGGACATTTTTTCCCTTTTTACGCACCTGTTGCAGAGGTTTATTATGTGCCCAGCTCGCCAACCTTGCCGAAGCAGAGGAGGAACGGCAGCGGGGACTCCCAGCATGGAGGAGGAGTGGGTGGCGATGTTCATCCCGGATTTCGTGGATGAAGCGCTCAAAGCTCGCAGACCCAAGAAGACCTGGGAGTGTCTGAATGGAGTGGTGGGAATCCTGGAAGCACATCCCGGCTTATTGAGCTTCCCACAGTATGCAGATCTGCTGTCCACAGTCTGCGCGCTCCAGCGGTCATTTCCTGGGTTGACGTTCCCCATAGAGGCGAGGTAGGGGCAGTCTTTCCAGCTGATTACCATCTCCCATTAAGCTTTCCCGACTCTCCTCTAGCAAGCTCCTCTCCAGCTTCTCCACGGCACCGCCGCCCTCCTCTGGACAGTCGGAGAGATGACTCCACCGCTCAGACAGCAACTCACTTCACATCAAGTCTGACAATCCCGCAGATGACGTTTCTTCTTATTCTCCTTTACCGACTGATACACCAGTCTCCTCCTCCTCCTTTCGTGCTGCAATTTGTCCTGTCACATCAGTGTGCCTTCCCGCTGCTGAGGGTCCGGCTGTGTCTCTCCCGGTCCCGTTCTCTTCCACTCCGGTGAAGACAGCTCCTCTATGATCCACTGAGGAACCTACGTCCACCGTAACCATGGGGAGGGGTGGCGATGCTGCAGCAGATAACATCAGACACCGGGAGACCAGGCAAGTGTCATTTATTTTCTCCTCTTTTGATGATGATATATCTTGCCTGACCCCCGGTGATGAGACTCAGGGAATGTAGTCCCCTCAGTCCTCACCACCTGCTGCATCTATCAGCTCTAAATCAATATGGATTTAGAGCAAAGAGTACAACATCGTCGGCAATA
This sequence comes from Pholidichthys leucotaenia, assembly GCA_020510985.1. Taxonomy (NCBI): domain Eukaryota; kingdom Metazoa; phylum Chordata; class Actinopteri; order Cichliformes; family Pholidichthyidae; genus Pholidichthys; species Pholidichthys leucotaenia. Next base: position 213,417,041 of record CM035849.1, on the reverse strand, counting down.
ATGGAAGCAACAGAGGAAATAATAAATGCATTAGATCAAGGAAAATATGCAATTGGTGTATTTATAGATTTTAGAAAAGCATTTGATACAATAAATCATTCAATACTTCTTGATAAACTGCAAATGTATGGTATTAGAGGAATGGCTCTGAATTGGGTTACAAGTTATTTATCTGAGAGACAACAATTTGTGAAGATGGGAGAATATCTGTCTGGATGTATGGGGATTGCCTGTGAGGTCCCCCAGGGGTCAATATTGGGCCCCAAATTATTTAACATATATATAAATGATATATTCCAAGTTTCTAAATTATTAAAAGTAATATCATTTGCTGATGAGACTAATATATTTTATTCTGGAAATAATTATAATCAACTAATCCATACTCTAAATAATGAATTAATTAAGCTTAAAAAATGGATGGCTTATAATAAATTATCACTAAATATAGATAAAACTAAGGTAATGATGTTTGGTAATTGTAAAAATAAAGAAGATATACAGTTAGGCCCAGAAATATTTGGACAGTGACACAATCTTCATGATTTGGGCTCTGCATGCCACCACATTGGATTTGAAATGAAACAACTACAACAGAATTGAAGTGCAGACTTTAAGGTTTAATTCAAGGGGTTGAACAAAAATATATGATTAAACATGTAGGAATTGTAGCTATTTTTATACAAACGCTCCTCATTTCAGGGGCTTAAAAGTAATTGGACAAATAAACATAACCCTAAGTAAAATGTTACTTTTCAATATTTTGTTGAGAATCCTTTGCAGGCAATGACTGCCTGAAGTCTGGAACCCATGGACATCACCAAACGCTGGGTTTCCTCCTTTGTGATGCTTTGCCAGGCCTTTACTGCAGCTGTCTTCAGTTGTTGCTTGTTTGTGGGTCTTTCTGCCTTAAGTTTTGTCTTGAGCAAGTGAAATGCATGCTCGATTGGGTTGAGATCTGGTGATTGACTCGGCCATTGCAGAATATTCCACTTCTTTGCTTTAAAAAACTCCTGGGTTTCTTTTGCAGTATGTTTTAGATAGATAGATAGATAGATAGATAGATAGATAGATAGATAGATAGATAGATAGATAGATAGATAGATAGATAGATAGATAGATAGATAGACACTATAATAACAGTCTCCAGAGTCTTCTCAATAACTTGGCCCCCCTGAAAACCAGATCAGTCACATTCACCCGTTCTTCACCCTGGTTCACTCCTGCTCTCAGACAACTTAAAGCCAAGGGACGCCAGTTGGAACGTCTCGTTAGGAAAACTGGTTTAACTGCTCATCAAGAAATGTACCAAAATCATATCACTCATTACAAGGACTGCTGCAAACACGCCAAATCCACCTACTACACCAGTTTGATCAGTTCATATGAAGGTGACACTAAGGCCCTATTCTCCTTACTGAAAACCATCACTCAACCGCTGGACTCCCTTCCCCCGCACATGGTCTCCCCTGCGTTCTGAGATAATCTGATTTCATTTTTTACCTCCAAAATTCAGAATATTCATCAACAGCTCGTCCCAACGATCTCTCACAATCCTTTATCAACATTTCCTCCTGTGTCTCCTACCTTCTCCTTCTCTGCATTTACTCTTCCCTCTATCACTGCTATTTCTAAACTGAAAAGCAAATCCAAATCATCTACCTGTTGTCTAGATCCCCTCCCAACCATTCTGGTCAAAGCATCTCTGTCCTCACTCGCACCTCTTATTACTCATGTCATCCACTCCTCCCTCACTACTGGTCTAGTCCCCTCACCCCTAAAAACAGCTGCCATTACCCCTATACTCAAGAAACCTGGTCTGGATCTCAACAATCTAAACAACCTCCATCCCATCTCCAACCTGTTATTTCTGTCTAAAATTTTGGAAAAATCAGTAGCAGCCCAAGTCCACTCCCACCTCTCCTCTAATAACATTTATGAAGAGTTCCAGTCCGGTTTCCGTCCCCACCACAGCACAGAAACGGCCCTTCTTAAAATCACAAATGACTTGTTAATGTCAGCAGACTCTGGACTCCTCTCCATCCTCATCCTTCTTGACCTGACTGCAGCCTTTGATACCATTCCTCACCCCATCCTCCTCCATAGACTGGCATCTCTCGGTTTTTCTGGTACTGTTTTAAACTGGTTCACATCCTACCTTTCTGACCGCTCCCAATTCATCCAGTTAAAATCATACACATCCCAGCCATCGTCCATCTCTTCTGGTGTCCCCCAAGGTTCAGTCCTTGGTCCAATTCTGTTCATCATTTATCTTCTCCCTATTGGTCATATTTTCCGTAAATTTAATATTCAATTCCATTGTTACGCTAATGACACCCAGCTGTATCTTTCCTCCAAACCTACCTCCAACCTCCCTCCCATCTCCCTCTGTGACTGCCTCCATGAACTCACTTCCTGGTTTTCCTCTAACTTTCTTAAACTTAACAGTGATAAAACAGAAGTCCTCTTAGTCGGTTCAAAATCCACCTTTTCAAAGTCAAACAGTATCACCATCACCATTGACAACACTACTGTTTCCCCCTCCCCTCAAGTCAAAAACCTTGGGGTAATTTTGGATACCACCCTCTCCTACAAATCCCACATCAATAATGTCACCCGGTCAGCATTTTTCCATCTACGTAACATCAACCATCTCCGTCCCTCCCTCACCCCTGCCAGCACCGCCATCCTGGTCCATTCTCTCGTTACCTCCTGCCTGGATTATTGTAACTCCCTTCTTTCTGGTCTCCCCCTCAAATCTCTTAAAAAACTTCAAATGGTTCAGAATGCTGCCGCCCGGATCATTACCAGAACTCCATTCACCCATCATATCACCCCGGTTCTGCAGCACCTCCATTGGCTCCCCATCAAACACCGCATTGACTATAAAATCATCCTCCTCACTTACAAAGCCCTCCATGGCCTCGCCCCCCCATACCTGGCTGCACTCCTCTCTGTCTATACACCATCCAGAACTCTCAGATCATCAATTACCATCAACCTCATTGTCCCTCCTGCACGCATGACCACCATGAGCCTCCGATCATTTAGCTGCACCGCCCCCCGCCTCTGGAACTCCCTCCCACCGGACCTCAGGAATTTAAACTCACTCTCCACCTTCAAATCCCACCTCAAGACTTTTCTGTTCACTAAGTCCTATTCTTTGTGATTCTTGTACTTGTGATGTGTTTTTAAATGTGTTTTATTGATTGTTTTATTCTTGTAGGGAGTCCTTGAGTGCCTTGAAAGGCGCCTTAAATAAAATGTATTATTGTTATTATTATTATTAGATAGATAGATGTACTTTATTGATCCCAAACTGGGAAATTGCAGTGTAACAGCAGCATGACAGTTGACAGCCAAACAACAGAAACACACACGACAGACAAAGGGATTACCCATGGAAAGTAAAAAAACCTAACACGACTATTTTAGGAACACGACTAGTTTTGGATCATTGTCCATCTGTACTGTGAAGCGCCGTCCAACCAACTTTGCTGCATTTGGCTGAATCTGAGCAGAAAGTATATCCCTCTACACTTCAGAATTCATCCGGCTGCTTCTGTCTTTTGTCACATCATCAATAAACACTAGTGATGCCCATGCCATCACACTGCCTCCACCATGTTTTACAGAAGATGTAGTGCTTTGGATCATGAGCTGTTCCAATTCTTCTCCAAACTTTCTTCTTTCCATCATTCTGGTACAGGTTGATCTTAGTCTCATTTGTCCTTCTTCAGGTGTTTTTTGGCAAAGTCAATTCTGGCCTTTCTATTTTTGAGGCTGATTCATGGTTTGCACCTTGTGGTGAATCCTTTGTATTTACTCTCATGAAGTCTTCTCTTTATGGTAGACTTAGATACTGATACACCTACTTCCTGGAGAATGTTCTTCACTTGAGTGGATGTTGTGAAGGGGTTGTGAAAGGATTCTGCAATCATCCACCACTGTTGTCTTCCGTGGACGTCCAGGCCTTTTTGAGTTCCCAAGCTCACCAGTGCACTCTTTTTTTCTCAGAATGTACCAAACTGTTGATTTGGCCACTCCTAACATTTCTGCTATCTCTCTGATGGATTTCTTCTTTTTTTTTTCAGCCTCAGGATGGTCTGTTTCACCTCCATTGAGAGCTCCTTTGACCGCATGTTGTGTGTTCACAGCAACAGCTTCCAAATGCAAATGCCACACCTGGAATCAACTCCAGACCTTTTAACTGCTTAATTGATGACAGGTTAATGAGGGAAGAGCCCATGCAGCCTTGTTATTTTTTTTTTTTTTTTTTTTTGCAGCCTTCTCAGTCAATTGTCCAATTACTTTTGGTCCCTTGAAAAAGAGGCAGCTACGTATTAAAGAGCTGTAATTCCTAAACCCTTGCTCCAATTTTGATGTGAATACTCTCAAATTACAGCTTAGAGTCTACACTTTAAGCCCATATTGATTATATAATTGTATCCTGAATAGGTTTTCGTAAACAGCTAAAATAACAAAACTTGTGTCACTGTCCAAATATTTTTGGGCCTAACTGTAATTGTATCTATTTCGGTGTCCAAGTCTGTTCACTGGGTCTACAACCATGTCATTTAGATCTCAGTCTGCATTTGTTGGTATTTTATTCTTTATATCCTTACTGTTGTGTTCTCTCTCTGGGTTGACGGCTGTCAGTGGCATTTCCTGGTTTGTGCTCCGTGTGGGTGTAGCCCTTGTCAGATGTCAGCCGGTCGCTCCCCTCTCATTGCTCCCAGCTGGTCCAATTATGAATCATTGTTTCCTTCTGCCCGCTCATGTGACCCACACCTTTAAGTACTTATGTGATTTGTTTCTAATTCTATTTAAGGGCAGTTATTTTCATTTCCCATCGCCGCAGTCTTGAGTTTCCTTTCCGTCATCCCCACCTGAACGCTGCCCTCATTCTGTTGCACTAAATCTGTAAGTTACTCATTTGGTTGAATTTTGTGTTGAGCACTATTTGGACTTATGTTTTGTTGTTTTCAATAAACCTCACAAACTCACAGTTCAGCGCATGGGTCTCACTTCTATGCCCCGTGGGGCAATAACACTTTATAAACAACTGGATTGAAAATGTGCTTGTACATGTATAAACTGGATCCCGGGGTCCACTTAGGGTGCTCACTTGGTCGGGGGTTTACGTGACCTGATTCCATCTACAACAGGCGCTGCCACCTCCTTGTTAGCGACAGGTAGCTTGTCATGAGCATGAGCATCCACATTAGCATTGCTTCCCTATCTGCGCCTCCTTGAGAGAGTTAGCCTCCTCACGGTTTGAAGAAAAAGAGGTTGTTACCTTCTGAAACTTCGATAAAAAATTGCTGTGTTCTTCTTTTTTTCACTTTTTCTCTGCACCACTCAGATAGCTTCTTTTCATTTTGCTGGTCTCTTCCACATGTCGGCTGTATGGTTTGTTTACAATTGTAATCGCATGCCTTGGAGATAACATAGAGCAGTCCAACAGTCTGAGGAGAAGGGGGTAGAATGTTATGTTCGTGTTCTGATTTGGCGTTTTTATAAATACCTGTCACGAACCGAGCCAGTGTTGTCCTGTAGGCTTGGTTTTGATCGTTCTCTGTGGCTCAGGTATCGGGTTATTTATGTATTGTGTTATCTTTTGAGTTCTTGTTGTTTTTATGTCTTGTTCCTTTTCTTTTCCATGCCTGTAGCCACCGCTCTGGCTGGTGGCTGTTAAGGCCCTTTTCCACTAGCCCCGCTCAGCCCCGATTGAAAACCCGGCTCTACTCACTTCGGTTCGGTTCAGCCTCAGTTGCTTTTCAACTACTGCTGGCACACCTGCTGTGGGTGGGATTTGTTGAACAGCAGGCGGCGCCACACCCTTGTGACATGAAAAACGCGACTGAATCCTCCACAACAAACAAAATGGCTGATGACGAGGAGAGAAGGAGGAATGACTGTGACACGAAACTGGTTAAATCTATGGTGCTGACTTGTACTCTGCACAATCTGTGTGAGAGTCATGGAGAGACGTTTGACACTACATTGGATGATGCAGTAGATGAACCAGTGGTGGCAGCGGCACAGAGAGCAGAGGAGCAGGGTGGTGATATTGTAACGAACTCAATATAAGCACCCTACTTGGCTTGCCAAGGTCGACCCTATTGGCGACACAGGTAGAGTGCGGGACTCCGGAGCGGGAGGCGTGAGTTCAAATCTGCCGGTGGGATGTCGCCATGTCAAGCTGCACATTACAATATAATACGAGATGCTGTGATGCAATACTTGTTTATTTTGTCCACATTTATGTGCATACATATTTCAAAAATGTTTTTTGTAAATAAAATGTTGTGCATGGTCCATCTACCTGTCCTCTTGTTCATAACGCTTATCTGTTAAGAAGGTGCGAAGCCATCAGCCAAATGATGAGTCCACACTTCTGTTGTGATAATTGCTCACGCTGAGCGCTCTGACAGCCCCGTACGCTGTGGGGGTCACACACGACGTGTTCCTCCCCACACTCTCAATTTTTTTTCCCGTATATTTTTCTCTTTGGCGTACAGAAATGGCAATACGCCCGTATTTGCTAAAATTGCATTTTCCCCGTATTAAAATACGGCGAAACCATATCACTTGACAGGTATGTAATTACATGCAGAAACACCGCACAGGCCATCTTCACAAAAATCCAGCTCGACAAGCCACTTTTGCTTAGGTGGAAATGCAAATTGAACTATAAATCATGTGCTGATACATGTCATATTTTCCCATGTAAAGGTCTCCCACTTTTACTTACAAATTGATTTTTAATTTTTGGGAAAAGGGAATATAAATTTTGCACTTGTTGGTAACAACAGTTGTGTGCAACAAAAACACAGTTGTGTATCCTTGTCCTATTTGTCTACTGTTAATAGTGCCAAATTTTTGCTACATTCCTTCTTAATTTATTAAATTTTGACTGGTGATGCAACATTCAACTTACACGTACTTACCTTTATCAGTGTCTACAAGTTCAAGCACACCTGTACAACTGCTTATAACCTAAAAAATGTACCCGTTCAAGAGAAATGGATTCAGCATTGCAAATTTGTTTAAAATAAAAAAAAATCCTACCAAGACATTACGTTTCGTACCATTAGAAGGCTATACACCTGACCTGATGAACAGCAGCATGTGGAGTGAACAGAGAATGGAATGTGTATGTAATTATTGGCTTTTCTCATACGGTGTCATAACAGATAAACCAGACTTTTGATGCAAACAATACAATTTTATTCCAGAAGCAAAATTTACAAACAAAAAAACAGACTGGGCGATGACATCTCTGCGAGCTCTTCCCTTCGTAACGCAGCGTCCTGCTCCAGGGCTTCACGCGCATCTGCCCGCACATCTGCGGCCACCTGTCACAAATGCTGCATGTACTCCTGATTCTTGCCGCTGGTCATGTTGCCGTTCCAAGAGCCGCATCTCTTCGTCATGCATGTTAACCATCGCTAATGTAAGGTCAGCGATGGGAGTTGTCTGTTTTCGTCTTGCCTAGATGGAAAGACAGAAAGGCATGGTCGTTAAAGCTGGATCACTACATATATTATGGAATTACACAGGTGAAAGTCTGTGGTGGAATGTCACTATTATATTATGCTTCATTGCTGTATATAAGCTGAACTGTCATGTTGCTGCCCCTCAGTAGAGCAGATTTTGCAACACGCAGGGTGCTGTCTTCAGCTGCAGCCCCCCTGCAAAACTAAAAAGGATTAAGATTAAGAATATGGATGGATGGATGGGTAATGTTTAAACTAGTTGCTTGTAGTGTGGCCGCAGAAATCTGAATGGGTTAATACAGTCAGCTGACGCGAAGCATTTCAATGAAGCATGTTGATTTCAACGGCAGTTCATGCACTTTGTTTGTCTAAAACAGGAGTTACAACAGCACCAATCACCACACCTAAAAATGGTTGTGGAACACCGATAAGTGAAGACCAAAGAATAACCTTTTTGTACATTTAAAAAGACATTTTCAATTAATTAATTAATATGCAGCTACAGGAAATTGCATTAATCAATTTGGTACATAACTTGTTAGGCTCCAGCCCCCGCCCCCCCCCCCCCCCCCCCCCGCGACCTGTAAAGGATTAAGTGGTAGAAGATGGATGGATGGATGGATGGATTTTCGACCCTGGTTTCCGCTGCTGGACCTGTTTCAACCAAAAAAAAAAATCGTGGTTATTGTGCCTTACCGGCACTTGAACGTGATCCAAATGGAGCTGGTGATGTGGAGTCAATTCAGCTGGTGCGCCGCCAGACGCACACGCAGACGCAGCGCCAGGAGAGTCCGCTGTGTCCATCATGTCCGCTGAGGTGGACCCCTGTGATATGAAATGCGATTCTAGAAAGAAAATGAAAATTTAAAACTTAACACCAAAGTGCAACATGTACACAACACTCTCAAGTTTTTAACCGGAATACAATAAGCGTAATTCAGCGTTTTGTTCGCGCTAATACTTAACACAAAGCAAGCGTGAATCTGCAGTTGGCTGCAAAACAATAGGAAAGCCTCAGTAACAACCATTACCCACAATCTAACAACCTTCCTATTTCTTAAAAACAGTAAGCTTGGCACAGAAAGGATCAAGTGGCGAAAAGACGCGCAATATCAAAACAACACTCACCATCCACGGTTTCCAAGGGCGTGACCGTGACAGTGACCGTGTCGAGCCCAATGTCTCTCAGCGAACCACTTCCACTCCTTCCGATCCGCTGAACTTCGAGCATTGTGGTCCTTCACTGCTCGGTAATCGCTTTTCAGCTTTTTCAGCTTCTCCCGACACTGTTTGGCAGTACGGATGTGCCCTTGGGAAGCCATCTGCTCGGACACCTGCATTTCAAGTAGATCCGTCCAACTCGCGCTGGATGCGATCGTCGCCTAATATAGAAAGAAAATTGCGCACCTCCTAATATATAATATTAGGAGTATATTATTATATAAGTATATTATACAGTATATCAATATAATATACCATATTAAAGGGGCGCACTGTGTTCACTGGCTGAACAATTACAAATGGCGGTCGTGGAGTAAATTCAGCAGAAAAAGTCGCTTTCATGACGTTACGACCTGACCAATCAGTGGCGACCAGTCTCTTAAAGTCATATCACAGCCCTACTCAGCCCTACTCAGCCCGGTTAGACCCTGCCCTGGATCAGGTACGAAAAAAGTACCTGCTAACCGGTGCTGGGGCTAATGGAAAAGCGCCTAAAGCGGGCTGAGTGGTGCAGTGTAGGGCTAAGTGAGGCTAGTGGAAAAGGGCCTTTAGGCAGCCTCTTTGACCTACATTCGTGTGGGCGTTGCCTAACACTTGCTGGTCCGACTACGCCCCTTCTCTCTTGACAGCCAGCTGATTCCTCCCCAGTAATTATCATTCCCGCGCCTCACCCAGGTGCTCCCAATTTGTGGTGCCAGCAATGCTTGTACTTGGGCAGCCTTTGCCAGTCAAGCATTGCTGGACCATTGTGCATTATCATACGGACGTGAACCGCCGTATGTGTGTATTGTCTATGAGGGAGTCGAGAGCTACACTGTCGCCATTCCCCTCAGTGTAGTTATTGATTGAGTGTGCTCGCCGGTACATTTGGACTACTCGGACTGTTCCTGCACTGTGAGTACGAACTGTTGCGTTTCTCTTTGCAGTCAGGCTGCTACGCTTAGGCACAGTTGCCCAGTTTCCCTCTCCTGTGTCAGTCGAGCATCCTGGAGGACTCTAAGTGACCCAAGTTGTTATATTGTTTTCGTGTGTTGTTTGTCTTGTGGGCATGGTGCACATTGGTCTGCCCGCTGAGCGCTCATCGCGTGAGCCATTTTGTGCACACTGCTGCATTTTTGTAAGTCTTTATTTTTGGAACTGTCTGCCTCTCTGTTAATAAATGTGTTGTGGTGTAACCTGGGCGTAAAAACATTCATCCTTCCCCTCCTCCGTGCGCTGCATCATTGCGCACGAGGAGGCTCTTGACAAATACCCATGTTTCTTTATTTTGTCAGACATCACATTAAATATATGCTAAACATTTAAAAAAAATACATGGGGCTCCTAGTAGATCAGGGCCCCTACTAGGTCGGGACCTAAGGGGACTGCCTACCTTTGCCTAATGGTAAGTCCAGCTCTGTGTGAATGGCCCATAAATGAGAGTTTCTTGCTCTAGAAAGGATCATATTTAATCACAGAGATAGAGGCTGTTCCCCGGTAATCTGATCGCTGAGAACAGGGACACGTGTGTTCTGCCGGCTGCTGTCTGTTCGTTGCTGTTTCTCCACACTTGCTGCAAAATGAACTTGCTGTGGACGGAGTGTGGTTCTACTCTGGGCTCAGTACAAGAAAAGCTTTCACCCACCACGGCATTTCTTCCCATCGGGCTGTGGTGTGAACTGGGGCAGGACGGGAGACCGACCCGCGGAGTAGACCACCTGTGGTTCTCCAGACTCTGTCCATGGCACCAGTGAACCAATGAGCACACACTGTGTGCAAATAATGCTTAAGGGAGTTGTAGTTTCATAGTCTTACATTGTGATAGGTTTATTATTATTTTCGATGCTGTTTGAGAAAACTACAACCCGCTAAAATGGCTAGTGTTAGTGGCTGCCACTGCTGAAATCTACCCACCATTGGCGGGTTGGAGGGTGTTAATATCAAGCTCTGGACAAATCATAAGACTGGAGTTTCTGAAATCCACCAAACATTTAACTCCCGCCAGGCCCACTGGTCGTTTTTTGGTCATTTTGAGTTTGACCTCACATATCAGCCAGGGTCTAAAAACACCAAGCCCGATGCCCTCTCCAGGCAGTTTGTTGCCGACCCTTCTTCCTCTGATGAGGAGCCCATCATCCAATCCTCCTGCATTGCAGGAGCATTGTCCTGGGAGATTGAGGAGAAGGTGAGAAAGGCACAGACCACCAAGACAGACTCCAGAGGGAGCCCTGTTGGACACCTCTACATCCCTTTATCAATTAGAGGCAAGGTCATTCACTGGTTGCAAATGGCTAAATTCCCTTGCCATCCTGGGGTGTCCCACATTATCTAACACCTCAGAACAGCATAGAGATGGCCCTTAATGGGCAAGGATGTGTGGGAGTATGTCCTTGCCTTTCCCCAATGTTCCACTGGCAACTCCTCTTCCTCCCCCCACTTGCAGGCACTTTCAGTGCCGAGTCACCCATATATCACTCTTTGTCACTGGTCCCCCCTCCGGTAGTCATACCATGATCCTAACAGTGGTAGGCAATTTTTTTAAAGCAGTACACTTCATTCCACTACCTAAACTACCTTCAGCTAAAGAGACTACTGACTTACTCACCCTTCATGTTGTCTATTTTCATGTCATCCGTGCAGATATTGTTTCTGATCAAGGTCCACAGTTTGTGTCCCAGGTTTGGAGGGTGTTGTGCAAGGCCATCAGCACCACCGTCAGCCTGACCTCAGGCTACCACCCACAGAGCAACGGGCAATGCAAGAGAACCAACCATTCGCTGGAGGCTGTCCTGTGATGCGTCACTGTATTTCAAGTTGGTGCACACTTTTTTCCACCTTGATTACCTAACTGTGCATAGCTGAGCTGATTGCTCAGCTGTATGTCATTAACCACAGCCCTTATAAGCAGGCATTTCCTGTTCCTCCTCACAGAATACTGGACTCTCATGCCAACAGTCTGGTGTGCTCTCCTCACTCATGTGCCAACCTGTTGTGTGCTCGTGCCTACCTCCTCTATCTTCTCCTGCCACTGGAAATCATAAGACTCTGATTAACTTCAGCTCACCTTTTCTCTGCCTCCATATCTCGTAGTATTCGACTCACCTTTTCCGTGGTGGAACTGATTAACCTGGAAATCCTCCATCAAGTCCTGTAAGTCATCATCTCAATATTGCAATATTCTAAACTTCAAAGTCCAGAGCCCAAGGCACAATCTCACCCTCTCTCAGACTACAATAGTCACCAAAAGCCAAGACTGGAAGAATCCTCACCGGACGAAGAACGGCAGCCAACCCGTAAATACACTTTACCTCCTGAAGTCACTGCACCTGTAAGAAAGACAATTAGTTTCAGTATTAATTGGCATTATTACTTGCTTCCTACTTACTATTCTTCTCTGTCTCTTTCTCTGCAGGGTTGCCAGTTCGTGACCAAGCACCATTCTCAGTTCAATGAAATCATTGTTAAACATCTTAAAACTATCTCCTTTCAGTGTTTGCTTTTGGGCCTATTCATTGTAAATGCCGGGCATTGATTTAAACTGAAAAGTTGCATTAACTCATGCTCCTTGGGAATCTTGAATTGTCCTTGATCTTATTATTGAAGTACTTGTCATGGTGGTTAGCATCCATCCATCCATCCATCCATCCATCCATCCATCCATCCATCCATCCATCCATCCATCCATCCATCTTCTTCCGCTTAATCCTTCTCGGGTTGCAGGGGGGGCTGGAGCCTATCCCAGCATATAAAATGTAATTTTTTTTTCCCTCCACTTTGACCTGAATGTGACAACTCCTGAATCAAAAGATTTCATTGGTCCAGTCTGTCTAGATATCTTTTCACCTATACAAATGATACTCAGGGTGTGAATATGCTAATATGAAGCAAGTGAATCTGTTCATTTGAATTTACTGTATATGCAGAAGGAGTTTGCATGTTCTCCCCGTGTGTGCGTGGGTTTACTCCGGGATTTCTCCGGTTTCCTCCCACATGCGAAAAACATGCAAGTTAGGTTAATTGGCATCAAACTGGGGATTCTAAATTGTCCTTAGGTATGACTGCGAGAGTGAATGGTTGTCTGTCTCTCTGTGTTGGCCCTGCGATGGACTGGCGATCTGTCCAGGGTGTACCCTGCTTCTTGCCCAATGATGCTGGGATAGGCTCCAGCCCCCCTGTGACCCGAAAAGGATTAAGCGGAAGAAGATGGATGGATGGATAGTCTACAGGGGAGGCTTTATTATTGTAACTGCATATAAGCTGTGGCCATTTCTGTGGTAAGCAGGCAAGTATGTGAGGAGGAGATCCACTCAAAAAGAAACATAAGTATGGACCGGCCTTATTTATTGACTTCTTTAAAAAAAGGTGAGATGTTTGAAGTCCTGCAAGCACCTCTTTCTATTCATGTAATTTTTCTCACCAGTTTTTCACACGCCCTCGTTTACATAAAAATATATTTCCATCAGTGGGACAGTTAATGAACATCTTGAGCTCAGCTCAACTTATTTCAGCAGCATCTTGTTGAAGGCTTTTTAAACACTTGACACTCGAACCTCGTTCATTCTGTCACACTCCATTTTAATCACTTTGTTTTTCCCTCTCTCTGCAATCTCACTTCTTTTTCTGTGCTATCCTGATGGTTTGGACTCAGCACTTCCATAACAAATACACATTGTTGCCATGGTTACATTCTCAATGTCCCAGAACAACACAATAATGCATCACTTCTGAAAAGGATGACCTTTTCAAGCCCTTGAGCTACAGTATATGATTCTTATTAATGGGTGTAAAGGTCTCTCTCTTTTTTTAATTTCTACTGAGGGAGAAATTTGGCTTTGTTACGCAGATCATGTCAAGTTTTTGCAAAAAGCCTTGTTTCGAGAGCAGAGACCTTAATGTTTTTTCAGTTATGATTTTACCAGATGAGCTCCCCTATTTTCTTTCTGTTCCTTGACCCCATCCAACCAAGGGTGACGTCTGGTTAACGTAACATATGTCAATTGCATGGGGCTCTAGATGTGTGAGGGGCTTGGGACAGTATGTATGTAATGTAACAGTTTGTTTAGTGTAACCAATATTTCCAACCAGAGTTTTTTCTTTATGATTTATCAGATGTGTTGTGATTGATTTTCACTATAATGTGCATGCTGTCTCTGAGTGTGAGCTGCATGTGTGATCTTTCTGCAGGGAGTCTGCTCAGCTGAGGGACTGAGGTGTGGTGGGGTTAAGAGGTTAAAGGTGGTCTCATTCTTGATTGATTGGCCCCTCAATTGATGAGAAAAACAAGTGACGCTCCATTTATGCATACTTTCCCATCAGACAGCTACTGTACTTGCAATGAAAGCTTAACATGCCTGTATAATGGTTATTCCCCAGTGACCCTAGATTTTGACTTCAGTCAAGTGGTGCGTTACATGACCGGATCAGTCTTCTCTAAAGTGTGGCTGCAAAAGAAGGGAGTTCTGAAACACATTCATTCATTCTTCAAGATGACAAAAGAGTCTGAAACGTAAATAAATACCACAATTTAGTCTGCTGAAGAAAATCTCTCCTCTTTGTATACTGTTATGTTGTACCCTTTGGTGAGTTTTTTATTCTTTTTTTTGGGGGGGTAGTTTACATAACCTTTTGTCCAGTTCCTCCCACTGATTACAGCATTATGTCGTAACATTTCACATCACTGTTTTTGTGTGATGAAGGTTACCCTCACATGTGGGAGTGCTGGTGTGTCAGGGGATCCTTTTTTTCACTCGAATTTTGGAGTAAATATTTAATCTTTTATTTCAAGAAAAAGATTATGAAGGGTTTGACTCAGAAAGATGAAACAATTCTCAGAACTTTTTCAAGAAATTGAAAAACACAGAAGTGGACAGACAGCTGTCCTCCATCTTGCTAACAGTGGCCATTGTCACTTCGGCACACTCCCATCCTTATGTGAATATGACAGCTCTTCGTGGCTTAAGCGATGAATCCATTTTTAACCCTCAGCTTTTATAGGCGAAGAGGAATTTTTGTCACCCCAGTAACGGACAGCATCAGTACTTGGCTTGTTAGCCCAATTACATTTTACTGGAGAAGCCTGGGGTTACCAAATTTGCATCAGGAGGTGTAGCATGTCAAAACCTTAATCCTCTTCAGAAATAATGACTTCAACCTCAATATCAAGGTCACGTACAAAATTTTATGTATTTCTTGTTTTTATTCCTCCTCTGTATTGCAGTCTCCCTGGCAAGCTTCAGTAGCACTTTTGATTTTTAATGTCACTAAATACCTTGTGAATGCAATAACTCGAGAAGTAATTCACACAGGCATTTCAAATTACCAGATATGTCCACTAAACATTTTGGATGGTCAGAGGTCATTTTTTTCTAAAACTTGTGAACATGATAAGTAGAAAAGGAAGATACTTAAGCTGAGGGGTATCACTCGTGCTTGCCTTTATTTTCTACTGATGGTCAAAAAGTTTGAATTAATGAGAAACAGTCTACACAGAGGCGCTCAGACTTACCTCACTATCCACTCCATTGATTCCCTCCATGAAGGCACCAAGGCTTTCCTAGATTAAGCTGAGGTTCTCCTCCAAGTTGGGTACACTCCAGGAAACCCTCATTGAGGAGGCAATCTGGTCATGTGTACATCCTTTGCTGCGTGAATGAGCAGAGACTCTATTCTGAGCCCCTCTTGGATGTATTGAATTTGTTATTATATATAATTTATGAATTATATTGGAACACTAACATTTTTTCAGCACTTAAATGCACAAAAATATTCTGAAGCTTGTTAACAACCACTTTCAAATATTTTAGACTTCTGTTGTTACTTTAGCTTTTTGACAACTGCCTCTTCAGCACATCAACTAAGAGAGGTCTACTGCTCATACGTGCAGATTTGCACTGCATCTATGCTCAAGCTGAATATGCTGCATTGCTGATCCAACCATTTCTCTCCTCAATCTTTTAACATCTGTGAAAAAATATTTGGCGTTGGTCCAATGCAGAGCTTAATTGTTTAATATGGTGCAAGCACAAATTTGCAGAGCCAAATGGACAAATTCTGTGTGAACATGTAGCTATTTGTACCTTAAGTTGAAGGATGTCAAAGAGCTGCAGGTTGTGGGCAGTTTTTTCAGCTCCCTCAAGTTCTTAGCTGCTGCACCTTTTGTCATGTCTCAGACAAGGCAATGACCTGAATGCAGGACACAAACAAACACGGGCAAGAACTGGGGCTATGAAGGTATTTACTGAACTGCTTACAGTCAGTGGTTGAATGACTATATTGCGGGGGGGAGGGCTAAAAAGTTCACAGGCTGAAAAGTTCATAGTGGTTAAATTTGACCAAACGTGGTTTATTTTTCAAATGCAGGGATGCAAGTGCTGCAACACCGATGGAAGAAGTGTGTGGACTGAAGGGGAGACGATGTTGAGAAATAAACCACATTTGGTCAAATTTGACCACTATGAACTTTTCAGCCTATGAACTTTTAAGGCCCGCCTCATACAGTAAATTATATTACCATAACCCAAACCTTAAAGTAACAGTTTAACTGTTGCAAGAAAATAAGAGACTCTGAGCATGTGTGACATTAAGAAGGCTGACAGAAGCCTTTTCCTTCAAACATATCCCATAAAGGCTGGTGAGCTCATGGAAAAATTTGGTCTTTTACAAAGTGTCTACAGAATCCCAGCTGTTATTTTGGCTTCTCTTTAATGGTTGAATCACAGGATGGCAACAAACTGCAGAAAAGTTTTCAGGGAAGCAGTAGCCAAATGATTAGTAGAAGAGACATTTAAATGGATTGAAGTTGGCCTCCAAAAACTGCCAGATGAAGGATGTGTCTGAGCAAGTGCTCATTTCTTTATCTCTCTTCTGATCAAATTGATTGTCTATTAGTAATACAGTAAACAACTACTCAGCTTAAACTGCTAAGCTTAATTTGATTTGCTAATTTTGTCTTCTGTTCATTTGGTACAGCTGACTTCTTAAGAATTTAGCCATAAAGGAGAACAGAAAAAATGAACCAATATCTTTAAGAATTGTTACTTTTAATGAGGATGACAGTAGAGAAACTACAGAATTAAATACTAATTCTCTGTTGTTTGTACATATACAGTACATGACCACGTTCATTTCATATGACATCAATTACTTCTGTTTTTATATAAAAAATATACAGTATATATATTAGTACTTGGAATAAAAACACTAAATAACAGTGCAAAAGTCTTTCATACTACAGATATTAAGTATTATTGTTTGTTTAATGTAATATGACCTGAAGGTCGTTCAGACCAAACGCAAATTTTTCACACTGCGGGATTACATGTTACCACAGTGCAAACATGCGAACAGGCATGAAATCGTGTCTGAGTGAATTGCAGAGGGGTGGAGTTGCCTTCATAACTTCTGCATCTGCTTTCTACCTGCTGTGGAAATCCCAAAAATGCAGTCATGTTTAAGTTTACAATGTTATCCGGCAGGACTCTGACTTGGAAATTTGTCACAGCTGTTATGTCAGTAATGGAAACCAAGGACGAGACTAAGTGTTGAACTGGACACAGATTTATTTGTGACTCTCTCTCACAGTACAGGCGCATCCATCAGGCGGAGAGGAGGCCAAGAGACCGCCCCTCTCCCTCACAGCCCTCTTATACCCCGGGTGGCAGCGGAACCGGAAAGGTGGAGCCACCACCCGTGTCATACAATAATATGTCCCCAAGACCCAACACAACAACAGCCTCCTCCGAAATTTCTCCTGGATGACAGTGGTTTACGCTGTTAGTCAGCTGCTAGCCCTCGTTAGTATGTCTGTAGCAAGAGCACATGGGTTATTATACAACAGTTAGTTCCAAATGAGCAATTTGATTGTACAATAGGGATTCCAGGAGTTACTATATTCCATGATAATTGCACTTCAACATCTCACTGGATATGTATCACTCCACTTCAGAGGTGTTTTAGTAACCATTAATTACTTACAGTAATTTGCTATCAAGTCTGCAAACTTGAGAATTAAAATACTGTGTTGAATACCTTAATTTCCACAGTGAGACGCTGTTTGAAAAGCAACCAGACAGCCTCAGCCATCTCTGATACGGAAGTGCTGTTCTTTTAAACATCCGGCGATATATTTTACGTCTGTTTAAACAAAACAGACAGGCTAGAGTTGTATTTATTAACTCGATTAGAAAACCACAATACCTTTGTGGTGATGGACTCTTTGATCTGAAAATGCCATGAAAAGTGAACGAAGTGTGCTGAAGTCAAATCGCTTGCATGCCAACGAGCCACCGGCATTGATCTCGGTCCATCTGCAGTACCGACTCAACAGGTAACCGGGGTGTATTTAGGTGCTTTGCAACAGTTACTGGCTACATATAGAAGGGACTTTTTTTTTTCTCAGCTGCACAAAATAACTGGTTAAATACACACATAATATTTTGTCCAGTATTGCTGTCATTTAATAAATTGTGCTTGTAGAACTGTTGTATAAAAGCAATATTACTCTTGAGGTCTTACAGTATCAATGAATTAGATGTATCACACCCGCATTTACTATATTCATTGATACCGTACTCCCTCTCGTGTAATATTGCTTAATAGTAATATCAGTGTCTTCTTATAATATGTGAGAATTGTAATGCTGTATTGGATACCTTAATTCCTACTGTGATGCACTGTTTGAAAAGAGACATTCCTAAAAATCCAGACCAGTGTGACTCGGAAGTCCTGCCCTTGTAAACATCTGGCTAACCGTGTTTGTTTACAACAACTGACAAGCTAGTTAAGCCCCTTTTCCACTGGTACCTACTCAGCCCTACTTGCCTTGACTCTACTCAATTTGTAGGGTTTTCCATTAGGTACTTTTTTCGTACCTACTCCAGTCAGGTTCCAGCCGTGCTGAGTCAAGCTGAAAATGTGATAGCAACATACTGCAGGCCACTGATTGGTCAGGGCGTAATGTCATGATAGTGGCATCTTCACCAGAATCTTCAGTCGCCATTTGCAGAAATTCTTAAGCGGGCGAGCGAGCATCAGTGTAAACACAACAACGATAGAAATGGCTTCACAGAAATCAACACCGTGATCCAACAGACATTTCTGTACCTTTTGGCTGATGAGAGAATCCAAAGGGAACTAGACGGAGCGACCCGAAATGAATTTACAGCCACTGACCAACAAATAACGGGAGGCGGACTGGCGTCGACTTGACCACAGCATCATTGTTGAAAACCGTGACAGAGGATGGTGAGTGATGTGATATGATGTGATATTATACATCTTATACATTATTTATCCCAGTGATGGAAAGTTCACTTTGAACAAACAACACCATTGTCTCCTGTATGCAGACAATGAGCTAGCTAGTTAGCCATCAATGCTAACTCCATGCTCTGCTTGTATTTTGCGCTTGTGTCGACAACATCTGATGAAATAAGCTAGTGTTAATCCTGGTAAAAAAAAAAAAAAGTTGTTTTGTTGCACTTTCGTGCTATGCATGTACTTAACTTGTATGTATTTTCATTCTAGAATCCGACCAGCATCTGCTTTGACACTGGCATTGTCTGGCATGAATGACACAGCAATGAGATATGACTGGTAAGAAACAAGTTGCACACCGCGTTGTTTTTAGCAGTGGTGGAGAAAGTACTCAAATCCGTTGCTTTTTAAGTTAAAGTACAGATAAAGTGCCAAAACTAAAGTAGCACAATTTCCACTTAAGTAAAAATATTAAAGAACTCACTTTTGAATGTTCTTGAAGTATAATAGTTAAAGTACTAGATTCCATTCAACTGAATGTATTAACTCATTTTGATTGCTGAGGCCACAGTAAAAACAAATGATTTTAAACGTAACCCAGCCCTTGTAAAATCTACTTTACTGAAGTGCAGCTACATGAAAATTGTGCTTAAATACAACAATGAAGTACTTTTTTGTCACATTTCACCACTGGCTTTTAGCAACAAGTCTGTTTCCCAAATATGTGTTTTAAACTTGCTTTGATTAACCACCACCCATTTCTGTCTTTCGTCTAGGCAAGAGGAAATCGATCCACCCCAAACAGGACCTTACAACACTATTTACAGAGATGCAGGCTGAAGATCTGCTGAACCGGGACCAGCGTGAGCGACACATCCAGTTGCTTCTCAGTGAGGCAAGGGAGCATGAAGCTACCTTGTGAAGGGAGGAGATGGCTCAGAATGCTGCCGTCAATCAAGCATTCCTTGGTGTGCTGGGCGACCTTGCAAAGGCCATGAATGGCCGACGTGTGACCCATTCTGAGTTTGTTTGTTTGTTGTTGTTTTTTTACAGGCTAGAGTTTGAATTTTGCACATTCTAAATAATCTGGAGTTTGCTGCTGGTTGTAATAAACTAGTGACTTCTGTGTTTGCATCATGATTTTCTATTTTGTCTGTTAAGACACCGATGGGAAAAGAGTCAACAGTACAAACCAAACATTTATCGGTGACATTGAAAATAATGTCTCATTTTTAAGAAAAAGTAACCAAAAACAATTATTTTATTTACTGAAGACTGCATTGTTTGATGTACCAGTGCAGAAGACACTGCACACTTTAGTGATAGTACCAGTATATCGAGACATTCTGTGCCATATTAGCACCTGTATTTTCTAATAATGGGTTAGGGTTTAATGGGATTTAACATTTTAACACAAACTACTTTATGGTTCATAATTATGTTGACGGACTTACACCAAACCAAAAATGATTTCTCAAAAAGCTGTCAAAAAGCTGTCTAAGAAAAGCTGTCTAAGAATACTTAGACAGCTTTTCCAATCTTTTCGCATTTAATTCACTAGTCCATACCTGTGCATGCCCGTAGAAACCAAGTGTAAGTATTTTTGCATTCCCGTAGAAAGCAGGTGCAAGCAAGGGTGTAAGCAAGCACGTCAGCACTCGTTCAGTGATGTCTGCCTTTGATCTTTGATTGTGTCATAGCAAGTCCTATGATCTTTGATGATGTCATAGTGAGTCCTATGATGCCTGCATTTGATCTTTGATGATGTCATAGCGAGTCCTATGATCTTTGCTGATGTCATAACGAGTCATTTGATCGTGAGTGATGTCTGCGTTTGATCTTTGATGATGTCATAGCGAATCCTATGATCATGAGTAATGTCTGCCTTTGATCTTTGATGTCCTATGATTGTGAGTGAGAGTGAGTGATGCCTGCCTTTGATCTTTGATGATGTCATAGCGAGTCCTATTATTGTGAGTGATGCAGTCCAAGAACGGATAATTTTTTCACACATATAAGTTGTTCAGAACTCCTTATACACAGGAACATCATAGGACATCATGTAGACATCATAGGAACATCATAGGCGGTCCTATGATCTTTTTAGCGAGTCCTATGATAGAGGCAGACTTTTCACACAAGTTGTTCAGAACTCCTTATACATAGGAACATCATAGGACATCATGTAGACATCATTGGAACATCATAGGCGGTCCTATGATCTTTTAGTGAGTCCTATGATCGTAACAGACACAGATTTCTTGAATTTATAGAGTGATGTCACTTGGCAACTTTCACAAACGAAAGTGGAGACATACATCACTCTATAAATTCAAGAAATCTCTGTCTGTCTGTCACGATCATAGGACTCACTAAAAGATCATAGGACTGCCTATGATGTTCCTATGATCTCTACATGATCGCCTATGATGTTCCTATGATTTCTACATGATGTCTATATAGGCATCACTCAAGATCATAGGACTCGCTACATAAGGAGTTGTTCAGAACTCCTTATACAAAGTAGAGATAGAGTTGAGGTTTGATTGGACACAGCAATGATGATAGAAGGACTACAGGTCCTGACCAGATGGAGTGATGATATAGAGTGAAGTACAACGAGACGAAGAAGAGTGATGTCTGAAGATAGAGTTGAGGTTCGACTGGACACAGCAATGACGATAGGACTACAGCTCCTGACCAGATAGAGTGATGATATAGAGTGAAGTACGTGGTGGTAATCCACCTGTAAGCTGGTTGCCAACTGCCAATCAAATGTAAAAGAAGAAGAAATCACGTAAAGATAGTGTTCAACAAGGAAAAGCAATCAGAGTCAATAAAATGGAGGGGGAAAATGTGCAGTGTTCAGTATTGAAAGGAAATAAGGCAATGAGAGGAGTGATATCAGGCATTCCAACGGCTGTCTCAACTGATGAAATAATGAAAAACTTAACTGGTGCAAAAGTGACAGAGGTACAAAGATTGAAAACTTATAGAAATGGTAAAAAAAAAAAATGTGATAGTTTGTCGGTGATGTTAAAATTTGATGAAACAAGGCTACATGAGCTATGAAGTCAGACTTTACGTTCCTCCTCCACTCAGATGTTTCAAATGTCAAAAGTTTGGTCATGTAGCAGCAATATGCAAAGGTAGACAATGATGTGCAAGATGCTTCGGTGAACATGAATATGGAAAGTGTGAAAGAGGAGCCAAATTAAAGTGCTGTAGCTGCAGTGGTGAACATAGCTTTGATCATATCGAGGCTGTGAAGCCAGCAAAAAGGCAGCAGAAATTCAGCAGGTAAAAGTCTTCCAGGGATTAGCATATGCAGAAGCTGTGAAAAAGGTGCCAACTAAAAAAGTGGGAGGGGACTTTAACAGGGAAGGCATGCAGACTTGCAGTGCATGCAGCAGAATTAAGGAAGATTCTCTGGTTATGAAGGAAAATAATTTTGTCTTATGTGATAAGACAAATTTTGTCTTATGTGATTTGGCGTCACAAAGCTATAAGGAAAATGTCATAGAGCCGTGAGGAAAACATCACAAAGCTATGAGGAGGACATTGCAAAGCTATGAGGAAAGCATCACAAAGCTATGAGGAGGACATCACAAAGCTGTGAGGAAAACGTTACAGAGCTATGAGGAAAACCTCACAAAGCTATAAGAGGAAAACCTCACAAAACTATGAGGAAAAAAGAACTCCTTATACAAAGCTATAGAGTGATGATAATCAAGTCAGTGGCAGTAATGCACCTGTAGGCTGGTTGCCAACCGCCAATCAAATCTAAAAGAAGAAGAAGAAGAAGCTATGAGGAAAACGTCACAGAGCTATGAGGAGGACATCATGGGGCTGTGGGGTGGACGTCACAAAGCTATGAGGAAAATGTCACAAAGTTAAGAGGAAAAACAGGCACACAGACATATGTAGAGTGTGGCGGTAAGGCAACTGTAAGCTGGTTGCCAACCACCAATCAAATCTAAAAGAAGAAATCTAAAAGAAGAAGAAGAAATCACTCTATATAGAGTGAGAACTTACCAGGATAATTTTTTCACACATAAGGAGTTGTTCAGAACTCCTTATAAGAACTCCTTATACGCTATAGAGTGATGATAATCAAGTCAGTGGCAGTAATGCACCTGTAAGTTGGTTGCCAACCGCCAATCAAATCTAAAAAAAGATATAGAGTGATGGTGGTGGCGCCTTGCATGGCAGCGACCCCTCTGATTCTAGATGTGATTAACATTGTAGATATGAGAAACCTAATTTTGTTCTACTGTACATGATTGGCTGTATGGATTGAATGACAATAAAGTTGGCTTTACCTTTACCTTTAAGTCCTAACTGATAGCCTTTAAAAAGGTATGTGACTATCAAGTACGTAGCGGTAATGCACCTGTAAGCTGGTTGCCAACCGCCAATCAAATCTAAAAGAAGAAGGATATATAGAGGAGTTAATTGAGATTTGACTGGTTACGGGGAGGAGCGCCTGACTGGATGGAGTGATGATGTGGAGTGGGGTGTGTGGCAGTAATGCACTTGTTAGCTGGTTGCCAACCGCCAATCAAATTTAAAAGAAGAAGATATAGAGTGATGAGATCCAGCTTAGGCTTCAGCCCCACCTAAAGTAGGACACTTTTAAGAAGAACCACACCTCAGGAGACAGAGACTCACGGCGAGAGCGGACCACACCTCACCCTACAACCAATTACAAGAGAAATGGCGTTTCAACAAGAGCGATGTAGGATGGCGACGAGAGGCGGGGGCTTTAAACCGGAGTGGCACAGCCAGGTTGTGAATGGACAGGAGATGGCAGAGCAGGTAGCGGAAGGTGATAAAGCAGGGAGTGATCTAGGAGGAATGGAGGTAGGAAGTGGGAAAGAGGAGGTTTGGAATTTGGTGGCATCTAAAAGAAACAAACGCAAACATAAGGAAATTCAATCAAGCGCATTATCAAGTGCTGATGAATCAGAAGATGATCAATCCCAGAATAAACAGGAGTGTAAAGTAATCATTAAACTTACTCAGGAAGGGGCATCATTTCATGAGTGGAACCCAATTAAACTCACAAATGCAATTAATGTTACTTGGAGAAGTTTTAAATGCAAGAATTCTTCGTAGTGGTTCATTACTAGTTACATGTAAAGATAGTGTTCAGCAAGGAAACACAATCAGAGTAAATAAAATGGAGGGGAAAATGTGCAGTGTTCAGTATTGGAAGAAAATAAGGCAATGAGAGGAGTGATATCAGGCATTCCAATGGCTGTCTCAACTGATGAAATAATGAAAACCTTAACTGGAGCAAAAGTGATAGAGGTACAAAGATTGGAAACTAATTGAAATGGTGAAAAATGTGATAGTCTGTCAGTAATGTTAAAATTTGATGAAACAAGACTGCCAAGTAAGGTGTATATTGGCTACAAATTAAAGAGCCAAATTAAAGTGCTGTAACTGCAGTGGTGAACATAGCCCTGCATATCGAGGCAGTGAAGCCAGCAAAAGAGCAGCAGAAATTCAGCAGATAAAAGTCTCCCAGGGATTAACATATGCAGAAGCTACAAAAAAGGTGCCAGCTAAAAAACTGGGAGTGGACTCTAACAGGGAAAATGTGCAGGCTTGCAGTGCATGCAGTAGAATTAAGGAAGATACTCTGGTTTTGAGGAAAATAACTTTGTCTTATTTGTGGTAGATGTGATAAACTGTACTGCGCAGACTTCCAAGAAAACAGAAAAAATCAAAATCATTGTGAAAGCAGCAGAAAAATATCTTGGCATTAAGGGGCTGCATTGGGAAGCAGTTGAGGACTTGTTAAGTGGGGGATCTGTAAGTTCACAGACATCATGGGCTGGTGGGTCATAATGGTAATCACGATTTTGCAATGGAATGCCAGGAGTTTAATATCAAATGAGCAAGAATTCAAAAAGTTTATATTTGATATGCAAGACAAACCCCAGGTAATCTGTGTACAGGAAACATGGCTAAAACCTCAGTTGGATTTTGTCATTCAAGGATGCACATCTATAAGGAACGACAGGGAAACTGGTAGAGGAGGGGGTGTAGCAACTTTTGTGCATAATGGAACAAATTACAAAATAATGGACATAGGGAAAGAACATGAATCAATAATGGTAAAAATATGGGCAGTAAAAGACGAAATAACAATTATTAATTATTATAATCCATGTAACAGGTTGACTGTTGACACTTTGAACACTGTGAATAGACAAGCACAGGGTAAGGTGGTTTGGTGTGGGGATTTTAATGCACATAACACGCTGTGAGGTAGCAGGAATATAGATATAAATGGCACAATAATTGAGGATTTTTTAGAGGACAGGAACTTAATATGCATGAATGATGGGAAAGGTACTAGATTTAGCAGTTATCTAGTCTCAGAAAGTGTGTTAGACCTAACTTTGGTTTCAAATGTGATTGCAGGAATCACATCTTGGGAGGTATTAAGTCGGTCAGCTAATGGGAGTGATCACTACCCAATAAGAGCTAAAATTGGTCTAGAAGTGGGAGAAGAAGGGATGCAGTCTGGCACAAATGGAAATTGGATAAGGCAGGTTGGGATAAATTTAAATATATGTGTAGACTAGATGTGAGCAGCTAAATAGTGAGGACATTATTGATGGCGAGAAATTTAGTACAGTATAAGTGTCAGTGCGATTATAATAGAGTCTGCAAATCAAACAATACCAAAAAGTACAGGTTATAGACAACAAAAGAATCTTCCTTGGTGGGATGATAATTGTAATAAAGCTATTAAAAACAGAAATAGGGCATTCAGACAAGTGAAAAAGCGTCATACTTTTGAAGCAGCGATTGAGTACAAATGGAGTCAGGCAATCATCAGGAAAACAAAACAGCTAAATGTTTATTTTAGAGACAGTATTGTAATACCATAGGAAGAGAAACACAGCTATCAGATATTTGGGGAAGGCTTAAGAAAATGAGTGGTATTAGAAGAGAGTACAAAATACCAGCGTTAGACAGTAATGGGGAAATAGCTATTACTAATATAAACAAAACAGAACTTCTGGCACAAACTTTAGTGAAGATTCATAGTTCAGAAAACCTACCAAACACAATTAGACAAAGCAGGGAAAGCACTTTATCCAAACACCCACATGTAAACATAAGGAAGAATACTTCAAGGGACACAATAGATTTGCCATTCACTCTGTT
The DNA here is from genome assembly GCA_020510985.1 of Pholidichthys leucotaenia. Classification (NCBI taxonomy): domain Eukaryota; kingdom Metazoa; phylum Chordata; class Actinopteri; order Cichliformes; family Pholidichthyidae; genus Pholidichthys; species Pholidichthys leucotaenia. Next base: position 213,390,897 of record CM035849.1, on the reverse strand, counting down.
GGAATTGAAAAGGGCTATTCTGAATCAAAGCAGTCTTCACCAGGGAAGGATGGCGTATATTATAGGATGTTGTTGCACATGGAGGAGAGTGCCCTTCAAACAATATTAAAGCAATTTAACCCCTTGCACTCCGGTCAATTTCCCTAAAAACGCCAAAAAATAACATGCCCAAAATAAATCGAAAGTTGTTCTTCAACCCTTTGCAGCATCTTCATGGGGTTGGTCTCATTTAAAAGAAAACACTTTGAATTTTTTGGCAAAACAGTCATAATCTCTCTAAGTGCTCCGGCCACTGAGTTACAGTCATCTAAACATACTAAACTTGAAGAAAATAAATTTGGCCTGGGTGTTTTTTTGGATACAAATGCTTGCAAATAACACACAGCTTCAGATCCGGGCTGGAAAATGCAACAGAAATGTAGAAACAAGTGTTATCCAGCTGAGGTCCAAATTTTGTAACAATACCACAAAAAAATGAATATATTACACAGCTTTTTCCTCAGGTAATTCCCAGGCATTTTTGAACTGTGCCAAATTGACCTCTTACTTCCGCCCTCCAAAGAGAGCAGTCGCATTTTTTCTCTGCTCCCGCTCCCTGTCTCTCCCTCCCTAACTGGCTGGATCCCAGCTTGCTATTGTCTGTGTCTGCGTGTCTCTCTACTGCTGATTCATCCAACGAAATTATGGATTTAATAAGCTGGGCTTTGAACGCAATCGACACTGTGTTTTCAACGAGGAAATCAGGTCCGGGGGAGCCTATTTGTCCCGCAGGGACTGCTGCTGTGGGTTACATTAAGGATACAAGCAATTGGAAACTCTTGTGTCTGTGTGATCTTTCTATTGAAGATATTGAAGATTTATATCTATTCGGAGCAATGGTCACCGGAATTCTACTGATCGGCCTTGGGATTGTTCTGGTGCACCGCAAATTGAAGAAGATAGACAGAGCTTATCAAAAAGCGGACCCGGCGAAGCTCTCTCATCAATTCGACCAACTGGGCAGGACTCTGACAGCGGCCAATGGAGAACTGTACAGGAAGATGGAATACATCACGATCACGCTGAGAGCTGTTCATGACTCGATTTCAAAGCCTGGCATTGATAGATCTGGAGCACTGAATCCGTAAGAGAATGGAAAGTTTTTTCTCTGAAGTCAGTGCTATTCAACCTGTTTTTCGGCACCCTCAGCACTCAGTCCTCCTGATGATCAACAGTATAATTGTTTTCATAACATTGGCGGACAGTATCTGACTCTCAAGGACAGCTGTCTGGCTCAGACTATTCCATCTGCCATGCTCAAGGACCTGTGCCTTTGCCTTAGACACTAGTCATAACATCTGCTGAGAGAGAGACTATTGCTGTTCACCCACTGATTGCCACTGATTGCATCCAACACACACACATACTGACCCATTTATACTGACGAAGACATATTCATTCATTGCTCTCTCTGTATCATTGTGTGGATTCTATTGTCTGCTGCAAAAGACTGTCTCAGACTCTACTAGCATCAGCACCGGATCACCCCAGGGCTGTGTACTTTCCCCCCTACTCTTCTCCCTTTACACCAACTCCTGCACCTCCAGCCACCAGTCTGTCAAGTTGATCAAGTTTGCGGACGACACCACCCTCATCGGGCTCATCTCCAACGGCGACGAGTCCGCCTACAGGAGAGAGGTGGCCCAGCTGGCGTCCTGGTGCAACAATAACAACCTGCAGCTGAACGCTCGAAGACAGTGGAGATGATTGTAGACTTCAGGAAAGTCACTACCCCTCTGCCCCCCCTCAACCTCACAGGCTCTCCCATCACCACTGCTGATTCCTTCCGCTTCCTAGGCACTACCATCACCAGGGACCTCAAATGGGAGCTGACCATCAGCTCACTCATCAAAAAAGCCCAGCAGAGGATGTTCTTCCTGCGGCAGCTGAGGAAGCTCAAGCTACCCACCAAGATGTTAGTGCAGTTCTACACAGCCATCATCGAGTCCATCCTCACCACCTCCATAACCGTGTGGTACGCAGGAGCCACTGCCAGGGACAGACTAAGGCTGCAGCGCGTCGTGCGCACTGCTGAGAAGGTGATCGGCTGCAAGCTCCCATCTCTCCAGGATCTGTACATCTCCAGGACCCGGAGGCGTGCTGGCCGGATCATAGCCGATCCCTCACACCCTGGTCACGTACTGTTTGCCCCCCTCCCCTCAGGTAGAAGACTTCGGTCCATCCAGACTAAAACCTCCCGTCACATGAACAGCTTCTTCCCCTCTGCCATCAGACTGCTGAACACTAAGTGACTTATTGACTCTCGTGCACTATGTACAGCAGCTCAACCAGACTCATGTCAATCATCACTGTTTTCTTCCTGCATTACCGACTGCACTATATAGTTCTCCACAGTATCTGCTGCTCGCTAATATATTTTAACTGCTGACCAGTATCACTTACTCTTATTCTACACTTTATTGCATGCATAGTTTATTTCTTTTATTTTATCATGTTTAATGTTGCAGCATTGCACCGAGACAAATTCCTAGTTTGTGTACTACATGAACAATGGCAATAAACCTGATTCTGATTCTGATTCTGATTCTGCTAATTGTGCATTGAGAGTTTTTTTCTTGTAATCACAATATCGGTCATAAATGAACTTTATTTTGATCAACAATGCTTTTTTTCTCTCCTATTGTGTCCCCTCCCCCCTCCCCCCCGCCTTCTATTCCCCTCCTGCTGACAGGCGCCTCCATGGCTTGCCGCATCATTGGGAATGTCATCTATGACGTTTCCAATGTCAAGTCAAATTCCTCGTATAGTTACCTGTTTATTTGTAAATGTGCTTGGCAATAAACTTATTCTGATTCTGATTGTGCCAAATGGCACAGTTTGGAAAAACATCTGTAACTTTTGAATGATTCAATATAGAAGCTTCATCTTGGGCTCTAATGAAAGGTGAAGGGCTGTGTGTGTGGGGGGGGGTGCCCCCCCCCCCCGCTACAGAGGACGGACATCGGCCATCGCTACATGACGGAATAGTCATGTGGCGACAGCGGCGCAGTCACGCGGCGTTCACGGTTCAGACGCGGCGCACGACCGGTGTACCGCAGCGCACGAACTTCGGACTTCATGCGCCACACAGTTGTAATTTACCGATCGGCCAACAGTCATTTTTGATTACAATTTTCAGGGATAAAGAATAATTTAGCTTATAACACCTTACCTCTTCACAGCAGCAGTGTCCTGGCGAACTTCTCTTCCTCATTGTCAGACGAACGCGATGCTGGTCCGCTCGTGGTTCCCGGTCAAAACATAATTCCATGATTGCGGTTTTGGTGAATGATTTACGACCTTTGTCGTCGGCCTCCGTCGGTCTATGATGACCATGGAAGAGAATCCTAAACGTCTATTCTACTGGAATGAGTGCAGGTCGCACTTGTGGGTGGTCTCCGTGCTGCTGGGTCTGTAGCAGGTTCTTCCTGCGGGTCCTTTTTTTCATCTGCTGCAGCAGTCAGTCTCTCTTCACCCAGCCCGAACTTCTGTGCTTCAATTGGCTGGCTGTATTCACAGCGTTGGTAGGCGGGTCCTTCTTGCTAGGTTTTCAGTCATTGGTTCTTCAAGGTTTCAGAAACCCAATTCAAGGCTCTAATTAGTCGAATGAGAGGTCAATCATATCTGATCTGTTCGCGGCTGTGTCTGTAGTGGAAGAACTTTTTTTTTTCAGTGCACGCTTGGACGCAGCGCCCTCATGCGCTCTGGGACGCAGAGACGTGCCCGTCCGCGGTACACCGGAGTGCAAAAGGTTAATAAAGTTTGGGAAACTGGGAAGATTCCAAGGGCATGGAAACAATCAGTTATAGTACCAGCCTTAAAGCCAGGGAAAGATTCATCAGATCCCACTAATTATAGGTCAATAGCTCTAACCTCACAGTTAGGGAAAACAATGGAATGAATGGTGACTGAAAGGCTGAATTACATTTTGGAAGGGAGGGAATGTCTTTCTCCTTTTCAAAGTGGGTTCCGAAAAGGGAGAAATACTATGGATTCCATTTTGCTCCTAGAATCTGAAATTAGGAAAACCCAGGTAAATAGAGAAAATGTCTTCTTTGATGCAGAAAAAGCATATGACAGGCTGTGGAAGGAAGGGTTGCTGATTAAATTAAATCAATTTGGTATTGATGGTAATCTATACAATTGGGTATTAGATTTCCTGTATGATAGAACGATTGAGGTAAGAGTTGGTACAGAGTACTCCAAAATATATCAAGTTTGAAAATGGTACCCCCCCAAGGCAGTGTGTGTAGCCCTGTTTTGTTTAATATTATCATTAATGATATTTTTGAAGGAATCGATAGTGGAATAGGGAAGGCCTTATATGCAGATGATGGGGCCTTATGGATAAGGGGACGTAATCTTGTGTACATTCAGAGGAAAATGCAGGCAGCAATAGGTCAGGTTGAACAATGGGCAAACCGATGGGCTTTTAAATTATCGGTCTCAAAGACACAAATAATTTGCTTCTCTAAAAGTCACAAAGAAATTTCTTTAAATCTTTATTGCCAAAATTTAGGGCAAGTAAAGGTAGTTCGGTATTTAGGTGTGTTATCTGAGGAAAAACTAACTTGGAAGCAGCATATTGAAAAAACTAAAGGAAAATGTCAGAAAATAAATAACATTTTGAGATGTCTGGCAGGACAGGACTGGGGGCCTCTAGGGCCTCTCTGTTGAGGGTGTATCAAGGACGAATGAGAGCTACACTAGACTATTGATGTGTTGTGTTCATGTCGGCTGCTGATTGTCACCTGAACCAAATGGGCATAGAGCAGACAAAGGCTCTCAGGATTTGTTGTGGTGCATTTAAAACTTCTCCAGTATCAGCGATCTGCCCTTAATGCCCTTAAGATTAAGAAGAACAAAATTAATGCTGGCATACTCGATCAACTTGAAGGGGCATAAGAGGTCGCATCCTGCAAAAGCTATTCCTGATGATTGCTGGGAACACAATGAGTCCAACATTGGTAACTTTGGATGGATAAGCAATGCCATTGCTGAGCAGGCAAGATTAAAATACATAGATTTTAGCCCAATGGTCCTGTGGTCTGTTATTCCTCCATGGCTGTTTAAGATGCCACTGGTAGATTTTGAAATACAACAACTGAGGAGGCAACATAAGCAATCAGTAACAGATTATATAGTGCATAAATATATTGAACAGAACTTCAGAAACAGGCTGATAGCATTTACCAATGGTTCCAAGGATCCTACAACTGGTCATAGTGGAGCTGTGGTATACATTCCTCAGTATAAAATATCTATCAATAAAAGAACTGGTAATCACTTATCAGTATACACAGTTGAGCTAGTCGCCATTATATTAGCTTTACAGTGGTTGGAGATAAATTATAGGAATAATGCAGTCATTGCTTCAGATAGTTGGGCAGCTCTCAAGAGTGTTCAGTCACTGCAGTCGTGTAGGCAGGACCTAATTGTAGAAATTCACTCTTTAAGTTACAACCTCCACCGTAAAGGTCAGTCAATAAACTTTCTTTGGGTTCCAGCCCATGTTGGGATAGAGGGTAATGAGGCTGTGGATTTATCAGCAAAACAATCATTAAAATTCGAAACAATAAATCTGGAAATCTCACTCAGTAAGGCAGAAGGCAAATCAATAATTAAAAATTATATAGTAGAAAAGTGGCAAGAATATTGGGACTCAATAGATACAGGAAGACATCTTTATGACATTCAAAAGCGGGTGGACTCTGGAATGGGAGTTGGCAGAAATAGGAAAGAGGAGATACTCATCACCCAATTAAGAATAGGACATACTACTTTGAACCAGACGCTACATAGAAGAGGTAAACACCCAACTGGTAGCTGTGCACATTGTGATTCTCCAGAAACAGTTCAGTACATTTTGTTGGAATGTCAGGGATACCAGGAACAAAGGAAACATCTGATTGCAGTAATGGAAAGGGCTAATTTAAGGTTTGTTTTGGAAAACATGTTAGGAACTTCAATCAAAGAAATATATGTAGGTCTATTTAGATATTTAAGTGCAACTGGATTAATTAAAAAAAATTTGTTTTTATTTTCCCTGCCATTCTCTTGTCCACACTCCATCCCAGTGGGTGGAGGTGGTGCACCTGTGAGCTGGTTGTCAGCCGGAAAATCAAATCTAGAAGAAGAAGAAGAAGAAGAGTCATATAAAGTGAAGTATGTGGCAGTAATGCACCTGTAAGCTGGTTGCCAACCGCCAATCAAATCTAAAAGAAGAAGAAGAAGAAGATATAGAGTCAGTGGCGGTAATGCACCTGTAAGCTGGTTGCCAACCGTCAATCAAATCTAAAAGAAGAAGGAGAATAGGACTCGCTACAAGAAGAAGAAGAAATGCTTGCTTACACTTGCTTTCTATGGGCATGCAGAAATACTTGCTTATATAAACTAAATAAGTCATAAAAGACACTGGAAGAGCTCCTGACCAGATAGAGTGATTATATAGAGTTAAGTACGTGGCGGTAATGCATCTGTAAGTTGGTTGCCAACCGCCAATCAAATCTTAAAAGAAGAAGAAGAAGATCACACAAATAAGTGACAAAAAACAAAACAAAACAAGGGTTCTTAAACAGTCACTAATATTGGATGTCCCATTCATTTTCAATAATTCTGTAATTAATATTCACACTGTGGGGGACCCATGATGCAGTTTTCCTCTCAGACTGAAAGGCATGGAGATGCAGTAGTTTTCCTCTGATGGAAGAGCATGGAGATCAAAGGGCTGGGGGACAAGGGGAATTGTCATGGAGGAGTGAATTGTGAATGCAGGACCTCAGGTAGCAGGGACTTGTGAGTGTTGGGATATAAAAGACAGTCCCTACTACATGAGGTTAATGTTTCTGATTCTGGAAGATGTGAGAGAGAGAATAAAGTTCATCTGCTCGGAAAGCTCGGTCTGGTTATTCCCTTCTCCACACTGGTGACCCTTGACGAATAATGGAACACGAGGAGAACACCCCGGAGATGGCCCGGATGGGAAGCCCCAGCAATGCGTGCACTGTTTCAGTCAAACTACCAGACTTTTGGCTGCACAACCCGAAGTCTTGGATCCTCCACACCGAGGCCCAGTTCGCACTCCGGGGAATAACGGCAGATGACACCAGATATTATTACGTGGTCACAGCGCTGGACGCTCGCACGACTCAGCAGATAGCGAGCCTGCTCCAACAGCTCCCAGCCCGCGACAAATACGGGGCTCTCAAAACCGCCCTGATCCGGCGCTACATGCTCTCAGACTGCGAGAGAGCGGAGAGGCTCCTGATGCGCTCCGAGATAGAAGACAGGTCGGCAGTCGAACTGATGGAGAAGATGTTGGCGTTGATGGGTGCAGATGATGGGCATTTTCTATTTGCCCACCTTTTCCTCCGGAACCTCCCAACGGCGGTTAGTGCAGTCCTTGCCAACTCGCCGCTGCTGGCCGCGCATGACTACTGTGCGCTAGCCCAGGAGGCAGATCGGATCATCCTCACCACCAGAGCCCTCACAGTGAATGCAGCGGTGTCGGAACCCAGTGAGACGGCCAGCAGAGGCGAGGAGCCAGTGATGGTAGCGGCAGCAGGGGCCAGGAAACGCCAGAGAGACATGCTCTGCTCCTACCACCGCCGTTTTGGAGAGGACGCACGCCAATGCGTGCCACCATGCCAATTCAAGCGTTCGGGAAACACCAGGACCGGCAGTCGATTGCGGCTGCGACTGCCAGAGAAGCAAGCAAGCTGCTCTACGTGACAGACTCACGCTCGGGGAGACGGTTCCTCGTGGACTCCGGCTCCCAAAAGAGCCTCATCCTGCCGTCCTAAGCCAACCGGCTAACGGGAACTAGCGGACTCAAGCTGACAGCCACAAACGGCTCAGACATTAGGACTTTTGGTGAGAGGACACTGACTGTATCCTTGCACGGCCATACGTACCAATGGACATTCGTCATAGCGGCATGCAGTTTCCCAATCTTAGGCGCTGATTTTTTGTGTGCACACGGACTACTAGTCGATGTTGCTAACAGACGCCTGATTAATGCAATGTATTTTGATTCTCTCCCCTGTACAGCTCAAGGAACCAGGCCAACAACGCTAGCCAACGTCACAGCTCCAGGGGGTAAGTTCCACACACTGCTCACCCAGTTCCCAGCACTCACAGTCCAGACGTTTTCGGCGGCCATCACTAAACACGGGGTGGAGAATTTTATTACCACCACTGGGCCGCCCGTTTTCACACAACTTCGGCGCCTGGACACAGCTAAACTGGCCATAGCGCGTGAGGAGTTTGCCAACTTGGAAAGGCTGGGTATCATCAGACACTCAAACAGCCGATGGGCATCCCCACTACATATGGTTCCTAAGGCCGAGGGATCGTGGTGACCTTGCGGAGATTTCCGCAGATTAAACAACGCCACAGCGCACGACCGCTACCCGATCCCCCATATTCAGGATTTTTCTGTTCACCTCACTGTGGCACGCATTATTTCCAAGATAGACCTGGCCCGCGGTTACCACCAAGTCCCAGTGCGCGCAGAGGACATACCTAAAATGGCAGTAATAACCCCGTTTGGTCTGTTTGAGTTTTTACGCATGCCTTTCGGGTTAAAAGGCACGGCACAGACATTCCAACAGATGATGGATGCGGTGTTGCACGATCTGCCATTTGTGTTCGTCTACCTGGATGACATCCTGGTGGCCAGCGCGTCCGAGGACGAACACGTACGGTTTTCCAAAGGTTGGAGGAGCACAGGTTAATAATCAACCCGGCGAAATGCCAGTTCGGGGTGACAGGGATCGATTTTTTGGGACACCGCATTTCACCGGAGAGAACGATACCCTTGCCGGACAACGTGCGTGCAGTGGGGAATTTTCCACAGCCTCAGACTGTCAGGGTGCTGCAGGAGTTTTGGGGGATGGTTCACCTCTACAATCATTTCCTCCGCTGTGCAGCCCAGCTCATGCAGCCATTGTATGCAGCACTTAAGAAACGGAAGCAGGCGGACAGAGTCGACTGGACTCCTGAGTGAGAGCAAGCATTTTCCGACGTTAAAACAGCTCTGGCGAATGCTGTACTACTGGCACACCCAGACCCAGTGGCTCAGATTAGGCTCACTACAGACGCATCAGACGTGGCCATAGGGGCCATCGTGGAGCAGTGCATCGCCGGTTCTTGGCAGCCGCTAGCCTTTTTTAGCAGGTCTTTTCGCAAAAATGAGCGTAAATACAGCACGTTCAACAGGGAGTTGCACTGGCTCTCCACCTGGCCATACGCCACTTCCAGTTCTGGCTGGAAGGGCACACCTTCACTGCGTTCGTGGATCACAAGCCACTAACATACACGATGGCCAAGGTTTCGGAACCATGGTCGGCCCGGCAGCAGAGACAGCTGGCCGCGATCTCAGAGTTTACAACCGACATTCGTCATGTGGCCGGTAAACTCAACATGGTGGCTGACTGTCTCTCGTGCGCGTTGGTGGCCTCAGTCTACGTGGGGATAGATTATACGGCCATGGCCGCGGAGCAGATCGGCGATGCGGACGTTTGCGCGCTCCAGTATGGACCAACAGGGTTAAGGCTGGAGAGCAGAGCTATGCAAGACATCCCCCCCCCAATCTGTGACGTCTCCACGGGCCGCCCGCGCCCGGTGGTCCCACACGCTTGGCGACATCACGTTTTTGAGTCGGTTCACTCCCTGGTGCACCCAGTAGTACGCTCATCAGTCAAAATGGTGGCAGCAAAGTTTGTCTGGCCGAGCCTGCACAAACAGGTGAAAGAGTGGGCTGCAGCCTGTGTAGCATGCCAATGAGCCAAAATGCACAGGCACACAAAGGCCCCCTTGGAGCCGTTCCATATCCCGGCTAAGAGGTTCGACCACGTTCACATGGACCTCGTGAGCCCCCTCCCACCATCGCAGGGCTTCACGCACCTCCTGACAGTGGTGGACCGCACCACACAATGGCCAGAAGCAGTCCCACTAGCTTCCATCGGGTCTGCAGACGTGGCACGTGCTTTTTTGACAACATGGGTGGCACGTTTTGGCACCCCTTCGGACATCACGTCCGATCGGGGCCCTCAGTTTGTTTCCAACCTCTGGTCCACGATGGCCCGGAGCCTGGGCATCTCAATTCATCGCATGACCGCGTACAACCCACAGGCCAATGGGTTATGCGAGTGTTTCCATAGGTCACTGAAAGCAGCACTCAGGACTTCGCTTACGGATGCAAATTGGGTGGACTGGTTGCCATGGGTTCTATTAGGGTTGCATTCCGCACCGAAGGAGGATTTGGTGGCTTCCCCAGCAGAGCTGGTTTTTTCTCAGTCGCTGTGGCTCCCCGGGGAATTTTTACCAGATAACCCCGCACCGAACACCCATCCGTCTCCGCGTTCACGGCATAGCGCAGATGCAGGGATGCTACCTGGCCCGGCCCACCACTGTTTTCCCTGCGCTTTTGTGCCAAAAACCTTAAAGGACTAGGCGTTCATGTTTGTCAGGCATGATGCCCACCGGACCCCATTGCGCCCACCCTACGATGGCCCATTCAGAGTGCTGGAACCCGGGGACAAACATTTTGTGTTAGACTTGGGGGGTCGCCGGGAGAGAATCTTTATAGACAGGCTTAAGCCCACCTTTCCTGTAGCAGACAAACAGGTGGTGTTGGTCCGAGCTCCTCGGCGCGGAAGACCCCCCCTGAGAACTCCCCAGGTAAACAATTCATCAGAGCAGTCACACGAGCATGCTGAATGCCCCCCCCCTTCACTGTCCCCCCACAGATGGACACACCCCCAGGAACCCTCCACCGGCACAGCAGCGCCGCGGAGCCGAAGATCCCATGTAACAGCAGCTATGGGCAGAGGCTGAAGCCGAGAGGACGTGAGGGTTAACACTCAGTCTGAAACTCGGGGGGGGGGGGGTGGACCATGCTGTAGTTTCCCTCTCAGACTGAAAGGCATGGAGATGCAGTAGTTTTCCTCTGACGGAAGAGCATGGAGATCAAAGGGCTGGAGGACAAGGGGAATTGTCATGGGGGAGTGAATTGTGAATGCAGGACCTCAGGTAGCAGGGACTTGCGAGTGTTGGGATATAAAAGACAGTCTCTACTACATGAGGTTAATGTTTCTGATTCTGGAAGATGTGAGAGAGAGAATAAAGTTCATCTGCTTGGAAAGCTCGATCTGGTCATTCCCTTCTCCACAACACAATCAAATAAATCTTAGTGCCGTTCAGTCCCTTTTATATTTGTCAAAGTCTAACGTGTGATTGCCTACATATAGGCTTTACCTCTTTGTATTCCACTTTCAAACACAGCCTACATTGTGCCTGTAAAGCCTAATTGGGCTACCTGTTTTCAGACAAGAATACTTGCTTTCTATGATCATGCACTAGTCTGCAAAAGCTACAAAAGTTTATTGTCAAAATTCCTAGAGCACTACAAAATGAACACATGTATAAGTACATTGTTGATGAAGAGAATGCATATTTATACATTCATCTATCCATCTTCTACCGCTTTTCGGAGATTCAGGTCGTGGAGGGAGTTCGCGGAGTTCAAGCAGAGAAGCCCAGACTTCCCTGTACCCAGCCACCTGCTCCAGCTCTTCAGAAAGGACACCAAGGTGTTTCTAGTCCTGGGTCTGCCCCAGGGTCTTCTCCCAGTGGGACGTGCCTGAAACACCTCAAGTGGGAGGTGTGCAGGAGGCATCCTGATCAGATGCCCATACCACCTCAACTGGCTCCTTTCAATGTGGAGGAGCAGCGGTTCTACTCTGAGCCTCTCCTGGATGACTGAGCACCTCACCCTATCTCTGAGGGTGAGTCCAGCAATCCTACAAAGAAAGCTCATTTCAGCCGCTTGTATCAACAAGCTCGTTCTTTTGGTCATCACCCAAAGCTCATGACCATAGGTGAGGGTAGGAACGTAGATTGACTGGTAAATTGACAGCTTTGCCGTAGAGCTCAGCTCCCTCTTCACCACAACAGAGCGGTACAATGTCCACATCACTGCAGATGCTGTTCCGAGCCGTCTGTCAATCTCTCGCTCCATTCTCCTCTCACTAGTGAATAAGACCCCAAGATACTTAAACTCCTCCACTTGGGGCAGGAGCTTGTCCCCAACCTGGAGAGGACAATCCACCTTTTTCCGGCTGAAGACCATGGACTCAGACTTGGAGGTACTGATTTTCATTTCAGCCACTTCACACTAGGCGGCAAACTGTCCCAGTAAGACCTGTAGGTCATTGCTGGATGAAGCCAGCAGGACATCATCTGCAAACAACAGAGATGAGATCCTGTGGTCACCAAGCATGACACCCGCCATTCCCTGGCTGCGCCTAGAAATCCTGTCCATAAAAATTATGAACAGGATCGGTGACAAAGGGCAGCCCTGGCAGAGTCCAACTCTCACTGGGAATGAGCCCAGCCGAGGGTTGGCAATACAAACCAAACTCTCACCATGGTCGTACAGAGACCAAATAGCTCATAACAACAAGCCCGATACCCCATGCTCCAGAAGCACCCGCCACAAAAAACCATGAGGGACGCAGTTGAATGCCTTCTTCAAGTCCACAAAACACACGTAAACTGGTTGGGCAAACTCCCACAAACCTTCGACGATTCTCAAGAGGGTAAAGAGCTGGTCCGATGTGCTACAGCCAGGACGAAAACCACATTGCTCCTCCTGAATCCGAGGTTCGACCAACGGCTGGACTCTGCTCTCCAGTACCTTGGCATAGACCTTCCCAGGGAGGCTGAGGAGTGTGATCCCTCTAAAGTTGGAACATACCCTCCGGTCCCCTTTTTTGAAGAGAGGAACCACCACCCCAGTTTGCCATGCTAAAGGCACTGCCCCCAACCGCCACACAATGTTGCAGAGGCGTGTCAACCATGACAGCCATACAATATCCAGGGCCTTGAGGTACTCAGGACGAATCTCGTCCACCCCTGGGGCCCGGCCACCAAAGAGACTTTTAACCACCTTGACGACCTCAGCCCCTGTGATAGGCGAGTTGTCTCCCTCGTCCACAAGCCCTGCTTTCTCTGTGGAAGGCGCGTCAGTGGGATTGAGGAGATCCTCGAAGTATTCCTTCCACCACCCGACGATATACCCAGTCGAAGTCATCAGTGCCCCATGCACACCATACACAGTGTGGACAGGGAGCTGCTTCCCCCTCCTGAGCTGCCGGACAGTTTGCTAGAATGTCTCCGAGGCTGACCAGAAGTCTTGTTCCATGGCCTTACCAAACTCCTCCCATATCCAAGTTTTTGATTCAGCAACCACCCGAGCTGCACTCCACTTGGCCTGCCAGTACACCTCAGCTGCTTCGGGAGTCCCACAAGCCAACCAAGCTTGATAGGGCTCCTTCTTCAGCTTAATGGGCCCCCTCACCACTGGTGTCCACCACTTGGTTCGGGGGTTGCCACCGCGAGATGCCCCGGTGACCTTGTGACTACAGCTCTGGGCAGTTGCTTCAGCAATGGAGGTGGAGAACATGGTCCATTCAGACTCCATGTCTCCCGACTCCCTCGGAATGTGGTTGAAGCTCTTCCGGAGGTGGGAGTTGAAGACCTCCCAGACAGGGGCCTCAGCCAGACGTTCCCAGCACACCCTCACTATACGTTTGGTCTACCAGGTCTGAATGGCATCCTCCCCTGCCATCAGATCAGTTGACAGCTCTGCACCTCTCTTTACCTGAGTGTCCAAGACATAAGGTCACAGGTCTGATGACACAATAACAAAATTGATCATCAACCTGTGACCTAGGGTGTCCTGGTTCCAGGTGCACATATGGACACCCTTATGCTTGAACATGGTGTTCATTATGGACAAACTGTGGTTAGCACAGAAGTCCAGTAACTGAACACCACTCGGTCGTTCCTCCCAATCACCCCCCTCCAGGTTTCACTGTTGTTGCCCACGTGCGCATTAAAGTCCCCCAGTAGGACAATGGAGTCTCCAAGAGGAGCACTCTCCAGCACCCCAGTCAGAGACTCCAAAAATGGTGGGTACTCTGAACCATCATTTGGTGCATAGGCACAAATGATGGTCAGGATCTGTTTCCCAACCCGAAGGCACAGGGACACAACCCTTTCGTCTACCGGGGAAAACTCCAATATAGAGGCAGCAAGGTGGGGGGATACAAGAATACCCACCCCTGCTCGTCGCCTCTCGCCCAGGGCAACTCCAGAGTAGGCCAAGCTCCAGCCCCTCGCAAGGAGACTGGTTCCGGAGCCAGAGCTGTGTGTTGAGGTGAGGCTGACTATGTCTAGCCGGTATCTCTCAACCTCATGCACCAGCTCAGGCTCCTTCCCCACCAGAGAGGTGACATTTCATGTCCCAAAAGCCACTTTAGGTATACTAAACAATATTTATACAGTACATGTATATATCCAGTAAATCCATGTATTTCTCCATGTAACCTTGTGACTGCATTATTTTAATTGCTTTTAATGCTAGATCAAGTTTGTTTTGGGTTAAAAATGCATCATAATTGTTTAATATATCTTATTATACCTGACTCAGTACTGTTTACCTGTTGAAATATGCATATATTTTATGGCTAATATGGCACTTGGCGATCAGTTTTTGGCAGCTGATCACTTTTTGCCACGACACCACCACAGGCTCAAGTGCTGCTGGAACAGGTACACCCCATAGCATCTCAACAGTCTCTCCATGACTTTCACAAAGATCTGAGCAATTTGTTGCACAGGAAGCTAAACATTTCTTCAAACATTCTGAAACTCTGCAATCATTGCACATATGTGATGCTGGGGTGACATCCCCCCACTGGGAGGCTTGGTTGAATGCCCAGACCGATGGTTTGAAGTGATAATTTTGTCACGCTTGCCATCTGAAACACACACAAAGCATACATATTTTAATACCTAATAGCGATAACTTGCCACAATTACAATGTAGTACGGGGGACTTATTAATGACTGTAGCAAAGCATTAGCAATCATTAGCTTACCTTCATATGTAATCTAGTTCGTATTCTCACGTCTTTGGCTTTATACTGCTCCATGGCTTCCTAAACTGTCCAGTACTTTTCCAGAGTGTTTCATCTCACCGCCTGGAGCCTCTTCTGGCTCTCCTCTTTTGCCTTTACTCTGACAAAAAGCCATCTAGAGCAAGCAGCATCACCTCAATATCCTTCATCTTGTGTTTTGCTTGTGTCACATACAAATGACGTTACAGGAGTGTCGGGCCGCCTTGCCATAAAGATCCTTCCCACTTTGAGGTGGTACTCAACTGTAACAGAAAACAAACCATACCGTGTGGAGCCGGGTAGAGTTGAATAGAGTTGAGGCGAGTAGGGCTGAGCAGGTACTAGTGGAAAAGGGGCTTTAGATTTATCATCTTGACTAGAAAGCTGTGACACCTTTGAGATGATGGACTCTTAGGGAAAATGCTAAGAAAAAGCAAACAAAGTGCACAAAAACTATCACAGAAATGTGCCCAAGTTAAATTGCTAACATGCTAACTAGCCGCATATGAGTCACGTGACCGACAAAATCTACTCAATACATGACCAGAATATACTGTATATAAACACTGAATTCTGCAATGGCAAATATTTAAATTAGTCACATGTGTGACTATATGTGTATTATTCATTCATTCATTTTCTTCCACTTAATCTTTTTTGGGTCACGGGGGGGCTGGAGCCTATCCCAGCATCTTTGGGCGAGAGGCAGGGTACACCCTGGACAGATCGCCAGTCCATCGCAGGGCCAACACAGAAAGACAGACAACCATTCACTCTCACAGTCATACCTAAGGACAATTTAGAATCCCCAGTTTGATGCCAATTAACCTAACTTGCATGTTTTTGGCATGTGGGAGGAAACCGGAGAAATCCCTGAGTAAACCCACGCAGACACAGGGAGAACTTGCAAACTCCACACAGATCACTGTTGGTCGGGGGCTGGGATTGAACCCAGGATCCCCCGGCCATGGGTGAGTTGCTGTGCTACCGCAGTGCTAACCACTCTCCTACCGCGCCGCCCCTATATGTGTATTATTCTTTTCTATATTATGCTCATTGAGAGGCTTAGCAACAGTTAACTAGGTCCATTTGGAAGGGACTACTTTTCTTAGCGGAGCAAAGGAACTGGTTAAACAAACAAAAATCATAATATTTTGTCCTGCATTGCTGAAATTTAATAAACTGTGCTTGTGAAACTGTTGTATAAAAGCAATATTACACTCATGGTCATGCAGTATCATGAATATGGTGACGTCTTCAGCCCCCACTTCACATCAGGCCTACGACTGAATCACCACATTATATATTCACTAATACCACACTCCCTCTGGCGTAATCCTTAATTTCTCTTGTTGGGAAGACCATTTGTTTATGAAGTCAACTCCGACATATTTATTAACTCTCCTTCAGATTTATACTTGCCTGCCCTGCTGTTACAGAACTGACAAATGGGAAGTGTTTACTACTTTCCGATCATTTATTAACAAAGTGTTTAGGTATGTTTTGGTGGTTTTGAAGATAAATTGAAGCGGTGTTTATTGCTCAGTGCAATTTCAGGCCCTGACCCACTGACCCAGAGAAGAGAATATGAGAGAAGGGGGTGACAGTGGCGATAAGGAGAGACTTATGCCCCTTTTCCACTAGTACAATTCAATTCAATTCAATTCAACTTTATTTATGTAGCGCCATTTCACAACAACAGTCATCTCATAGCACTTTCAACTGTAGGGGAAGCCCCCACAGTTGCAGAAAAACCCCAGCAATCAGGCGATCCCCTGTGAGCACACGCTTGGCGATGGTGGAGAGGAAAAACTCCCTTTTAACAGGAAGAAACCTCCAGCAGAACCAGGCTCAGGGAGGGGCAGTCATCTGCTGCGACTGGCTGGGGGGTGAGGGGATAGAGAAGTTGAAAAGAACAGACATGTGAAGAGCAAACAGCACGATGGGGACTCAATCTATGGGAGAGAACAAGCAGATGTTAATGACCAGCAAAAAAAAATGTTTCATTGAGAGTGAAGAAAGGAGTGAAGCCCAGTGCATTATTGGAGGTCCCCCAGCTGTCTAAACCCATCAGCTGCATAACTAAGGGAGGGTTCAGAGACACATGATCCCTCCCTAATTGTAGGCTATATCAAAAAGGAAGGTTTTAACCCTATTCTTAAAAACAGAGATCGAGTCTGACTCCCGAATCCAGATTGGCAGCTGCTTCCACAGGAGAGGAGCTTGATACCTGAAGGCTGTGCCTCCCATTGTGACATAACGCACGGCTCAGGAGACGCACACACACATGCTCAGAGTAGTTCAAATAGTTTATTAACAACAGGCGTGAATGAGTGCGTGTCTGCGGGATGTAAATGTGTTGGTGGCGGCGTCTGCTTCGGGCACAGAGGCAGGTGACCGTACAGCCGGGCAACCCTATGGAGAAAGCACAGGGAGAGGGTGACGGGCATACACCAACACAGGAGGGATTATGGCAAGAGAAGGACTTACTTGGATGACAGGATAGCTGGCACAGCAAGGGGCGAAACCTGGGAGACAGCCACCTGGAGAGCTCGGTGCAGCAGCGAGGAATAGGCGTTGGAGGGAAGACGTCCGCCGCCGGGAAATCCACCTGTGCACAGGGGAGCAGACTGGAGAGAGAAGGTAAGGCTTCTTACCCAAATAATTGTGCTGAAGATTGTAGATGACTCACAACGGTGAGGAACGAAGTCTGACGGCTTCAGGCCGAAGCTCCGGGCGAGATGGCTTTTATCCCTCGCCGCTGATGATGATCAGGTGCGTGAGCAGGTGGCGCTGCTGATGAATGGCGTGGCGTGACAGTACTCCCCCCTCTAGCAGCGCCTCCTGGCGATGGCTTATCCGGGTGTGCTCGGTGGAAGTCCGCGATGAGCGATGGATCCAACACGAACGACGGGGGCACCCACTGTCAATGCTCGGGCCCATAGCCCTCCCAGTCCACCAAGTATTGCAACCCACGACCCCGGCGCCGGGAGTCCAGGATGGAGGAGACGGACCAGGCCGGATGGCCACCAATCATCCGGGGCGCGGGTTGCGCTGCAGGAGGAGGGCAAAGGGGGTCGGTGACTGCCAGCTTCACCTTTGACACGTGGAAGGTGGGATGGATGTGGAGGGAGGGGGGAATAGCCACGCGCACAGCCACCGGGTTGATGATCCGGGTGATGGGATAGGGACCCATGAACCGCTGTGCCAGCTTCCTCCTCTCGCCCTTCAATGTAACGTCCTGGGTAGACACATAAACTCGTTGCCCAACTCTGTACGCCGGGGCAGGTCGTCTGTGCCGGTCCGCCACGGTCCTGTTGCGCTCCACTGTGCGTAAAAGCGCATGACGCGCGGCAGCCCAGATGGAGCGGAACTGCTTGAGATGCGCCCTAACTGAGGGGACAGTTACCTCGCTCTCCTGCGCTGGAAGCAGCGGGGGGTCATAACCCAGGGACGCCTTAAAGGGGGACATCCCCGTTGCAGAAGACCGGGCGGTGTTGTGGGCGTACTCAACCCAGGCGAGATGGTTGCTCCAGGACGTAGGTTTGGACCTGGTCACACAGCGGAGCGCAGCCTCCAGCTCCTGGTTGGTCCTCTCACACTGCCCGTTAGATTGGGGGTGATGGCCGGAGGAGAGGCTCACCTTGGCTCCGATGGCGTTACAGAAAGATCTCCAAACCTCAGATGAAAATTGGGGGCCCCGGTCCGAGACCACGT